>CM038670.1:160883052-161483052 GCA_021605145.1 Aegilops bicornis | reverse complement strand
GGGTAAGTGGTCGTGAAATTCTCCCACCATCTTTGCTGCGGGTCCTTCAAGCCGATGGGCTGCAAACTTCACTCTTTCACCATCCGTGCATCCCGCAGCGGGTCGCCTCCCTTCCTATCTTAGAGCCGGTCATCGGCTACAATTGGCTCGGTGCTCTTTGGAATACACCGCGGATTTAGTCTAAGGAAACGAGTCGATGATCCGCAGTGGTGGTGGCGGTGGGTTGTTGTTGTTGTTGTTGCCACAGGTTACGTACTAATGTTTGAATCGGTGGTATTCTCGCCGGATCAGTTGGGTGATCTCTCAAGGGAAAAGCGAATCCGGGGTCGCGTCTCGGAGGCATCGATGGGTTTAGAAAAGATGAGAATTTAGAATAGAATGAGGTCTAAGGGGAATCACTACCCAAATGCACATGAGCAAATACACACAAAATCACTTCATTCAATCAAACAAAGGCTTACAAACGATCTAACTATCGCAAAAGGTGTGTGTACTATAATGTTTACATGGAGGGAATACTACTAATATGTGGGGGACTTCTACTAATTTGAACCGTGGAAGACTCCATAATGTACGCTTCCAGCTTCGCCTTCAAAGTCGGGTTCACTTGGATCCGAATCGGTGTCGTCGATGTTGATGTAGTCGCTTGGGCAATCGACATACTTGGTCTTCATTCTTGAGCGCCAACTTCTTCTTGAGTTCTTCAATCTCGTACTTAAGATCGTTATTGTGTCTTGCTAGAGCTACGATCTCGTCCCATATAGTCCTTGCGAGTTGTCTTTAGTTCTTCTTCAAGCTCGATGATCCTTCCCTTTGCATTCTGCAACTCCAACATATCATTGCACATCCGATTCTCCTGGCGCCGAATGTGCTGGTTTAACTCCTGGATAAATGCTGCAATGGATCTATCCTTTTAGTGTTGACGACTTCCCATTTGTCGCCTCGGCGTCCGCAAATCTGGTAGATTGTGTCCTTGAGGTCTTCTTGATAAACTTCTCCAATGCGTCCCATGGTGATGTGAGCTGCCATGCTCTTTCCCGGACTCCAAGTTGGTGCAATCAAGACACTATCTATTGGCTTGGTGATTGGGGCGAATGTCCTTCCGAACGTGAGCGTGAATCTTCCAGCTCCTCTTCGTGCAGAGTGGCGTTGAAAGTTCGGTGAAACTTGGTAATCCAATGTTCGTGTACTTGGTAACTTCCTTCAAGTGAAATCCAAATGGTGTGCCTTCATCTGGTTGGGTGTACTTGATCTTCGCGTCCTTCATCCTAAAGAGAGTAGAAAAGAGGAGGAGTTAGAAAATGGGAAGAGAATACTGATCTATGGCTTTATCTTAGTGGTCGTGTCCTATAGTCAGCGTGTGCTCTGATACCATTCTTCGTCATGACCGGACCGAATGGATCTAGCGCTACGTGCTCGATGTCATCCTGGATCAAGAATGTCGACACCACACAAAGACATCGAAGGATTTATAGCGAGTAGCAATCACACACTTATTACATCGTTGTCCACAAGGGAACTTAATATAATAATATGGCTTAAGGCCATCTAATAATAACAATGGAAGGCTTGGAAAACGAGTGAGTCCATCAACTCCAACGGCATCACCGAGTATAGAACCACAACCTAACATCTTACTCGTAAATGCGAAAAGTCTGCGCAACATGAAAAGTTGCAGCCCGAAACGGGTCAAAGACATGGAATATCTTTGGCAATGTAACACATAGAGAACAATGAAGCAATAAGCCTACACTACATGCATATTTGGCTGGTGGTAAGGCTCTCTGATTTACAATTTTGCATAAAGCTGATTTTTCCCTACATCAAAGGAATAATTTTATTTAACTATCATGGTGGTTGTTAAACATTGAGAATGGTTGACGGCATCCTCAATCCCAATTAAAAGTACTCATTAAAACCCAATAACTTTATTATTAGAAGTAACATGTTGAGATTCACATGATATTCAAGTACTAGATACTCAAACGTCCATAACCGGGGACACGGCTAATCATGATTAGTTTTGACACTCTGCAGAGGTTTGCGACTTTTCCCCACAAGACTCGATCGCCTCCGCTTGGTTCTCGTGACTACATGGTGTTTGAGAAACGGATGACCGAGACATAGTCTTCGTAAGCGCTTAGCACCTTACATGTGGGTAGACCGTACCAACCTACATCCCCTACATCAGCTAGCCTACCCGTAAGAGTTCGCACAACTTAGTCAACTACGCCAGAGCCCATAATTGGCTTGTGGCTGCACACGGAAGTCTCTAGTTTGAATAATCTTGTGATCCCTTAGAGCCTGGGTGGCGGTCCGAAGAAATACTGAGCAAATCTCGATAGAAACCAGGTGCCTCAATCCACCCAGATGTGTGTTTAAGTTGCCACCTTAGATAAAACCATTAATTAACAATCTCACATCTGTCATGGATATTCACTCACCCAATCCACGTCTACTAGCATAGCATGGCGTAATAAGCAAACGAGAAGTAACTCCCAAGGTTTCATAAGTAATCGTGTAATAGGTACTACCTCAATCTACTTCCCATCCCACAATTTGATTAGATCCTAATCATGCAAGTGTTTGAGGGTTTGATCTAATGCATAAAACTGGGTAGTAGAAAAAGTATGATCAAAGTGTTACTTGCCTTGCTGATGATCCGCGAGTCCTAGAGATTCAAATAACAAGCGGCGACTCCGGGTGATCTAACGCACAAACAACAAGCATACAATAAGTACTCATCTAATGCACAGGAAATCTCGAATAAAAGATCTAACCAGATAGTTCAACTTAAGAACCACGGTGGCAAAAGAATCGAATCAAATAAAGTATCGAAAGTCGGAACTCAAGAGAGAACGACTTCGGTTTAGCAATCTGAAATTAGGTCAAAATCTCACAGTAGCAAAACTCTGTGAAAATAGGTTAGTCGGAACGGCGGTTTCATATTTAAACTCCAGCGCTTGAATCACCCGATTAGATAAACGAGCAAGAAATAAAACAGTTTTGAAAATCGGATCAGAAATCGAATCTGAAAAATAACGGATTAAATCCGATTTAAAAGAAAATGACGAACGAACTAAATAACGGATGTTCGTTAACAGAACGAATCCAACGAACGCGTTCATTGAAACGAACGGGTCGGTGAACGTTCGTTAATTAGGAAAACCGAAAAAAAATAAAAACCAATCTAGGTTTTTTAAAAAAAACCGAACATCTTTTAAAAAAAAAAACCGTGCCGGTTATATGGGGAAAACCGGATCGGGCAGCGCGGGGCGGCTACCTCCGGTGGCTCTCGCCGGCGGGTCCGTGGGCTCGGCTGGGCGGGTCGGAGGGTCGGCGAGGGCTCGGCGGGCGGCGGGTGCTCCAAGAACGACGGAGGCGGCGTCCTCGGGCGGCAGCGGCTCGGATGGGCTCGGGCAAGGGCGATGTGAGGAGAGAGGGTCGGGTTATAAAGGGGAGGCGGCCGGTTGCGTGGGAGGGCAACGGGTCCCGGCGTGAGCCGGACTCGGGCAGTGCCGTCTTGGCGGCGGACTCCTCCAGCAGGCGTCTTGTGAGGAAGGGAGGTGGTAGGGCGCTGGGGCACTGGCTGGCTGGGCACTGGGCCTCGGTCCAGAAGCGTTTTTTTTAATAAAATTAAACCAAAACGAATTAAAAAAATACCAAATGAATTCCAAATTAAATAAAACAAATTTTCTCCGACTCCTAAAAATGAGTCGAACAAAATGAACTTTTAAAAACTGCAACATGCATAAAATTTTTAAATGCTCATTTTGCCTAAGCAAAATAAATCTTCAAAACCAAATTTTGATTTATTTAAAATATCTTCGCTTTTCCTAAATATTGGGAAAGTCATATTATTCCCTCTCTTGAGATTTTATAGGAAAAACTTTATGAAGATAATTAAATAAATCCAATGATCCTATTTCCAAAATTTGAGAAATCCCAAATATGAAAATAATGAAACTTCCAACTCTCTCCGAGGGTCCTTGAGTTGCGTGAAATTTTCTAGGATCGGAAAATGCGAGAAAATATGATATGCATGATGATCTAATGTATAACATTCCAAATTGAAAATTTGGGATGTTACACTCATATCTTATGTCTTTATAAAATCTGACTATGTTTAAATACTCTTTGTTGATATTAACATCTTTCAAACAGGGTGATGATCCATTTTGGAGCAGGAAGACTCCACAAGAGAAACCGGAGAAAATAACCCGGCCCAAGACCAGAGTTGTGAAGAAACCAGCAAATAGAAAGAAAACCACTGCCTCCTCCGATCCACCAGCTGACGATGATGTGGGTAATCTGGATCTTGTGGTAGAACTTAACTTACTTGGTTTCTTTTTCACACGCCTTATTGATAATGATTATTGCCAGGATGATGCTGAAGTCAGTCATGCTGATGTTGTAGAGGTAATCGCTCTTTCTTCCGATTCAAACCCTTTACCTTCAGTAAAAATCCGTCGAGCAAACCGGAAAGTTAAATTTTCTCATCCTCTTGCTTATTTGGACCGAAACTTTATTATGAATACACAACAGCATGAAGCTCGTCGCGCAACCCAAGACAAATGACGGGTGTAGTTACCTCCACGGTTTACCAAACAGTCCGGTTCGAAACGCCGCTCAGAGGTCTCTAACTATTTCGTCAATGCTTATCCTAAAGCGGGTTGCATTCACAACCTCTTAATCCATCGACTCCGATTATCGGTGACTTCTCATTCTTCCTCTGGCGAGTCGACGGGCACCCAACTCCCACCACTCAAGGCGGTGCTTGGGTGAGCCATATTCTGATAATGCTGTTTGGTATACCACTTTCAATGTTCATTGGACTGATCCATCTTTTTCCTTTCAGGGCCAAGCCTAGGCCAAGCAAGAAAGCTCGCCTGGACAAAGCGGCAGAAGACGATGCTCCTGAACCGACCCAAATACTAAATCCCGAGGAACACATCCAGGATGATATGTTGAACGACCCACCATTGCAAGATCATGATGCTACTGTTGAAGAGGCACATGTTGATGCCACAGGCCCTTCAAATCAACCCACGAGTCCTGCTAAAACAGCGAGTCCACCAAAGCATACGGATAAACCGGTGACCCCAGTGCGAACCGGTGAAGCCAAGGATGATGATGTTGTCATTACTGACTTTGGCCATTCTGAGCCAGGTAATCCTGTCGCTTTGTCCAAGCATACCTCAAAGGATGACTTTACTGCGTTTGGTAAAGGCAAGTGGAATGCCGATTTGGCTACTTATGCCGCTTTGAATCCCCAAGATCTTCATTCCGGTTATCTGAATCGGTTATATACTAGCCGTGATTATGAAGCTGGTGCAGTAAATATGATGAAGGACAAATATGAGGTAAACTCCATATGACTCTCGCTTGTATATTTTAACTGTTAACTCTAATAGCCCTCAAGTGACGGTTTTAAGATGTGAACTTAAACCGGGACTTCCCAATATAATCCTGAGCAAAGCTGTACTTTTGGGAAAGTAGCCCCCAAGGGCCGGTTCAACTTAATGTAGTTAAACCGGGACTTTTGTACCATAAGAAATCCAGTGTCCCTCAAGGACAAAGCAAATAGGCATTAGCCCCCAAGTGCCAAACTGAATACTTGTATTGAGCTTGGGACTTTATATTGAATTTGTAGGATGAAAAGCAAATATGCATTAGCCCCCAAGTACCAAGGACATAACTTGTTATGGGGTTGGTACTTCAACTCTGCTCCTTAATCTTTACCCAATGATAATCTGTATGTAGGCTGATCTGAGCAAGAAAGAAAATCAAATCACTGACCTTCAAGAAAACCTGAAATCCCAGCAAGCTGAAACCTCCAAAGCAAAGAATGAATTAACCAGCGCTTTAAGCGTCATGGAAAAGCTTAAGGAGGGTTTCAACAAGGAGCGGGCGGATTGGGCCACTGAAAAGGCCGCTTTAACTCAACGGGCAGAGAATGCTGAGGCTGCACTCAAACTGGTGGTTGACGAACTGACCAGTGTAAAGCGGCAAGTGCATGCCATGACCGCTGCTATTTTTAGTAAGTCTTTTTTATTTCTGACGTAATGAAGCCTTCTCATGTAATTGCCGGTTTATTAACCCTTTGAATGATACAGGGACACGTATTGGCCACTTGGGATCAGACGTGCAGAAAAAATTGAAAGCCTCTTATACATTGATAGAGAAACTGTATACTGGCGCGCAGCAGATCATCAGCACTGCTTCTCACAACAACCCGGCACCAACCTTGATCCAGGACACCATTAAAAGATTGTCAATGCTTCCTGCCCGGGTTGAAGAGTTAAAGAAATCTCTTTGCTAGAACCGGTGTCATAAACGCCTTTAATCCGGGCCAAAGCATGGGTGCGATTTTGATCCTGTTGAAGCGGCCAGGGCTTCCCAAGCTTGAAGGAAGACAGATGAATTCAGCGAAGAGGATCTCCGGCGATAAACCGAGAAGTGCGCCCTTTGGCTTGCCAATTGGTCAAGAGGCAAATCTGTCTCACTATCAAGCCCAATATGATGGAGAAAATAAACGAGTGCTGCGCCGATTCTCAAGCGGAGAACCATATACCGCCAATCCGTAAGCATACTTACGCTCGATATTGAACCATCGTTCGATCGATGATGAAGCCGTATTCAAGCATTAATGGGAATCATTGGACAACTGTTGATTTCCACTACCGGGTAGGGAATCGAAGTTGAAGCGGCGCAGGATGACCCGCATAACCATCGTGCCAAGTGGCGATCAAGCATAAACCGGAGGCCGGTTTACATTATCGCTTCCTTATGTTATGCCAAAAACAATTATCTTATCCGGGCACCGTGTGTTGCCTTGTAATAGACTAGCTGCCACACTTTGTGTTGATATGCCTTCGTGCATATTTATTGCAATTTATGTTTTGTTGAATCATCAACCTTAAACTGTTGCAGCAAAAAAAAAGCTTAAAACGCCATTGTGGTTGTATCACCAAAGCGGGTCATCATATCCATGTATATGAAATTAAAGATAATACTTTAGATTAAACATATGATAAAATATGGGAATATATGATACCTGCCATCGTAGGGCATGAAGTTGGTTGTGCCAATCTTGAAGCGGAGTTGTAAGAAACCCGCTCTGCTGAAGGAGAAAACAACTCCTGTGTATATAGGGTCGGTTTACTGTGTAAACCGTTCCGGTTAAGATGAACACCGTGTTACTCCATAATAGGATGTTTATCAAAAATCAAACCGGGCAAAGTGTCTCCGGATGAACAACAAACCGTGTCCCGTCAACTGACAGTTGAATCGGTTTAATAATTGTCAGTTTAAGAACACAACAAGAGAAACATGCAAAAAGACAAACAAATTTCAAGCAAAGGCAAAGACAAAATCTTTTGCGAAAAGAGGCTGTTTGAGCCGATCAAGTGGCATTACCATGGTCGGACACGACCAAGCCCCCAATAGGCGTAGCTATGGTTCATGTCAGCCAGGTCCCCAAATGATGCAGTGGCATTACGCCGATCAAGAGGTGTAGCGATGGTTCGGGTTCGACCAAAGCCCCCAAGTGATTCTGTGGCCTTAGGCCGATCAAGAGGCGTGACTAGTTCAGACGTGACCAAGTCCCCAAGTGATCTCGTGGCTTTTCGCCTATCAAAAGGTGTTGCATTGGTTCGGACACGACCAAGCCCCCAAGTGACATGATATAAAGCTTTGTTAAAAAGCTAACTCAAGGGGTAAACCGGAGACTGCTTTAAGATAAAAACTCCGTGTAACCACTCATGATGTAAAAATAACAGAGACCCCGCTTTAGCTAAGGCTCTGGTTTATTGTATTGTTCATAATATATACATTGTCATAATATGTACATAAGTAGAGCCTATGGCTCAAGTATAGTAGGGCCGAAGATGAGCTATGTTCCATCGCTCGTTGGTCTCCTCCTCACGATGTACGTGAGTCTTTATGCTCTCGAATATCAATCGATAGTATGACCCACAGTGCAGATTCTTGCTGACCACGAAAGGTCCCTCCCAAGGTGGGGATAGCTTGTGCATATCAGTCTGGTCTTGGATGAGCCGGAGCACCAAATCTCCTTATTGAAAGGTTCTGGTTCTAACTCGGCGACTGTGATAGCGACAAAGATCCTGCTGGTAGATCGCCGAACGGGAAGCTGCAATGTCACGCTCCTCATCTAACAGGTCCAAAGCGTCTTGCCGTGCTACCTCGTTGTCCGCTTCAACATAAGCTGCTACACGAGGTGAATCATGACGGATATCACTGGGGAGAACCGCCTCCGCTCCGTAGACCATGAAGAATGGTGTGTATCCTGTCGATCTGTTGGGTGTAGTATTGATGCTCCATAACACAGATGGTAACTCCTCAACCCAACAACCCGGCGTCCGCTGCAAAGGGACCATAAGCCGGGGTTTGATGCCTCGTAATATCTCCTGGTTAGCTCTCTCTGCTTGGCCATTGGACTGTGGGTGAGCCACTGATGAAACGCCAAGCCGGATGTGCTCACGTTCACAGAACTCCTTCATAGTGCCCTTAGACAGATTGGTACCATTATCAGTAATGATACTATGTGGAAAGCCAAACCGGAAAATCACCTTCTTAATGAATTGAACCGTCGTGGCTGCATCACACTTGTTGACGGGCTCCGCTTCCACCCACTTTGTAAACTTGTCAACCGCCACCAAAAGGTGGGTCTTCTTGTCCTTGGACCGTTTGAAAGGCCCAACCATATCCAGCCCCCAAGTCGCAAATGGACAAGTAATTGGAATCATCCTCAATTCTTGAGCCGGCATATGAGCGCGTCTTGAGAACTTCTGACAGCCGTCACATCGCCTAACCAGGTCCTCCGCATCAGCATGAGCATTCAACCAATAGAAACCGTGACGAAACGCCTTAGCCACCAGAGATTTTGAGCCGGCGTGGTGACCACAATCTCCTTCGTGGATTTCGCGCAAGATCTCACAACCTTCCTCCGGTGACACACAACGTTGAAACGCTCCTGACACACTGCAATGATGCAACTCGCCATTGACAATAGTCATGGACTTGGATCGCCGGATTATCTGTCTGGCCAGCGTCTCATCCTCTGGTAACTCGCCCCGGTTCATGTACGCCAGATAAGGAACCGTCCAATCCGGAATAACATGCAGAGCCGCCACCAACTGAGCCTCCGGATCAGGAATAGCCAAATCCTCTTTGCCAGGGAGCTTGACCGACGGGTTATGCAGGACATCCAAGAAAACATTAGGCGGGACCGGTTTACGGCCGAGAGCCCGGCTTAAAGCGTCCGCCGCTTCGTTCTTCCATCTGTCCACGTGATCCACCTGATATCCCTTGAAATGGCGTGCAATAATATCCACCTCACGACGGTATGCTGCCATGAGCGGGTCCTTAGAATCCCAAGTACCAGACACTTGTTGGGCCACCAGGTCCGAGTCGCCGAAGCACTTAACTCGGCTAAGATTCATCTCCTTAGCCATCCGGAGACCGTGGAGTAAAGCTTCGTACTCAGCTGCATTGTTAGTACAAGGGAACATTAAGCGGAGAACGAATGTAACTTATCACCTCGTGGGGAAGTTAATACGACTCGACCCCGAGCCCTCCAATTGCTGGACCCATCAAAATGAATAGTCGAGTAGGTGTGATCCGGCTTTTCTTCAGGTGCTTGTAGTTCCGTCCAATCATTGATGAAATCCACAAGTGCTTGAGACTTGATCGCCGTCCGAGGCACGTATTCCAAACCGTGCGGCCCAAGCTCTATAGCCCAATTGGCAATCCAGCCAGTTGCCTCCCTGTTTTGAATTATATCTCCCAAAGGAGCAGAGCTGACCACTGTGATGGGATGTCCCTGGAAGTATTGCTTAAGCTTCCGACTTGCCATGAAAACTCCATACACCAGCTTACGCCAATGCGGGTATCTTTGCTTGGACTCAATAAGCACCTCATCGATATAGTAAACCGGACGCTGAACCGGATATTCCTTGCCCGCCTCCTTGCGCTCCACCACGATAGCTATGCTGACTGCACGAGCATTTGCTGCCACATAGAGTAGCAATGGTTCCTTGTCAATCGGAGCAGCAAGAACAGGCAGATTGGCTAGCTGCCGCTTTAAGTCCTCTAGTGCTTTATCAGCGGCCGGACTCCAGACAAAGGGATCTGCTTTTTTCAGCATCTGATACAAAGGGATCGCCTTCTCACCGAGGCGGCTGATAAACCGGATCAATGCGGCAATCCGGCCTGCCAACCGCTGGACATCATTGATACATTTCAGTTTAGCCAGAGAGGTGATAGCTGTGATCTTCTCCGGATTAGCCTCAATTCCTGTCGGACACCGTAAAACCCAATAACTTGCTCGCGGTACACCAAAAACACACTTGGCCGGGTTGAGCATCATCTTGTATGTCCGTAGGTTATCAAAGGTTTCCTTCAAATCATCAACCAAAGTCTCCTTTTCCCTTGATTTAACCACAATATCATCCACATAGGCATGTACATTACGGCCGATCTGCTTATGAAGGCAATTTTGTACACACCGTTGATAAGTTGCCTGAGCACTCTTGAGCCCAAAGGGCATAGATACATAGCGAAGGCTCCAAAGGGGTTATGAACGCCGTCTTCTCCTGGTCCTTAATCGCCATCTTGATCCGATGATAACCGTAATATGCATCCGTAAAACTCAAACGCTCACAACCCGCCGTAGCATCAATAATCTGATCGATGCGGGTGAGGGCAAAAGGATCTGCTGGACAAGCCTTGTTAAGATCTGTGTAATCCACACACATGCGCCAGGTGCCTTTTTCTTAAGGACCAGCACCGGATTAGCCACCATTCAGGATGGAACACTTCAACAATAAAGCCACCGCTAAGAGCACAGCCACCTCCTCTCCAATAGCTGCGCCTTTCTTCGTTGAATCGGCGGAGAAACCGCTTCACCGGTTTGTACTTAGGATCAACATTAAGAGTGTGCTCAGCGAGTTCCCTCGGTACACCGCATGTCGGAAGGCTTCCATGCAAAAATGTCCGGTTCTCACGGATGAACTTCGATGCGCCGCTTTCCTATTTCGGATCCAAGTTGGTGCCGATACTAAATCGCTTGGATGAATCGCCAGTACAAAGTCAACACGGTTTGTCCCAGCTGCCAATTTGAACTTTAGAGCCGGATCATGCTCTGTGGTTGGCTTCTTCAACGGAGTCATGTCCGCCGGATCAACATTATCCTTGTAGTACTTCAACTCTTCCGTGGCACAAACCGACTCTACATAGGCCGCATCACCTTCTTCACACTCCAAGGCAATCTTGCAACTTCCATGAACGGTTATGGTCCCCTTGTGACCCGGCATCTTGAGCTACAGATAAATATAACAGGGTCGTGCCATAAATTTGGCATAAGCCGGCCACCCAAATAAAGCGTGGTATGGGCTGCGGATCTTCACCACCTCAAAAATCAATGTTTCTGACCTGGAATCATGATCATCTCCAAAGTCCACCTCCAGAGCTATCTTGCCAACGGGATATGCTGACTTACCAGGTACCACACCATGGAATACCGTATTGGAAGGTTTAAGATTCTTGTCTGTTAACCCCATACGGCGGAAGGTCTCATAGTATAAGATATTAATGCTGCTTCCTCCATCCATGAGCACCTTGGTGAACTTATAACCTCCCACGAGGTGCCACCACCAACGCTTAGTCGACACGGATTGTCAACCCGGGAGGGTGATCCTCTCTGCTCCATATGATTGGATGTTCGGACCAGCGTAAATAACGAGGCACGGCCGGTTCAACAGAATTCACTGCTCGCTTATGAAGCTTCTGGTCTCGCTTGTCTAAGCTAGTGGTCAATACATGATATTGTCCACTATTCAACTGCTTTGGATTGCTCTGATAGCCCGACTGCTGCTGCTGGTTGTAACCACTCTGGCTATTCTGATTGTTTTGATTGTTATGTCCACCCTGATCTCCATTGAAGCTCGAACCGCATTTCCTCCACCGTGACCCGGCCCATGGAATTCAGATCCCGAGCCACCACCTGATCCGTGATCATACCGGAAAGCATTAGAATTTTTGAACACCTGCATAATATAGCAATTCTTCCAAAGGTGGGTGGACGGCGTCTCCTTCGTCCCGTGCTTTGGACAGGGCTGGTTTAATAGATAAGTCAGGCGGTCCGGGTTGGGGTTTGGAGCTCCACCGTGATTTGGCGGTTTACCCTTCCGTCAGCTGGCCCCCTCGCCTGCGCGCTTAGTATTAGCCACAAAGTCCTTGCTGCCATCCGCTTTACGCTTGCCTCCGTTACCATGACCTGTCGTGTTGTGTTGCTGCCCCTTGAGTTGCTGTTCTTTTTCCCTTCCTGTCTTGTCATCATCGGACTCGGGATCCTTGGTACTATCAGAATCAGCATACTTCACTAACGCAGTCATGAGGGTCCCCATATCGTTACAATGGCGCTTCATCCGTCCCAATTTCAACTTCAGAGGTTTAAACCGGCAGTTGCTTTCCAAAGTTATAACCGCGGAGTCGGCGTTGATACGGTCTGATGAGTGCAAAATTTCCGAAACTCGGCGTACCCAGCGGGTTGTTGACTCTCCTTCCTCCTGGACACAGGCCGCTAAGTCCACTATCGACATGGGCTGCTTACATGTATCCTTGAAATTCTGGATAAACCGGGCTCATAATCGGGCCCATGAACTGATAGAATTTCTTTGGTAAGCTCTTTAACCAAATACGGGCTGTCCCTTCAAGCATCATGGTGAAATACTTTGCACATGCCGCTTCATCTACGTCAAGCATTTCCATGGCCATCCCATAGCTCTCTATCCATGTTTCCGGAGACAAATCGGCCGTGTAATTTGGCACCTTGTGCGGGCCTTGAAATCTTTGGGCAGGCGCACATTGCGTAAAGCGGGGACAAGACAAGGCACTCCCAAAGAACTAGAAGTAACTCCTGGCTTGATTGAGGTGGTTGGACGAACCGGCGTAAGCTGACGAGCCTCATGTTGCGCTGCTAACTCGGCATCCCTTTGTGCTCGGGCCCGGTCCACCACTTCCTGAGCATCACCCACCGGGTTATGGCCACGGGGCGCTTCACGGTTCCGTGCATTACTGGATACGGCCGGTTCATCCATCCGCCTGTAACTCCGGCTCGGGCGGGGGGTGGAATGAATTCGTCACGGCTATATGAATATGCTTCTGTTGAACCAAGGCTGTTCAAGAAGTTCCTTAACCCGGCGCGTCTCCACCGCTATGGAGAATCACCTTCAATCGGGATGGCCTCCACCGTGAAGCGGCGGCGATAAGATTGTACATTGGATTGGAATAATGACCTGGAGGTGTCTGGACAGGCTGAGGTACGATATTATTCTGTCGAGGCGGCTCCATCAGGCGAGGCTAAACCGACGCACCCGGCCCAGGTGCCTCCGCCTGGTTTAGCCACGGCGGGTTACTAGTCCCTGCTCCCGGGGTATTAAAGAGGTTTCTGGCATCAAAAACCGTCGTAGGCGAGACTGATGCTTCCTTTTCAAGACTTCATGCGATGCGTCTGGTCCAGCATAAGCCTATAGGCATGCGCATCCAAAGCGGCCCGCTCTGCGGCCATCCTGGTGTTCTCGGCTACCAGTCGGCCTTGGCACGAGTGATTTGTTCCTCACCTTTGCAATTTCCGCTAGGGCGCCCCGATCCGTCGGGTTAGCCTCCGCCATAAGCACAACCAACGCATCAAACAAATCAGATAAGACTTGAGCCGGCGGGTGCACAGGGCCTCTTGCCCCGGCCGCCGCTGCTGATCTAGAGAACATTGCTGCTGCGGTCGAAGAGTGGACAGCCGCCTGTGTACCGGCCATGAATATCCCAACCCGGTTGGGCAGATCAGAGGGGTCCGGAATACTGTCGCCATCAGAACATCCCCCAATCCGGTCATCCTGTAGCTGATACCCCCTAGGGCCGGCCGGCCTCCCCTCTCCTCCTTTATATACGGGGGCGGGGGCACCCCAAAGGCACATCAATTGTTCTGTTAGCTGTGTGAGGTGCCCCCCTCCACAGTTTACTCCTCCGGTCATAGCATCGTAGTGCTTAGGCGAAGCCCTGCGCGGATCACATCACCATCACCGTCACCACACCGTCGTGCTGACGGAACTCTCCCTCGACCCTCTACTGGATCAAGAGTTCGAGAGACGTCATTGAGCTGAACGCGTGCTGAACTCGGAGGTACCGTACGTTCGGTACTAAGATCGGTTGGATCGTGAAGACTTTCGACTACATCAACCGCGTTAAACTAACGCTTCCGCTTTCAGTCTAAGAGGGTACGTGGACACACTCTCCCCCTCTTGTTGCTATGCATCTCCTAGATAGATCTTGCGTGATCGTAGGATTTTTTTTGAAATTGCATGCTACGTTCCCCAACAAAAACACCATATGATCCAACTATATTAACAAAGTCCCTGATACATCAAGATCGTGCCATCAAGAACACGAGAGAGAGAGAGAGAGAGAGAGATTATAAACACATAGCTACTAGTACAAACCCTCAACCACGGGGGTGGACTACTCCCTCCTCATCATGGTGGCCGCCAGGATGATGAAGATGGCCACCGGTGATGATTCCCCCCTCCGGCAGGGTGCCAGAACGGGGTCTAGATTGGTTTCTCGTGGATACAAATAATTGCGGTGGCGGAACCTCTGATCTAGGGTCTCCTCGAGGGTTTTTGCAATATTTGATGATCTATAGGGCGAAGAGGGGGTGCGGGAGGCCACCGAGGTGGGCACAACCCACCAGGGCGCGCCTGGGGCCCAGGCGCGCCCTGGTGGGTTGTGCCCCCATCGAGGCACCCCTCTGGTACTTTTCTGGCCCATCCTGGGTGTTCTGGTCCATAAAAATTCTCAAAAGAAATTCGCTGCGTTTGGACTCCGTTTGGTATTGATTTTCTGTGATGTAAAAAACAAGCAAAAAACCGCAACTGGCACTGGGCACTATGTCAATAGGTTAGTCCCAAAAAATGATATAAAGTTGCTATAAAATGATTTTAAAACATCCAAGAATGATAATATAACAGCATGAATACTTCATAAATTATAGATACGTTGGAGACGTATCACACTCTTACTAGCAAACAATTTCATAAGTTCATCCATATCTTTCCATACAAAGTATTAATTTCTTCAATCGCATGCTCCTTTTTACTAGTAGAAGATCTTTTGGTATGCCATTAAGAGTAATTAGCCATAATATTATCTAGGAGTTTAGTAGCTTCTCGTAATGTAATTTCCATAGAAGTACCTCCCGCGGCGGAATCTAAAAGATTTCTAGATGAAAAATTCAACCCGACATAAAATTTTTGTATGATCATCCATAAACTTAAACCATGAGTAGGGCAATTTCTTATCATCAATTTCATCCTCTCCCAATATTGTGCAACATTTTCATGATCAAGTTGCTTAAAATTCATTATATCATTCCTAAGGGAGATGATCTTAGCGGGAGGAAAAATACTTGGAAATAAAAACATATTTACACTTGTTCCATGAATCAATACTATTTTTAGTCAAATATGAAAACCAAGTTTTAGCACGATCTTGTAAAGAGAACGGAAATAGCTTCAATTTAACAATATCATTATCCACATCTTTTTTATTTTGCATATCACATAACTCAACGAAAGTATTTAGATGGGATGTGGCATCTTCACTAGGAAGGCCAGAAAATTGATCTTTCATAACAAGATTCAACAAAGCGGCATTAATTTCATAAGATTCCGCACTAGTGCGGGAGCAATCAGAGTACTAATAATATTATTATTCTTAGTGTTGGAAAAGTCACACAAGTTGGTATTTTCTTGAGACATCATGACAAAGCAAGCAATCTAGCACACGAGCAACCAACAAGCAAACAAAAAGACGAACGGAAGAATGGCAAATAAAAGGGCAAAAAAAATTGTGTTTTTCTGAAAACGTTTTAGAAGTGGGGGAGAGGAAAACGAGAGGCAAAAGGCAAATAATGTAATGCAAGAGATGAGAGTTTATGGTGGGTACTTGGTAGGCTTGATGTAGAACCTCTCCGGCAACGGCGCCAGAAATTCTTCCTGCTACTTCTTGAGCTTGCGTTGATTTTTCCCTTGAAGATGAAAGGGTGATGCAGCAAAGTAGAGATAAGTATTTCCCCCGGTTAAGAACCAAGGTATCAATCTAGCAGGAGGCACAAGCAAGTCTCCAATCTATACACCTGCACAAACTAAAAAACACTTGCACTCAACGCGAAAAAGGGTTTGTCAATCCCTTCACGATCTCGAACAAGAGTGAAATCTAAAAGAGAAAACTAAAGTAAATCTAAATAAATTGCAACAAGGTATTTTTGGGTTTTTTGGTTTATAGATCTGAAAATATATGATGGAAAATAAACCCGGGGGCCATAGGTTTCACTAGAGGCTTCTCTCTTGAAAGAAACATACAGTGGGTGAACAAATTTTTGTCAAGTAATTGACAGAAAAGCGCAAAGTTATGAGATATCCAAGGCAATGATTATGAATATAGGCATCACGCCCGTGTCAAGTAGACCGACTCCTGCCTGCATCTACTACTATTACTCCACACATCGACCGCTATTCAACATGCATCTAGAGTATTAAGTTCATACGAATGGAGTAATGCCTTAAGTAAGATGACATGATGTAGAGGGATTAACTCAAGCAATATGATGAAAACCCCATCTTTTTACCCTTGATAGCAGCAATACAATATGTGCCTCACTACCCCTACTTTGTCACTGGTTGAGGATACCGTAAGATTGAACCCAAAACTAAGCTCCTCTCCCATTGCAAGAAGAACCAATCTAGTTGGCCAAACCAAACCGATAATTCGAATAGAAATACAAAGATATTTAATCATGCATAAAAGAGTTCAGAAAAGACTCAAATAATATTCATAGATAATCTGATCATAAATCCACAATTCATCGGATCTCGACAAACACACCGCAAAAGAATCTTACATTGGATAGAATTTCAAGAACAACGAGGAGAACATTGTATTGAAGAACAAAGAGAGAGAAGAAGCCATCTAGCTACTAGCTATGGACCCGTAGGTCTGTGGTAAACTACTCACGCTTCATCGGAAGGGCATCAAGGTTAATGTAGAGGCCCTCCGCGATCGAACCCCCCTCCGGCAGGGTGCTGGAAAAGGCCCCAAGATGGGATCTCACGGAAACAGAGGCTTGCGGTGGCGGAAAAGTATTTTGGTGGACGCTTCTGTTGGTTTGGGAATATTTTGGACTTTATAGAGCAAGAATTAGGGTTGAGGGACTCCCGAGGTTCCCACAAGCCAGGGATGCGCCCCCCTAGGGCGCGGCCAGAGGGCTTGTGGGCCCCTCGGGACTCTTTTGGCCCCCTCTCCAAACTCCGTGGATGTCTTTTGATCCAAGAAAAATCATCGTAAAGTTTTATTCTGTTTGGATTCTGTTTGATATTCCTTTTCTGTAAACTCAAAAACAAGGAAAAAACAGAAACTGTCACTAGGCTCTAGGTTAATAGGTTAGTCCCAAAAATAATATAAAATATCATATTAATGCATATAAAACATCCAAAACAGATAATATAATAGCATGGAATAATCAAAAATTATAGATACGTTGGAGACGTATCAGTAGCAATGATACAATGTGAATGACTTGTGGCCGAACTTTTTGTTTCTCTTAAATGATAGAGCCAGACTCCGTGACCGGCACATTGCTTGGTGGTGCATGATGCACTTGATCAATGCAACCGGACCATGGGTTGCATTGATCTTGGATGGTGCTCCAACGATGCCAAGAGGGGCTTGGGTGTGGCTTGATGTGACATCCATGGAGTCGTTGTAGTACTCCGCAATTCTCCCCCAAAAATGATCCTTGGATTAGTCCGTTCCAACCATTGCATCCATGGATTTGTTCATCCAAGTATCGCACAAAGCTAGATCTTCCACTTGGTTATAGTTGTGAGTCCTTCCCCTTGGTTGCTTCATGCTCGATTGGGTTTCGATCCCCATTGGATCATCACCCTCTTCTACTTCAGCCAGCTCCTCAAGTTCTTCCTCTTCAGCCACCTACTCTTCGGTCAACTCCTCTTCAGCCACCTCCTCTTGGGTCTCGACTTGATGATCGAACACCGAATCATAATTGAGATCCTCGAGGCAAAGCGTATGAGACGACTCCAAAGACGTCAAGAATCCGACCGTGTTCATCTCCGCACTATGACAACAGCAATAAAGTCCATCACCCATCAGCCGCCAACAATCACTGCAAAATGCAAAAGCTGAAATGGAAAATGATTTTATTACCTAGTAGGCATTTCATCAAGAACTTGGCGGTCGCGGCCGCCAGAGGCACTGAAGTAGTGGTCGTAGGGGTGGCCGGAGACGGTGCATGATCCGTCGGACGGGGCGAGGAGCAGGAGTGGTTTTTTCTTCTTCATCATCGTCGCGCCTCCGCGAGGGCCGACGAGGCCGTCATCGGCTCCCAAGCTCATTTGGCACTAGCGGGAGCAACGGGAGGCGGTCGACCGTCGTCGGAGAGTCCGTAGCCACCCCATTGAGACCTTTCTACCAGTGGTGGCAACCGGTGTGGTGGACCGGACCAGATTTTTTATGCCCGACATTCTTCAGTGTGGCGGCAACGGGGAAGGGGGGTTGATACGTCTCCAACGTATCTATAATTTTTTATTGTTTCATGCTATTATATTATCAATCTTCGATGCTTTATATGCATTTATATGCTATTTTATATCATTTTCTGGGACTAAACTATTAATCCAGTGACCAATGCGAGTTTCTATTTTTTTTTCTGGCTTTCAAAAAATCAATACCAAACAAAGTCCAAACATGATGAAACTTTACGGTGATTTTTTGTAAACGAGAAGGGACCCTAGAAGGTTCGGTGGGAGGCCAGAAGACCTACGGGAAAGCCACGAGCTCACAAAGCGCGCCCCCCGAGCTCGTGGATCCTATGAAGCTCCGTTTGACCTAATTCCACCTCTATAAAATTACAAATATTCAGTGCAGAGGTTATGCTCAATTCACAATTTTTTTTTACAAATGTCATGACTCTTTCCCAGATAAAAAACTAAAGATCTCAGCCCAAACATTTTCACCACCTTTGATGCTCGCCATATTACAGTACTCTCATCAATCATCAAGTTGTGACAGCATGGATTCAGTTCGACCTTGACATCTTAAAAAAAATTGCGATGCCTCATCTTTTCACCAAATACGTTGCTGCTCAACGTGTTACACCCACCCCTGAAGAAGACACTGACATATTCAGTAGCAATGGACAGCCGCCGGTTTGCTATTATATCATTAAAACGCAGCCAAAAAAACACGCCAACAATTCTATGTGGCATCATCTACTCCCTCCGTTTTTAAATAATTGTCTTTCTAGAGATTTCAATAAGTGACTACATACGGAGCAAAATGAATGAACCTACACTCTAAAACATGCCTACATACATCCGTATGTTATAGTCTATTTGAGATGGCTAGAAAGACAATTATTTGGGAATGGAGGGAGTAGTTGTCTAGAAAAAAGATAGGAATTGCATGGCGATTAATCTTCTGTACATGTCAGAAATATACAGAGACCAGAGTTGCTCCTCTAAAATTTCTCCAAAATTTGGATTATTATTTGAAAGCTTCCCAAAAAATCCTGAAAGACACAATGTTTTTAATCAAAATATAACCCGCCAGCAACATACTTCGATTTTGTATGAACACCCCTAACATGGCCGCCAATAAACCCACGTAGCTCAGTACTGCTGTCCAGGAGCTAGTATATCTGTATACTTCTCACATTACATTATCTAGGGTGTATAAATCACGACTGGTACAAATCATATATTAAGAAAGTAACTTCTTGTCAAAGCCTTGTCCTAAGAAACCTGATAATTCCTAGGTCATCTGTCCCATGTCCTAACTGTCATTTGTTAGATCTAGCTTGCATGTGACTCTGTTTTCAGTACAATCCAATGACATACGCAGATACGTACGCCGCATGATTTGGAATTTCTACTCCCTCAGAACTGCAAAAACGTCTTATATTAGTGCGCACAGAGGTAGTACTCCCTCCGTCCGGAAATACTTGTCATCAAAATGAATAAAAGGGGATGTATCTACATGTATTTTAGTTCTAGATACACCCCTTTTTGTCCATTTTGATGACAAGTTTTTCCGGACGGAGGGAGTATCTTCTAAGCGCTTGTAATTTGCTTCAAAGATTCATGCACCTGTCCCCTTATCTCTCCCCTTCTCCCATGCCGAGACCCCCCTTCTCTTAAATTTATCCCCGCTGCCGCCGCCAGTGCTTCCATGCCCTTTCAACAAAATTGCCAGTTCCGTACCATCGCCTTGCTTCTGCCATCAGAGCAGGTTAGGTGTTGGGACTAGGTGCCTGCATAACAAAAAAGCGAGGAGATGATGCACTTCTCTAGGTCTAGTAGTAATCTACTCTGTGATAGTTCAGACAGAAAGATGCACTTAAAACTTCAGGGAAACATGGATAAATTGTTCAGGATTCTCATTGACTGAATATCAGCAAAGGAAGTGAAACATCTTCCTCTGGAACACGCACTTATGTGCGTGTAATTTTGTACTGTACTAAAAAATGGTGTCAAAATAATGCAGGCCTTTCAACCAAAAACGACTGGTAAAGAAGTCCGAAAAGCTAAGCTAGAAGAAACCAAAACCAAAACCAAGACACAAACACAAACCAAATATTCAAAAAGAAAAGGAACAGCCATCCTGCTATGCATATGAAGTGAAACATGAACACACCACATGTTTTGAGCGGAAATGAGCACACCATATCCTTCAACGGAAATGATTTGCAAGGCACCACCAAAATATCGAGCAAAAAGGGCAAATGGCAACAAGACATTAACCATATCCTGCTCGTTACGCCTTCACTAGGGCCATCAATATCAAGTGGATTCTTTGAAAACTGAAGAATTATACGGAGGCAGTTGGCATTCCACTACCTTCATCCCTGACCTCCATTAGCAAAGCATTGAAGGTCAAATAATTAAATCACAGGTTCACCACCTGGGATGTATTTAATGAGAACATGTTGACTCTCCGCATCAAGTGATGAACACAGTCCACAAAATCTAGCACTCTGCTGGCATTACAAAGCATGTACTCCGGCTAGCCAAAACTCGAGGACCAAGGATATTATTCGTAACCACCCATGATTTTCGAGCATAGCAGCAGCCAATCAGATTAACTCGCAGTTATTTCGGAGCATCGCAGCAGCCAGCTTCGCTTTTGCATGCAGCCAACCATCGCACACGTCTAGCGCTAACAAGATTAACCCATCGTTATTGCATGCAGCAATTCACCCGAAACGGCAGCCAATCCTGCATGCGTTTAACAGAGGGGATCATCGAGGGGAAGCAAACGCCATGTCCAGCGGGGCCTTAAAACACAGACGCAGCTGGCTTGCTAAGTGGCCGATAAACCTGGACGGAGGAAGTATCACATAGAAAGATTGATATCAAGAACTTTGATTCTGCATCTACTTTTCGTAACAGCGAGTGAATGTTGTTGAGGAAGAGGATGTAGCAAGAAATTAAACTGACGGGGAACTCATAAATTGGATTCCCTCACAGCCGTGGAGATCTATGTGAGTGAAGAGGCCCAGCAACAATATATGGACAAGCCGAAATGCTACCACACACTAAAGATCAAAACAACAATATTACACTGAGAAATTTTGGCAAATCTCCCGTAAACATGGTAATATGGACACACAAGCAGGACCATTGAAATATATGCAGATCATAAACACAATATGAGTGCAAAACTTCCATATAAACAATTCAATGTTAAATGTAAAATCCATACAGAACTCAAGCCTGTGATCACCCCCCCCCCCCTCCCCGGCGGTCCCAGTGACACATGGGGTTCCACGTAAACTGATAAGAACATAATCCGAGCAGGTTCCTAGCGTGAGCTGCCATGGGGCTTCACCTAAACATTCAAGATTCATAAAGAAACCTTCAATGACCTACTCCCTCTGTTTACAAATACAAGATGCTCTAACTCTCAGAATCGAAAATAATTTGTTACCCATGGTGGTAGTTACGCACGGCTCCAATTTTTATTTCTAATTATTTTGGACTATGAAAAGTAACTCCATAATGAAAATATCGTGACTTTGGACCAGTCAGGCAAGCAAATAGACAATTATGCCAAAAAAGCAAGCAAAAAGACTGAGAGAAGTGAGAAAAGGCCCTTTATACACAACGAAAAGGCACTTTTGCCAAAAAGGAAATAAAAAAGACAAAGAGAAGTGAGAAAAAGTCGTTTCTATACAACAAAAATGCACTTGTGCCAATGCCATAAGAAACCCGACACCTCATATATCAAAAATGGCACTTATGCCAATGCGTGCGTAGCTACCACCATGCATAGGAAATCGCCTCTCAGAATATGTAGACACACTTTAGTGTCTGTTCACTCATTTCAGTCCATATGTAGTCCATATTGAAATATCCAAAACATCTTATATTTGTGAACATTGGGAGTACCTACTAAATATAGCATGGTAACAAGACTTCAAGTAATCACATCACTAAATGTACTCCAGCAAATGATCATGTTGAGTGTTTGCGTGTGCATATCCAGATCATGTGCTATCCCCCTACAGTAAGTCGCTTAAACAATCACCTAGCCATCAATGGAAACATGGCAATATGTGGTACAACCAAATGAAAAGACACCATATGAAAGCACAAGATTATCTCATAGCATTAGTCCATTTGCAATTGACTACCGGAGTACAATGTTTTCCAAATTTCAACAACTATTCAATGATCACGTGCATGCATGTCAAAACATAAATCTAATACCACACACAAGTTATGGTAAGTTATCACAAAAAAATTAAAAAAAAACCATAAATCTCATCAATAGCTTATGTTGAGCACAACTAAAGTGACACCATCCGGTGTCCACCCACATCCACACCATCACATGAGGGCATGTGGGATCTCCAAACTGGTGGAGTAACCTCCAGCTCATGGAGGTTCATAACCAAGGTCTGCAACCTTTAAATGCATATGCAACAATATGCATTTATTTTCTCATAAGTGCGAATCATAACCCCATATATTCCATAAACACGAGCAAGAATTCCAAGCATAATAAGAATGATTCAATAGCCATATTCGACAAAAAAAACCTTCTCAAGAGTCATGAGTAACATATACAATGAAGAACAAGGAGCGAAAAATACACAAACATCCAATGGTATCAATGGTGACATGCATCCATTGACTACCAATATGCATGTACCTGCCTCAACCAGAGTGCAAGGTGCAGCTGTGGCAGCTCCATCATATTCCATAAACACGAGCAAGAATTTCGAGCATAATAAGAATGATTCAGTAGCTATATTCGATTAAAAAAAACCTTCTCAAGAGTCATGAGCAACATATACGATGAAGAACAAGGAGCGCAACATACGCAAACATCCAATGGTATCAATGGTGATGTGCATCCATTGACTACCAATATGCATGTACCTGCCTCAACCAGAGTGCAAGGTGCAGCTGTAGCAGCTCCAACATATTCCATAAACACGAGCAAGAATTTCGAGCATAATAAGAATGATTCAGCAGCCATATTCGACAAAAAAAAACTTCTCAAGAGTCATGAGCAACATATACGATAAGGACAAGGAGCGCAACATACACAAACATCCGATGGTATCAATGGTGACGTGCATCCATTGACTACCAATATGCATGTACCTGCCTCAACCAGAGTGCAAGGTGCAGCTGTAGCAGCTCCAACCCAACTTGCCTCTAACGCTCGTGTCCAACCATTGCCAACAATCCACCTCAGCCCCTCCAACGTAGAATTCAACTAATAGCATTGAAATTCTAGAAAACATGTCATGAGGTGGGTGACCAAGTGACCATAATATCATGGAGACCGTGCTTCGGAACCCTGAGTTATACCTCAAACGACTATTTGGCTGATCATAATGATTAGCCAACTTTGCTAACCCATGGAAATTTCAGCACAAGTTGAAATATAGCACATGATGGCACTTTAAGCATCTACAGAAAAATACTCTAAACTTTCATGTTGGATCCAGATTTTAAATCTAAATTGTATAATCTATTATGTTGGTGCTCGAGTGACAATTTATTATGTTCATAACCAAGGTCTCCAACCTTGAATGCATATGCAACAATATGCATTTACCATGGAGTCATGCTTTGAAACCCCGAGTTATGCCTCAAGCGACTATTTTGGTTGATCATAATGATTAGCCAACTTTGGTAACCCATTGAAATTTCAGCACGAGTTGAAACATAGTAAATGATGGCACTTTAAGCATCTATGGGAAATACTCTAGAACTTTCATGTTGGGTCCAGATTTTAAATCTAAATTGCACAATTGATTATGTTGGTGCTCAAGTGACAATTTAATAACTTAAACATAATCAAAGAAATCCTCTGGAGGCCGACATTTTCAAACAGTAACTTGAGTTAGGTAAAGAAATACCTACTAGAAAAGCTAGTGAAAACCTCCTCCACCTCTTCTTCACATAGCCCTCCTTCCTCTCTTCCTCCTCTCGGGCGGTTGAAGAGAAGGGCATACAAAGAATCCAATAGGAGTATACCTGTCACTTTGTCAGCATGGCCTGCCAAAGGGGAAGGGCATGGGGTAGACTCTGGAGTGAGCTGGTGCAGGACAAGCTGCAACGCCAGGGCGGCACGGAAGTCAAGAGCGGCGCTGCTGCAGGAGAAGCTGCATTGCCTGCCAGAAGTACCCCGGAGGAAACGTCCAAGCTGGATGCAGCTGAGAAGCACCCACTTGATGGTACTGTCCTGCGACTGATTGGTGAGCTAGAACTGCCGTAGGAGGATGAGGGGCTGAAGATGCCAGGTGCAGCTGAGAAGCACCCACTTGATGATACTGTCCTGCGACTGGTTGGTGAGCTAGAACTGCCGTAGGAGGATGAGGGGCTGAAGATGCCGGTTGCAGCTGAGAAGCACCCACTTGATGATACTGTCCTGTGACTGATCGGTGAGCTGCTAGAACTGCCGTAGGAGGATGAGGGGCTGAAGATACCCGTTGCGTCATCACGTCTGGTTTACCCAATGACACAGCTGTTGACATGGCGTAGACTCCAGACTGAGATGGGGCAGAAAATTTTTCATCACCCGTATGTGGCGGCACAGGAGCTGGAGGTGGACTTAGCACAGCAGGAGTCCCCTGCAAGAAGCACCATGGTGGTGGTGTCCAAGCTGGAAACGGCCGAGAAGCACCCACTTGATGATACTGTCCTGGTCCTGCCATTGGCCGGTGAGCTAGAACCGCCGTAGGAGGATGAGGGGCTGAAGATGTCGGTTGCGTCACCACGTCTGGTTTACCCAATGACACAGCTGTCGGCATGGCAGGAGTCTCCTGCAAGCACTCCGGTGGTGGTGTCGAAGTTGGGCCAGAAGGAGTTTCAGCAGTTGTCTGTGGCGGCGCAGCCGCGACGGGGGAAGCTGGAGGTGGAGAAGGCACATGAGGGGTCGCCTGCCGGCAGACAGACCCTGGTGAGGGCGTGACTAAGTCTTGTGCATGTGCCGGCTGCCACTTGACGATGCTGTTAGGATTCGCTTTGCACACTCGATCCTTGTGGCCCTGTCGGCCACAACCGTGGCAGTCACCACTAAAGGTGCACTCTGCAGCACGGTGCCCATCACCACACTTATAGCAGATCAAGCCCTGCCCCTTGACTGCTTTTAGTTGCCCTTGCGTTGGTTTCTTGAAAGCAGTTTGCTTAGTGCTGGTATTTGCCAGCCCAATCATCTTCTTCAGCTGCTTTTTGCTTGCTGGTTTGGACACATTGTCTGTCTCCATTTCTCGAGGTCGCTTAACTTCACATTTCTTATCTGCCATGCCATTAGAACCGCTTTGACGATCACACAAAATATTCTGCACTTCAGGGTTGGCATCTTGAGTCACATCCAAAGAACTAGAAACTATGTTCCTTGATGTAGCCAAATCATCCTTATTGCCACAAGATGTGCTGCTTATGTATGGTGACTGTTCTAATGGTGGTTCTCCAGCCACAAGGCTTTTCCAGAGCCAAACACTCTTTGCTGCAGCAGTAAGTGTTTGAGACACGTTTGGAGGTTGTGCCAATAAAATATTGTATCGCCTCATTTTAAGCTTATGAATGGCATGAGAGAAATCCCGGTCACCAGAGATAAGCAGATAATTTGCTGGTGGAGGATTGTCAATAGCCCAGAACAGCATGTCAACCAAGATCTTCTTATCACTTGCATCTTTAATGCCTGCATTCGCTAGGAAATAATAGTAAATGAAAAGATGTGCTTACATATACAGTATGCTATACATGTAACTCAAAATGTAATGCAATCAGTGCATAGCTTTGCCATGTTCATTGGCCAGCTCAGAAAAGAATATTTGGGATAAAAACCTATAGTGGTACTTCAAGGTCATTCTTCTAATCGGAAGACATTTTATACAAGTATGGATTTGACAAATGGGAATGATAATCTTGCAAGCTATAGTTAAAGAAATCAGTTACTCATAAGAGTATTGTGTAGTACACGCTCACTTATTTGGATCACTGGATAAATCATAAGGAAAGTACAAAGACAAACAATATTAAGAATCATAGAGGAACCACATGTTGAAGAGAAGCTTGTCCAACATCGGTTGAAGAGATATACGAGATAGAGTTGGGGTAGCACCGATTGAAGAGAAGCTTGTCCAACATCGTTTGAGATGGTTTGGGCATATTCAATGCAGGCCTCCAGAAGCTCCAGTGCATAGCGGACAGCTAAAGAGTGCTGATAATGTCAAGAGAGGTCGGGGTAGACCAAAGATGACATGGGAGTCCATAAAGAGAGATCTGAAGGACTGGAATATCACCAAAGAACTAGCCATGAACAGGGGTGCGTGGAAGTTAGCTATCCACGTGCCAGAACCATGAGTCGGTTTCGAGATCGTGTGGGTTTCAGCTCTAGGCTACCCCAACTTGTTTGGGACTAAAGCCTTTGTTGTTGTTGTTGTATAGAGAAACCACATATACTTTTCAAGCAGCGCATGTCACTTATTGAGCTGTTATGTGCACGGATATAAGATTAGCTAATATTCAAACAAATTATGTATATATTTAAATACGGAGGGTAATTAAGATAGGAAGAGATGAGACTAGAGATAGAGATCGAGTCCATATGCCTATCCATTGGGTTATTACATGGGAGTCATGTAAGTCCTCCCATACAAGATACAAGGGACAACATATGTACTCCCTCCGTTCCAAAATAGATGACCCAATTTTGTACTAACTTTGTACTAAAGTTAGTACAAAGTTGGGTCATCTATTTTGGAACGGAGGGAGTATGTATCTCAACCAAGCAATAAGAACAGTTTATCAACCTATTTTCTCTCTGATTCGTGCACGAGTGATTGTTTGGGGGTCACATAGGTCTCCATGTCAGCCTCAGTTTCTTTCCTCGACAATTTTCTTAACCCCCTAGCAGCTTCTGATGAAGTTCCAGTCATAGATGCCAAGGAAAAGGTGTGTATGTTTCCCAACGCTAAGGTGATGAATGAGGGCTTGGGCTAAAGCTATGTTGATGCCGACCGGGAGGCTAGCTCTGGACAGGCAGGAATCACTGAACCAGGATCAGATTCGATATCATAGGGGAAGGTTCTCCTTGCTTCTTGGAAATTCATGCCTATTTGTGCTAGCCCAGAAGGACGCAGAAATATTTTTGTGCCTCCGTGCTTTGGTGTTGGTGACCAAGTGCCCAGGGGTGGTCAGATTGTGGCAGTACCGTGAAATGGGTTTACGTCTCTGCAGTGGATCGTTCATCGAGCTGGTGTCATATGAAGGAGGCGAAGACCTTACTGTTTACTCTTCAAGAGCTGAATGCTGGTCACCTCCCATCAGTGGCGGAGCTACGTTGAAGACTGCAGGGGTCAAATGCGTGAAAGAAATTTTTTGGGGGGAGAGGAAGATTAGGAAAAATAGAGTCTTTTGGCCTGCTAAACATCCATATTTATGTTTGCCCCAAAGGATCCTACGTAGCTCCTCCACTGCCTCCCATGGGTGAGCAACCAGGCCGCGCATTGTTTAGCACACTTAGATAAGTGTGAGCCGAGTTGTGGTGTGTTCATGAGTGTCAGAACATTATTTCGTAATCAAATGAAGCTGACCTGTTCCTAAAAAGAGAAACCACGAGACTGAAATCAATTAGAGGAAGCACACCCCAAGTCAGGAAACTCCTAGACCCTAAGATTCCACTATTATTGTCCAAAATTACGCCACATCCATCAACCATACGCCCATACCCACTCAGAAGCATCTGTCTCAATCGAATATCCCAGCAATCAGGTCACCAGAGAGACAGACCATTGAGCAAAGTGATAAAGCAGAGCTACTGGCCGTGGGTAAGGAGGAGAAGGGGTTCCGTACCGGCGGGGACGTGGTGGAGGGAGACACCGGTGCTAGAGAGGGCGTGCTGGACGTTGTGGGCGATCTGGTGGGTGTCCCCGTAGGCGGAGACGGAGATGGGGCCGCGGTAGCCGGCGGTGGCGAGGGCGGAGCTCATGTTCTGGACGATGAGCTGGGGGTCGCAGCTGCGCGGGACGGCGCAGTTCTCGATGTCCCACCACACCGACGTCTTGGCCGCCGCGTACTCCCCCATCGCCGGCCGCCGCTAGGGTTTTCGCCGGCGGAGATGTGCGGGAGTCTTCGGGGCTTCTGCGATTTGCGGCGGATTAATGCGAGGATTTTTTTTTTCGTTTTATTAATGAACGTGGGAGATTACCTCCAGAAAAATATCGGACGGGTTCTGCCCTAACGTATCGTCCCTGCGAATCCAGGCCGCCGCCGCCGCGTCAGGACTGGTGTCGTAGAGTTTTTTTTTACTGGTTTTTTTAACATCAATTTTCGAACTGGTTCCTTGTGCGCAAACCTGGCCACTGGGCCCCTAAAAAAACTGGCCATCTGGGCCCGAAGACACCTTATAAGGCCGGCATGGCCCGGCACACCATTTTCGGCCTTCTGAGTTTTAATTTTTTTGAACAAATCTGTACGCTACTCACTCTTTCGTCAACTCTTTCATCTTGAGCTACTCTACAGGCTCTCGCGAGAAATCATGTTCTGCAAACTTGAGCTACTGCCAAGAAACCGGACGAGAGAACGTCAAAAAAAAAATGGAAGAGAGGTATGAGTGGGAGGCTCCTAGCCCGGGAGCTGCGAAGATACATGTAGATTGGGGCTATCGAGGGATGTTGGTACAGAGAATCTGAATTCTGACCACGGCCTCGTCTGGTCTATTCTTTTTTTTTTAACCGGGCATAACCCCTTTCCATTACTGCGACATAACGGAAATACAAATCAAATCCACAGAATGAGACGGGAGAGGGGAGAGCGGGTTCAAGCATCGCCGGGAAACCTACTGTGAGCACTCGCCATCGAGATAACCCACTGTAGGGCAAAAATCCGGCGACACCAAGTCAATTAGAGCACCAAAATGACCGTCCCGCACAGGGGAGAAACTTCAGGAATGAAACATAAAACCAAGGCAAAAGACGACCACCGGAAGCATGCATCTTCTAGTGATGAAGCATCACCATTCCCTCCAGCAGTTCTTCAGCGAGCTTCTCAATCCTCAGTCGCAGCGCAGATGCGCATCAGCCTCGACGCACTGTTCTTCAGCATGTCCACCCCAGTTCGCAGGTCCACCACATCCTCTTGCTTCAACAGTCCTGCCCAGTAACCAAGAAAGGCACACATAGAAAAGCATCATTCAAAAGGTGTTTGCAAACGTTTAGATTCGAACGTAACACCATTACAACATGTCCAAATAGCCCAGCACAAGGCAGCAATGCCAACTGTGCAAAAAATCTCCCCATTTGGACAGTAAGCATAACACCAGGAGTAAGCCTGCCATAAACTGTTCGGACATAGATCAGTGCCGAGCATGCAGGCAACACTTCTCCATGTCACCCTAGCTATAGGACAGGTAAAGAAGAGATGCTGAGACGTCTCATTCTCTCCACAGAATGAACACTTCGAGTTTCCTTTCCACCCTCTTTTTTTCATCACCTCCCGAGTAAGGATAGCATCCTGGAATAGCTGCCACATAAAGATCTTAATCTTTAATGGAATGCCAGCTTTCCAAATCCACCCAAAATTGCATCCTGTGATGTTTCTTTCCAAGAAAGAATAAACCGATTTAGTTGTAAAGACTTTTTTGGGACCCAGGCCCCATTTAACGCAATCTGATTCATCAGATACACAGCTGCCTCTAGCAACGGCAGCCACCTGCTGCCATTGCTCTTTGAGCTCATTGCTTAATCTCCTCGGAAAGAACGTTACAGGATCTGCCTCCCGGCATTTTTTCCACAGTGCATTCAGGGAAATTGCAATTTGAGAATAGCTGAGGGAACTGGTCCTTAAATGGTTTCTGATCACCAATGGGATCGACCCACACCCTCGCTATATTCCCAGATCGAATAATGATCCTTCTACCAACCATATAAAGGTTTTTCACCTCGTCTGGTCTATTCGCTTCAGCAAAGCCATTTGGCCCGCAACGCCACGTCCATCCACCCCATATCGAGCACGCCCAGGCACACCACGTCCCATGCCACCGCGCACGGGAGTGAACTTTCTTATTAGAAGGGTACACTTTGGTTCCTGGTTGTATATACATCTTATATGGAGTTTTTTTTAATAATTAAACAAAAAGTCAAAATAGTTCAGAAGTTTTTTTAGAATAAACTTGACTTACTTTTGCACTAATATATAAATTTCCAGAAAAAAAAACCCAACGTTGACTTCATAGTGAAAAAGGCAAAAATTATTTGCTATTATAGGTTACTATTCACACTATTTTGGCCAAAATTTTGTCTTTTTGAAAAGAAGTCAAAGGAGGATTTTCTTTTTGCAAAAAAAATCTGACAAGTACAATGTAAGGTCAAGTTTATTTAAAAAACATTTTCAGAATTATTTGACTTTTTATTGAATTATTACTAATTTTTTCCCATATAGGGTGTATATGTCCTCATAGACCAAAAGTTCCCCTCCCGTCAACGACCTACTGATTGGAAGCGACATTTTTTCAGGAAAGGGAAATGATTCCAAACAAAATCAAACTGCATGGGAAAAGTAGGAAACAGGAATGAGAAGACTTCCAGCCTTTAAAAAACCTAATCTTAGCATCTACCAAATGCTAGGGAAACAAAGGCAGATAGGAAGTGACAAGCCATCAAAAGTTAGCAAAATTTGAAAAAAGACCAAAATTCCTTGAGGTGCACTGATCAGGGTGTAAGACACATAATGACATGAACAGCCGCGTGCAGGGCATACAAGATGCAACTTCCAGCCCCAAAATTGCTACTGCCTCCGTCCCATAATATAAGATGTTATTTCAACCAATGCATGAGTACATTGGTTGTCATAACATCTTATATTATAGGACGAAGGCAGTAGTCACAATAAGCAGATTTTAGCTTCTATCACCTGACGAGTCTGAAACTATGTACCGGCTACCGGGGATGATTGTCTTTACTAACAGCAATGCCAAATTATGCAACACAGGTAGAAAAGCAGAAACAATGAGAACATTATAGCTAGAAGATACAGGTTTAACAGCTATATATGGCTGGCCCTTGAAACAATATTTGCAAACCAGAACAAGGATTACAATATAACAAGAGCAACCTAATTACAGGAACTGTATCAGGACTGGAGGGGTCACTAAGGCAATGGCTCCTCCGAGTCTCCCAGCCGTGACAAGTGGAGGTAAGCGTCGGTGCCTACGTAACACAAAAGGCAAGAATGATCAGCCGAATACATATCATGATGACAGAAGCAGAAAGACATACATGAAAATTCAGGTTACCATTGACAAATTATCCAAGGTTCACGCTGAGAGATTAGCAGAAACAAAGCAAAATATGACCGTACCGTATCCCTCCATGGATATTATTTGTAGGTCGCCACCGAAATATCGCGCATAAAGGCGACTAACTGGAAGTCCAAAACCATACCCAGCCATGGTTACTCCTTCACTAGGGCCCTCCATATCAGGTAGATTCTTTGCAGTGCTGTAAAGATATGTGAAAATTCTAGGGAGCCCACTTCTCCGTATTCCACCACCTTCATCACTGACCTGCATTATCCAAACAATGAACTCAAACGACCCTCGGGAATGGTTCCTTATGATGAATATTTGACAGGAATGGGTCTCATATGTTCCACAAATCTCAGTGGGTTATAGCTTCTAGCATAAGAAGACAACTATCACATACAAGAATTGATATCTACCACTTTGACAATGGATCCAGTTTTAGGACAGTAATGACATGTCAGCAGACATGCGCCATAAAACAATATAGTAGTGTCTGCAGCTTCATAAAAAATATCAGCATAGAGTAACAATAATGTCCTAGTTAGGCACTAAACTAGAATGGACATGCATTCAAATTGGTGTTTGGGTTTAGATTTGCACTCAGCAGTCCACATTGATCCATATCTTTCTTAGTCAGGTTGTAACCCAATATTAAAATACAAATCAAGTAATTCACAATTGCATTTATGCACAGCCTAGTAATGCGAGATGCTAAATTCATACAATGATAGGTATCAGTAGAATTTTTTCTCTCAAGAAAATGCAAAAACACTTGTGTTTCATTTCATTGGAAAGGGAGAGAGGTTCATATACATGGAGAAAGGTTCAGAAGCCTCGATGAGGCCTGACACAGTGCCCGGAAGAAAACAAAGCAAACAAGGGAATTTTATCGGTCATTGCACATATTTGCAAACTGCAATGTTTTAGTAACTGCTTGTGCACTCTTTAGCCTAGAATGTACCAAATAGGTGCTAGGTGGTATCAAGGAAATCATACCTTAATAGTAACATCCTCTGTTCCATCAGCAACTATAATTCTGACTGGAGGAACATCTTTATCAGAATTCATATATCTTTCCTGTACTGCACGAAGGGAATTTTTCACCAGTTCAAACAGCATGAGATGAAGATGCGATGTGACATATCTGCACATAGTTAATTGCAAGTAGTTAGTTAGCAAGACAACAATAAATGAGGCCACTCAATCAACATGATAACAAAAACTATAAGCCAATGAACATGTAACCTGACAAGTGACAACAAAGAGGTGCTGTTGCTAACACATGATTTAATCCACGAAAAAACAAAGGTGATTGGTGGAGTTTATATCTGAAACTTACGGAAATGTTAAATTTTGATCTCCATAAATGTTGATGTCAGGAGCTGATCCGTATTCCCTCATACAAATGGAACGGGCATCCTCACTAGCAATTTGAGCTACCTGTATGGGGGACAATTTTGTATTGATGAGGCCTATGACGCCAGGCTCTGGTTCAGGATCATGCAGAGCCACATGCTGCCCTGAAATTAAGCAAGTTGGTCTAATTCAGAACAAGTTTCTAACAATTAGCACTCAACTTAAGTATAAATGATTTGATACAGAATTTACACATTAAGCAAACATTTTTACCATTTTTCAGTTTTTAAGCCATATAACAGTATAGTTAGCTCAAGTAGCATAGCATGAAGTTTGAACATAAAAAGTATCAAGCAACCAACCAAAATAGAACTGTCTATCGATACAAGTCAAATTTGCAAATCAGCCAAAAGATAAGGATTCTGCTTGACAGCTTAACATTGAACTTCAGTATATGACTATATGTTACTACTGCATCAGCTGTTAGAAAAGGCACATGATCCATCATTTGTTCCGAATCGCAAGCAAGATTTAGGATAGAATGACAAGAGCTTAGACAACGTTTATAAATACAGCTCCAGAGAGAAGAGTAGTACCAAGCTCACAAACCTATGAGCATGCGAATACCAATCCTTGACATGTAAAATCGATCGAGGAACCCGTGGATCTCGTCGAATCCTGGGGGAAGCTTCCTTGAGCTGAACTGTTCGTTTTTCAGCTGTTGCACTCCCAAAGCCATAGTCGGTACCACGTTATTGTGCCGCACTTTGATCATCTTAATCATCTGCGTGAAAGCAAGCTCGTCGTCCCGATTCCTCACTTCTGGGAAATACCGGATGTCACGGAACGAGTCCAAGTACCAGTCCCTCACCTTCACAATCGTCAACAGACAAACCATCAGTCCCACACAAGGATGCCCAGTTTGGCAGGAATCAGTAAATCCAGCTGTGAGGTTTTTTTTCCTCGGTAAATATTTACTATTCAATGAATTCAGATTCTCTAGTATTGACGTGATAAGGTGAGGAAGACAAGACAGCACGACAAAAGCTTCAAGCATATACTCATACAAAAAGCATGTGAGCCCACTACCCAACTCCTATTAGAAAAAAAAAAAGTAAACAAGTTGGCAAGCAAGAGTCTTCAAAAGTTCCTCCTTAATCCCTATCCTACGATAACTTTACATGTTGATGACAAATTGAAGAGAAAATGAAAAGGAAATATACTGAACAGCACATCAGTTGGTCACTCAAGAGTTCAACTATATCATTCTGAATCAACATAGAACTGTTTAGGTACTGACACAGTGGTAGTATCTTCTTCGCATTCGAAATCCCCTGACAAAAGCTGACACCAAATCGAATCCTAACAGTAAACACGGAGATATACCAAAAACATCCACTGACCTTTTTAAAATGATCCCAAGAAAACATCCTAGTAAATATATAATTAGCATAAAAACAGCAAAACCATCATCTCCCCAAGCAAGCAGAGCGAAAAATTGGGCGCTCACCAAAACATGTCAAATCATGGACGGGACAGACTGATAGAAACAAGGGACAACGGTCAACGGCAATTCCAACCTAGCCTAGCGTCAAATCGAAATTTAACCACCAAAATCAGCGCAGGGGCGGGGCGGAGACCTTGAGGATGGCGGGCTTGGCGGAGAGGCCGAAGGGGAGGGACTCGAGCTCGAGCGCGCGGCGGGCGATGCGGATGGGGAGCTCCTTTTGCAGGAACTGGGCCGAGAGCAGCAGGTTGCGGTCCGTGGGGACGGACCCGAACTCCATCATGTACCGCAGGCTCACCCCCGTCTGCTTCATGCTGCCCCACCGCCCCACCTCCTCCGCCACGGCCCGCGCCACCGGCTCCGACGCCATCATCCCTCCGCCCCCCGCCGCCGCCACCGCTCGCCGACGAGGAGCCGGGTAACCGCCGTGCAAACAGGAGGATTAGGGGGGCCAGGCGGCTAATTAAGGCGGCATCAGGGGGGAGAGAAGCCTTGTGGCCAAGAGAGGCCGGGTTTTGTGCCGGCGATTTATAGAGGAGTGAAGGGGATCTTCGCTGGGCTCGGGTGTCAGTGAGTGGCCTGGAACGGTATCTGCCAGTGGGACCGTATGTCTGTGGGCGGGCTAGCTCGTGTGGATGGTATCCGAACCGGGGGAATCGGTTCTGTGTGCGGGCGCTTTAGCGCAGCTGGCCCAGATCGCGCATGAGCTTATCCATGGGGATTTGGGGAATAAATCCGGGAAGAATTCGAGTAGTACCAGGTTACTCAACTGAAATGTTCTACTCCCTCCGTTCCTAAATAAAGAGATTTCAACAAGTGACTACATACGGAGCAAAATGAATGAATCTACACTCTAAAACATGTCTACATACATCCGTATGTTGTAGTTTATTTGAGATGGCTAGAAAGACAATTATTTGGAAGGGAGTAATAATGTCCCCACCCCCCCCCCCTCCCCCCCTCCAAAAAAAATGTTCTAATAATGTCAAATTAGTCTCTTTGCAAATATATTTACTGTATATAAATGTTCAGTCAATGTACATTCTTGAAAAGACAAACCGTCTAGGTGAGCTTAGGTTCCATGAACTTGGTCACCCTTGGTGTGAATCTGTTTTACAATAACGTCCGTATCTGTTAGAATTTCGTCGATAATTCAAGATGCATTCCATGAACTTGATCACCTTTTCACGTGGATCTGTTTTACAATAAGGCCCGTATCAATGAGAATTTTGCCACTACTTCAAGGTGCATTCTACGAGCTTGATCACCTTTCATGTAAATCTGTTTTACAATAACGTCCATATCGATCGGAATTTCGCCAATACTTCAAAATGCATTCTATGAAATTGGTCACCCTTCAAGCAAATTTGTTTTACAATAGGGCCATGCTAGACGCCTGTCGACCGGCCTAAATTTTTTGGTTGATTCCAGCAAAAAAAATAAAGATGGTGGTAGCAAAATTGATACTGTGGTTACATCAAACAAAACATGGTAGCAAAAAATTTGGTTCGCTTCTAGCAAAAATTCAAGATGGTGGTAGAAAATTGGTACATTGGTTCCAGCAAACACAAACGTGGTAGATAAAATTGACTGGTTCCAGCAAAAAACCACGACGATGGTAGCAAATTTGGGGCTGCTCCCAGTAAAATAACTCGCTAGATCTCCAACACTTGTCGTCGTGGTTCCAAACGCCTTGAATGCCAGCCGTCGCGGCTCTCCAGCACTTGTCGCCACCGTCTCCAGCATCGGTGGCTCCTGGTTGCAGCACCTGTCGCCGTCGTCTTCATTATTGTAGTTGTCGTCCCATCATCGCATATCGTCGGACCCAGCACCAGGCGGCACCGGGCCCAGCTCCGGCACCGGCGCTCGGTTGCCCCTGGGAGGCATGGGAGGAAGGAATGGGGGGTGGGAGAGAGGAGTTTGCAGCAGTGTGCGGTGCCAATGGCGGCCGGATCGATCTATCGCGAGGGAAGGTGGGGTGTGAGGTGAGGATAAGAGCGATGAGTGGGGAACAGACGAGGCGAACTCCTCAGGGTGACGTGTGTTTGGCCCACTGGGCATGTGTCTAGCACAGGGTGTTGGGAGACACACGATCTAAGTCAAATCCGACGCACGGTGCACGACCAGCCGAACGCTCGGGTGGTTAGTCGTGTACAATCGTTTCCCTTTACAATAACGCCCAATACTTCGAAGATGTATTCCATGAACTTGGTCGCTCTTCACATGAATCTATTGCTCGCTCACTTTGTATGGATGTGCACATACGCACACTCTACCCAAATGAACACTTCCAAAAAATTGTGTCGGTAAATCTTCAAATTGATGAAGTCACTATAGGGGCCTCATACTCGGCAGTGTTGCTGGAAAATCTAAGATAAATCCAAAAAAACATGAGCGCCCGTGCTAGGTGTCGGCCCGGATTCTAAGAATGGAAGGCCAAGATCATCGCATGCATTGTTTCAAGCACTGTTCATAGCAAAAAACAGTTGGGTCACACTGTAGCAAGTACTTCCTCCATTCCACAATTCTTGTTGTTGTTTTACTTCAAAGAATTATGAAATGAAAGTAGTATTGTTTACTGCTCCTGTAGCATCCAATCTGGGTCGTTGGTCTACAATCATGGGAATGAAACTGAGCAAAGGCAGAGGTTGTTGTACACCTCTGACTTTGCCACAAAAGGTCAGACAATCCACGACATCCAAGTCTACGAGTTAAATCTGGATGGGCTGGTTCTAGCAGAAAGAACCTAATAATTTGGGCTATTGTCTGTTGCTTCTATGTTTATAAATTTGTAACCACACATGGGTAGTTAGTTGCCTTTTTTACACCGTGTGACCCGTCAAGGTCTGTTTGAGATGCGGCAATTCTGAAGGAATTTAAAGAAACAATTGAATTCGTGTTGGACTAATATAGAATCCCTCGGCGCCATTTTGATTAGAGTTGTGCAAACATGCTGAGTGAAAATAATACACTTAAGTTAACATCCATGGCGAACAAGGCCAGCCTAGAGGACGCCGTCATTTTCATTTTCCTCGACGACGATGACGCCCGGACGAATTTTCGGCAAAGGGGCACTACTAAAGGAGTAAAGGGGATTCTGAATAATTCATGCTCATAAACAAGTGGACACCATCCAGAGCTAGATTCACACCACAAAGCGATTCCCCACTAGCACCAAGCCAGAAAACGACCCAAAGGCAAGCTTCCATGTCAAGGTCTCACTTTGAAGATGCTAAACGATTCTACACAGTGCGTGAGGTGTGACTACTACTTGGAGAGGATTCTGAGCCTAGCTTCCCCAATAATTCAACTGTAATGTCTGGGAGGAAAGGGTAACATTGGCGAGAATCTTGGAGATAGAAAGAGAGTTCCAGCCATAGAGCGCGGCTGGAAGGCCACACGTTTTCACCCATGGTAGCGTGTACAGCTCCAACGGTGGAGGGGCAATGGATCAACCACATGTCCGGTGATGGAAACATGCTAACCTAGCTTGGTCGCTTAATTAAATCCACTAGGGTGTTGATGACATAGACAGGCACGTTGCATCACAACCTTACTCCTAAGTCCTTGGTTGATTAACCCTTCATTAAAGAATGATAATGTCACATCTGTTGAACAAGGCCGGGGTAAAAAAAAGCCAGGTTGAAGCTTGACCAAATGAAGTCTCTATATGACATAGCATGTTGTGCAAGAAAATTTGTCATAGCATGCGCGAATGCAACAAATATCTACCAGAAAAATAACTAGGAAAGGCCATGGTGCTACAAAATTTTCCTTTTTTTTGTTTTTTTTAACACAGTACAGACGCAAGCGCTCATACAAATGCGCATACACTCACCTCTATGAACGCACACACGCACACACTACCCCTATGAGCACCTTCGAGAGAATGAACCGGCATATCATCTTGAGATTTACGAAGTCACCGTAGACGCCTCCTCGCCGAATGAACGTCTCCTCCCACTGAAAGCGCATCGCCGGAAATCCTGAATTAAATCCAGAAATAATGCGAGCATCAAGACTTAAACCCTGATGGGGCTAATCATCTAATAACCACAGGTTGGTTCGCAGTACATCGTACTCCCTGTTTGGATTTGCTTAATTACCATATATGTCACATAGCCTCTCTCCTCTCTAGTTTGTTAGTCCCATAAAAAATTCAGAATTTTCTTATTTTTAAGGCACATTGCTTCGAAAATAGGCAAATTTAGCTTCCTACAATAAACATGTCTAATTTGGGTTCTCAAATCTTAATGCATCAGAAGCATGCATGCATCATCGATCTGTTGTCTAATGCTTAATCAGGTCCTTCTTGATTATTACAATTTGTAAAACGAGAATAAATTGAAAAGGAGGAAGTAGCCCTCAATCTTTTTAGCATGAGGGAATAACCCTTACAGCGTGTTTGGTTCAGGGTAACTAGAGCCAGGGAATGGGAATTGAAGGGGTACGAGATTTCAAATCTATTGTTCAGTTGGAGGTATTGGGAATTCATAAGGGAATAGACATGTGATTTGAGACTCCAGCTCCCACCATTTTATTAATAGGGAGGGGTGGGAGTTGGAAGGGAATTATTTTAGTTAGTCAATCTTAACATTCATTCTAACTTTCCTTGTCTAGTCCCATGTCAATTCCCACAAACCAAACGAGGGAGTATAATTTCTCTTCAAATTCTCACACATAATTCCTATCATGCACCAAACCGAGGATTGGAAATAAAACGACTCATCCCATGTCTAATCTCAACACAAATCCCTACTCTAAACTCCCATTCCCCTTCCCCACTATGGCCAAACACGCTGTCAAGGTTTAGCATGAGGGAGTAGCCCCCAATTTGTAAGACGAGACTAATAAATCAAAAATGGAGAAGTAGCTCTACGTAGGTGCGTATATGAGCACAAAGATGCGTCTCCGCTTTAAGAAGGTCAATCAAGCTGTCCAGCCCTTACAAGGCTATCCTTGAAAGTAAATAATAGAAAATAACATCCTTTGGTATATCAACGTCTACTTCCTCGTGCACTCTGTGAGCAAAGCTCGACGTTGCCTTTGGATCTCCGGAACACCTAGCAGTAGGTAACATTGTTGAGGCAACTCCCAAGAAGTAGCTTGTCAGAGCCAGATGATGCCGGCGGCAATGCATTGGGGAGCAAACGACTATCCAGAAGACCAAGGCGACGAAGAAAGTTGGACAACCATCTCAAATTTGGCAAGGCAGATTTGGGGTGGCCTCGCCTCTCATTAGCTTCCCGACCAAAACAAAATTAGTCATGCTTCATCGAACGGAGAAAAAAGCCAACTGATTAAAACACGAACCGTCACCATCCACACCACCCAACATTACATGAAACAAAGACAATTTTAGGATCACAGATCTAAAGCTCCACACATCCTCCACCAATGCCAAACAATGCCACTGCAACCAGGACATGACAGGGAAATCCTATTCTGCACCGCAATGGTGCCATCTCCTTGGCACCATAGATCAGACACCTAGACCGAGCCTAGGCAAAACTGGGGTGGCACAAACAAAATTATTATCAACCTCAAACCAGGGATTCCCCACCTCACCGGCGCCGGAAAGCACCCGGAGGCGAGGCGAACCAACAACAGCGACAACACGTATGCGAGAAACCGTAGACAAATATCATGTCACGTGATTATCCGTTTTCAAAGCATATATCAGAGTTGCTTAATACCACCTTTGTTTTTATTTACTCTCCGTATTAGCTTTGGTCAAAGTCGAACTTTGTAAACTTGACAAAGTTTATAGACAAAATAATTAACATATACTATAACAAATCAATACAATTTGATTCATTATTGAATGTACTTTCACATCAATAGATTTATTATTGTAAGTGTTCATACTGTTTTCTATAAACATGGTCAAATTTTATGAAGTTTGGCTTCAGTCAAATCTAATATGCAAAGTAAACAGAAACGAGGGAGTGCTTCCTTACTTTCTTTGGAAGTACGATGTGATGATCATTCCACGTAGTAGTATTGTATCCACAACGAAAGAACACACTGCAATAATTCATCATGAATTAGAAGGGCAACAAAGGGTATGAAAAAAAAGGCCTAGTCAGGTTAACCCAGAGGGCCGAGTATTTGCTCCCACGACGTTCCTAGTGGCAGCGTTGCATGCCCTTCTCATCTCCTCCCCTCACCCCCTACTGCCGCTGGCAGCTGTAACGGAGTTGGGGAACCCCTGTTGATGGAGTCAAATCCAGTAGATCTCGGGTAGGGGGTCCCGAGCTTGCAGCCTTAACACGATGGTAATAAGGACACCGGATTTTACCCAGGTCCGGGCTCTCTCTAGGAATAACACCCCACATCCCACTTTGATTGTATTGATTATGGGGGTACAAAGTACACGTGATCTACCACGAGATTATGTTTGTATGAGTTGTCTCATCTCTAGGATGTGTTGAGATTCTAATTACCTATCGGCTAGCCTAGCCTCGGTTTATGTAATGTACCGGAGGCCAAGGATAACAGAAGTCCTAGTCGGCTATGTCTGTGGAGATGAGTCGTCCACAGACCAGGAGTCCTTGTCTTGTCTTGTGTGTCAAGGTTCCTCATAGATTGTCATGGGCTGCTCCAAGTGGCCCGTTAATGAACCACCATAGGGGTCCTCGACACGACCCTCCTGGCCGGGAGACGACATGGTGAGTACCCCTAGTACAGTACATCATCAGTAGCTCATGAATCTGTCTTCACCGGGGACTCTCTTTGGTTCTTCTGATCTGCTCTTTGTCTACACACATTGGTCTTGAAGCTAGTTCAGCAAATCTTTCCATCTTCGACCTCAAGGATCGTTGAAGTACGTCTGACGAGTATACACGTCAGACATCTGAGGAGCCCTTTTAAGTTCTCAGCCTTTATCAAATGCCTTAGTATTTTCACGCAACACCCCGGGTTAAAGTTTTTCCCGTGCAGCGATGTCTTCTTGCAACCGAGCTCCAATGTCGGACTACATCCGAGGTGTCACAAACCTCGATCTTCAAAAGGTTGAAGGAGTACGACCGAGATGCATGTCAAAAAAGTCTCTTGCGCAACCAGCCGCTCGCAGCTGGCCTCAATGCCAGACTACTTTCAAAGTGGTGTACCACCTCGGTCTTGAGTTGTCGATGCAGATGGCCGGCCTTCGTGTGATTTTTTTCCGCCAAGCCAGTTTCCGCGCGACATTTCTTCACACAAATTTCCACTTGATCCAATTTATTCTCCGCCGAGATGTATAACCAGTAGCCCTCAAGGTGTGTGTGTGAAGGAAATATGCCCTAGAGGCAATAATAAAGTTGTTATTTATATTTTCTTATATCATGATAAATATTTATTATTCATGCTAGAATTGTATTAACCGCAAACTTAGTACATGTGTGAATACATAGACAAACAGAGTGTCACTAGTATGCCTCTACTTGACTAGCTCGTTAATCAAAGATGGTTAAGTTTCCTAGCCATAGACATGTGTTGTCATTTGATGAACGGGATCACATCATTAGAGAATGATGTGATTGATAAGAACCATCCGTTAGCTTAGTACGATGATCGTTTAGTTTGTTGCTATCGCTTTCTTCATGACTTATACATGTTCCTATGACTATGAGATTATGCAACTCCCGAATACCGGAGGAACACTTAGTGTGCTATCAAATGTCACAACATAACTGGGTGATTATAAAGATGCTCTACAGGTGTCTCCGATGGTGTTTGTTGAGTTGGCATAGATCGAGATTAGGATTTGTCACTCTGATTGTCGGAGAGGTATCTCTGGGCCCTCTCGGTAATGCATGTCACTATAAGCCTTGCAAGCAACGTGACTAATGAGTTAGTTGCAGGATGATGCATTACGGAACGAGTAAAGAGACTTGCCGGTAACGAGATTGAACTAGGTATAGTGATGACAAAGGGAACAATGTATGTTGTTATGCGGTTTGACCGATAAAGATCTTCATAGAATATGTGGGAGCCAATATGAGCATCCAGGTTCCGCTATTGGTTATTGACCGGAAATGAGTCTCGGTCATGTCTACATAGTTCTCGAACCCGTAGGGCCCGCACGCTTAACGTTCGATGATGATCGGTATTATGAGTTTATGTGTTTTGATGTAACGAAGGTAGTTTGGAGTCCCGGATGTGATCACGGACATGAAGATGAGTCTTGAAATGGTCGAGACATGAAGATTGATATATTGGAAGGTTATGTTTGGACACCGGCACTACAAAAAAAAGACACATCCGTGACATTTTGGGTCGAACGAAAATCTTTTCTGTCATACTTATGACACTTCTAAGATGATAATTGTGACAAAACCCGGTATCATCATAGATGTTGTGGGGTCCTACTTCTATGACAAAAAATCATGACAGAAAATGGGCTTTCGTCTTGGGCGGGCCGGAGACGCAACTGCATGACATTCTTTGGGCCGTCCATGACGGAAAAAACCATGGTAGAAGCGAGGGCGCGGAAAATATCGGGGAATCCCCGGTTACGGTGGGTGGTCGGGGGCCGAGCGATGCGCGTTTCTCCTGTACGTACGCGCGTGTGTGGGAGGCATTGGGCTCTAACTGAACCCGAGCGAGGCGTTGGGCTCTAACTAAATCCGAGCGATTGCACTGCAGGGTACGCGTTACTGAACCCGTGCGATCGATCGATGGCTGAAAACTGAACCCGATCAAGCCATTCCTTCGCTACTGCTGCTAACTGAAGCCGATCGATGATGCCTCTGGATGAACAGTGAGCGTTGCTGGGGGGTTTGGATGAACAGTTCCCGGTGGGGGTGGATGAACAGGACCCCGTGGCGTTGCCTCAGGATGAACAGGACCCCGATCGTTCGAGCCGGTTGGGGCTGGATGAACAGGACCCCATGGAGGGCAGGATGAACAGGACCACCCCTTGGAGGGCAGGATGAACAGTAGACGATGGAGGGCAGGATGAACAGTAGCCCGTGGAGGGGTGGTTGAACAGGAGCCCGTGGAGAGGGCTGGTTAAACAGTAGCCGGTGGATTAGTGCACGGTGGAGGCTGGATGAACAGGAGCCCGTGGATGAACAGTCGCAGGTGGAGGCTGGAGGAGGTCGACGGTGGATAAACAGTAGCCCGTGGAGGCTGGAGGGGGTCGACGGTGGAGATGAACAGTATCCCGTGGGGTCCTGCTTATGGCACGCCACACCCCTTCCGATGAACAAGACCCCATTTCGACCAGAAGCGCTCCAACACAAGTCCGCTTCTCGGTTTTGTGGTACGCCACACCCTCCCGATTATCAGACCCCCGTTTTGACCGTAGGGAGGTCCGCTTCTTCGCTTTTGGCAGACGCTGCACCCTCCCGGCGAACAGGATCCCGTTTTGAACATGGCCAGTCGAACACAAGGCCGTTTTCTCTGTTCTGCGGTACGCTAGGCCTCGTTTCCATTGGCTGTTCCGTCCAAGCCCTCCCGATGAACACGACGACGCATTCCGTTCCGAACCAGCCGGTTGGCTCCCCACGAACACGACGACGACGATGTTTCTTCGTTCCGACCCAGCCATGTACACGAGCCCTGGCCGTACGTATGCGCGAGTAGGCGTTTGAGACACTGCCTGTATGTACGTACGTGACTGTATTTTCTTTCTTGCACACTGGCCCCTGTACGTACGTGTACATGCTACGTGCGCGCCTCTACTACGACACGTGTGTGCCTATACTACGACACATGCGCCCCTCTACTACGACATGTGCGCGTCTCTACATCGACCGGTATGTACGTACACGTTCGCGACCAGAATGACAACGCTACGTACGCTTCGACTAGGTGGGTCCCGACTGTCAGGCACTTGCTTGCCTACGAAGATGTAGCTGGTGGGTCCCAGCAGTCAGGGGGAAATCGTTTTTTTTTCGGACGCACTTCCTTGCGTGCGAAGATGTAGCTGGTGGGTCCCAGCAGTCAGGGGGAAACATTTTTTCGCGAAATACGGTGGCCCGTCCGATGGGTCCCTGCTGTCAGGTGGAGGAATAATTATTTTGCACGTAATAAGGAGGCACTTCCTTGCTGTGGCCGTGGACCCAGCTGTTAGCCTCTTCACGTACAGTCCACGTTCGATGGAAGCCGTTCCTTGACCACGCCGCGCCAAGAGAACCAGGGCGGTGGACGACGGAGAGGCCTAGGAAGGGGACAACGCGGAGCCGGGGAAGACGCGACAGTGGAAGCCCCCGCGGAGAGGAGTACGAGGGTTCACTGGTTCGGCTGCCGTCGCCGCAGGGCCTGGTCAGCGGTGGGAATAGTAGGGGGCGGTGAGGCCTCCGCGGCAGCACAACCGGCCACGGAAGGCAGGAGCATGCGGCATGACCGGCGCTGGTTTGGGCGGCTGGAGAAAGAGACCAGAGGTTGAAGAAGCACTACGACCGTTGGATAGATATCATACGGTCACTGGAGTTAGAATCGTGCATATTGACTAAGCTGACAAAGCACTTCGTCCCCGTCAACTTAGTAGGCCCACAAGTCAGCCTCCCACCAAGGTGGGTCCCAACCTGCAGGGGGAGTATTCATTTTTTTTGTGCGTAATAAGGAGGCACTTCCTGTGGATCCGAGCTGACAGCGGGGGAACATTGTTTTCACGCAATACGATGGCCCGTCCGGTGGGTCCCAGCAGTCAGGGGGAAACATTTTTTCACAAAATACGGTGGCCCGTCCGGTGGGTCCCTGCTGTCAGGTGGAGGAATTATTATTTTCCGCATAATAAGGAGGCACTTCCTTGCTGCCGTCGTGGACCCAACTGTCAGCCTCTCCACGTACAGTCCATGTCCGATGGAAGCCGTTCTTGACCACGTTGACCACGCCGCGCCGAGAGCACCAGGGTGGTGGACGACGGCGAGGCCTAGGAAGGGGACGACGTGGAGCCCCGGAAGACGCGGCAGTGGAAGCCTGCGCGGAGAGGAGTACGAGGGTTCACTGGTTCGGCTGCGGTGTGAGGCTGCCATCGCCGTGGAATAACATGGGGTGTGGGTGAGTAGAGGGATGGCCTGGCTAGCGGTGGGAGTAGTAGGGGGCGGTGAGGCCTCCGCGCCATCACGGCCGGCCATGGGAGGCAGGAGCACGCGGCACGACCGGCGCTGCTTTGGGCGGCTGGAGCAAGAAGACCAGATGTTGAAGAAGCACTACGACCGTTGAATGGACATAGTACGGTCATTGCAGCTAGAATCGTTTATATTGACTAAGTTGACAGAGCCCTTGTACGCTTCAATTTAGTAGGCCCACAGGTCAGCCTCCGAAACGGTGCGCCCCAGATGTCAGGGGGAGGAATCATTTTTGGGCGGCTGAAGCAAGAATATCCGAGATTAAAGAAGAAGCACGACATCCGTTGGATGAACATCCAACGGCCACAGCTGCCAGAACCGTGTGTTGTTGATAAAGCCTTGCATACGCGTCAACTTAGTGTTTTTTAGGGGACGCGTCAACTTAGAAGGCCCACAAGTGTGTGGCAGAGAACATATAGCCCATTTGCGATTTGTAAAAATGTACAGCCCATTTTTAATTCTAATGGAATTTACTACATCTCATTTACAGTTTGTTAAAAGTACAACCCATTTTCTAGCTAGGACAACGATTAATAATTTTAACCAACCGCTCAAAACAGAATTAAAAAAATTCCCACATTTTTATGGGATCCCAAATATTTTTATCCAAAATTTCTAGTCCGATTAAATATAATTTCAAAATAAAGTTGTATTACGTTAAAATCCAACGAAATATTGCGCGCGCAACAAGTAATGAAATTAAAATTTTCAAATTCTGAAAATAATATATTTTTTAAACTAAGTACGCGATTGGTGCATCTTTTTATAGTTACTGCCCAGTTATTATAATTGATTTATTATTTCTTAAAGTCCATTTTCTTGTTAAGCCTAATGCATACCTCCTAGGAAAGTTTGCAGCCCAGCGGGGCGGAGAATAACAAGTTGACCCGGATATTGTGTACAACTGTCGGACCAGTTGCATTGTTGATGTTGAAAAAAGGCCCGTGTAGTACAAAGTACAACCTAACATGGCTACTCAACCCACATTCAAATGACGCCGGAAAAGGCCCAAACAAGGCTTCAGACAACTTTTTGAAGTCACTGAGCTCAATTAATAACTTAAGAAAAAAGTTAGATTATAGTGGAACCTAATTAAAAGTTGTCACGAGCAAAGAAATAATTCAACGGGTCCCACTTATGCGTGTGTGCGTGTGTGCGTGTGTGTGTGTGTGTGAGAGAGAGAGAGACCCATCGGTCGATGCTCGTAAATACATCTTTTCGCCATATGCATTGCTGATGCTCAGTAAAAACTTATATAGTTGACACAATCATACAGAACATCAAAGCACACTTAACTTGCATACAAAAATTTCACGCAGGCGGCACAATCAGGATGGAAGCAGTGGATCGCTACGGGTAGGGTTATGTTGAAACCAACGAACTCGAACATAACGGTTCATCTTCTTTATCAATGACAGGGAAATATCTTGAATGCTGTGCAAAGAAAACAGACATACAACACAATAAGTTCTGCTAGCACATTAAGTTGACGTTCAACCCTTTCTAAAAAAAGTTCAGGTACAAAATTAGAACAGGTTTTGCCAGCTACCGAGCTCCATACCAAGCTTGACGCTGAGATGAGGTTGAAAGAGCTACTTCGTGAAGAAGAATTAAAGTGGGCACTGCGAGCCAAGGTGCGAAAAGTGGTCCAGGGGGACGCGAACACTCAATTCTTCCACATGATTGCCAATGGCAAACATAGGAAGAAGAGAATCTTCCAGCTAGAACAAGATGAGGGTACAATTATCGGTCAGGATAACCTGAAACTTTACATTACTGAGTACTACAAACGTTTGTTTGGACCACCAGAGGAGAACTGTGTGTCGCTGGATGAGTCTAGGGTCCAAGATGTACCTCAACTTACTGCTGTGGAGAACGATATCTTAACTGCCCCTTTCTCGGAAAAAGAGGTTTTCGAGGCCATTTCCAAGATGAAATATAATAAGGCACCTGGTCCGGATGGTTTCCTGGCTGAGTTTTATAAGAAGTGCTGGCATATTATTAAAGGGGACCTGATGCCGATGTTCCATGATTTGTTCTCGGGACATTTGCAGCTTTTCCAACTAAATTTTGGAACAATAACCCTGCTCCCTAAGAAAACAGAGGCCGTGAGAATCGAGCAATTTCGGCCTATCTGTCTTCTGAATGTCAGTTTCAAAATCTTTACCAAAGTTGGGATGATTAGGCTCACACAAATTGCACACGCTGTTGTGCAACCTTCTCAAACGGCTTTCATGCCGGACAGGAACATCCTGGAAGGGGTTGTGGTCCTTCATGAAACGCTCCATGAGATTCACACGAAAAAACTGGATGGTGTTATTTTCAAAGTGGATTTCGAGAAGGCTTATGATAAAGTCAAATGGCCGTTCCTTCAACAGGCCTTACACATGAAGGGCTTTGATGAAGCTTGGCGACGCCAGGTGGAAGCTTTCACGCAAAAAGGGAGTGTTGGAATTAAAGTAAATGACGACATAGGTCACTATTTCCAAACACACAAGGGCCTGAGACAAGGCGATCCTATGTCGCCAATTTTGTTCAATATTGTGGTTGATATGTTGGCGATCCTGATTGGGAGGGCCAAGGAGGCCGGTCAGGTGGATGGCTTGGTGCCTCATCTATTTGATGGTGGTTTGTCCATTCTCCAATACGCTGATGATACAATCATTTTCATGGAACACGATTTGGCAAAAGCGAGAAACATGAAGTTAGTGTTATGCTTATTTGAACAATTGACGGGGCTTAAGATTAATTTCCATAAAAGTGAGTTGTTCTGCTTTGGTAGAGCCAAAGACGAACAAGAGGCTTATAGACAATTGTTTGGTTGTGAAGTTGGGGCTTTACCTTTCACGTATCTTGGTATTCCCATTCACCATCGTAAGCTAACAAACAGCGAGTCGAAGTGCATCGAGGATCGGTTTGAGAAGAAACTGAAGTTCGGAAAGGAAAACTCATGTCTTATGGAGGTCGGTTGATTCTTAGTAACTCGGTGCTCACGAGTTTACCTATGTTCCTCTTATCCTTCTTTGAGGTCCAGTTGTGGTTAGGAAAAGGCTGGACTTCTATCGCTCTCGATTCTTTTGGCAGAGTGATGAGCTTAAGAGGAAGTACAGACTTGCCAAATGGGATATTATCTGTCGACCAAAGGACCAGGGGGGCCTTGGTATTGAAAATCTTGAAGTCAAGAACAAATGCTTGCTCAGTAAGTGGCTGTTTAAGTTGTCTTATGAGATGGAGGCAACGTGGGTGCAGATTTTAAGTAGTAAATATTTGCAGTCCAAGACCCTATCCCAGGTCACTCTGAGACCAACAGATTCGCCGTTCTGGAAGGGGCTCATGAGAATCAAAGCTGCCTTCTTTAATGTAACGAGGTGTATTATCGGTGATGGTAACAACACCCGATTCTCGGGAGGACACGTGGCTTGGCGATTCGCCATTGGCGACACCAAAGATCCGTCCCTATATCGTATTGTTCAAAGCATCGTGAGGCTCTTGTTGCCACGGTTATGCAGTCCGTTCCTCTCAACATTCAGTTCAGGAGGGTGCTTGTGGGTGATCGATGGGAAGCATGGCTTCACTTAGTCCGTAGATCGATGGAGGTTCGCTTAACTCCTCAGCCCGATCCGCTTATGTTGGAAGCTTACTAGATCCGGAGAGTTCACGCTTAAATCGATGTATATCGATATCATTAATTCTACCGTGATTCCCGCCCAAAGAGGTTTGAAAGTTAAGGTTCCTTTGAAGATTAAAGTGTTTATGTGGTTTGTGCATAAACAAGTAATCTTAACAAAGGACAATTTAGTTAAGTTTAACCGGACAAGTTCTACTAGGTGTAGTTTACGTGATCGGGACGAGACTATTAAGCATCTCTTTTTTGACCGCCTGCTGTACGAGGGTTGTGGCGCCTGTGCAAATTGCCTTTAACATTACTCCTCCGACTTCCGGCCAACACGTTATTCGGGCATGGCTTGCTGGGATAGAGTCCGAAACAGCTAGACACATTCGTGTAGGAGTATGTGCGTTGTTATGGGTAATTTGGAATTGCAGAAATGATTTGGCTTTTAATGTAACAACAACTATTCATTTTTGCAGGTTTTGTTCGCCATCGTGACCGATCCGTATGTGGTCCTTACTCACTCCGACGGAGGCCGTGGAGCGCTTGGTTATCGGATCCGTCCGTGGGAGATGGTAGCAGGATATCTTCAACCGGGTTTGGATGGCGGTCATGTAATAGGATAGGCAATTAGTTTACCTATCTTTTATTTTTGCCTGCCGGTTGTGGCTTTTGGGCTTTTGTTTTGGCGTTCGTGCTCGTGTGAGCTAGCCGTTGCTTTTGTTTGCAGGCTTTAAGACCTTGTGGAACTTCATTTACTCTTTAATAAATGTGGCCGTATGCATCGTTCTGATGCAGAGGCCGGGGAGTCCCCCCTTTAAAAAAAAAGACAAAATTAGAACAGGTCACTATCAAATGTACTGGCACATCAGTGCTTCACACCCATAGCTCGGATTTAACTAGTATCTGACAAGATTCAGTTGTTACCTCAAATTAGAGCACATCTAGGCAGCCAACCCTGCCTCTTCTCCCAAAGAAGCAGTGGCCTCCGCCGCACGATGGAGTAGGCCCTGTGTCATCCATCGTTCCGAGCAACACGGGGAAAGTCTGACATTGACTCCTGTAATGGACGTCGTCGACGGACCCTGGCAGCAGCGGCGGAGGTAGGACTTCGATTGATGGATTGACCACTTCTTCGACATGCACGAACACTCGATACAGGTACATCCTTAACGTGGTCCGCGACGGCCTTGGTGGCGACGAATAGTACAACCCCGGTTCCTGCACCGGTATCTCAACACCAATCACCTTCGGTATGGTGGACGGCTTCTTCATCCATGCCATAACCGCCGTGAGCCCAGCTATGCGGAGGAACAAACATACTTACGAGCTCACCTCCAAGGTAGTTGATAAGCTCATTCATGGACTCGCTGTTCCAAGCACGTCGCGGCATGCCGTGGAAGGTAAGCTTTGTTAAAAACTCAAGCTCAGAGGGCACCGAGCCCCATCCTGGGTGCCACCGATCAAAGCTCACCAGCGCGCCATCGCAGAACAAACGCCGGGAAGATTCGAACACATGGCTGCAGTCGAAAGTTGTCCGGAACCTTACGAAGAAATTAGCCGGTGGCGGACAGACTTTGATGAGCAAGTCACTTATTTGGATGTCGTGCGCAATGCCAAGAGCTTTGACAAGGTCGTCCGGTGAGACGGGAGGTCGGTCTCCGTTGATGGTTACCATCAATGCTTTGCCAGCAAACTGGTCGTCAAGCGCCGCCATGCCACTGTTGAGCGACATCACGCAGTGACCGAAGGCAGGACGGACCTCAGGATCTCCGGCTCGGAGATCCGCGTTGACCGGCGACATGATAGTGAGCTTGAGTACAGGGAGTCGGGAGGGGGATTTGGGGGAACTGGAGTAGGAATCGAAATTCTAGAGGTGGGGGAGGGGCGGGATATTGGGGATGAAAAGGTAGCTTGAATTTCGAACAGGCGCCAATATGCTCTCGGCGCCAAGAAGCGCACGAAAAACACCGGTGGCGCCTACATGTCGGCCTAAGAGTCCTTATTTTTTCTTTTTGGAGAGCCCGGCCTTTTTTAGGATCTTTTGAGAGCCCGGCCCGAGAGTCATAATTAACCTGCTTTGGTTTGCATTACTTGGCCCATCTTGAACGACACCTCATCGCCCAAACAAGTGTACATCATCGAAAAGACACCGAGCTCAAATTATATAACTTGAACAAAGGAGATACACTCAACACCGGAGAATGGTGATGCCCTCATTTAGCCCACCAAAGAGTTCGAGACAATAAACAGTTCAAACAACGATATATACAACATTCAACACCGACTAGTGACTACTATCGACATAAACAAAGAAGACATGATAGTTCATAAGAAGTCTTGCTACACCACCAAAACGCACCCATCTGCGCAGCTCAGACTGTGGATCCGCGATAATGACATTCTAAACAGAGCCAACTATTACATAGTAAGAGTGACATAGATGAGGATGACCAAATGACAAGGAATATGCATAACAAAAGAAAGAACTACCCATCTAGAACAAGCAGCAAAGACAACAAAGTCATTCGAAGAGATGATCCAACACCATCAAAATTTGCAGCCCCGCTTCAGCTACCAATGATCCGGAGACACCAGTACTCCACCCTTTTGACGCAACAGCCCAATTACCTATCAACCTAAAGGCTTGAACCACATCATCGTCGTCAGAATTGAGACATCCAAGGATCAAAGTTAATCTGGATGCCTTTGTCATTCTCACCTTCTTTTGGCTGCTGGTTGTATCCTTGACAATCAGGGGAGTTTGCTCCCGAACTCATAGGGCTCGCCGTGTAGACACAGTTTTCCATAGCAAACAGAGCTTCTCTGCCATCAAGGTCCTTGCCAACGGTGATCTCCTGGTTAATCGGATAATTGAGTCCGAGAAACAATGAGTGTGAACCAAGGCTGTTTACCCGCCTCCAACTAAAAAATCCTGAAGGCCCCAACAAGCTGGTATCCTGCTCATAGACGTAACAACCATTGTCCGGATACTCACGTATTTCACGGTGCTTGTATACAATGGGGTTTCTGCAATATAACTTTTCCGCTCATGTGTCCGAATGATCATCAGTCTTTTGCCGTCAGTCTCGATCGAGCGAGGAACCAGTTGTGCTCCCCTGTTTTTGACAAATGTGGTGTGATTACAAAGGGCAGTAACTGTAGGGACACTGCATCATATCAAAAAGGACATGCATTGTTAATGTAAGATCAACATTGTTCAGAGTATGAGTAGGATAATGCAAGAAACATCATTGATATGTCCCTGTTGGAACTGGGAGGAAAATACAGGGAAATGTATACTGGGTTTGAAAATATAGAAGTGCCATGCATGGTTATACTCATGTTATCTCGCAATCGATTCTTCACAGGAAACTACCATGTCATGCATGTTATGGAATCATGTTCTGTCCTTACAAACAAATTCTTCAAGGTAACTAACAAACCATGCATGCATTGTTATATACTCGTGTTCTGTGGGCAAAATTTTTGTGAGGATATTATTCTAGCCATTGATTGCTGAAGGGCGAATATATGTATGTACACATGGTAAGCATTACATGATTTCGCTACTTCCAAATATAGAGTTCTCCATATGCACATTTACTTCCCTAATGTATGGTTAGATGAAACCAACAGTTTGGTGCATGTTTCTACATCATGAAAATGAGGAAACTAACATGGCCATTGATACACACTCATATTTAGTAGTAGTATATAGATTACTGTAAAATAAGGAGAATACCCATATATTCCTAACCGTTTGATTATTCAGGGGTACAAATTGGTTGTAATGACATGATCACAATCGCATGAATTAACTCATTCCAAATATAGCTGATTGACGACGTCTCTAATACATTGCCATAGTTCTACTCAAATTCTGCTCAAACAGGGATATGCCAATCATCACAAAAAGTTCAAACAATGTCATGGCGTCATCATTAACATGAGACGGAAACAACTTACACGCACCGTCCCAGCAATATGTGGTGCCATCTTCTTTGTTGATCGCGTAGATGATGCCATTGTGTTCAGTAGCATCACAGAAGTGTGTATCAGCTTTGACGACGATCCACTGCGAGCTGAGTTGTCTCCATCTAAAGAAGGCACCAGCGTAAAGATAGGCGAGTCCCTTGTCGAACAAGGCAATTAGCTTGAAGTCTGCGTAATCCGCATGTCGTGTGGGCACTTGGCAGATTACAATCTTCTACAAAACAAGGTCCGTTCAACTGACGCGGTAATCTAGATGACTAGGACCACGATGGTAATACTCTATATAATCCAATGAAGGAAGGATAATCTCATGGGAGGTCTGGAAGTTCACGAGCACCAACTTTTTACGGTCTTCTCTGACGGCAACCATCTAGTGGGAGTTCATGCCGACCCAGTATATACCTGCCAAGAATTTTCGGGCGATGGTGATCGGATCGAAGTCGAGGGAAATGATGTACGGCAACCCACTACATACATGCAAAGAAGTTTCGGCTAATTGAGATCGGATTGAAGTCGAGGGGCATCATGTACGCCTCCATATCATGGTGAGCCAATCTCGCAAGACCAGATAGCAGCAAGCAGGGTGTCTTGAAAAGCTTAGGCCTCGCTTCAACGATGGCCGTGTGCATGCCCCTCGAGCATGCAGCCAGCCGCAGGGCGCTCAACATATCCATACACGAACAACAGAGGTCGAGGACGTCACTGGGGAGATAGCTCCAATCGCGGCTCATATGGATCCTATGCGGTTCACGTTCGGCCATGGTGGAATTTGGAAGGTGGGGTTTTGGGGGGCTTGATTTACGGGGGAGAAGGCTGTCGGTGCTGGAGCGGCTAGCGAGGGAATAGTGGTACTGGGAGAGGCGAGCGAGGCGAGGGTATGCGGGGGCACAGTGAGATAATGAAGAGTGACCTCGGGATCTTCAAGAGACGGAGATGGAGATGGAGTGGTGCTAGGGGAGAGGGAGACGAGGCGAGGCATGCTATCTGGCGGTGACAAAGGATTGACAAAGTGCACAAGGTGAGGCTGACTTTGGTAACCCGGACACGCCGCCTGGACTGGTGTCACCTCGGGCATAGGGTCTTGTCACTTCACTGCGAGGACCGGATGAATAATAGTATTTTGACCATCAAGTGTACCATAGTTGTACTACTACTACTAGTAGGAGTAGTAGGAACATGAGTACACTCCCGTGTTGGCATGCCTCTGGGTTCACTCCATCCTCCAGCTATCATCCATATTGCGAGCAAAACCAAATTCTCGTGCATGCGGAAGCGCGAAGAAGGACTTTTCTCTTTTTTTTAGGATAACCGCATATTCCTTACCGTAGTAGGAACATTAGTACTCCCTACGGTCCTCTTTTGTCTGCGCATAACTTTTTTCAGTATTTCTCTAATTAGTCTGCGTATATACCCTTTTGCATGTGCCCATTTCCCTCCATGCCCCGCATTCACAACATTAATTAGCGTACGCATGAGCAACTGTAGCCCGACTCCAGCGAATAAACTGCAGCATGCAAGTGGACCACTCTGTGCGCGTGGGAGAGAGAAAAGACAACCGAAGAGCCCGTCCAATCCATTGCATGCAGCAGTCAAACCACCGCACCTCTCCTCATGCATGCGCATAACTTCTCCCATTTACTTCTCCATCGGGAACCGATTTTCCTCGGCTTTTTCACTACTCCTTGATCTTCATTTGCATCCAAACCACACTACATTCACATTGTTTTAACCTCTGCACATCCTCCTGGAGTAATTCCGAAGCCCCTATAAATAATCATCTTCTTGATTAGATTAGCCATCTAATCCTAATTCTCCAAACCATAGCCCTCCGGTCCAGCGGTTCCAAATGGCGAAAGAGATCGAGATGTAGGTTTTTAGCGTCCAACATGTCCTCGTCAAAGGCTCGTTGAGCATAGTTGCCACAGTCACCGACCACCCAAGGGTTGTTCGGAAGTGGATTAACAATGTATCCAACTCCCTCCATAAGGTGGGGATGAATGTCATCGGTCTCGACGCAGAGTACACGGAGCGCAAGCACTGGAAGATCCAACGCGCCGCTGTCCTTCAGCTGTGCCTCAAAGATGATGTTTTGGTGTACCACATCATACACGCGCCCTCCATACCAGGTGAGCTTCACGATTTCTTGTCTCAGGAGGACATATACTTATGTGGGAAAGCCATCGCAGGGGACAAACAGAAGTTGGAGCTGTACAACCTTGATTTCAAAAGCATCGCTGACCTACAAACCAGAATAAAAATTCATGTAGAAGATTGTGATAAACCGACACCATCCCTATTCGACGTAGCAAATTTTGTGCTAGGAACAAATCTTCAGAAGGGTGACGAGACGCTGGCATTAAGGTCGTCTGGATGGGAGAATTATCCCTTGACGTACGAGCGGATAAAATATGCTGCCCTCGATGCCCGTGTGAGTTTCGAGATAGCTGCAAGGTCCAGAGAGCTTGTTGTGAAGCCGTCTCCCACAGAAAATGAGAACAAGAAGAAGAAGAAGAAGAAGGCGAAGAAGAAGAAGAAGAAGAAGAAGAAGAAGAAGAAGAAGAAGAAGAACAAGAAGAAGAAGAAGAAGAAGAAGAAGAAGAAGAAGAAGAAGAAGAAGAAGAAGATGCTGCACCAGCAGCAGGGCATTATGGATGGATGAACTATTTCCTCTCTTGTAAAAAAGTATTCCCTCTCTATGTATATTGATATAGATGGACTATTTCGATGGTGTGCAGGTCTTTGGAACAAGTAGTAGCGTGGGTCCGCTTGACTATAAGGAACTATTTATCCACCTAGCTTTCTCTACTACTCCTTCTAGTGATCGGTATGCAATGCATGTGCCCGTAAACATGACAGCTTGTCCTGGAAGTTCTACGGCGACCATCACGTTTGATCCACTACCAATCGCGATTCCCACGACGCCGCTCAAACCCACGGCACCACGTCCCCCGACGTGCGCCTCACCCCTTTCGGCCGCACCGCCCTCTGCCTTTGTTTGCATGACATGTGGGCCACCTTAAATGCGGCAAGCATCAAGTTTCTACCACAGCCACACGCGATTCCCACGACGCCGCACGAACCCATGACACCACATGTCCCGCACCATCGAATTTTCATCCAGCGGCTATGACACATGTCGTCCCGGGCATCAATCCTCAGATGGAGTACTTCTGTACTACAGGTAGTACCCGCCGGTGTGGCCATCTACGCCAGTAACGCCCGACGCCCGGTGTGGCACCTCGCCACGGCCACGCCATCACCGGCCGGTTCATCTCGAACGAAAGTGAGTCGCGAACCACACCACCACCATGAGAATGACATGTGGGCCAGCCGCATTTAACGTCCGCATGTCATTGACTCAGAGCATGGTTAATAATATAGCCGGCTGCTGGCTATATGATGTTGCCACGTCACATGTAGCCAAGCTTGTAGCGAGCAAGTACAATAGTTGAATATTAATATGTACTTCTTTGTTGTTACATGACCCACCTCGCTCTCTCATAAAATGCCTAGGAGCACGTGCTGCAGCCGACTGTTAACTAGTAGCCCGCTTCTCTTATCTTTCATCTTATCTCTCGTCCAACTAAGCAAAAATATAATATTTAATGTCTTACAGCCCACCTACATCACCTTATTGTACTTGCTCTCATAGGCCGGGCACTAAGCCATTGAAGTTCGGTCCCGTGGGCCCCGAGAGGGAAATGTAACTCCTGTGGTAGGCCTTGTGGTGCTCCCACAGTACGAGCTCGTGCCAAACCCGGAATTTGTTTCTTACTACTACCAACTACTAGTAAGGTACACGTGCATTGCACGCATGAGATTCTGGTGGTTTGTGCATTATGCTTCTACATGTGGAGTCTTCTAGATTCTACATGTGGCAAAATCTGGTGGAATGTAGATGATATCAAGCGGCCAAGAGTGCTTGGATTTGCCATCTTTGTACTGGCCGATTGGCTTCATCCAACGACCAACTTTCAAAGTTATGGTTTGGTTTGCAGCCTAAGGTTGCCACGCCTAAGCTTAGGCGTGCCAGCATGTGTTTGGTTCATTGCTACACTTGTGGCTTGCCACACTTTTCTAGCTACATGGTCCACATGTCATAGACTCAACTTCTTGCCAAATCTTGCCACACTTGTGGTGGCCATTTTGTTAGCCACATTTTTTGTGGCAGACACACTTTGCCTAAGCTTAGTTGTGGCAAAGCTAGTCATGAATGAAGTTCAACCATGGAGTCTTCTATATTCTACATGTGGCGGAATCTGGTGGAATGTAGATGATATCCAACGGCCACTAGTGCTCGGATTTGCCATCTTTGTACCGTCGGATTGGCTTCATCCAACGACCAACTTTCAAAGTTATGGTTTTGTTTGCAGCCTAAGGTTGCCACGCCTAAGCTTAGGCGTGCCACAAGTGTGTTTGGTTGCGTTCTCGTCTCAGCATAGTTGTTCCCTCTTCATGCATGCTCAACTCAACACCCCTCTTCATGTATGCTCTCTTCATGCATGCTTCTAGTGTATTTGTGCTAATATAGTGTGGACTCATGCACCCTCCATACACTCTACCAAACACCCAAAAATGGGCCGAGAAGGGAACTCTTGGGATCATGCACCCTTCATACACCCTACCAAACACACTGTGCATGTGTTTGGTTCATTGCTACACTTGTGGCTTGCCACACTTTTCTAGCTACTTGGTCCACATGTCATAGACTCAACTTCTTGCCAAATCTTGCCACACTTGTGGTGGCCATTTTGTTAGCCACATTTTTTGTTTCAGACACACTTTTCCTAAGCTTACTTGTGGCAAAGTTAGTCATGAATGAAGTTCAACCATGGAGTCTTCTAGATTCTACATGTGGCAGAATCTGGTGGAATGTAGATGATATCCAACGGCCAGTAGTGCTCGGATTTGCCATCTTTGTACCGTCGGATTGGCTTCATCCAACCAATTAACTTTTAAAGTTATTCACACACTATATAGGGGGTATAGATATAGATGTGTCGGCCCGTTGCAATGGATCCAAAGTATATATGTTTAGTGGAGTGCACTCTAAACACATTATCTATTTATTTTTCTCTAACCTTTCGTAGACATGCAACCAAGCCACATAAGCTTCATGGGTGCCCCCCACATCATATTATTCATACTACGTTGACAGAAAAAAAGATAAATCACGCAAAACAAGATCTTCCCATTTTTTGTTCCTACGATGCTGTGCCGTGCATGTACCTACTAGTTGTATAGTGGTAGTACTAGTTGTATAGTACGAACTTAGTACCAGTAGGAGCAGAGTAGTACGGAATGCTCCTACTCTATCAACGAGCCCCATCTGACACCAAATTTCTTGGCTTCCGTACATACCTAGATCTTCTCCTCGTTTTTTTCCAACCCTACAAGGCGGGTGCGGTTTGCCAATAGTCGGTTTGCTCAACGGCGGTCCCACATGAAAGTGAAAATGCTAGGCAACACGCCTTCCCTAAGCTATGTGTCGTGCCGGACGGGCCATGGAGTACTCCCGATTCCTGGGCCTGTGTGGAGGGAGTGCGACGCGAACGCGGCAGGCCTTTTCCTTTTACTAGCAATGTGCCCATGCGTTGCGACGGATCCAATGTAGTAGAATAGTAGTACTTGTTCACAAACTTGAAACAAATCACTCTTGTTTTGATATACTCCTAATATATTACTCCCTCCGTTCCTAAGTATTTGATTTTTTAGAGATTTCAAATGGACTATCACATAGGATTATATAGACATATTTTGAAGTGTAGATTCACTCATTTTGCTCCGTATGTAATCACTTATTGAAAAATCTCTAGAAAGACAAATATTTAGGAATGGAGGGAGTACTTTTCACTCAAAATATATTTCTCAGGCTGTTTTGATGAGGTGAGGGAGGGATGTGGTTGCTTTCAAGTTAATAAGGGGTTTTCTGCAAATTGGAGCAGAGAAGTGGGCTAATGTTGCAAAAATGCCACAACTTACCTCACAGCCGTTAGATGAAGATCTAATGGTCAGAAACGACGTATGGCAGACACACCACCATCACCAACTGAGTCTTTTATAGGAGTATATATTTCGTGCTGTTTTGATGAGGTGAGGGAGGGATGTGGTTGCTTTCAAGATAATAAGGGTTTTACGCAAATTGGGGCAGGAAGTGGGCTATTGTTGCAAAATGCCACAACTTACCTCACGTACCGTTAGATGCAGATCTAATGGTCAGAAATGACGGATGGCAGACACACCACCATCACCAACTGAGTCTTGTATAGGAGTAGGAGTAGAGAAACATGTATAAATTGTAACATTTTGATTCTGCTCCTTGGCACAAACGATAGATAGAAATAACGATTGGAAATGCTAGGGTGGGGCTATTTCCGTCAGATAAGTAGGGTACGTAGTAGCTAGGTTGGCGCATCGTCGGTTTGGTCACACATGGTCCGACATGTTCTAGTGTTTCTAGCAAGATGCCCACGCGTTGCACGAAGTTGATGGAGTACTAGTTATAGTGATGCATATAATTAAGCAAAGGGATCACACATGTCGGTATTGACTGGAACAAGAATGCAACACTGTCGTGGGAACGATTCCGACAATAATAAGGTATAGGGTAACGGAGCGTGATCTATCAAGATGCAAATGGGTGACACGATGGTTTTAGCGAGTTCGGGCCTCTCACGGTGGAGATAACAACCCTACGTCTCGTGCTCCGGAGAGGCTTTGCTTTATCTGTCATTAACACAGAGTTACATGGTGTATTTGAGATAGAAAGAGGAGAGCGGATCTCCATGCCTGAGCAATGTCCTGAGACTAATGGTGAGAAAGAGAGAGGTGGAAGAAAAAAAACCCTAGAGTCTAGTGGTGGGGGTGGCCTATATAGAGTGCGCCACCCCCTCACCTCATATGTTACAAAGTGGGGTATGAATGCCATAATGCCAGCCCACTACCAAGCCCTCACCATGAGAATGATGTTGACTGCTTTGTTGCCTGCTGGTCTTCGTATATCCGAGTGAGTCGTATCGAGTGGTGAACTGTCATCCGAGTGGATGGTATACTGCTTGGTAGAGTGGATAGTATGCTGCTTGTCCCAGTGGATAGTATGTCTGTATGAAATTTATCTGGACCCACATGTTGTGTGGACCCCATGCTTTATGATACTTCGACCCTTCGTGGGCCTACCTGTTATGTGTATCCCCAACATTAGCCCCCGAATCGATTGCGATTTTGCAGAACGAGTTTGTGGAAGACACAACTTGGCCCGAGTGATTACGGAAATACTCGGTACCTATCATCGTACTTTCAGACAACCAAGGTTTGAACAAAATCTCAATGGATTCCGGCACTGCGCTTCCGACTGATCTGGGGTAAGTGCCCGCGAGGAGCAACTTGGTGACATTCGATCATCTCTCAGAAGAGGTTAACTCGTGATCATAATATGGATGTCTCATTAAATCCAGGCAACAAGATCGACGCATGGACTGCTCTCTCGGTGAGATGCCATTCTTATCCCGGAGGAACGTCAATACGAGTCGGCTCTAGATCCAAACTTATGAGTTTCACGCTTTGAGTACTAGAAGAAGCCTCAAAACAGGTCCACGTAGGAGCCTTAAACTCACCTTATAGCAATTTTTTTTGGAGTGATTTGGAGCTGGTCCTGCATGGAGTAACTGATTACTCGGAATTTCTTCATGCCTGTAACATGTATTTTTTTGTTGTTTGGCCGTCACTCGGACCGGGCGGACCGTTCCGAGTTGATACCATTCCAGTGGGGGCATGCTGAGTGCACCCACTGGGTGTAGTCCCCGAGACTGCAGTCGATTGTGAGTCGGCGGGAGTCTTAGAGCCTATCTTTTTGTTTGGCCGTCACTCGGACCGGGCGAACCGTTCCGAGTGGATACCAACAGTCGGCGGGAGTCTTAGAGCCTGTCTTTTTTGTTGTTGTTCATCACTCAGACTGGTCAGGCCATACCGAGTGGATATTACTCCAGTGGGGGCACGCTTAGTGCACCCACTTGGTGTAGTCCCCGTGACCGCCATCGACTGCGGGAGGTCGACGGGGGTCTGAGAGAACTAAAACTCTTTTTAGCTGGTATTGATCGAACTTGTTCTTCTCTCGGATTGGTTCCTATTTGCCTGATACAACTTCTGAAGAGGAATCAGCAGTCGACCAGTTGGACGATCCTTGAGCAGCATTGATCAGCTAATCAGCAAGGCCCTCAGCGATGGTCTTGACGTTCTTGTCTCAGCTCACCAGCAAGGCACTCAGCAATGGTCTTGACATTCCTGTCAGCCGTCTGCTTTGGCGCCAGCCGTGGGATGGGCCTTTGACAGTGCATACAATCTCGTCCTTCTTCTTGACGGTGCAGCCCTGAAGTGGTGGTCGTGGCCGACCCGCACTTTGCTAAGCCCCCGAGTGGGAGGATTGCTCACCACTTGGTAAGAATTTTTCAAACTTAGGCGAGTACTAGACTGCAGCTAAGCCTCCGAGTGGGAGGATCGCTCACCACTCGGTAGGATTTTTCAAACTTAGGCGATCTTGGATCAGCCTAAGCCCCCAAGTGGGAGGATTGCTCACCACTCGGTAGGATTTTTCAAACGTAGGCGAGTACTTTGGAGTGTAGCTAAGCCCCGAGTGGGAGGATTGCTCACCACTCAAGAGGGATTTTTCAGACTTAGGCGTAGTCTTGGATCATGGCTAAGCCCTCGAGTGGGAGGATTGCTCACCACTCGGTAGGATTTTTCAAACTTAGTCGAGTATTGGACTGCAGATAAGCCCCCGAGTGGGAGGATTGCTCACCACTCGGTAGGATTTTTCAAACTTAGGTAGCATCGGATGCAGCTAAGCCCCGAGTGAGAGGCAGGCTCACCACTCGGTGAGGATTTTTCAAACTTAGGCGAGCACCTGGATCAGTAGCTAAGCCCCGAGTGAGAGGCGGGCTCACCACTGCAGGATTTTTCAAACTTAGGTGAGCATCAAGATCGCAGCTAAGCCCCCAAGTGAGAGGCAGGCTCACCACTCAGAGGATTTTTCAAACTTAGGTAGCATCGACTACAGCTCAGCCCCCGAGTGAGAGGCAGGCTCACCACTCGGTAGGATTTTTCAAACTTAGGCGAGTACTGGACTGCAGCTAAGCCCCCGAGTGAGAGGCAGGCTCACCACTTGGTAGGATTTTTTCTTCGACTTAGGAGAAACGGATTCACAACTAAGGCACCCGCTGGGGGATTTTAGAACATGTAAAAAATGAACAACAATCATTCGGAAGACTGTAAAAGCATGTCAAACTAAAGGGTACTTCTTTCTGAGTTCTCTTCCAGTGGGGGCACGCTGAGTGCACCCACTGGGTGTAGTCCCCGAGCCTCTGTCGGACTAGATGAGTCTGGCAGAGGGTTTAAGTCTCCCGGTAAACCTCCATGCAGTTGGCTGGAATTGAATCAATCGGATGGATGCGTAGCGAGGTGGTTGTATGAACGACGTTCGACGAGTAAGGCCGCCTGTACGATTCAGCGATGGCGCTTCATTTTTATCCTTTTGCATGAAAGGGGTATTTATCCAAGTGGACGTGCTTCCCGACTGATCGGGGTATGTTGACTGCAAGGAAAAACTTGGTGGCACTTGTATGTCTCCCGGAGGAGATGGACTAGTGGTCTGACATGGACGTGCCATGAAACCCGAGTGACGAGGCTAGTGTGTGGGTGACTCTCAGAGAGAGGTCACTCATTATCCCGGGGGAAAACCAGCACATGCCATCTCTGAGTCCAAGTTTGTGAAACTGACGCCTTGGAGCCTAGGAAAGGGCCAAGTGTATCCGTAGAGGAGCGTTGTTTTCACCCTTTTGCAGTCCTGAAGATGACTTTAGGTAATGATTTGGGCGATCGTCCGAGTGGACAGTACTACCCTTATAGATTTTCGGCAGACCGAGCAAGTATGGTCAGAAAGTTATTCCTGATGTGATCAATGGGTTGATTGAATGGGCGTAACCCCTAAGGGCGGCATGGCCAACGGCTGTGCATAGCCCCCGAGTGATGCTCGAAAGAGGCAAGCTTGCTATAGAGTGTGATATGAGGTTTGATCATACAAGTAACTTAGTCGTTCCCATGTTGGGGTTGTAGAGGTAAAGACATGTCCAACTGATGGTGATGCGCGAGGCGGCCGAGGGGCGATGATGTGTACAACCGAGTGATGACGCGCGGGGCGGCAAAATGGGGAAGACGTGCACAACCGAGTGGCAACGCACGGAGCGGCCGAGTGGTGAAGACGTGCACAACCAAGAGGCGACGCATGGAGCGCCCGAGTGGTGAAGACGTGCACAACCGAGTGGTGTGGTGCAGGACATCCGAGTGAGGATGTGCGAGGTGGCCGAGTGATATATTGCGTGTCCAGCCAAGTGGCTGAAATGGTCTTCGAAGGAGTTAGCCAGATGCTTTCGAAGCTAATGTAACGATGAGGTCGGTGTAGTTTGGTCGCGACACAACAAGATCGGCGTGACAACTGAGTCTGAATAAGAATGAAGATGGCGTGCAGAGCGTCTGGGTGATTATAAAACTTGTCAAAGTGGCGGATCGAATGCACTTGTTGAAGTGAAGGATCTGACTGGTGATGAAGTACTTGACTACTCAGGAGTGTCATTCCAAATGAGATGCAGCCCCCAAGTGCGGCGTAGCCCCAAGCTGCATTACATGTGCTTCGACAATGGACATGTCGGAATACGAGAAATATAGTTTTGAATGGATGATTTGCAATTCATCGAGTCGGACTCGGGTAAAGATGAGGAGAAGCTTCCGAGTGATGCTTGAAAGAGGCAAACTCGCAAAAGAGTGAAGTGTGTGAAGTTTAATTATAAAAGGGACTTATCTGTCTCATGCCTGACGAGGTCTATATCATTGATACGATGAAGAGGATTCCACAGAGGGGTCGGCCGGATGTGTTTGAAGTCAGCAGAGCGACAAGGTCAGTGTTGTGGTGCGCTAAGATCGGTATGGTGGCCGAGTCCGAGCAGTGATGAAGTTGGCGCATAGGGCCGTCGAGTGATCGCGTAACTTGTGCACGAAATGGCACAAGCCAACGAAATAATTTCGCGAGGAAATTTGATGTGTGCTGAAATGATTTGTGTGAATAACACCCGTAGACACCCGCTGGGAGTGCAAGGGGCTTGCTGGTTAACCAGCAAGAGTCTAAATTAGCGCAGGATCCGTTCGAACTTGTCGAAGCGGCGGATCCGACTGAACTCACTAGAATACTGGCTCAAATAAAACGGAATTGCAGTGTTTCGACTGAGTTGCAGCCCCGGAGGACCGATGCAAACTCGAAATGAAGAATGACACATTGTGTTCGTGAATGATGTATGAGAAAAAATGGAAGTTGGACTCGGGTGAAAATAAGCAGCCGAGCGTGGCCTCCGAGTGAATGTGATGTGTGAATAACAGGATACTCGGAAACTCGGAAATAACAGAATGTAGTGCATGTAAAATGACTTAGCTGTCTGAAGGTGCGCGAGTGGCCGAGTGGTGATGAGGCGTCCAACTGAATAGCAACGCGCGGGGTGGCCGAGTGGTGATGAGGTGACCAACCGATGGCGACGCACGGGGCGGCCGAGTGGTGATGAGGTGACCAACCGATGGGGACGCACGGGGCGGCCGAGCGGTGATGAGGTGACCAACCGATGGGGACGAGCGGGGCGGCCGAGTGGTGATGAGGTGACCAACCGATGGCGACGCGCGGGGCGGCCAAGTGGTGATGAGGTGACCAACTGATGGCGACATGCGGGGCGGCCGAGTGGTGATGAGGTGACCAACCGATGGCGACGCACGGGGTGGCCGAGTGGTTATGAGGTGACCACCCGATGGCGACGCGCGGGGCGGCCGAGTGGTGATGAGATGACCAACCGATGGCGACGCGCAGGGCGGCCGAGTGGTGATGAGGTGACCAACCGATGGCGACGCGCGGGGCGGCCGAGTGAAGTAGACGCGTCCCGCGGAGTGGCGAAGCGCGGGGCGTCCGGCTGAAGTAGACGCGTCTCGCTGAGTGACGATGAGCGGGGCGTCCGAGTAAAGTAGAGGCGTCCAGCGGAATGACGATGCGCGAGGCGTCCGGCTGAAGTAGACGCGTCCCGCGGAGTGACGATGTATAGGCCGTCTGACTGAAGCAGACGCGTCCCGCTGAGTGACGATGAGCGGGGCGTCCGACTGAAGTAGACGCATCCCGCGGTGTGATGATGTGCGAGGCGTCCGAGTGATGTAGACGCGTCCCGCGGAAAGACGACGCATGGGGCGTTCGAGTCGGGCAAGTTGATGATGATGTGAGCAGCTTCATGACCATGTCCTGGGTGGCTGAGGACATGTCCAGTCGAGCGATGATGTACGGGCGGCCAAGTGGCGGCGCACGAACGGCCGATCAAGCGCCAGTGATCCGGTTTGGTCCGAGTGAGCTAGTCCCATCCGAGTGATCATGTAGAGTTGCCGACTGAAGGGAGTTGTTGCCGAGTGCTGGGTCTTATCAAGGCAGAGACGACGTGTGGAGTGCCGGCTCTAGCGAACCACCGTGCCGGGTCGACAAGTACAAAGAACGAAGGCTTGACGAAGCGGAGCTAGTGGAGTGGCGCATCGGTGGGAGCCAGTCCTTCCGTTTCCATTTTCCTACATGCAGTTATTTCTCGAGGAGGTTGATTTGGTGCAGAGCTCGATCTGTTGGTTGTGGAGCAATAAATCACAAGTAATTAGGTGCGATTGCTCGGCCGACCAACACATTGAAAGAGTTGCCCACGTTCTGGATGCGCATACGTAATGCGCATGCAAGAGAGCGCTAATTAAGTGAGAGTTAGAGCCATTCATGTATGTAATAAACGTTTCCCACGGCCATTTATCCCTGCATGCAGGAAATAAATGAGAAGGAATTAAGGGAATAAATGGGCAGGAATTAAAGTTAGAAGGAGTGGTGACGTGCCGGGCGTCCGAATGAAGCAGACGCATCCCACGGACTGGCGACGCTCAGGGCGTTCGAGTGTTGTAGACACGTCCTTCAGGGTGACGACACGCGAGACGTCGAGTGACCATGCACGCGTGACCGAGTGATGCTGGCGTGACCAGTTGAACAACGGTCTGCCTGTCATCGTGTTATTTGCCTGAACTAAACGTCCATCCGAGTGAACTGCAGTCGGTGGACGACGGGACAAGTGGTCCTGCAAGATAGTAGCAAGTATAGCTACGAATATTATTTTTTTATCCCAACGCTCCTGCAAGATAGCCAATTAGCAAGCATAGCCATGAAATTAATGGTCGGGCGGTTGCACATGCATGCATGCATGCACCAATTACTGGCGCGTGAATAGCAGGAGTTTTGGCTGCAGTAATTAGGCTGGTTGTAATGGTAGTATCATAGCTAGTATCATGCATGCCAACTAGGCAATTTTGATGAGGTGTCATAGCATTAAAGGAAGAAAGAGAGGGTGTAGTATCATATCATGATACTGTATCATATTAAATGCTATACTACTTTGTGTCATGCATGGCAATAAATAGAGTACTACATGATACTAATATATGATACTATGCATTAGGGAGGTAGTATCATACACTAGTATCATATGCATGATACTAGTATATGATACTCCCCATTACAACCAGCCTTAGAAATCTGGTGCAGGAAATACTCACCTGATGAGCCGCTTAATGACGCAATTACCTTAGCGAAACGGCCACCCCACGTTCTTCTGTTTCCTTGCGCGACGAGGAGGTGGGCTACGCCGCATGGTTAACGCACTAAACGGGCGACAGGTTGGTCCTTGCTCCCGAACGACGGCTGCAGCGACGGGACTTGGAAACGCCGCCAGAGGGCCGATCCGCGCGGATGGACGCGCTTAGAGGCCTGGGGTCGTAAGCAACCGAAGGCCCGCGTCACCGGAGTGACCGTTGAACACCTGCAGTCGCCGCAGCCAGCAGACGGGTGTGCTGGGCTCGACGGAGAAGATGGAGAAGACGAAGCGGGAGGTGCACCGGCGGCCGCCCCGGTCGAGCGGGTCGATTCGCCTCGCGCTCGGAGTCCTCAGTGGCATCGGGGTCATCGCCCTGAACCCGAGGTAGCGGCACGGGTCGTCGGCACCCCATGGAGGCGGCACCGCCGGAGAGCTCGGCGAAGAGGAGCCGCACACCGCCTGGCGGCGGCGTGTCCGTCCAGCGGTACCGGCCCTCGAAGATGAAGTCCGCAATGTAGAAGGAAATCGCCTGATGGACGCGTTTGTGAATGGTCATGCACGCTGGCAGTGTCCGGTGAAGATGTATCTTCTCCTCCCCTTTTGCGGTGCTTCAGTTGTTCGTATGAACTACATGAACATGAAATTAGATGAATGAAAAACCATCTGCATCATGGCTCGATAGACGCCATGCCCCACGGTGGGCGCCAACTGTCGTGGGAACGATTCCGACAATGATAAGGTATAGGGTAACGGAGCATGATCTATCGAGATGCAAATGGGTGACACGATGGTTTTAGCAAGTTCGGGCCTCTCACGGTGGAGATAACAACCCTACGTCTCGTGCTCCGGAGAGGCTTTGCTTTATTTGTCATTAACACGGAGTTACATGGTGTATTTGAGAGAGAGAGAGGAGAGCGGATCTCCATGCCTGAGCAATGTCCTGAGACTAATGGTGAGAAAGAGAGAGAGGTGGAAGAAAAAAAAACCCAGAGTCTAGTGGTGGGGGTGGCTTATATAGAGTGCGCCACCCCCTCACCTCCTATGTTACAAAGTGGGGTATGAATGCCATAATGCCAGCCCACTACCAAGCCCTCACCATGAGAATGATGTTGACAGCTTTGTTGCCTGCTGGTCTTCGTATATCCGAGTGAGTCGTACGGTCGAGTGGTGAACTGTCATCCGAGTGGATGGTATACTGCTTGGTCGAGTGGATAGTATGCTGCTTGTCCGAGTGGATAGTATGTCTATATGAAATTTATCTGGACCCACATGTTGTGTGGACCCCATGCTTTATGATACTTCGACCCTTCGTGGGCCTACCTCTTATGTGTATCCCCAACAAACACCACAATAAGAATTAAGGCCACGATGATGATGCGACCGTAGTGGTGGTTACAGAAGGCAAGAAGAAAGATGCATCCATCAACGTACGACCTCCTCCTCATCAACTTAGTGCGCCGGGTCACCGACCGGCGGCTAAGGAGCAGCGTCTTTTGTGGCAAGGTCGAGGTGCTTCTCAGCAAAGGCATCCAAGGCTTCCAGCCGGTTGAGGAAGGCCAACGTCGTAGTGTCCTCATTGGCCTTGTAGATACCTATGTACACGATTTGCTCGTACACGTGGATGTGTAGGTCGACGAATTCTTGCAGGGCGAGGCGCCTCACGGCGAGCGCGACCTCCAGGTGGACATTCTTCGTGGCGTCGGCGGGCAGTCACAGGGCCACCAGTGCTTGAAAGAGGTTCCGGCCATGGAGGCCGATTAGGGTGGCAGGCAATGAGGAGATGATACGTCTCCAACGTATCTATAATTTTTGATTGCTCCATGCTATATAATCTTCTCTTTTGGACATTATTGGGCTTTATTATTCACTTTTATATTATTTTTGGGACTAACCTATTAACCAGAGGCCCAGCCCAGAATTGCTGTTTTTTTGCCTATTTCACAGTTACGCAGAAAAAGAATATCAAACGGAGTCCAAACGGAATGAAACCTTCGGGGACGTGATTTTCGGAACGAACATGATCCAGAGGACTTAGACCCTACGCCAAGAAACAAAGGAGGAAGCAACGAGGTAGGGGGGGCGCGCCTACCCCCCCAGGCGCGCCCTCCACCCTCATGGGCCCCCTGTTGCTCCACCGATGTACTTCTTCCTCCTATATATACCCATATACCCTAAAAACTTCGGGGGACAGAATAGATCGGGAGTTCCGCCGCCGCAAGCCTCTGTAGCCACCAAAAGCCAATCGGGACCCTGTTCCGGCACCTGCCGGAGGGGGAATCTCTTACCGGTGGCCGTCTTCATCATCCCGGCGCTCTCCATGACAAGGAGGGAGTAGTTCACCCTCGGGGCTGAGGGTATGTACCAGTAGCTATGTGTTTGATCTCCCTCTCTCGTGTTCTTGAGGTGATAAGATCTTGATGTATCACGAGCTTTGCTATTATAGTTGGATCTTATGTTGCTTCTCCCCCTCTACTCTCTTTTAATGGATTGAGTTTTCCCTTTGAAGTAATCTTATCGGATTGAGTCTTTTAATGATTTGAGAACACTTGATGTATGTCTTGCATCTGCGTATTTGTGGTGACAATGGGATATCACGTGGTTCACTTGATGTATGTTTTGGTGATCAACTTGCGGGTTCCGCCCATGAACCTATGCATAGGGGTTGGCACACGTTTTCGTCTTGATTCTCGGTAGAAACTTTGGGGCACTATTTGAAGTACTTTGTGTTGGTTTGAATAGATGAATCTGAGATTGTGTGATGCATATCATATAATCATACCCACGGATACTTGAGGTGACATTGGAGTATCTAGGTGACATTAGGGTTTTGGTTGATTTGTTTCTTAAGGTGTTATTCTAGTATGAACTCTAGGGCTGTTTGTGACACGTATAGGAATAGTCTAATGGATTGATCGGAAAGAATAACTTTGAGGTGGTTTCGTACCCTGCCATAATCTCTTCGTTTGTTCTCCGCTATTAGTGGCTTTGGAGTGACTCTTTGCTGCATGTTGAGGGATAGTTATATGATCCAATTATGTTATTATTGTTGAGAGAACTTGCACTAGTGAAAGTATGACCCCTAGGCCTTGTTTCCTATCATTGCAATACCGTTTACGCTCACTTTTATCATTAGTTACCTTGCTGTTTTTATATTTTCAGATTACAAAAACCTATATCTATCATCCATATTGCATGTGTATCACCATCTCTTCGCCGAACTAGTGCACCTATACAATTTACCATTGTATTGGGTGTGTTGGGAACACAAGAGACTCTTTGTTATTTGGTTGCAGGGTTGTTTGAGAGAGACCATCTTCATCCTACGCCTCCCACGGATTGATAAACCTTAGGTCATCCATTTGAGGGAAATTTTCTACTGTCCTACGAACCTCTGCACTTGGAGGCCCAACAACGTCTACAAGAAGAAGGTTGCATAGTAGACATCAAGCTATTTTCTGGCGCCGTTGCCGGGGAGGTAACGAGGAGGATCCTTCTATTCAACCAATTTCATTAATAAGGAGCTCCAAAAAGAGGATTGAACCCACACATGATGTGGTGAAGATGAAGAAAAGAAAAATGAAGAGAGGTAAAAAGATATCTCTCCCAAATAATGTTGCTCCTATTATTGTTGTGCCTCATGAAAATGAATCAAAAATAATTGTGGAAGATGATGCACTTGATGATGATCTCGTTATGCCTATTGCTTGTTGTGATGATTATGATTGGGAAGATAATGATACTTCTTATGATCTTGAAAATCTTTTTGGCACTTGCTTGGAAGAATATGATAATAATGTTTGCTATACTATTGGTGCTATCCATACTATTAATGATGAGAGTGATTATGCTTATGATATGAAAAGGCCCAAGCTTGGGGATGCTATGTTTGATGAGGATGATGTTTTTGAGAATATATTTGCTGCAATGTTTGTCCCAATCTTGGGGATGCTACGTTTAATAATAATGATATTTTTAGCCTCCCAAGTTTTGATATGCAAAGTTGTTATGATGATAACATGCCCTCTACCTATGATGATAATATTTATAAAAGTGGATTTGGATAGGTCATGACTTTATTTAGTGATGTATCCACTATCTTGGAAGAGGTTTCAATCGATTATGATGAGAACAAAGTTGCTACTTATGATGATTATTGTGATGAAACTTATGCTATAAAAAGTAGTGATGATTATATTTATAAAACTTGTCATGAGTATGATTCCCCTTTTTCTGAACATTACTCTTTTAATGTGGAAACAATTTATAGTATTCAAGTCTCTTATGATACTCCCACTATTCCGAATGAGAAGAATTTTGCTTATGTGAAGAGTAGTAAATTTTATATGCAACTAGATCATGAAAAGAATGCTTTATGTGATGCTTATATTGTTAAATTTATTCATGATGCTACTGAAAATTATTATGATGGAGGAATATATGCTTGTAGGAGTTGCAATAATATCAAGTTTCCTCTCTATGTGCTTAAAGTTTTGAAGTTATGCTTGTTTTGCCTTCCTATGCTAGTTGATTATTGTTCCCATAAGTTGTTTGATCACAAAATCCCTATGCATAGGAAGTGGGTTAGACTTAAATGTGCTAGTCATATTCTTCATGATGCTCTCTTTATGTTTCAATTCTTATCTTTTATGCAAGCATCATTGAAATCATCATGCCTAGCTAGGGGTGTTAAACGTTAGCGCTTGTTGGGAGGCAAACCAAATTTATTTTAGTTTCTTGATTTTTGGTTCTGTTAAGTAATAAATAATCCTTCTAGCTTCTGTTTAGATGTGGTTTTATGTTTTAATTAGTGTTTGTGCCAAGTAGAACCTTTGGGAAGACTTGGGTGAAGTCTTTATGATCATGCTATAAAAAAACAGAAACTTTAGCGCTCACGAGATTAGCTTCAATTTTTTACTAGAGAGTGCCATTTAGTTGATTCGTTTTGAAGTTTATTACTAGAAAAATTCCTCAGGTCCACAAATTTATTTTAGAATTTTTGCAGTTCCAGAAGTATACGTTTCATACAGATTACTACAGACTGTTCTGTTTTTGACAGATTCTGTTTTTCGTGTGTTGTTTGCTTATTTTGATGAATCTATGGCTAGTAAAATAGTTTATAAACCATAGAGAAGTTGGAATACAGTAGGTTTAACAACAATATAAATAAATAATGATTTCATTACAGTACCTTGAAGTGGTCTTTTGTTTTCTTTCGCTAACGGAGCTCAGAGATTTTCTGTTGAGTTTTGTGTTGTGAAGTTTTCAAGTTTTGGGTGAAAGATTTTGATGGATTATGGAACAAGGAGTGGCAAGAGCCTAAGCTTGGGGATGCCCATGGCACACCCAAAATAATCTAAGGACACCATAAAGCCAAAGCTTGGGGATGCCCCGGAAGACATCCCCTCTTTTCGTCTACTTCCATCAGTAACTTTACTTGGAGCTATATATTTTTATTCACCACATGATATGTGTTTTGCTTGGAGCGTCTTTGTAGCGACCAGACCCGAATGGATCAAGTCTCTGTGCTCAGGTGTCATCCCTGGATCAGTAATGCTGACACCACACAGTACTTCGAAGGATTTATAACAGAGTAGCAATCACACACTTATTACATCGTTGTCCAAAAGAGGACTTATTACAATAAATATGGCTTAAGGCCATCTAAATATGATAACAGCGGAAGACTTGGAAGATAAGTGAGTCCATCAACTCCATCGGCATCACTGAGTATAGAACCACGACCTAAAACACCTTACTCGTCGTTGCAAATGTACGCAACATGAAAAGTTGCAGCCAAAACGGGTCAAGACATGGAATATCTTTGGCAATGTAACACATAGAGAGTAATGAAGGAATAAGCCTATACTACATGCATATATGGCTGGTGGAAAAGCTCTCTGATTACAGTTTTGCATAAATGCCAGTTTTTCCCTATCGCAAAGGAATAAATTTGTTTAACTATCATGGTGTTTGTTAAACATTGAGAATGGTTGATGACATCCTCAATCCCAATTAGAAGTACTCATTAAAAACCCAACAATATTAATTAGAGTAACATGTTGAGATTCACATGATATTCAAGTACTAGAAACTCAAGATGTCCATAACCGGGGACACGGCTAATCATGATTAGTTTATACACTCTGCAGAGGTTTATGACTTTTCCCCACAAGACTCGATCGCCTCCGTTTGATTTCTCGCACTACATGGTGTTTGAGAGAGCGGATGACCGAGACATAGTCTTTTCGAAGCGCTTAGCACCTTACATGTGGGTAGACCGTACCAACCTACAACCCCTACATCCGCTAGTCTACCCGTAAGAGTTCGCACAACTTAATCAACTATGCCAGAGCCCATAATGGCTTGTGGCTGCACACGAAGTTACTAGCATGAATGATCTTATGATCCCTTTGAGCCCTGGGTGGCGGTCCAAGAAAAACAGGCAAGTCCTCGATAGAAACCAGGTGCCTCAATCCACCCAGATGTGTGTTTAAGTTGCCACCTTAAATAAAACCATTAATTTAACAATCTCACATACATCATGGATACACTCACCCAATCCACGTCTACTAGCATAGCATGGCATAATAAGCAAACGAGAAGTAACTCCCAAGGTTTCATAAGTAAAACAGGTAATAGGTACTACCTCAATCTACTTCCCATCCCACAATTTAATTAGATCCTAATCATGCAAGTGTTTGAGGATTGATCTAATGCATAAAAACTGGGTATGAGAAAATATGATCAAGTGTTACTTGCCTTGCTGATGATCCGCGAAACCTAGAGATTCGAAATAACAAGCGGCGCACTCCGGGTGATCTATCGCAGACAAACAACAAGCATACAATAAGTACTCATCTAATGCACGGGTAAATCTCGAATAAAAGATCTAACCAGAAAGTTCAACTTAAGAACCCTGGTTGCAAAAAGAATCGAATCAAATAAAGCAACGAAAGTCAAACGACGAAAGAAAACAACTTGGTTCTAGCAAGTTGAAACTAAGTCAAATTTTATAGTAGAAAAACTTTGTTTAAGTTGATTAGTTGGAACGGCGGTTTCGAAACGAAACTCCAGGCGCTTGAATCACCTGATTCCGATAAAAGAGCGAGAAGATAAACTAGAACGAAGATCGGATCTCAAATCGTGATCAGAAAATAGCGGATTGAATCCGATTAAAAGAAAATGACGAACGGTTAAACGAACGGACGTTCGTTAACCGGGAATAACCGGAGATCTCGTTCGTTAAGACGAACGGTCCAGCGGATGCTTGCTAAACAAAACCGGAAGAAAAACCGGCGAGAAAAACCGATCTAGGGTTTCGGAAAGAAAACCGAAATGAAAAACCAATCTAGAAAACCGGAACAGAAATCGGAACGGAAAAGAAAAGGTGACGTGGCTGAGGCTAGTACCTCGAAGAGGCGAGGGGCTCGGGCGGCGGGCGTAGGGCGGCAGCGGTGTGGGGCGACGGCGGCGCGGTGGGGGGCGGCGGCGCGGGTGTGGGGCTGCGCTGCTGCGGAGGAGGAGGAGAGGAGAGGAGAGGTGTTGGTTTGATGTGTTGGAGGGGGGGTGCTTGGGTATTTATATTGGGGAGGGGAGAGGTTTTGCTTGGAGTAGGGGACAAGAATTAGTGTAGGATTAGGAATCCTAGGAATAAAAACGGAATAACGAACGGGATCAAATCCTACTAGGATTTGTAAAAGAATAGGAAACCTTGGCTCCTGGCTCCCTAGGTGCGTCTTGTGATGGCCTTGGCCTTGGCCGACGGTTGGTTACGGCTTGGGCCTTTGGCCCAAAGGCACTTCAGATTTTTTAAACGGTTTCACAAGAGAAAATAAATAAAAAATCTAAACGAACTCCAAAATTAATAAACTAAACATACACCGACACCTAAAAATTAGACGAACAAAATGAACATAAACACGGGGACAAAATGCAATTTTTGAAAACACTCATTATTACTAAGGAAAATAAAAAGCGAAAAACTCCACAATAAAAATCTTATTTGATTTTTTTATTAAATCTTCATTATTTCTTTATTTTGGGAAAGTCATTTTATTCCCTCTCTCATATTTTGATAGTAGAAATAATTGAAGATAAAATAAATAAAATCAAATGATCCTATTTTCAAAATTTGAGAAAACTCAAATATGAAAATAACGAAATCTCTAACTCTCTCCGAGGGTCCTTGAGTTGCGTGAAATTTCTAGGATCGGAAAAATGCAATAAAATATGTAATGCATGATGACTTAATGTATAACATTCCAAATTGAAAATTTGGGATGTTACAAACCTACCCCCCTTAAGATGAATCTCGCCCTCGAGATTCGGGTTGGCTAGAAAATAGGTGAGGGTGGTCCTTGAGCAAATCTTCTTCTCTTTCCCGGTGGCTTCATCCTTAGTGTGGTGGCTCCAATCGAACTTTGCAAAACTTTATAACCTTGCTGCGAGTAACTCTGCTGGCATAATCGAGAATCTTGACTGGTTTCTCCTCATATGTCAAATCATCCTTCAACTGAATTGCTTCAAGTGGCACTGTATCTCTTAATGGTACCTCTGCCGTCTCGGCGTGGCATTTCTTCAGCTGAGAAACATGGAATACATCATGAACTCCTGACAGTCCCTCTGGTAATTCTAGCTTATAAGCAACTTCTCCCATGCGTTGCAAGATCCTAAACGGTCCAACGAAACGTGGTGCTAATTTTCCTTTAACTCCAAAACGCTTAACTCCTCGAAGTGGGGATACTCTAAGATAAATTCTGTCTCCAACTTCATATTCTATCGCCTTGCGTTTGAATCCGCATAGCTTTTCTCGTTCGGACTGGGCTACCTTGAGCCTATCGCGAATCAACTTAACCTTCTGCTCAGACTCCTTAATCAAATCTGATCCAAACAATCGACGGTCTCCGGCTTAGTCCCCATGATAACGGTGTCCTGCACCTCCTTCCGTACAAAGCCTCGAAAGGTGCCATCTTCAAGCTGGTTTGGTAACTGTTGTTATAAGAAAACTCTGCATACGGCAAGTTATCGTCCCAACTAGATCCATAGTCTAGTGCACAAGCTCTCAGCATATCCTCCAAAATCTGATTGACTCTCTCACCGTCCATACATGCGTGGGTGAAAAACTATCTTGAATTCCAGCCTGGTTCCCAATGTTTCATGCAATCGATTCCAAAACTTTGAGGTAAATTGGGTTCCTCTATCTCGATACTCCTCGGAACTCCGTGTAAACACACAATTCTGGTCATGTATATCTTTGCCAACTTAGCAATCGCTATAGGTAGTCTTGACTGGAATGAAATGAGCTACCTTCGTCAAGCGGTCGACTATAACCCAAATCGAATCATAGCCTGAACGAGTCTTTGGCAAACCTGTGATGAAATCCATGCCTGGTTTATCCCACTTCCATTCGGGTATCGGCAATGGTTGCAACAATCCTGCTGGCTTCTGATGTTCTGCCTTCACTCTCTGACATACATCGCAAACTGCTACATACTCTGCAATATCCTTCTTCATTCCGGTCCACCAGAACATTTCCTTCAAATCTAAATACATTTGGTTTTTCCTGGGTGAATCGAGTAGGGCGATTCATGTGCTTCTTGCAGAATTAACTTCCTGATCTCCGGGTCATTTGGCACATAAACACGGTCCTCAAACCATAGGGTATCGTGCTCATCCTCACGAAATCCCTTAGCTTTTCCTTCGCTCATTTTCTCCTTTATAGAGGCTACTTCCTTATCGCCTTTTGAGCTTCTACGATTTTGTCGATCAACGAGATCAAACTCCAATGCTGCTAAATAGCCTCTCGGAACTATTTCCAAACATAGCTCTCGAAGGTCCTCGGCTAACTCCTTGGGTATTCCTCCCACCATTAGTGTATTGACGTGGCTCTTACGGCTCAATGCATCTGCTACAACGTTAGCCTTCCCGGGGTGATAATGCAATCTCATATCATAATCCTTAATAAGCTCCAACCTTCTCCTCTGTCTGAGATTTAATTCCTTCTGCGTGAAGATGTACTTCAAACTCTTGTGATCCGTGTACACCTCACAATGATTTCCAATGAGAAAATGTCTCCATGTCTTCAATGCATGCACAACGGTTGCTAACTCCAAATCATGTGTGGCATAATTCAACTCATGAGGCTTAAGCTGTCAAGCATACGAAACAACTCTTCCTTCCTGCATAAGCACTGCTCCAAGTCCTCGACGTGAAGCGTCGCAATACACCTCATAATCCTTGGTCTGATCCGCAAAATTAACACCGGTGAGGTAACCAATCTTTTCTTCAACTCCTGAAAACTTGCCTCACAATCCTCAGTCCATATGAACTTGGTATCCTTTTTCAGCAATTCCGTCATAGGCTTTGCAATCCTTGAGAAATTCTCAATGAATCTTCGGTAGTATCCTGCGAGTCCAAGGAAACTACGGATCTCTCCAACTATCGTTGGTGCTTCCCATTTGGTTACGGTCTCAACCTTTGTGGGGTCAACTGCTATCCCTTCTCCGGATATAACATGTCCAAGAAATCCAACTTCCTTTAGCCAAAACTCACATTTGCTGAACTTGGCATATAACTGATGTTCCCTTAGTTTCTCCAAAACCAATCGCAAATGTTCCTTATGTTCCTCTTCATTCTTCGAGAAAACCAAAATATCATCAATGAACACCACGCATTTAACTTATCCAAAAACTCCATAAACACTTTGTTCATCAGGTTCATGAAATAGGCAGCGCGTTAGTCACCCAAATGACATAACGGTATATTCATACAATCCATATCTCGTGGTAAATGCTGTCTTAGGTATGTCCTGCTCTCGAATCTTCAACTGATGGTACCCTGATCGCAAATCGATTTTGGAAAACACTTTAGCTCCTTGCAAACGATCAAACATATCATTTATCATTGGTAGTGGGTACTTGTTCTTGATTGTTACTTCATTTAAACCACGATAATCTACAACCACCCTTAATGATCCGTCCTTCTTCTCTACTAAAAGTACGGGTGATCCCCAAGGCGAAGAACTTGGGCGTATATAACCTTTATCCAATAGCTCCTTAATCTGCTTCTTGATTTCCGCCAAATCACATGCGGGCATCCTGTATGGTCGCTTCGATATTGGGCCTGTTCCTGGCAAAAGTTCAATCAAAAACTCAATGTCTCTATCCGGTGGCATTCCTGGCAATTCCTCAGGAAATACATCAGGGAAATCCTTCACCACTGGTACTTCTTCCTGCACAACTCCTGATAAGGAATTTACTTGTGCTCTCCTCGGCTCATGCCGTGATACATACTTGATTCTCCTCCCTTACGGGTGGTAAGCAAAATTGACTTAGTGGCGCAATCTATGTTCCTCCATACTTGATAACCAATCCATGCCTAATATCACATCCAATCCTTGGGATTCCGAACTATTAGGTCCGAGGGAAAACATAGTGTCCAATCCTTAATGGCGTCGATCACACCATATACTAGCCATGTATTCTGCTCCGGTGAGGTTACTAGCATGGGTGACCTAAGGGCTTGGGTTGGTAATTTGTACTTATCCACAAATCCCCTTGATATGTATGAATGCGATGCACCAAGATGTCGAAAAGAACAAGCTGCGATAAATGACTTAACCAAAACTTACCGATTCTTGCATCGGGCTGATCTTCAATCTCCTCTACATCAATGTGGTTCACTGTCCCCTATTGAAAGGGTTTGGCTTCTTTCCCGAGCTTCCATTGCCATTTCCATTCGCCTTACGGACATTCGTTTGCATAATGCCCATCTTGCGGCACTTAAAGCAAGTGATGTGGCTCAGGTCTACCTTGGTTGGGGTGTGGTGCGGTTCTGTCCATTGCTTCCTCCATTCCCATTTCCATTTTTGTGGCCATTATGGTTGTGCGAATTACCTCCTCCATGGGTATGCTGAAACTGAACTCCCTGCTTAGGGGTATAACGGGGCTTCTGCTGGGCTCCAGAGTTATACTTCCCTTGCCCATACTTCCTCTTGCGGTTCTCAATTTGCTGCTGCTTTCCTTCAATCATGAGGGCACGGTCTACCAACTCCTGGTAGTTATTGAAACTTGCTACCATCAATTGCATGCTTAACTCATCATTCAGTCCTTCCAGAAACTTCTCCTGCTTAGTCAGATCTCAGAGTAACGTCATCCGGGCATAACGTGCTAACTTACTAAAATCATCCACATCTTGGCCAACAGTCCTTCCTCCTTGGCGTAAGTTATAAACTCACGCTTCTTCATGGCCATAGCTCCCGGCCGAGACATGGACAAGGCGGAAAGCTTGTTGAAACTGATCCCATGTGACAGTGTCTCTGAGGTGGTAAGTGGCTGTAAAATTCTCCCACCATCTTTGCTGGTCCTTCAAGTTGGTGTGCAGCGAACTTCACCTTCTCTCCATCTGTACATCCTGCAGTGGTTAACTCCCTCCCTACCTTATGGAGCCAATCATCTGCTACTATCGGCTCGGTGCTACTGGAAAACACCGGCGGGTTCAGCCTTAAGAAACGTGTCAAGTGATCCGCAAGTGGTGGTGGCGGTGGGTTGTTGTTGTTGCCTTGGTTCTGTACCAATGTTTGGATCAAAGTGTTCTGCTGCTGAATCAACTGGGTGATCTCTGGCGGAAAAACAAACCCGGGGTCGCGTCTCGGAGGCATCTGATGGGTTTTAGAAAAGAGGAGAAATTAATAATAGAGTGGGGTCTAAGGAGAAACACTACCCAAATGTATATGAGCAAATGCACACAAAATCACTTCATTCAATTCAAACAAAGGGCTTACAACGGTCTAACTATCGCAAAAGTGCATGAACTAAAATGTTACATGGAGGAATACTACTAATATGTGGGGGTCATCTATTAATTTGAACCGGTGGAAGACTCCATGATGTTCCGCTCGACTTCGTCTTCAAAGTCGGGTTCACTTGGATCCGAGTCGGTGTCGTCGATGTTGATGTAGTTGCTCGGGCAATCGGCGTACTTGTCTTCATTCTTGAGCGCCAATTTCTTCTTGAGTTCTTCAATCTCATACTTAAGATCGTTATTGTGTCTTGCTAAAGCTACGATCTCGTCCATGTAGTCCTTACGTGTAGACTTTAGTTCTTCTTCAAGTTCGATGATCCTTCCCTTCGCATCCATCAATTCGATCATATCATTGCACATCCGGTTGTCCAAGGCGTCGAATGTGCTTTGGTTTAACTCCTGGATGAAAGCTGCAATGGATCTATCCTTCTTGGCGCCGACTATCTCCCATTGTTCATCTCGGCGTCCACAAATCGATACATGGTGTCCTTCGTGTCTTCTTGGTAAAATTCTCCAATGCGTCCCATGGTGATATGAGCTGCCATGCTCTTTCCCAGACTCCAGGTTGGTGCACTGAAAACACTATCTATAGGCTTGGTGATTGGGGCGAATGTCCTTCCGGGAACGTGAGCTTGAATCTTCCAGCGCTCCTCTTCAGGCAGAGTGGCGTTGAAAGTCCCGGTGAAACTTGGTAATCCAATGTTCGGTACTTGGTGACTTCCTTCAAGTGAAATCCAAAAGGTGTGCCTTCATCCGGTTGGGCGTACTTGATCTTCGCGTCCTTCATCCTAAAGTGTAGAAAAGATGAGGAGTTAGAAAATGAGAAGAGAGTAGTGATCTATGGCTTTAACTTAGTGGTCGTGTCTCATACGGTCGTGTGCTCGATACCATCTCTGTGGCGACTAGACCCGAATGGATCAAGTCTACGTGCTCGGTGTCATCCCTGGATCAAGAATCTTGACACCACACAAGACTTGAAGGATTTATAACGAGTAGCAATCACACACTTATTACATCGTTGTTCAAAAGAGGACTTATTACAATAAATATGGCTTAAGGCCATCTAAATATGATAACAGCGGAAGACTTGGAAGATAAGTGAGTCCATCAACTCCATCGGCATCATCGAGTATAGAACCACGACCTAAAACACCTTACTGTAAATGCAAACGTACGCAACATGAAAAGTTGCAGCCCGAAAACGGGTCAACACATGGAATATCTTGGCAATGTAACACATAGAGAGTAATGAAGGAATAAGCCTATACTACATGCATATATGGCTGGTGGAAAAGCTCTCTGATTCTGATTTTGCATAAATGCCAGTTTTCCCTCTTGCAAAGGAATAAATTTGTTTAACTATCATGGTGTTTGTTAAACATTGAGAATGGTTGACAGCATCCTCAATCCCAATTAAAAGTACTCATTAAAAACCCAACAATATTAATTAGAGTAACATGTTGAGATTCACATGATATTCAAGTACTAGAAACTCAAGATGTCCATAACCGGGGACACGGCTAATCATGATTAGTTTATACACTCTGCAGAGGTTTATGACTTTTCCCCACAAGACTCGATCGCCTCCGTTTGATTTCTAGCACTACATGGTGTTTGAGAGACGGATGACCGAGACATAGTCTTTCAGAAGCGCTAGCACCTTACATGTGGGTAGACCGTACCAACCTACAACCCCTACATCTGCTAGTCTACCCGTAAGAGTTCGCACAACTTAATCAACTATGCCAGAGCCCATAATGGCTTGTGGCTGCACACGGAAGTTACTAGCATGAATGATCTTATGATCCCTTTGAGCCTGGGTGGAGGTCCGAAGAAAAACAGGCAAGTCCTGATAGAAACCAGGTGCCTCAATCCACCCAGATGTGTGTTTAAGTTGCCACCTTAAATAAACCATTAATTTAACAATCTCACATACATCATGGATACACTCACCCAATCCACGTCTACTAGCATAGCATGGCATAATAAGCAAACGTAGAAGTAACTCCCAAGGTTTCATAAGTAAAACAGGTAATAGGTACTACCTCAATCTACTTCCCATCCCACAATTTAATTAGATCCTAATCATGCAAGTGTTTGAGGATTGATCTAATGCATAAAAACTGGGTATGAGAAAATATGATCAAGTGTTACTTGCCTTGTTGATGATCCGCGAAACCTAGAGATTCGAAATAACAAGCGGCGCACTCCGGGTGATCTATCGCAGACAAACAACAAGCATACAATAAGTAGTCATCTAATGCACGGGTAAATCTCGAATAAAAGATCTAACCAGAAAGTTCAACTTAAGAACCCTGGTTGCAAAAAGAATCGAATCAAATAAAGCAACGAAAGTCAAATGAGGAAAGAAAATAACTTGGTTCTAGCAAGTTGAAACTAAGTCAAATTTTATAGTAGCAAAACTTTGTTTAAGTTGATTAGTCGGAACGGCGGTTTCGAAATGAAACTCCAGGCGCTTGAATCACCTGATTCCGATAAACGAGCGAGAAGATAAACTAGAACGAAGATCGGATCTGAAATCGTGATCAGAAAATAGCGATTGAATCCGATTAAAAGAAAACGACGAACGGTTAAACGAACGGACGTTCGTTAACCGGGAATAACCGGTGATCTCGTTCGTTAAGACGAACGGTCCGGCGGATGCTTGCTAAACAAAACCGGAAGAAAAACCGGCGAGAAAAACCGATCTAGGGTTTCGGAAAGAAAACCGAAACAAAAAAACGATCTAGAAAACCGGAACGGAAATCGGAATGAAAAAGAAAAGGTGACGCGGCGCGGGGCTAGTACCTCGAAGAGGCGAGGGCTCAATGGCGGCGGGCGCGGCAGCGGCGGTGTGGAAGCGGCGCGGTATGGGGCGGCGGGGTGTGGGGCTGCTTCTTTGCTGCTGCGGAGGAGAGGAGAGGAGAGGTGTTGGTTTGATGTGTTGGAGGGGGGATGCTTGGGTATTTATATTGGGGAGGGGAGGGTTTTGCTTGGAGTAGGGGACACGAATTAGAGTAGGATTAGGAATCCTAGGAATAAAAAACGGAATAACGAAACGGGATCAAATCCTACTAGGATTTGTAAAAGAATAGGAAACCTTGGCTCCTGGCTCCCTAGGTGCGTGCATCGCGATGGCCTTGGCCTTGGCGGCCGGGTTGGTTGGCGGCTTGGGCCTTTGGCCCAAGCCGCAGAATTTTTTTTTTAAACGGTTTCAATGCCAAGTAAAAATAAATAAAAAAATCTAAACGAACTCCAAAATTAATAAAGTAAACTTTCCCCGACTCCTAAAATGAGTCGAACAAAATGAACTTTAACACGGGCCAAAATGCAATTTTTGAAAACACGCATTTTTCCCTAAGGAAAATAAAAAGCGAAAAACTCCACAATAAAAATCTTATTTGATTTTTTTTATTAAATCTTCATTATTTCTTTATTTTGGGAAAGTCATTTTACTCCCTCTCGCATATTTTGATAGTAGAAATAATTGAAGATAAAATAAATAAAATCAAATGATCCTATTTTCAAAATTTGAGAAAACTCAAATATGAAAATAACGAAATCTCCAACTCTCTCCGAGGGTCCTTGAGTTGCGTGAAATTTCTAGGATCGGAAAAATGCAATAAAATATGTAATGCATGATGACTTAATGTATAACATTCCAAATTGAAAATTTGGGATGTTACAGTCTTGTATGATTTGAGTCTTTGCTTTTTAGTTTACCACAATCGTCCTTTCTATACACACCTTTTGAGAGAGACACACATGATTCGGAAGTTATTAGAATACTCTATGTGCTTCATTTATATCTTTTGAGTTATATAGCTTTGCTCTAGTACTTCACCTATATCTTTTAGAGCACGGTGGGGGATGATAACCCACAAGTATAGGGGATCAATTGTAGCCTCTTTCTATAAGTAAGAGTGTCGAACCAAACGAGGAGCTAAAGGTAGAACAAATATTCCCTGAAGTTCTATCGACCACCGATACAACTCTACACACGCTTGACATTCGCTTTACCTAGAACAAGTATGAAACTAAAAGTACTTTGTAGGTGTTTTTGGATAGGTTGCAGGAATATAAAGAGCACGTAAATAAAAGCTAGGGGCTGTTTAGATAAATACACAACTAAATTAGTAAAAGTAAAGAGCTTGTTGTCACGAGAAAGTTATTTGTCCCTAGGCAATTGATAACTAGACCGGTAATCATTATTGCAATTTTATTTGAGGGAGAGGCATAAGCTAACATACTTTCTCCACTTGGATCATATGCACTTATGATTGGAACTCTAGCAAGCATCCGCAACTACTAAAGATCATTAAGGTAAAACCCAACCATAGCATTAAAGCATCAAATCCTCCCAATAAGCAAACAACCTACTTACTCGGGTCCGTGCTTCTGTCACTCACGCCACCCACCATAAGCAAATCATGAACATATTGCAAACCCTACAGTGGGAATCCCTCACGCTTGCGCAACACGTAGAGCACCATAGGACAGCACCAATAATAAAACATGCAACTCAAACCAATCTTGATCATCAAATAGCCCAAAGGACAAAACAGATCTACTCAAACATAATAGGATAGCCATACATCATTGGGAAATAATATATAGCGTTGAGCACCATGTTTAAGTAGAGATTACATCGGGTAAGAGAGAAGTTACACCGCTGCATAGAGGGGAGAAGAGTTGGTGATGATGGTGGTGAAGTTGTTGGTGAAGATCACGGTGATGATGATGGCCCCCGGTGGCACTCCAGCGCCACCAGAAGCAAGGGGGAGAGGGGCCCCCTTCTTCTTCTTATTCTTCTTCTTCTTCTTCCTTGACCTCCTCCCTAGATGGGAGAAGGGTTTCCCCTCTGGTCCTTGGCTCCCATGGCGTGGGAGGGGCGAGAGCCCCTCCGAGATTGGATCTGTCTCTCTGTCTCTCTCCGTTTCTGCGTTCTCTCTCTGATGCCCTTTCACTGTTTCGTATATATATGGAGATCCGTAACTCTGATTGGACAGAAACCTTCGCCGTGATTTTTTACCAAAAAATTAGCTTTGTTGCGGCCGAAGAAGGGCGTCAACCGCCTTACGGGTGGACCACGAGGGTCAGGGGCGCGCCTGGGGGGGTGGGGGGGGGGGGGGGGTAGGGCGCGCCCCTACCTCGTGCCCACCTCGTACACCGTTTCGCGTTGATTCTTCTTCCGGAATTTTCCAAATATTCCAAAAATAAGCTTTGTCCGTTTTTATCCCGTTTGGATTCCGTTTGATATGGATATTCCGCGAAACCAAAAACATGCAACAGACAGGAACTGGCACTGGGCACTGGATCAATATGTTAGTCCCAAAAATAGTATAAAAAGTTGCGAAAAAGTATATGGAAGTTGAGTAATATTGGCATGGAACAATCAAAAATTATAGATACGACGGAGACGTATCAGCATCCCCAAGCTTAATTCATGCTCGTCCTCAAGTAGGTAAATGATAAAAAAGATAATTTTTGATGTGGAATGCTACCTAGCATAATCTTGATCATATGTCTAATCATGGCATGAATATTAAGACACGAGTGATTCAAAGCAATAGTCTATCATTTGACATAAAAACAATAATACTTCAAGCATACCAACCAAGCAATTATGTCTTATTGAAATAACATAGCCAAAGAAAGCTCATCCCTACAAAATCATATGGTCTGGCTATGCTCCATCTTCACCACACAAAATATTCACATCATGCACAACCCCGATGACAAGCCAAGCAATTGTTTCATACTTTTTAACGCGCTTCAGCATTTTCAACCCTCATGCAATACATGAGCGCAAGCCATGGACATAGCACTATAGGTGGAATAGAATATGATGATGGGGGTTATGTGGAGAAGACAAAAAAAGGAGAAAGTCTCACATCGACGCGGCTAATGAACGGGCTATGGAGATGCCCATCAATTGATGTCAATGTGAGGAGTAGGGATTGCCATGCAACGGATGCACTAGAGCTATAAGTATATGAATGCTCAAACTGAAACTAAGTGGGTGTGCATCCAACTTGCTTGCTCATGAAGACCTAGGGCATTTGAGGAAGCCCATCGTTGGAATATACAAGCCAAGTTCTATAATGAAAATCCCCACTAGTATATGAAAGTGATAACTCAAGAGACTCTCTATATGAAGAACATGGTGCTACTTTGAAGCACAAGTGTGGTAAAAGGATAGTAAAATTGCCCCTTTTTCTTTTTTTTTCTTTTTTTGCGGGCTTCTTTGGCCCCATTTTTTTATTTAGGCTTCTTTGGCCTCTCTTTTTCTCTTTTTTTGGGGCAATGCTCTAATAATGATGATCATCACACTTTTATTTACTTACAACTCAATATTACAACTCGATACTAGAACAAAGATATGACTCTATATGAATGCCTCCGTGATGTCTTTGGGATGTGAAATGATCTAGCGTAGCAATGGCATCAAAACGGACAAGCCATGAAAACATCATGCTAGCTATCTTACGATCATGCAAAGCAATATGACAATAAATGCTCAAGTCATGTATATGATGATGATGAAAGTTGCATGGCAATATATCTCGGAATGGCTATGGAAATGCCACAATAGATAGGTATGGTGGCTGTTTTGAGGAAGATATAAGGAGTTTTATGTGTGATAGAGCGTATGGTATCACGGGGTTTGGATGCACCGGCGAAGTTTGCACCAACTCTCGAGGTGAGAAAGGGCAATGCACGGTAGCAATGATGGAAGGGCGAGAGTGCGTATAATCCATGGACTCACATTAGTCATAAAGAACTCATATACTTATTGCAAAAGTTTATTAGCCCTCGAAGAAAAGTACTACTACGCATGCTCCTAGGGGGATAGATTGGTAGGAAAAGACCATCGCTCGTCCCCGACTGCCACTCATAAGGAAGACAATCAATAAACACCTCATTCTCCGACTTCGTTACATAACGGTTCACCATACATGCATGCTACGGGACTTGCAAACCTCAACACAAGTATTTCTCAATTTCACAATTACTCAACTAGCACTACTCTAATATCACCATCTTTATATCGCAAAACTATTGCAAGCAATCAAACATATCATATTCAGTGATCTACAAGTTTTATGTAGGGTTTTATGACTAACCATGTGAATGACCAGTTCCTGTCATCTCTCTAAATAGATATAAGTGAAGTAAGAGAGTTTAATTATTTCTACAAAAGATATGCCCACGCTCTAACAATTATAAGTGAATCAAAAGAGCATTCTACAAATGGCGGTTGTCTAAGTGAAGAGAAACAGACAATCCAAACTTCAAATGATATAAGTGAAGCACATGAAGCATTCTATAAAGCCATACTCAAAAGATATAAGTGAAGTGAAATGAGAATTCTATAAATCAACCAAGGACCATATCATACCAGCATGGTGCATAAAAGAAAAATGAAAACTAAATGCAAAAGACGCTCCAAGATTTGCACATATCACATGAATGAAACGAATCCGAAAACATACCAATATTTGTTGAAGATAGAGGGGATGCCTTCCGGGGCATCCCCAAGCTTAGACGCTTGAGTCTCCTTGAATATTTACTTGGGGTGCCTCGGGCATCCCCAAGCTTGAGCTCTTGCCTCTCTTCCTTCTTCTCACATCGAAACCTTCTTGATCATCGAACACTTCATCCACACAAAACTTCAACAGAAAACTCGGTAAGATCCGTCAGTATAATAAAGCAAATCACTACTCTAAGTACTGTTGAAAACCAATTCATATTTTGTTTTTGCATTGTGTCTACTGTAATATAGCTTTTCCATGGCTTAGTCCACTGATATGAATTGATAGTTTCATCAAAACAAGCAAACTATGCATCGAAAACAGAATCTGTCTAAAACAGAACAGTCTGTAATAATCTGAACATTCACCATACTTCTGATACTTGAAAAATTCTGCCAAATTTAGGAAAAATAAAAAAAATTGTACAGAAAGACAGTTCAAAAAGAATCAGAACCATTTAACGTTCCAGTAAAAAATTAAAAATCGCGCACTACAGCCAAAGTTTCTGTCCTGCACCAGACAAACCAACAAGCATTGTAAACATCCTAAAGGCAAACCTTGGCACATTATTTTTATAATACAATGGAATTGTACAAGGGGATAATTATTTTGTTGAAAAGTTTCTGTAATCAAGATTCACAAAGTTGCCGTGAGCATGAACAAAGTTCAAGGAGCTCTCCCACTTCAACAATGCTTGTCTTTCTCACTTTCGCTTTTCTTTTTGAAAAAGTTTTGGGTTCCCATCTTTATTTTTTTGTTTTTAAACTATATGAAAGCACTCAACAGAAATAAATGACTCTCTAAAACTTCCGTGTTGTCTCCCTGGCAGCGCTTTCTTTAAAGCCATTAAGCTAGGCATATAGTGCTCAAGTAGTGAATCCACCCTGATCCCAAGGTATATCAAAGCCAATTTTAATTAGCAATGATTTGTAATTTAGTAGTGAGCACAAAGTAACATCTATCATGTAATGACAAAGTCTAACTCTCTTCCTATGCATCGGCATGTCATAAAAGAACAATTCATGCACACATAGTAAAGGCCAATGCATAGTATAAACAGTTTCTTGCAATTTTATCATATTGGAAACATAGAGAGGTGGATATATAGTTCCTCTCTCATAATAATTGCAAGTAGGAGCAGCAAGCACATGCATATTATATCTATCAAAATCATCATGTGCAATGGTAAAAGGCAACACATCAATGTAATCCTTAATAAGTGCAAACTTCTCCGATATAGTTTAGTTTGGAGAATTCAAAAAGATAATAGGACTATCATGCGTGAGTGCAATAGCAACAATTTCATGTTTAACATAAGGAACTATAGCAAGTTCATCTCCATAAGCATAATTCATATTGGCATCTTGGCCACAAGGATAGCAAGCATCATCAAAAAGGGATATTTCAAGAGAATCAATGGGATCATAACAGTCATCATAGCAATCATCCTTCGGCAAGCACGAAGGGGAATTAAACAATGTATGAGTTGAAGAGTTACTCTCATTAGAAGGTGGGCACGGGTAGCTAATTCGCTCTTCCTCCTTTTGTTCTTCGCTCTCCTCCTCATCTTTTTCATCCAATGAGCTCACAGTTTCATCAATTTCTTCTTCCATAGATTCCTGCAAAATATTAATCTCTTATTGGACAGCGGAGACTTTATTAATAAGTGAATTAATATAGGAATTATATTCATAATTATCATAGCAATATTTTAGGATAGCTAAATTTTCAGGCCTATAAACATCATCATCAAAAGCTTCATACTTTTCAAACATAGATTCAATTTCATAAGCACCCTTAAAAGCAACAAATTCTTCTATTTGTTCCACATCATAGTAATCATATATACCATTAGCATAAGAAGCTAAGGTTTCATTATCATTAAATTTGCATGAAAAGGGAAGGAGTGGAGCATTCATCCTAGAGCAACAATTATAATCATAATTCAAGCATACTTGCCGAGCATACCACTTCAATATATAAATTAGATCCCATAATAGTTTCCCTTTTTGTGTCAAGCGATAATCCCCAAAGTATTCACGTTGATCCAACGTTACTCCCATTACCAAATTGAATGAGGTTTTCTCAGGATTATCAAACTGGTACATAATATTTTGCACATATTGAGCATCAAGGGTTTTAGGAGGTTCCTCATCTCCATGAGTAGCAGGTACACCTAATTGTTTTGGTATTTCGTGTTCCATATCCATAAATAAAGATAGAGAACAACTAAGAACAGCAAATAAAAATTACTTAGTGATAAAGCAAACAAGCACACACGAGAATATTCACCCCACGCTATTGCTCCCCGGCAATGGCGCTAAAAAAGGTCTTGATAACCCACAAGTATAGGGGATCAATTGTAGCCTCTTTCGATAAGTAAGAGTGTCGAACCCAACGAGGAGCTAAAGGTAGAACAAATATTCCCTCAAGTTCAATCGACCACCGATACAACTCTACACACGCTTGACGTCTGCTTTACCTAGAACAAGTATGAAACTAGAAGTACTTTGTAGGTGTTTTTGGATAGGTTGCAAGAATATAAAGAGCATGTAAATAAAAGTTAGGGGCTGTTTAGATAAAGACACAACTAAATTAGTAAAAGTAAAGAGCTTGTTGACACGAGAAAGTTATTTGTCCCTAGGCAATCGATAACTAGACCGGTAATCATTATTGCAATTTTATTTGAGGGAGAGGCATAAGCTAACATACTTTCTCTACTTGGATCATATGCACTTATGATTGGAACTCTAGCAAGCATCCGCAACTACTAAAGATCATTAAGGTAAAACTCAACCATAGAATTAAAGCATCAAGTCCTCTTTATCCCATACACAAACAACCTACTTACTGGTGCAGTGTACATCACTCATGCCACCCACCATAAGCAAATCATGAGCATATTGCAAACCCTACAGCGGGAATCCCTCACGCTTGCGTGACACGGAGAGCACCATAGGACAGCACCAATAATAAAACATGCAACTCAAACCAATCTTGATCATCAAATAGCCCAAAGGACAAAACAGATGTACTCAAACATCATAGGATAGCCATACATCATTGGGAAATAATATATAGCGTTGAGCACCATGTTTAAGTAACAACGGGTAAGAGAGAGGTTACACCGCTGCATAGAGGGGAGAAGAGTTGGTGATGATGGTGGTGAACTTGTTGGTGAAGATCGCGGTGATGATGATGGCCCCCGGTGGCACTCCGGCGCCATCGGAAGCAAGGGGGAGAGGGCCCCCCTTCTTCTTATTCTTTCTTGACCTCCTCCCTAGATGGGAGAAGGGTTCCCCCTCTGGTCCTTCGCTCCCATGGCATGGGAGGGGCGAGAGCCCCTCTGAGATTGGATCTGTCTCTCCGTCTCTCTCTGTTTCTGCGTTCTCTCTCTGGTGCCCTTTCACCGTTTCGTATATATATGGAGATCTGTAACTCCGATTGGATTGAAACCTTCGCGGTGATTTTTTACCAAAAATTAGCTTTCGTGCGGCCGAAGAAGGGCGTCAACTGCCTTGCGGGTGGACCATGAGGGTCAGGGGCGCGCCTGGGGGGGTAGGGCACGCCCCTACCTCTTGCCCACCTCGGACACCGTTTCGCGTTGATTCTTCCTCCGGAATTTTCCAAATATTCCAAAAATAGTTTCGTCCGTTTTTATCCCGTTTGGATTACGCTTGATATGGATATTCTGTGAAACCAAAAACATGCAATGAGATAGGAATCCACATCGGTATTTGGATCAATATGTTAGTCCCAAAAATAGTATAAAAAGTTGCCAAAAAGTATATGGAAGTTGAGTAATATTGGCATGGAACAATCAAAAATTATAGATACGACGGAGACGTATCAGTGGATTTGTTTTATAGAAAATATTGGTCTCTCATGCTTCAATTAGATTATTTTGAGAGTCTTAAATAGCATGGTAATTTGCTTAAATAATCCTAATATGCTAGGTATTCAAGATTAGTAAAAACTTTCTTATGAGTGTTTTGAATACTAAGAGAAGTTTGATGCTTGATGATTGTTTTGAGATATGGATGTAATAATATCAAAGTCGTGCTAGTTGAGTAGTTGTGAATTTGAGAAATGCTTGTGTTGAAGTTTGCAAGTCCTGTAGCATGCATGTATGGTAAACGTTGTGTAACAAATTTGAAACATGAGGTGTTCTTTGATTGTATTCCTTATGAGTGGCGGTCGGGGACGAGCGATGGTCTTTTCCTACCAATCTATCCCCCTAGGAGCATGCGCGTAGTGCTTGGTTTTTGATGACTTGTAGATTTTTGCAATAAGTATGTGAGTTCTTTATGACTAATGTTGAGTCCATGGATTATACGCACTCTCACCCTTCCATCATTGCTAGCCTCTTCGGTACCATGCATTGCCCTTTCTCACATTGAGAGTTGTACAAACTTCGCTGATGCATCCAAACCCCGTGATATGATACGCTCTTTCACACATAAACCTCCTTATATCTTCCTCAAAAAACAGCCACCATACCTACCTATTATGGCATTTCCATAGCCATTCCAAGATATATTGCCATGCAACTTTCCACCATTCCATTTATCATGACACGTTCATGATTGTCATATTGCTTAGCATGATCATGTTGTTGGCATAGTATTTGTGGCAAAGCCACCATTCATAATTCTTTCATACATGTCACTCTTGGTTCATTGCATATCCCGGTACACCGCTAGAGGCATTCATATAGAGTCATACTTTGTTCTAGTATCGAGTTGTAATCATTGAGTTGTAAATAAATAGAAGTGTGATGATCATCATTCTCTAGAGCATTGTCCCAAGTGAGGAATATATATAAAAAAAGAAAGGCTATAAAAAAAGAGAAGGCCCAAAAAAAAGAGAAAAAAATGAAAAAGAGAGAAAAAGAGAGAAGGGACAATGCTACTATCCTTTACCACACTTGTGCTTCAAAGTAGCACCAAGATCTTCATGATAGAGAGTCTCTTGTTTTATCACTTTCATATACTAGTGGGAATTTTTCATTATAGAACTTGGCTTGTATATTCCAACAATGGGCCTCCTCAAGTGCCCTAGGTCTTCGTGAGCAAGCAAGTTGGATGCACACCCACTTAGTTTCTTTTGTTGAGCTTTCATTTATAGCTCTAGTGCATCCGTTGCATGGCAATCCCTACTCCTTGCATTAACATCAATCGATGGGCATCTCCATAGGTCATTGATTAGCCTCGTTGATGTGAGACTTTCTCCTTTTTTGTCTTCTCCACATAACCCCCTAATCATATTCTATTCCACCCATAGTGCTATGTCCATGGCTCGCGCTCATGTATTGCGTGAAAGTTTATAGGTTTGAGATTACTAAAGTATGAAACAATTGCTTGGCTTGTCATCGGGGTTGTGCATGATGAGAGCATTCTTGTGTGACAAAAATGAGCATGACTAAACTATATGATTTTGTAGGGATGAACTTTCTTTGGCCATGTTATTTTGAGAGGACATAATTGCTTAGTTAGTATGCTTGAAGTATTATCATTTTTATGTCAATATGAACTTTTATCTTGAATCTTTCGGATCTGAATATTCATACCACAATTAAGAAGAATTACATTGAAATTATGCCAAGTAGCACTCCGCATCAAAAATTCTGTTTTTAACATTTACCTACTTGAGGACGAGCAGGAATTAAGCTTGGGGATGCTTGATACGTCTCCAACGTATCTATAATTTTTTATTGCTCCATGCTATATTATCTTCTGTTTTGGACATTATTGGGATTTATTATTCACTTTTATATTATTTTTGGGACTAACCTATTAACCGGAGGCCCAACACAGAATTGCTCTTTTTTGCCTATTTCAGAGTTTCACGGAAAAAGAATATCAAATGGAGTCCAAACGGAATGAAACCTTCGGGAACATGATTTTCAGAACGAACATGATCCAGAGGACTTGGACCCTACGCCAAGAAACAAAGGAGGAAGCCACGAGGTAGGGGGGCGCGCCTACCCCCCCCAGTCGTGCCCTCCACCCTCGTGGGACCCCTGTTGCTCCACCGACGTACTTCTTCCTCCTATATATACCCATATACCCTAAAAACTTCGGGGAACAGAATAGATCGGGAGTTCCGCCGCCGCAAGCCTCTGTAGCCACCAAAAGCCAATCGGGACCTGTTCAAGCACCTGCCGGAGGGGGGATCCTCACCGTGGCCATCTTCATCATCCTGTGCTCTCCATGACGAGGAGGGAGTAGTTCACCCTCGGGGCTGAGGGTATGTACCAGTAGCTATGTGTTTGGTCTCTCTCTCTCTCTCTCTCTCTCTCTCTCGTGTTCTTGAGGTGATAAGATCTTGATGTATCGCAAGTTTGCTATTATAGTTGGATCTTATGTTGCTTCTCCCCCTCTACTCTCTTGTAATGGATTGAGTTTTCCCTTTGAAGTAATCTTATCGCATTGAGTCTTTTAATGATTTGAGAACACTTGATGTGTGTCTTGCCGTGCGTATCTGTGGTGACAATGGGATATCACGTGATTCACTTGATGTATGTTTTGGTTATCAACTTGCGGGTTCCACCCATGAACCTATGCATAGGGGTTGGCACACATTTTCGTCTTGATTCTCCGGTAGAAACTTTGGGGCACTCTTTGAAGTACTCTGTGTTGGTTTGAATAGATGAATCTGAGATTGTGTGATGCATATCTTATAATCATACCCACGGATACTTGAGGCTACATTGGAGTATCTAGGTGACATTAGGGTTTTGGTTGATTTGTGTCTTAAGGTGTTATTCTAGTACGAACTCTAGGGCTGTTTGTGACACTTATAGGAATAGCCCAATGGATTGATCGGAAAGAATAACTTTGAGGTGGTTTCGTAACCTAGCATAATCTCTTCGTTTGTTCTCCTCTATTAGTGGCTTTGGAGTGACTCTTTGTTGCATGTTGAGGGATAGTTATATGATCCAATTATGTTATTATTTTTTAGAGAACTTGCACTAGTCAAAGTATGAACCCTAGGCCTTGTTTCCTATCATTGCAATACCGTTTACGCTCACTTTTATCATTAGTTACCTTGCTGTTTTTATATTTTCAGATTACAAAAACCTATATCTATCATCCATATTGCACTTGTATCACCATCTCTTCATGAACTAGTGCACCTATACAATTTACCATTGTATTGGGTGTGTTGGGGACACAAGAGACTCTTTGTTATTTGGTTGCGAGGTTGTTTGAGAGAGACCATCTTCATCCTACGCCTCCCACGGATTGATAAACCTTAGGTCATCCACTTGAGGGAAATTTGCTACTGTCCTACAAACCTTTGCACTTGGAGGCCCAACAACGTATACAAGAAGAAGGTTGCATAGTAGACATCAGGAGCCCAGGCGCGCGGGCTGGAGGAGTACGGCGATGTCCTCCGCGAGCTTCTTGAGGATGGTGAACTTGTTGGTGGTGGCAACGATCATCTAGTCCAACTGAGAGTCGTAGTTGGCGTCGACGGTGGCCATCCACCAGCCGGTCTCCAACACCGTTTAGAGACGATCCTCGGTGCCATGCCGCAGGCCGACGTCGTGGACCATCTGGCTCAGCCGCTGGCCGCTCGCGCGCATCGCCGCCATGGGTCTGGAGTGAGCTCTTTTGCGCTTAGTATAGGTGCTTAGGCAAATGCTTAGGTGCGTACGATGTGGAGATGCATTGGAATGGAGGGGAGCCTTTATATGAGGGCAAACTGCGTTGCATTCACATCATGCAGCCTCTTTTCCCGGTCCTCCTCCCATTACTTCCCTCATGCATTAATTGAAGGAGGATGCATTGGCCGTTCAACATTTTGGGAACCGCTACTCCCTCGCTCGTCTGCATTAAAGTCGTATCGGGAACTGCGCCGCCCGCTGTCAAATCGAATACTACTACTGCACCGCCTGCTGCACGCCCGGTTGAACACGCCTCCTCGCCTCCATCAAACCCCTCCGTTAAACCCGCATGCAAACCGAGAGACCTACTCCGGCCACACGTCCGTTCATGACCGGGCCGGAATTAAACGCAACACCGGCCGAGCTCCTCCCGTCCGCCCTCAGTTTAAACAAGGCCAGACGCCGGCCAAGCTCCTACCGTCCGCCCTCTATTTACACGAGGCCAGACAGATAGCAGGCAAGAATCGCACCCCTCCGCCGCTCCCCCATCTCCGCCTTCACCAATTTCTCCACTCTTCCGATGGCTTCCGAGGAGCCGTTCTCTGGCATATTACCCGGCTGGGTGGCCCGCCGAGCCCTTCGGATACGGGCGAGGCCGCTCGGTGCTTCACCAACCTCGCTTGGCCCGACGGAGCCAGTTGCCGCCCCAAGCAGGCGCGTGGTTCAGCAACTCGCCGCTCCAGTTCATCTCGATGAGGAGTGGCGAGTTGCTCCACGCCGGCACGGCGGCGAGCACACCGGTACGGGCATCGTCGCTGTCGCGTCGTACCGCGCCTCCCGTGTCTGTGGGCGCGCCTCCCGTGCCTGCGGTAGCGCCATGCAGGCAGAGACAGAAGCCGGGTGCGTGGACAGCGACGAGTCGGTGGCCAGCTTCTCCGTGTCCGCCGCCATCATCGAGGAGAAGTAGAACACGGGAGGCTGGCGCCACTTGGGTCCCATGAAGGCCACTGCCGAGGCGACGACTGCATATTCAGGTGGTTACTTTGCTTCTTCGTCTCTTCCGAGGACCTTCGTCGACCCCGCAAAGTGTCTGCCGGACATGAGGAAGACAAAGGGATCCGCGGGCGGCCATTTAGATTATGTACTCCCTCTCCAGCTGGCGGGAAATTTTTGTTCTAAGAATGGATAAATTGTATGTATCTATAACTAAAATAAGTCTAGATACATCCATTTCTAGGACAAGTATTTCCGGACAGAGGGAGTATTAATTATACCAAGATAGCCAGATTGGCACTGCTTAGTTCATGTAAATGTAATGAAATCCATCATGTTTATATGAAGATCCGCTTTTTTATACGAAATCCTTCATGCTTATATGAAATTAGTCCGTGTTTGCACAAATTTCATCTGGTTGGTTAGAGTTGTGAAAATGTATGCCATTGGCGTTTGATGTCGTCCTCCGCGGAAGGAAACGGGAGGAAATTTGCCGGCTGCCGTTGGAGATGCTCTTATGCTGGAAATAATAGAGTGACATCCAATCCATTTGAGTTAATTGCGTGTATGATTGTCCCTCTATAAAAAGTTAATTGCATGTACAGTGTACACGTGACTTGCAAGGTGGCTACTGACCGTGCGAGAAAGTTAAAAAGAAACAAGTCCATCCTTAATCTTGTATTCTAAGTACTCTATGGGTTCCACTGTCAGTACAGTAGCAAAGGAAGTATATATTAAATAAGTAATATATAATATAAAAATCTAAAGTTAAACACAGAATTCAAATTCATGTCATCGCGTTGCGAACATCTGGCGCTAACCAGTCCAGCACATTTTTGTTGTAGACTATGCTGCTGATATATCTCCATGTCTACTCTTATATTCCATCCGTTCCTAAATATTTGTCTTTTTCAGATTTAAAATGGACTACCACATACGGATGTGTATGTAGACATATTTTAGAGTGTAGATTCACTCATTTTGCTCCATATGTAGTCACTTGTTGAAATCTCTAAAAAGACAAATATTTAGGAATTGAGGGAGTAGAAAACAGAGTTGGTGATGATGGTGTGCGTGCCATCCTGCAATATAGGCCATCGGATTTATATCTAATGGATAGGAAGAAAACTATGGCAATTTTTCAAAAAATTACCCACACCCCTCTCCACGTTCGCAAATACGGCCTTCCCTCGTTCATCCTTTTCTCTCACAAGATAAACTACTCATACAAATGCATCTTGATTTTCCGTGCAGCATACGAGCATCTAACTAGTTTCTTTTAAAATAGTTACTGCGATAATTGGGTTGAAGTGATATATTTTATGTCTGCCCCGAATGATTTCGGATTCACTAGTAGTGACAAAGAAAAGGTTGCCTTGTTAATTAACAGAAAACAGGGTGAAAACTATCACATGAGGCTGGTAAAAACGAGGCACACTGGGTTCAGCGTCATCGTCACTACAGCTGTGCGTGCGCGAGAAGTGTACATATCGAGGGGCTCTTGAGTGAGGCCTGAGAGACACAATGTTTGAAAGAGAAACCAATTGATGATTACGATCAGATTGAGTTGTCACCCTTCTTTGTCATTGTTGGGGTGGGGGGGAGAGAAAGACATATCGAGAGTGTGCGCGGTAGGCACAGAGGCACAACTAGCGAGTGTGTGTGTATGTGTGTGTGTGCTTGAAAGACGAGTAGATAGATTACTATCAATATCGAGGTGCCGCCCTACTCCTTTGGTGTCGGGTAGTGTGTGTGCGTGTGTGTGTGCGTGTTTGAGAGATAAGCCAGTCGATAGATTAGTGATACGTCTCCAACGTATCTATAATTTTTGATTGCTCCATGCTATATTATCTACTGTTTTGGACTATATTGGGCTTTATTTTCCACTTTTATATTATTTTTGGGACTATCCTATTAACCGGAGGCCCAACCCAGAATTGCTATTTTTTGCCTATTTCAGAGTTTCGAAGAAACGGAATATCAAACGGAGTCCAAACGGAATGAAACCTTCGGGAACGTGATTTTCTCACCGAATATGACCCAGGAGACTTGGACCCTACGTCAAGAAAGAAACAAGGTGGGCACGAGGTAGGGGGCGCGCCCTCCCCCAGGCGCGCCCTCCACCCTCGTGGGCCCCACGAAGCTCCACCAACGTACTCCTTCCTCCTATATATACCTACGTACCTCCAAACGATCAGATACGAAGCCAAAAACCTAATTCCACTGCCGCAACCTTCTGTACCCACGAGATCCCATCTTGGGGCCTGTTCCGGAGCTTCGCCGGAGGGGGCATCCATCACGGAGGGCTTGTACATCATCACCATAGCCTCTCTGATGAAGTGTGAGCAGTTTACCTCAGCCCTTCGGGGTCCATAGTTAGTAGCTAGATGGCTTCTTCTCTCTTTTTGGATCTCAATACAATGTTCCCCCCTCTCTCGTGGAGATCTATTCGATGTAATCTTCTTTTTGCGGTGTGTTTGTTGAGACCGATGAATTGTGGGTTTATGATCAAGATTATCTATGAACAATATTTGAATCTTCTCTGAATTCTTTTATGTATGATTGGTTATCTTTGCAAGTCTCTTGAATTATCAGTTTGGTTTGGCCTACTAGATTGATCTTTCTTGCAATGGGAGAAGTGCTTAGCTTTGGGTTCAATCTTGCGGTGTCCTTTCCCGATGTGATGGGGCAGCAAGGCACGTATTGTATTGTTGCCATCGAGGATAACACGATGGGGTTTTTATCATATTGCATAAATTTATCCCACTACATCATGTCATCTTGCTTAAGGCATTACTCTGTTTTCTTGAACTTAATACTCTAGATGCATGTTGGATAGCGGTCGATGAGTGGAGTAATAGTAGTAGATGCAGGCAGGAGTCGGTCTACTTGTCTCGGACGTGATGCCTATATACATGATCATACCTAGATATTCTCATAACTTTGCTCAATTCTGTCAATTGCTCAACAGTAATTCGTTCACCCACCATAGAATACTTATGCTCTTGAGAGAAGCCACTAGTGAAATCTATGGCCCCCGGGTCTATCTTCATCATATTAATCTTCCATCACTTTATTATTGCCTTTGCTTTTTTACTTTGCTTTTTATTTTACTTTGCATCTTTATCATAAAAATACCAAAAATATTATCTATCATATCTATCAGATCTCACTCTCGTAAGTGACTGTGAAGGGATTGACAACCCCTAATCGCGTTGGTTGCGAGGAGCTATTTGCTTTGTGTAGGTGCAAGGGACTTGCGCGTAACCTCCTAGTGGATTGATACCTTGGTTCTCAAAAACTGAGGAAATACTTACGCTACTGTGCTGCATCACCTTTCCTCTTCAAGGAAATCCAACGCAAGCTCAAGAGGTAGCAAGAATAATTTCTGGCGCCGTTCTTGGCAGGTCTCATAAAAGTCAACATACCAAGTACCCATCACAATCCCTTATCTCCCGCATTACATTATTTTCCATTTGCCTCTCGTTTTCCTCTCCCCCACTTCACCCTTGCCGTTTTATTCGCCCTCTCTTTTCCGTTTGCCTTTTTCTCGCTTGCCTTTTTGTTTGCTCGTGTGTTGGATTGCTAGTTTGTTACGATGGTCTTACCTAGATTTGGTGATCTTCACCTTAAAAGATTAGAAGAGATTGAAAGCAACGTCAGGAGTTTTATGGTTCTATAGTTTGAGCATAATAATTTCTTCAGAAACGAGCTTAAGGAACAAAAAGGTTTTATGAACTATATGAATAAAGAGCTCGATGATATGTCTAAAGAATTTGATGGTTTGAGATCTCAAATTGCTCGTATTGAGAAGTTAACTATTGAAATATCGGATAAGCAGGCTACCTTAGTTAATAAGATGGACGCTAAACAGGATTTCCATGAAAATAAATATGAAGATCTAAAAGTTATTGATGTGTCCCCTATTAAATCTTTGTTTTGCAATATGAATCTTGATAATTATGGGACTGAATATGATCCACCTTTACCTAGAAGGCGTTCCAAAAATTCGGAATTTTTAGATCTTGATGCTAAAATTGATAAAAGTGGGATTGAAGAAATCAAAACCTTAGATGTTGCTAAACCCACTATTTTGGATTTCAAGGAATTTAATTATGAAAGTTGCTCTTTGATTGATTGTACTTCCTTGTTACAATCCGTGCTAAATTCTCCTCACGCTTATATCAAAATAAAGCGTTTACTAAACATATCGTTGATGCCTTGATGCAAGCTTATGAAGAAAAACTTGAGTTGGAAGTTTCTATCCCTAGAAAACTTTATGATGAGTGGGAACCAACTATTAAAATCAAAATTAAGGATCATGAATTTTATGCTTTATGTGATTTGGGATCTAGTGTTTCCACTATTTCCAAAACTTTGTGCGATTTGCTAGGTTTCCATGATTTTGATGATTGCTCTTTAAACTTGCACCTTGCGGATTCCACTATTAAGAAACCTATGGGAAGATTTAATGATGTTCTTATTGTTGCAAATAGGAATTATGTGCCCGTAGATTTTATCGTTCTTGATATAGATTGCAATCCTTCATGTCCTATTATTCTTGGTAGACCTTTCCTTAGAACGATTGGTGCAATTATTGATATGAAGGAAGGGAATATTAGATTCCAATTTCCATTAAAGAAAGGCATGGAACACTTCCCTAGGAAGAAAATAAAATTACCATATGAATCTATCATGAGAGCTGAGGGAGTCCTGGATTAGGGGGTATCCGGACAGCCAGACTGTATACAACGTCCGGGCTATTGAAGCATGAACATACAAGACTCAAGACTTCGACCCGTGTCCGGATGGGACTTTCCTTGGCGTGTAAGGCAAGCTTGGCGATCCGGATATTATATTTCCTTCCTTGTAACCGACTCCATGTAAACCCTAGCCCTCTCCGGTGTCTATATAAACCGGAGAGGTTGGTCCTTAGAAGGCCGATCACAATTACAATCATACCATCATAGGCTAGCTTCTAGGGTTTAGCCTCTACGATCTCGTGGTAGATCTACTCTTGTACTACCCATATCTTCAATATTAATCAAGCAGGAAGTAGGGTTTTACCTCCATCGAGAGGGCCCGAACCTGGGTAAACATTGCGTCCCTTGCTTCCTGTTACTATCAGCCTAGACGCACAGATCGGGACCCCCTACCCGAGATCCGCCGATTTTGACACCGACATTGGTGCTTTCATTGAGAGTTCCTCTGTGTCGTCGCTGCAGGACTTGATGGCGCCTTCAATCATCGTCAACAACACGATCCCGGGTGAGACCTTTCTCCCCGGACAGATCTTCTTGTTCGGCGGCTTAACTCTGGGCCAACTCGCTTGGCCATCTGGAGCAGATCGACAGCTACGCCCCTGGCCACTAGATCAGGTTCGGAAACCTGAACTACACGGCGGACATTCGCGGAGACTTGATCTTTGATGGATTCGGGCCTATGCCAGGAGCACCGGACAGTCACGACGAGCACGGCTTAGACCTGCTGTCGGACGAAGCTCGGGGTATCACCCCCGCAGTAGCCCCGGACCTAAATCCGGAGCAGGCTGCGCTGCCTAAGGACGGAGGGATGGACCCCGCCCCGCAGGTCGCACACTCATCGGCGGTGGAGCCGAACACGGGTCTTACCTCTGTGGTGGCTTGTGACTCCCGACCCCCGGATTCGTATCGGGACGCTGGTTCCAGTCCGCGCACTCCCGAGCCAGTCGAGCCAGGTTGGGCTCCGGTAATGGAGTTCACCGTTGCGGATATCTTCCAGCACTCGCCCTTTGGCGACATGCTGGACTCATTAAAGTCTCTCTCTTTGTCAGGAGGCTCTTGGCCGAACTATGTCCGGCTCGAGTGGGAGGCGGCGATGAAGGAATTCGTTGCTCACCCACCACCCACTTCATTGCCACGGTCGATGATTTAACCGTCTTGGACTTCGACTCAAGACATCGACGGTATGGACGACGATGCAGGAGAAGAACATGAACCACCGCTCCTTTGGGCGGTGGACAGCCACCTCTTCCTATGATATATATATATGGTGGACACTCCGAAGGAAACAAATGGCGATGAGGCAACGAAGGATAAAACCTCAGGGAAAAAAGCAAAGAATGGGCGTCCTCGGCGCCACTCCAAGCCCCGCCACAGCAATACCGGCCCAGGAGACAAAAACAATCCGAATGGTGCCGAAGAAGAATACACCCCTGATCAGCCCGCCTTCGAGCAGGCCGAACAGGAGGATGAGCAGGTCAGCCCAAAAGAACAGCGTGACGGACGAATACCCGGAGGAGGACAGCTACATGCCCCTCCGAAGACGAGATTAGCCTCGGCGGCAGCGAGTTCGACGTGCCTGAGGATCCCGTAGAGTAGGAGCGCTTCAAGCATCGGCTTATAGCCACTGCGAGGAGCCTGAAAAAGAAGCAGCAGCAACTCCAAGCTGATCAAGACCTGCTCACGGATAGATGGACTGAAGTCCTGGCAGTCGAGGAATACAGACTCGAGCGCCATACGGCTGACGGGCACCTCGTGGCCGGGATAAAAAGACATATCAGTCTGCATACCAGCCAGCACCCCCACGCCAACATACTACAGACCGGGGCAACAAAACAGGACAGCCAAGATCGATCTACGGATCGCGGGGGCGCGCCTTGGCACGTGACGACGACCATCACGCCGGATACACCTTCAACAAGTGCGGCGGGCGAACATAGCCACCGAGCAATTCGACCTGCGTAGCCACATAGCCCGCACAGAGGCGCTGCACACCCCTCTGCTTCACTGACGAGGTAATGGATCATGAATTCCCAGAAGGGTTCAAACCCGTAAACATCGAATCATACGATGACACAACATACCCCGCAGTATGGATGGAAGATTTCCTTCTCCACATTCACATGGCCCGTGGAGACGATCTACATGCCATCAAGTATCTTCCCCTTAAGCTCAAAGGACCAGCCCGGCACTGGCTAAACAGCCCGCCAAAGAAATTCCATTGGCAGTTGGGAAAACCTGGAAGACGCATTCCTCGACAACTTCTAGAGCACATACGTGCGACCACCGGACGCTGATGACATGAGCCACATTACTCAACAGCCTAGAGAGTCAGCCAGGAAATTCTGGACTCGGTTCCTAACTAAAAAGAACCAAATAGTCGATTGTCCGGACGCCGAAGCCCTGGCAGCTTTTAAGCATAATATCCGTGACGAGTGGCTCGCTCGACACCTCGCCAGAAAAACCCAAGTCCATGGCAGCTCTCACAACACTAATGACCCGCTTTTGCGTGGGCGAGGACAGCTGGTTGGCTCGCAGCAGCACTACGTCACATTCTGGCACTTCGGATGGCCGCGACAATAACGGCAAGCCACGGCGTAACAGACATAAGCGACGGAACAACGACGACAGCACTGAAGACACGACAGTCAACGCTGGATTTAGCGGATCCAAGCCCGGTCAGCGGAAGAAGCCGTTCAAAAGAAATAATCAGGGACCGCCCGGCCTGACCGCATATCGAGCGCTTCGTGCCAAATTCATGCCACCCCGAACAAGCCAGCCAACCACACCAATAGAGATTGCTGGGTGTTCAAACAGGCCGGCAAAATAACCGCCGAAAACAAGGACAAGGGGCTGCACAGCGACGATGACGAGGAGCCCCGGCGTCCGAACACAGGGGGACAGAAGAAATTTCCCCCCAGGTGAAAACGGTCAACATGATCTATGCCACGCACATCCCCAAGCGGGAACGGAAGCGGGCACTACGGGACGTCTATGCGATGGAGCCAGTCGCCCCCAAATTCAACCCATGGTCAGCTTGTCCGATCACCTTTGATCGTAGGGATCACCCTACCAGCATCCGTCACGGTGGCTCGGCCGCATTGGTCCTAGACCCAATCATCGACGGGTTCCACCTCACGCTGGCCCCTTATGGGCGGTGGCGGCAACGAACACGCTTTATCGGGACACGGTCATAGAAATGGGCATTGACCCTTCAAGGATCAAGGCCACCAAAACCACCTTTAAAGGTGTGATTCCTGGAGTAGAGGCCCGTTGCACGGGCTCTATAACATTGGAAGTGGTCTTCGGATCTCCGGATAACTTCCGAAGCGAAGAGTTAATCTTTGATATCGTCCCTTTCTGCAGTGGTTACCACGCACTGCTTGGACGAACCGCATTCGCTAGATTCAATGCGGTACCACACTACGCATACCTCAAGCTCAAGATACCATGGGCGTAGGCGGAGGCGCAACAACGACTCAGTCAACAGTGCGGGATAACCACCACATACCTTCATAACCCGTCCTTCTTCTTTTTTCAGGACATTGCTTTAGAGCAGCCTCTTCAGAAGAGCCGGATTGCCGGACTTACATAGGAGAGAAAACTAAGGAGGGAACAGGCTTCACACACATAAGGAAACACCCAGGTGGAATCTATTTACGATCGTTATACCTGTTTATATATCCATACGCGGCCTGCCCCTGGATAGGACATGTTAAATAGTCCTATTTATCTCCGCTTAATGCATTCATTGTAAACATACGCTTAAACGTATTTTCATCAATGGGAGATCATATATAGCGTCAGCTTATTATTCTTATTTGCACATTTTTCTTACAAATGTCTCTTTGATATTGCATCCGTACACTTTGGTACGGTCCGTTTGCCAGGGGCTTCCTATGGTGCCCGTTCTACAGTAAATAAAGTCTGAACACTTTAAACAAAGGCGGCACCCGAACTTATAGCACTATATGCATCAGTGCGAATGATGTCTTGGGTCTCTGATTGGGTTAGCCCGGCTCCCTTGTTTTGGTACCTTACGTTCCGTTATATCGGCTAAGGTAGCGCAGAGAGAACTATCATGATTGTGTCCCGGTTCTTCCGGACAAGCACCTCGAGAGAAAGCCGAAAACTGACCGGCATGATGAGGCGAGAGCTGGTCGCTGTTCGAGAGGTCTTAAAATCCTTAAAGATTTTTTCCGCTTTAGGCGATGAGTCGGCCTTGTCCGATTTAGGCGTATATAGCGCCCCAATTCGGCCCTCCGAATTCTAGGGGCTTCGCCGAAATTTAAAATTATAGACTTCTATGGACAAGTGAAAGTTATAAAGCCACATAGTCCGATTTCCTTGTTCGCTGCGCCGGATACCTCCTTAAGGGACCAAACATTTGGATAAAGAGTATCCGGGTTTTTCCAGGAACACCCCGGTACTAGGTACGTGGGGGCGGAAGCCGACGACTGGCCTACTTTCATAATTTGATAAACAACCGCACAGATGGTAATATTTTAAATCAAAACAATGCTACATAGCACAGGCAACTCCGTCCTTAAATTACAACAGTGGCAGAGGTACATTTATTCAAAGATCTTGTCTTTAGTACATTCGTCGGCCACAAGACGAGCACCCTTCATAACGCCATCATAGTACTTCTCGGGATGGCGATGCGCCTTGCCCTCCGGCGGCCCGTCCTTCACCAGCTTCTCCGCATCTAGCTTGCCCCAATGCACCTTCAAGACGGGCAAAGGCCCGGCGGGCACCCTCAATGCAAACGGATCGCTTGATTACGTCAAGCCGCGGACAGGCATTCACCATCCGCTTGATCAGGCCGAAGTAGCTAGTGGGCAGGGGCTCACCAGGCCACATCCGGACTATGAAATCTTTCATAGCCACTTCGGCCGCCCTGTGGAGTTCGACGAACTATTTCAGTTGGTCACTCAGAGGCATCAGATGTTCGGCCCCAGCATACTGGGACCAGAACAGCTTCTCCGTTGAGCTCCCCTCCTCGGCATGGTAGAACTCCGTGGCGTATGAGACGCGGCGTGGTAGATCTGCGAATGCCCCTGGAGAGCTCCGAATTTGGGTAAGTAAAAGAAACGCCTACTCCACATGTTTGCTTTGCATAAAGAATTTCTTACCCGCCGTTATCTTTTTGGCCTCCTGGATTTCCTGCTATGCCTTCTCGGCTTCAGCCTTGGCGTCTCTCATACTCACAAGTGCCTTCGCAAGCTCGACTTCTTTCATTTTCAGATCATGCTCCACGGAGTCAAACTTCTTGCCGAGGTCCTGGAGCTCTTGCTGTACCTCGCCCACTCTAGCACTTTGCTTTTCGCACTCCTTGCATTCCAAGGCCGCCTTGTCTTCGGCCTCGGATAGCGCTTTCTTCAGGGACGCCACTTCGGCGGTGGACCTGTCACACGATCCACGGCAACGTCGTTACACTAAACAATTTTGTCTATCTTTACATACATAAGAGCGGAGAATCGCTCACCTTTGCTCTCTTCGAGCCGCCTCTTTGTGAGGTCGAGCTCTCCCTGCGCCTGCTCCAGGTCCCGCTTTAGTTCGGCAACCTCGGCTATGCGGGCAGCAGCGGCAAGCAGCATGGCCTGCTTATTCACATAAATGCTTATTAGACTCCTGCGGATTATAATTGACCCTCCGTTTGGCTTTTCTTTCCGAACACCAAACAGAGTATCAGGGGCTACTACCTATCAGGTGGTAATTTCACACATTTTTATTACTTACCTCGAAGCCCGTCAGAGGCTTGCGAGCTTCGTTAGTCCGCTTACGGGACAGAACCTTTGAATCACCGCACTCATAAGAGTACGGTGCTCGTCATCCATGGAAGCGCCTCAAGCGCTTCCACGGAACTATCCAGCGTCGGCGTGGCGGAAGCCCTCGGCACGGACGGCTCGCCCTCCCTAACGAGGGCTGCCGCTTAAATCCGAACCGTCAAGGGTTCCGGAACAGTGTTCGATCGAGAGTCCGCCTTTGCTGCGGCTCTCATCGACGCGATCCGCGAGGTCTTGAACCCAGCGTGTTCGACATCTGGAACTCCGCCTTTGGGGCGTCTGTGGTCACCTCCTCGCTCAGGGAACCTTCGGACAACACCTCCGTGTCATCCGCAGGTGAGGAGTGGTGGCCGTCGGGAGCGAGTTCATCTCTGAAGCGCTCAGAGACCCATCCGAAGACAACACCTCTGGATGAGCCCTGGCCGGACTGCATATATTTTCGGCGTCATTAAACAACTATGAAGTAAAATCACGATAGAGTGCGGACACTTAAGATCGCGCTAGGGGCTTCCCCCTGGGCAGCCACTCTTCCTCGCTATGAGCGCCCGTGGTGGAGTAGTCCGGAAGGGACGTCTTTCCCTTCTTGGGCGTCCCAGCCTCCCCCTCCGGGGCGGCTTTCCTCTTTTTCTCCTCCCCAGCGCGGGGAGGTAGAGTTTCTTCTTGCCTCCCCCGCCTCCGTGGGAGGAATCTGTTTCATCGTCATCGGACGACGTGGGTATGACAGCCTTGTGTCGAGGGCCTGTCCGGCCCCATGGCCCGTCTCCTCAGGCCCCTCATCCTTTCTGGATGGGGCGGCTTCTTCTTCTTCTTCCCCCTTTTTGGGGGAGGAGTGTTCCTCGTCGTTTTCGGATGAGGCTTCCGGCACAACCCACGCGGAGGCCCTTCACAGTCCCCGGGCCTTCTTTTCGGCCTTCTTCTCCGGTGCCTTGTAGGGCGCCGGGATCGTGTTGGGGAACGTAGTAATTTCAAAAAATTCCTACGCACACGAAAAGATCATGGTGATGCATAGCAACGAGAGGAGAGTGTTGTCTATGTACCCTCGTGAGATCAGAAGCGGAAGCGTTAGAACAACGCGGTTGATGTAGTAAATGCGTCTTCACGGCCCGACCGATCAAGCACCAAACCACGACACCTCCGAAGTTCTAGCACACGTTCAGCTCGATGACGCCCCTCGAACTCCGATCCAGCCGAGTGTCGAGGGAGAGTTCCACAAGACGACAGCGTGGTGACGATCTTGATGTTCTACCGTCGCAGGGCTTCGCCTAAGCACCGCTACAATATTATCGAGGAGGACTATGGTGGAGGGGGGCACCGCACACGGCTAATAGATCTCAAGGATCAATTGTTGTTGTGTCTCTAGGGTGCCCCCTGCCCCCATATATATAGGAGCAAGGGGGGAGGCGGCCGGCCTATGGAGGAGGCGCGCCAAGGGGGGAGTCCTACTCCCACCGGGAGTAGGACTCCTCCTTTCCTTGTAGGAGAAGGAAAGAGGAGGAGTAGGACTCCTCCTTTCCTTGTTGGAGAAGGAAAGAGGAGGAGAGTGAGAAGGAAAAGTGGGCTGCCCCCCTTGTCCAATTCGGACCAGAGGGTGGGCGCAGGCCTCCTTCCTTTTGGCCTCTCTCCTCTATTCCCGTATGGCCCAATAAGGCCCATATACTCCCCGGCGAATTTCCGTAACTCTCCGGTACTCCAAAAAATACCCGAATCACTCGGAACCTTTCCGAAGTCCGAATATAGTCGTCCAATATATCGATCTTTACGTCTCGACCATTTCGAGACTTCTCGTCATGTCCCCGATCTCAGCCGAGACTCCGAACTCCTTCGGTACATCAAAACTCATAAACTCATAATATAACTGTCATCGAAACCTTAAGCGTGCGGACCCTACGGGTTCGAGAACAATGTAGACATGACCGAGACACGTCTCCGGTCAATAACCAATAGCGGAACCTGGATGCTCATATTGGCTCCTACATATTCTACGAAGATCTTTATCGGTCAAACCGCATAACAACATCGTTGTTCCCTTTGTCATCGGTATGTTACTTGCCCGAGATTCGATCGTCGGTATCCAATACCTAGTTCAATCTCAAGCATCGACAAGTCTCTTTACTCGTTACGTAATGCATCATTCCGTAACTAACTCATTAGCTACATTGCTTGCAAGGCTTATAGTGATGTGCATTATCGAGAGGGCCCAGAGATACCTCTCCGGCAATCGGAGTGACAAAACCTAATCTCGAACACGCCAACCCAACATGTACCTTTGGAGACACCTGTAGTACTCCTTTATAATCACCCGATTACGTTGTGACGTTTGGTAGCACCCAAAGTGTTCCTCCGGTAAACGGAAGTTGCATAATCTCATAGTTACAGGAACATATATAAGTCATGAAGAAAGCAATAGCAACATACTAAACGATCAAGTGCTAGGCTAACGGAATGGGTCAAGTCAATCACATCATTCTTCTAATGATGTGATCCCGTTAATCAAATGACAACTCATGTCTATGGCTAGGAAACTTAACCATCTTTGATTCAACGAGCTAGTCAAGTAGAGGCATACTAGTGACACTATGTTTGTCTATGTATTCACACATGTATTATGTTTCCGGTTAATACAATTCTAGCATGAATAATAAACATTTATCATGATATAAGGAAATAAATAATAACTTTATTATTGCCTCTAGGGCATATTTCCTTCATCAGCATCTCTGTCAGGAGAGCATCGGCTGGATCCTTTGGCAGCGGAGCCGGACAGTCAATCTGCTCCGCTGTCTCCACATAGTCCTGATCAAATATACACAAATACTTAAGTCTCCCCCATGAATATGTTGGGAAGAACCGAATCCGGTGGTGGCCCAAGACTCACGGCTAGGAGGTCACAAGGGCGTGGAGCCCACGGTCCTCGGATGTGGGAGGAGGTACTTGGAGGCCTTGAACAACGCCTTCCACGCGTCTTTGTGCTTCATGCCATAGAGCCTCTGGGCGTCGGTGTTCGGCCGACGAACTCCCACAGATTGAATGCCCGCCTTTGGCACGGCAGAATCCGGCGAACGAGCATGACACGGATCACGTTGACAAGCTTGATGTTCTTGTCCTTCATGCTCTTGATGCAGTTTGGAGTCGATCAGCTCAGAGGTTCGCCCCAAGTCAGGCCCTTCTTTTCCTGTGAGGTGAGCCGCATAGGGGCTCCGGATCAGAACTCGGGGCCGCCCAGTTGGCGCCAAGGCTCGGGTGATGTAGAACCACCCCGATTGCCACCCTTTTACGGTCTCCGCAAAGGAGCCGTCTAGCCAGGTAACGTTATGCATCTTGCCCACCATGGCCTCTCCGCACTCCGCTTGTTGGCCGCTTACAATCTTCGGCTTCACGCAGAAGATTTGCAGCCACAGGCTGAAGTGAGGCCGGATGCGGAGGAAGGCCTCACATACGACGATGAACGCCGAGATGTTGAGGACGAAATTCAGGGCTAGATCGTGGAAATCTAGCCTGTATTAGAACATGAGCCTGCGGACGAAGGGGTGAAGTGGAAACCCCAATCCACGGATGAAGTGGGCAATGAACACGACCCTCTCGTGGGGTCCCGGGGTTGGAATGACCTGCCCAACGTCCGGTGGCAGTCTTGTAATGTCTGCGGCCAAGTATCCGGCGCCCGAAGATTTGCGACGTGCTTCTCCCTCACGGTGGAAGCCATCCACTTGCCTCCTGCTCCGGACAAGTTTAGCTGTGCGGAGAAGATTTGGGCTTGGGCACTGGATCTCGAGGGGGCAAGAGTGGGCAAAGGAGGAAGAAGGCGTGGGTAACAATGGGGAACTCTTATCCCTTTATAGAGGCGACGAAAGCGGTGTGCCTCCCCACTTGCTTGTTGGGAATCGCTTGCTTCCCAAGCGCCACGATTGATGGCGTGGTGGGATTACCCATACCCGTATTGATGAGAATCCCGTGATAAGGGGACATGATCTCTGCTTTGACAAGACGTGTCAAGGAAACCGCCTCGCAATATGCGCTGTGGCTAGTTGTGGGAAAACGGTTCGAATAATGACCCGACCGCAATGACACGTCGCGTTGCCTAAAAGGTTGTCAGTAGATCGCATTTGTGAAAATACCATTCTTTCTACGGTGGCATGTGAAGATCATTTTGTGGATCCGGACACGGTTCAAGTGTTCGACAATTACTTTGGAGTATTCGGAGAAGGAACCCGCCCTGCAATGCCGAAGACAAGACTGCGCGCCAGACTCATCGTCATTGAAGCCTGGTTCAGGGGCTATTGAGGGAGTCCTGGATTAGGGGGTATCCGGACAGCCGGACTGTATACAATGTCCGGACTATTGAAGCGTGAATATACAAGACTCAAGACTTCGACCCGTGTCCGGATGGGACTTTCCTTGGCGTGGAAGGCAAGCTTGGCGATCCGGATATTATATTTCCTTCCTTGTAACCGACTCCATGTAAACCCTAGCCCTCTCCGGTGTCTATATAAACCGGAGAGGTTGGTCCTTAGAAGGCTGATCACAATTACAATCATACCATCATAGGCTAGCTTCTAGGGTTTAGCCTCTATGATCTCGTGGTAGATCTGCTCTTGTACTACCCATATCTTCAATATTAATCAAGCAGGGAAGTAGGGTTTTACCTCCATCGAGAGGGCCCGAACCTAGGTAAACATTGTGTCCCTTGCTTCCTGTTACTATCGGCCTAGACGCACAGATCGGGACCCCCTACCCGAGATCCGCCGGTTTTTACACCGACAAGAGCCACTTATGGATTGCCTACCAAAGATGGCAATACCTAGATCTATCCCTGCTTTTATGCCTAGCTAGGGGCATTAAACGATAGCGCTTGTTGGGAGGCAACCCAATTTTATTTTTAGTTTTTTTTTTGCTTTTGTTTCTGTTTAGGAATAAATATTTGTTCTAGCCTCTGGTTAGATTTGTTTTTATGTTTTAATTAGTGTTTGTGCCAAGTTAAACCTATAGGATCTTCTTGGATGATAGTTATTTGATCTTGCTGTAATTTCCAAAAACTTTCAATTCAGGAAAACAATTATTAAAAATCACCAGAACGTGATAAAATACTGATTCCAATTGCTTCTGATCAATAAACAAATTTCCTAGGTCTTCCCATTTTGGCCGAATTTTTTGAGTTCCAGAAGTTTGCGTTAGTTACAGATTACTACAGACTGTTCTGTTTTTGACAGATTCTGTTTTTCGCGTGTTGTTTGCTTATTTTGATGAATCTATGGCTAGTAAAATAGTTTATAAACCATAAAGAAGTTGGAATACAGAAGGTTTAACACCAATATAAATAAAGAATGAGTTCATTACAGTACCTTGAAGTGGTCTTTTGTTTTCTTTCGCTAACGGAGCTCACGAGATTTCTGTTGAGTTTTGTGTTGTGAAGTTTTCAAGTTTTGGGTGAAAGATTTTGATGGATTATGGAACAAGGAGTGGCAGGAGCCTAAGCTTGGGGATTCCCATGGCACCCCGAAGATAATCTAAGGACACCAAAATTCAAAGCTCGGGGATGCCGGAAGGCATCCCTCTTTAAATCTACTTCCATCGGTAACATTACTTGGAGCTATATTTTTATTCACCACATGATATGTGTTTTGCTTGGAGCGTGTTGTATGATTTGAGTCTTTGCTTTTTAGTTTACCACAATCATCCTTGCTGTACACACCTTTTGAGAGAGCCATACATGATTTGGAAATTATTAAAATACTCTTTGTGCTTCACTTATATATTTTGAGTTATATAGTTTTGCTCTAGTACTTCACTTATATCTTTTAGAGCACGGTGGTGGATTTGTTTTATAGAAACTATTGATCTCTCATGCTTCACTTATATTATTTTGAGAGTCTTAAATAGCATGGTAATTTGCTTAAATAATCCTAATACGCTTGGTGTTCAAGATTTGTAAAGCTTCCTTATGAGTGTGTTGAATACTAAAGAGAAGTTTCATGCTTGATAATTGTTTTGAGATATGAAGATGGTGATATTAGAGTCCTGCTAGTTGAGTAGTTGTGAATTTGAGAAATACTTGTGTTAAAGTTTGTGATTCCTGTAGCATGCACGTATGGTGAACCGTTATGTGATGAAGTCGGAGCATGATTTATTTATTGATTGTCTTCCTTATGAGTGGCGGTCGGGGACGAGCGATGGTCTTTTCCTACCAATCTATCCCCCTAGGAGCATGCACTAATACTTTGCTTTGATAACTTGTAGATTTTTTCAACAAGTATATGAGTTCTTTATGACTAATGTTGAGTCCATGGATTATACACACTTCTCCTCCTTCCACCATTGCTAGCCTCTCTAATACCGCACACTTTTCGCCGGTATCATACAACCAACATAAACCTTCCTCAAAACAGCCAACATACCTACCTATCATGGCATTTCCATAGCCATTCTGAGATATATTGCCATGCAACTTTCCACCGTTTCGTTCATTATGACACGCTCCATCATTATCATATTGCTTAGCATGATCATGTAGTTGACATCGTATTTGTGGCAAAGCCACCGTTCATAATTCTTTCATACATGTCACTCTTGATTCATTGCATATCCCGGTACACCGCCGGAGGCATTCATATAGAGTCATATCTGTTCTAAGTATCGAGTTGTAATTGTTGAGTTGTAAGAAAATAAAAGTGTGATGATCATCATGAAAGTGCGTTATATCGACTAGAGGGGGGGGGGTGGTGAATAGGCGATTTTTATGAATTCTTCACTGAGGAATTTGCCGGTGAGGAAATTCCTTAGCGAAGAACTACTTGCAGCGGAATAAGTACTCAGAAGTAAGCATAACAGAATACAGGCATGGTCATTATGACGACATGAAGACAAGCACAGAGTACAGAAAGCGTAATCACAGGATAACACAAGATGAAGACAAACAGACTGAAGAAATTGAATAGAAGAAATTGAGAAAGTCTTCAGTCAAAGTCTTCAAACAAAGATATTATGAAGCACTTAACACAGTAATGAGGAAATGAAAGAGTTGAGGAAATAGAACCAGTAAGCTTGCTGAAGACAATGATTTGGTAGACCAGTTCAAGCTATTTGTCTCGGTTATGCGTCTGGTTGGAGCGGCTGAGTATTTAAACTTGAGGACACATAGTCCCGGACACCTAGTCCTGAGCACGCAGCTCAGGACACCAAGTCCTCACCGTATTCTCCTTGAACTAAGGTCACACAGACCTCGCCCAGTCACTCGTGGTAAGTCTTCAGGCGACTTCCAAACCTTCACAAACTTGGTCACTCGGCGATCCACAATTCCTCTTGGATGCTCTAGACCATGACGCCTAACCGTCTGGAAGAAGCACCGTCTTCAAAGGTAACAAGCGTCGGATCCATGCAGGATCAATCTCTTCAGTGATGCTCAATCACTTCGGGTTTGTAGGTGTTTGGGTTTGGGTTTTCCTCACTTGATGATTTTCACTCAAAGTCCTGGGAGGATGGATGCTCTCAATTGACAAGTGTCAGTTTCTCACGGAGCAGCCAACCAGCTAGTGGTTGTAGGGGGCGACTATTTATAGCCTAGGGAGTAGCCTGACATGATAAGACATAAATGCCCTTCAATGATATGACCGTTAGTTGGATAAGATATTTTGAGACAGCTGGCGTGTACAAAGAACGGTCGGAAATTTGAGGTTCAAATTCCTCGGGGCTATCATGTTCCTCCTTTGTGTAGGCAATCCGCCTTTGGCGAATTCATAACTCCTCGGTCATGACAAATTCCTCGGCGACCGGAAGAACTTCGGCTCATCCTTTGAAGAAATTGTTGAATCGTATGAGATTTCCAATGGCTTCACTCGAAGGGATTGGTAAGTGTAGGATTTTGAGTTGAGCATCACATTGAAATTTTTCCTTAGTATTTCCTCGAGCCCCTTTAACAGTACGGTGTTTCCTATGACTCAAGAAAGAGAAAACGAAACTACGAAAACAAAAGTCTTCACGCTTCATGTTCCTCAAATGAATACCAACTCTTCAAGGTCACACCAATTTCTTCACTTTCAAAGTCTTGAGAAAGTCTTGAGAATACCAAAGTCTTGATCGAAGAACTTCATTTTTAGGGTCGACTTTCTCTGTAAATATCAAACTCCTCATAGACTTATAGACCTGTGTACACTCATAAGCGTATTAGACCCTTAACCTATAAGTCTTCAATACACCAAAATCACTAAGGGCACTAGATGCACTTACAATCTCCCCTTTTGGTGATTGATGACAATATAGGTTAAGTTTTCAACGAGGATAAACATATGAAGTGTAAATACTGATATTGAGGAATTTGATTGCAAGATATAGAAGAACTCCCCACGAAGATGTGCATAGTGAGGAATTTGCTTTTGAGGCAATGCACACTTGAAGAGTTGAATCATGGGATCTTCCCTATATCTTGTAATTCATACACGCATTTGACATATAATATGAAGAATTTGAAATGCATGATGAAATATGGTGGCTGATGTAATTCAGCATGCGTGTATTAACATATAACGAGGAATAAGCATGCAGAAGAACACATCAAATGTATCAGAGCACCATCGGGTTTAAGATTACAACTCGATCCAATAAAGTTTCAGAAGAGCGAGAGTTGCAACTTAGCAAAAAAACTCCCATATAATAGACCCGCTTGAAGACTAACTCAACTTTCCGCCCCTTTGTCATCGAATGACCAAAAGGATCGAAACCGAGGACTAACGCCCCTGAAGAATATCAAGTTGATGGAGGAGCGCCAATGTTGTCGGGGTCGTTTGTCGTAGTAGGGCCTGCCGCAGTGTCGTCCAAGTCTTCATGTTCATCAGTGTCGCGTGATGAAGAATAGGAGCTGGCCACCAAGGAAGGAACCTTGACCTTCTTGTATTTCTTGATTGGAGGTGCAGCCAGAGTCAAATTCTTCCTTGAGACCCATTTTCTTGAGATCTTCTTCGTAGACATGAGACAAAACAGCCTGTGTACGGTTGAAGGTTTCATGGAGGTAGTTTTGATTTTCTTCAACTGCATTATGGGTTGAGGTCATGTTGTGAAGAATTGAACCAAATCGACGCTTGACCCATTTATGATTGCGATCAACCTTCTCATGAAGGCGAGGAGAAGCTCACGATCGATAATCACCACAGGTCTTTGTGCCTTGAGGATTTGGCTTGGTTGTGTTGGCGGCAGAGTCATGGGTGGCAGAGTCATCATTGGTTGAGTAGGATGCAGCCTTGCGAAATTGACCATCCAATGGACGAATGCCTTCATCTATCACAGTAGCGTCCTTGCCTTTGTCATCAGTTGAGGAAAATGTCCGTTTGAGGACTTCAATCGGAGGCAAGTAGCTGCAATGATTCAGAGTATCAACTTTGTAATTGAGTGAAGACCTTGTTCTGATGAATCCCATAATCCAAAGTGCATAAGGCTTCAGCTCAAAAGGTGACATAGCGACATTAGCCAGAGTCCTCATGAAGAAATCATGGAAGTTGACGGGAACACCATGAATGATATTCAAAAGCAGATTCTTCATGATGCCAACGACTTCTTCTTCATTCGAGTCGTGGCCTTTGATAGGACTCAATGTCTTCGTCAAAATGCGATAGACAGTCCAAGGCACATCTGATAATTCCTTGACGAGGAATTTGGTTCGTGGGGCCTGCCACGGCTTCAATGGCTTCATCGAACTTGCATGTAGTGATTTGTAAGCTCAGGTTCACTTTGTAGACGCAAGCGAGCACCTTCAAGGGAGGACTGAGTGGTAGGGCACGAAGCAATTGATAGCTGGTGCCTTGTAGTGAGTGTTTTCTGACATCCAGTCCAGCACCCATGAGTTCACATCTTCAGAATCTCCTGTGATGTGCAGCGTCGCAAAGAATTGAAGAATGAGTTCTTCATTCCAATCACATATGTCAGTGCAGAAATTTAACAGTCCAGCATCATGAACAACACTGAGGACTGGCTCGAAGCCCGACAGAGATTCCATGTCCACATGAGGAATGTGTGCATGATCGAAGACTTTGTCTTTGTTGAACAACACTGAGGAATAGAAATTGGCCTGGCTGGCCGTCCAGAAACGCCTCTTCCTTATGCGAGCAGAATCATAGGGGTTGTAATCTGTGAAGAACACATGCTCGCCGAAGAAATCTTCAGCCTTGAACTTTTTCTTCCTTGAGAATGGATCCTTTGGCTTTGGCAGTGGAGTGTCAGTGAGTTGCATCACGACTTCAGGAATCGCAATCTCAGGTTCTTCAGACTGAGGAATTTCTGGTTCCTCTTTAGTGGCAGTCTGCGTGTTCAAGTGATCAGTAGCAACAGTTTCTTCAGCACTAGTGGCTGGAATTTCTTCACGTACAGATGGAAGTGGGGTGAGTTTCTTCAGAGCCCATTTGAACTGTTGGTGCAGGGGACTGAGGTATTTGCTGTAAAGGGGTGAAGAGTGGAGAATTGGGGTGCTGACTTTCCCAAAAGTCATCATTCATCACTGGTGTAGTGCACCCAATATCCACGTCTTCATCTTCCATATCTTCAATGCCAGCCTCTTCAGCTGTGAACTGAGGCATGGGCGAGGAGACAATAGGTGTTGAAGGGATAGCATCCACTTCAATTTCTTCATCAATCTGCTCTGATGAAGCAGCATAATGATTTTCTTCATCAGATCCGCTAGGGATCACATATTCTTCACCAAAAGGAACAAGGTCCTTTGATGGCATGGTTGAGATCGGAACAACATCAATTGGATTTGCAAATGAACTTGTCATAGGCTTCATTTTCTTTGGAGCTGAGGAATCTGAAGCGGTGATGCTTTCCTTTTTCTTCACACTGCACGCTCTGCAGCCTTGGTCTTCTTCACATCTAATGCAGATGGAAGGATTGGAGTTAGTTAGGCACGGGAGGAAGCAGAGGAATCTGGTTGATTTTCTTCAGCGAATCGATGCGATTGTTCTCGACTTCTTCATTTTCTTCAGCGCACCACTAGTGGATGCCCCAGCAATGTCTTCAGAGGCTGGAATGCGGTCATCAGCCTGGAACTAACATTTTCTTGATCTGAAAGTCATCGGTGGTCTTTGGCATGTTCTTCAGTTCTTGAGCAAAAGCTTCAGCCTGAGGAATTTCCTGTTGCAATGGTGCTGCAACATTGGAGGTGAATTTCTCAGTCAGTTTAACAAATCCGACTTTGGCACCTTGCCAATCAGCATAGTAGGCATTGAAGTTATTCTTTGAGGGCTTTGATTTCAGTTGGATTTTTATAAGCTCATCGGTTGTCATAGAGACAACATTGGTCTTCAAAACGTTTCTTTCCTATCTTGTGCTTTCTTGATCTGCTGGCCTTCTCATATTTCCATTTTTCTTGAGAGATGAAATGGGTTGACATGTGACTTTGGCTAGGAGTCAAATTGAAATCAGGCATAGGAGTGTCTGGATCCTTGTGCCAGAGATCAATATAATCGAGGATCAACTTAGGATCCAATAGTAGTGGCACATTAGTGCCTTTGGCTCTAGCAGCCCTGACTTGCCTGTCTCTGATGATCTCAGCAAGTTCTTCATCATCATCTTCGTCTTCTTCAGACGGTACTTGGAAGGCAACCTGCTTCTTCTGAGGACTAGGGCGAGGACCTCGTCCTGTAGTGGCCTTTTTCTTCAGTAGAGACGGACCCGTTGAAGAATTGGGTGCAGCTGAGGAACTAGCTGAGACACCTGAGGCAATGGAGATGCCTGCCATCCTTTGGCACGTGGCAAGATGCACAGGTGCAGAGGACTTTGTTGGAGCGGCCGAAGACTTTGGCGGAGGAGCTGAAGATTCTGGAGGAGCAGGAGAAGCATGAGGAATTAGCCGTGAGGGCTTTGAGGATTCTGGCCGTGAGGGCATTGCTGAGGAACTAGGCCTCGAGGGCACTGGAGGTGAAGCACTTGGCTTGCGCGCGGGCTTCTTTGCCATAGATTTATTTGGCTTGACAGCAGAGGCCTCCGCAGAGGCAGCAGCAGCAGCAGAGTCCTCATTGAATTTCCTCACTGCTTCTTTGGCGTGCCTGGCCAGCTTGGCTTGGCGCTTTGCCCATTCATCAGGATAATCCTCACCACGCTTGAGGCTGGTGGGATATGCTACTTGGCAGTGCCAATGGTGGTCTTGGGCATGGAGGATTGAGTGCGAATTTCTTCATGTACTTTGGAGTTACATACACTGTACTCCCTCCATTCTCTTGCCCATCTCCTTTCTATCCTCTGGATGCGCACCTTGCGCTGATTTTTGTTCTCCTTACCAAACTTGGCCTCATCAGAGTGCAATAGTCTTTGTATATGTCATCGAGGATCTCAAAGGCGGTCATGACCTCAGCTTCTTTTCTCCTTTCGTGGCTTCTTACCGTCGCCATTTTCTTGATTGAGGAATTTGAACAATTGAATTCTCTGAAGAAGTATGCAACTTTTCTTCGAGGAACGCTGCAAATGAGTTAAGTTGATGAGAACCTAGTGATTCAAAGGCGGACATGAGTACTTGTGAGCAGAGTATAGTTGCGAGGAATTTGGAGAGGTCATATGCGTTCTCGTAAGGTTTTTCAAAAGAACAAGTTTGAGGAATTTTGACCAGATGAGTCTTGAAGAATTTCACTAAGCGTTCTTTGTCTTAGGTTCCAGAGTTGTATAGATCGAAGATCCACACAATTGAGGAATCTTGAAGAAAAACGATGCTTAGAGAAACGAATCAAGAACATATGACATGTGAGGTGTTTAGTGTGTGAGGATTTGAAGAATAAAACACCTTTGATGATTTTGTAGAAATCATTTGAATCAAAGAGGGCAGTAAAAGTAACTTATAATTATCCTGAACGAAGAACACGACGAACTATGAGATGGAGAGGTGAAGTTCGTCAGTGCAGATCTTCCACGCCCTAACTCGGCGGAGGAAGACGGCTACAAAGGCGGCGGAGTGAAGATTTCCGCAGCCGGCGCGAGTACGACGGCGACGAGGTCAAGGCAGTGAAGCTCTTCCTCACCAGCGATGATGAAGTAGCGGTGGCGCTAGGATTTGAGAAGCTCGAGCAGGAGAGAGAGAGAGAGCGGAGTAAAGGAAGTGAGGAAGGGGAGAGGGGTATTTATAGCCACAGTGAAAAAACTGTTCGCCCGAAGATTTAGGAAGAACGTGCCCCTGACCCTTCTCATTCACATGACATGTGTCACCCATGTACTGAAAAGTGGAGATCGTGTTAGATCGTGGGTGAATAGATAAGTCTATCGTGGGAAGCGGAATGGTTTGAGCGGCAAAGCCGAAAATTTGGGTAAGATAAGTTAAAAGTTCTGTTCGCAAAAATTCTTCAAATTTGACAAGGACACAAAGTGAAGATTTCGAACAAGTTTCAAATAGAATGCACATGAAGAATTTGTGAATAGATTGGATTGAGTATAGCATAGAGGGGGAAGGGTCCGATCACATTCACTTAGCAGAAGAACAACTTGAAGAAATAGCCATAAGTGAATCTTTGTAGAGGACATAAACCCACAAATATATATATATATATATATATATATATATATATATATATATATATATATATATATATATATATATATATATATATATATAGCCAATGAAGAAAAATGATGGAACCAGTGAAGATTTTGCAAAGTTGAAGAATTTGAAAAAGCGAAGAATTTCAAAAGCGAGGAAAAACTCAAATTGAAGATTTTCAACTTTGGTGGTGGCGTGACCCACCGTATAAGAATGATGATTTCAGACACAGCATACAATTGTCGTAGGGTTACGAGAATCAAATTCTTCATTAATTTCTTCACACTTAGAGTGTTGTTCTTCATTGATTGAAGAAAAACGTTTCTTCATGTGTTGCACATCTAAGTCATCAATTTTGCATAAGTGTTAGGATGAGTGTGCTATTCAAAGAACATTCGAACATTCTAAGATATTTAGCTCACACCGCAACTTGCTAAATCTATTCTCATCCAAGGGCTTTGTGAAGATATCGTCTAGTTGTTCTTCAGTCTTCACATGATCAATAATGATGTCACCCTTCAACAAACATGATCGCGAAGAAAATGATGACGAATCTGAATGTGCTTCATCTTTGAGTGTTGAACTGGGTTGTGAGCAATCTTGATTGCACTCTCATTGTCACAGTAGAGAGGCACATTCTTCATGTTGATGCCATAATCCTTGAGAGTTTGCTTCATCCACAGCAATTGAGCACAACAAGAACCAGCAGCAATGTACTCGGCTTCAGCGATGAAGCGGTGATACGATTCTGCTTTCTTCGAGGGCCAATGCAGACCAAATATAAATGCGAGGAAATGACAAGTACCGGATGTTGACTTGCGGTCCACACGATCACCAGCATAGTCGAGTCGAATATCGAATGAGATCAAAAGAAGAGCCCTTGGGATACCATAATCCTAGTGTTGGTGTGTGAGCTAGATATCGAAGAATATGCTTCCTGACCTTATGGTGTGATTCCTTGTGTAGCTTGAAATCGGGAACACATGCAAACATTAAGCATTATATCTGGCCTAGATGCACATAAGTACAATAAAGAACCAATCATGGAGTGGTATACCTTGTGATCGAAGTCAATACCATTTTCATCAGTGCATAGATGGCCATTTGTGGGCATAGGAATTCTGACGCCTTTGCAATCTTGCATGCCGAATTTCCTCAGAACATCCTTGAGGTATTTCTCCTGAGATATGAATATGCCATTGCGCTGTTGGCGAATTTGAAGACCTAAGAAGAATTTCAACTCTCCCATCATAGACATTTGATATTTTTCAATCATCATATAGGCAAATTCATCACTATAACGTTGGTCAGTACAACCAAAGATAATATCGTCAACGTATATTTGGCACACAAATAGTTCACCATGATAAGATTTAGTAAAGAGAGTAGGGTCGAGTGAACCGGGTGTGAAGCCATTCTTCATGAGGAATTCCTTCAAAGTGTCATACCATGCCCGAGGGGCTTGCTTGAGGCCATAGAGGGCCTTGTTGAGTCTGAAGACTTTGTCAGGATTCTTTGGATCTTCAAAACCTGGGGGCTGAGCAACATATACTTCTTCCTCGAGCTTACCATTGAGGATTGCACTTTTCACATCCATTTGATATAAAGTGATATCATGATGGTTAGCATAAGCAAGTAATATGCGAATAGCCTCAAGTCTAGCAACAAGTGAAAAAATTTCATCGAAATCAATTCCTTCAACCTGTGTGTAGCCTTGAGCTACAAGACGTGCCTTATTCCTCACCACAAGGCCATTTTCATCTTGCTTGTTGCAGTAGATCCACTTTGTGCCAATGATATTATGCTTGCGAGGATCGGGACGTTTGACGGTTCGAGACGTTGTTGAGCTCGATCGATGTAATTCTTCTTGCATGGCCTGAATCCACTCGGGCTCCAAATGCTTCATCTACCTTAGTGGGCTCTGTGATAGAGACAAAAGCATAGTGCCCACACAAGTTAGATAAATGTGAAGCTTTTGAGCGTGTGAGAGGACCCGGTGCTTCAATGTCATCAATGATCTTTTCAACTTGCACTTCTTTTTGCAACGCGAGGATGAGCTGGTTGTCGTCGAGGAATTTGATCAGCATTTTCTTCAGCACCATTTTCTTCAGCATTTTCTTCAGGTGCATCAGCTCGACGTTCTTCAAGTTCTGGAATGAATTCTTCAGCAGATTCTTCATTAGGAATGACATCCTCAGTAGCCTTAAACTTGATAGAATCCTCAGGTGCTGGTTCATCTATCACAGAAGGTAGGTGCTCTCTTTGCGAGCCATTAGTTTCATCAAACGGCACATCTACAGTTTCAACAATCTTGTGAAGAACATTGTTGAAGACTCTGTAGGTGTGTGAGTCCTTTCCGTAACCTAGCATAAAACCTTCATGTGCTTTCGGTGCAAATTTAGCATTGTGATGAGGATCTCTAATCCAACATTTTGCACCGAAGACTTTGAAATAACTCACATTGGGTTTCTTGTCAGTGAGGAGTTCATAGGCAGTCTTCTTGAAGAATTTGTGAAGATATACCCTGTTGATGATGTGGCACGTAGTGTAAATTGCCTCAATCCAGAAGTGACGAGGCGTCTTGTACTCATCAAGCATAGTGCGAGCCATCTCAACAAGAGTTCTGTTCTTGCGCTCCACGACGCCATTCTTTTGAGGAGTATAAGGAGCAGATAACTCATGAGTAATACCAAGCTCATCAAGATAGTCATCAAGACCAGTGTTCTTGAACTCTGTTCCATTGTCACTTCTGATGTGCTTGATCTTCACACCAAAGTTGGTTGAAGCCCTTGAGGAAAATCGTTTGAAGACTTCTTGCACTTCATGTTTGTAAGTAACAATGTGTACCCATGTGTAACGAGAGTAATCATCAACAATAACAAAGCCATATAGAGATGCATCATTAGTGACCTTGAGTAATGATTAGGACCAAAGAGGTCCATGTGAAGCAATTCGAATGGTCGAGTAGTGGTCATGATAGTCTTCGCTGGATGCTTGGCCTTGGTCATTTTTCCAGCTTCACAGGCCCCACATGAGTGATCCTTGAGGAATTTGACATTCTCAATGTCAATGACATGCTTCTTCTTCGCAAGCATGTGCAAATTCCTCATGCCTGCGTGACCAAGTCGTCGATGCCATAGCCAGCCTTCTGAAGCTTTTGCAAGTAGGCACACGGCTGGTTGAGGTCCTGTAGAGAAATCAACAATGTACAAGTCTCCTCTCCTAAAGCCTTCGAAGACTTTGGAATTGTCAGTTTCCATAACCACAACACAACGATACTTGCCAAAGACAACAATCATATCAAGATCACAAAGCATTGAGACAGACATAAGGTTGTATCCTAAGGACTCAACAAGCATGACTTTGTCCATGTGTCGATCCTTTGTGATCGCAACCTTACCTAGACCCAATACACGACTTTTGCCTCTCATCGTGAAGATGATATGCTTCAGATGTGATGGTGATAAGGGAGCATCAATCAACAGATTCTTGTCACGGTCATGTGATTTGTACATCCACTATCGAGGACCCACTTTCGGTGACTATGGGTTGATCATCCTGCAGATGAATTAGTGCAGCTTACGAACTCATATACTTCATCATTGAAGAATATGATATCAAATTCATCAGATGAATTTCATCAAGCAGTAAAATAGATATAACAGTATGAGGATGTGTGAAATGAAAGTTCATTTCTTCATGATTAGCCTGCGTCCTTTCAGGCATTTTTGTCAGGCCCCCGGCAAATTCTTCAGACGTTAAAGCACGTCTGGAGACCTGACCCTGCAGAAGAGATTAGTTCTTTTTCTTCACCACCCACATCTGAAGGGGTGGCAAAGAGTTCATCACTCTCTGAGCTCCATATGAGAATGGTGGCAAAGAAGCTGCACCATTTCGTTTCACATAAGAGGGGTTAGGGTAAGCATATGAATAAGTAGAGAAATTCTTTGAGGACTTATGAACATAATGGTTTGAGGAATAATGCACATATTCATAGCCCTTAGCTCTACCCTACGAAACAGAGTTGTTAGCATGATGATAATCATGTGAGGACTTTGATCCTTTTGAGGAATTTGATCCACATGAGGAATTTGGTCCATATGAGGACTTGGATCCATATGAAGAGTTTGATATGGTGTTCCTATTCTTCACAGGTGGTGTCATGAGGAAATTCACCTGAAGACTTTCAAGGCACCTTTTGGGAACCTAGATTTTCTTCATAGGGGAACAATTCCTGCAGTTAGTGCCAACATATCTAGCAAATACTTCACCATTCTGATTTTTGAATAGTTTATAGTTTGATTCAAATGACTCATCAGAAGAATGAGGAGATTCACATGTAAAGCCAGATAAGTTAGATGGATCAAATGGTGGTCCCTTTGCATCAACCCATGAGGTTTTGGGGTACTGCTCAGGCTTCCAATATGTACCATCAGCATTGTTTTCCTCTCAAAGGCAATACCCTCTTTCCTAGGGTTCCTGTTGAGAATATGCTTTTTAAGCACATCACAAAGAGTCTGATGCCCTTTGAGGCTTTTGTATATGCCTGTCATGTACAATTCCTTTAACCCTGCATCGTCAGTGATACTAGCAGTTTCATCAGATGAGGAATTAGTGATAGCAGAGGCAGGTGAAGAATTTGTAACAATAGAAGCATTTGAACATTCAAGTGAAGAATTAGCAGATTCACGTTCAATGCACTTTAAGCATGGAGGAACAAATTCTTCTTGAGAAGCGCTGATTTGTTGAGCAAGTAATGAATCGCGCTCCTTCTGAAGATCTTCATAACTCACTCTTAGCTTCTCAAGATCTTGCTTCTTTTAAAGAAATTCATAAGAAAGCTTCTCATGATCAGATAAGAGAGTGTTATGATGACCTTGAAGGCTGTCAAACCTAGACTGAAGTCTCTGAAGATTTTCATTCAAGGCTTTAGTGCGATACATTTCTTCACCCAACATATCATCGCTCTTATTTAGCATATATTGAACTTTTTCCAAATCTCTTTGTTGTTTAGTGGCAAGGGAAGCAAGTTTGACATAGCTGGGTCCAAATTCATCACCAGATTCATCATCACTAGACTCGGATAGGTAGCATTCAGTTACCTCAGCACTTTTTGCCATGAGGCATGATGAAGAGGATGATGATTCTGGTTCGAATGTCATCGCTTTGAGAGATTCCTTGAAGTCCTCAAACCAAGGATCATGACGGGTTCGATGACCTTCATAGACCTCAGAGAGACGGTCCCAGATAAGCTTCGCATGATCGAGATGCATGATGTTCCTAAACTGATTTTGAGACAGACAGCAGCAGATGACGTCCTTCGCCATGAGGTTGAGAAGAGTGTACTTGCGAATGTCATCAGCTCCCGCCGTCTTGCACAGATCAGTAAGACCAATCTTAGTGACGGTCCACAGTTCGCTGTTGATCGCCATGAGATGCTTCTTCATCATGGCCTTCCACTTGGGATACTCGTGACCATCAAAGATGGGGCATGTCACTTTCTTTATACCCGCGGTCGACATAACTAAAACTCTAGGCGGTTAAACCAAAATCACACAGAACAAGGGAGTACCTTGCTCTGATACCAATTGAAAGTGCGTTATATCGACTAGAGGGGGGTGAATAGGCGATTTTTATGAATTATTCACTAAGGAATTTGCCGGTGAGGAAATTCCTTAGTGAAGAACTACTTGCAGCAGAATAAGTACTCAGAAGTAAGCATAACAGAATACAGGCATGGTCATCATGATGACATGAAGACAAGCACAGAGTACAGAAAGCGTAATCACAGGATAACACAAGATGAAGACAAACAGACTGAAGAAATTGAACTGAGGAAATTGAGAAAGTGTTCAGTCAAAGTCTTCAAACACAGATATGATGAAGCACTTAACAAAGTAATGAGGAAATAGAACCAGTAAGCTTGGTGAAGACAATGATTTGGTAGACCAGTTCCAACTGCTGTCTCAGTTGTACGTCTGGTTGGAGCGGCTGAGTATTTAAACTCGAGGACACACAGTCCCGGACACCCAGTCCTGAGCATGCAGCTCAGGACACCAAGTCCTCACCGTATTCTCCTTGAACTAAGTTCACATAGACCTCGTCCAATCACTCGTGGTAAGTCTTCAGGCGACTTCCAAACCTTCACAAACTTGGTCACTCGGCGATCCACAATTCCTCTTGGATGCTCTAGACCATGACGCCTAACCGTCTGGAGCACAGTCTTCAAAGGTAACAGGCGTCGGATCCACGCAGGATCAATCTCTTCAATGATGCTCAATCACTTTGGGTTTGTAGGTGTTTGGATTTGGGTTTTCCTCACTTGATGATTTTCACTCAAAGTCCTCGGAGGATGGGATGCTCTCAATTGACAAGTGCCAGTTTCTCACGGAGCAGCCAACTAGCTAGTGGTTGTAGGGGGTGGCTATTTATAGCCTAGGGAGCAACCCGACATGATAAGACATAAATGCCCTTCAATGATATGACCGTTAGGGTTCAAATTCCTCAGGGCTATCATGTTCCTCACTGTGTAGGCAATCCGTACTGGCGAATTCCTAACTCCTCAGTCAGGGCAAATTCCTCGTGACGGAAGAACTTCGTCTACATCCTTTGAAGAAATTGACTGAACTGTATGAGATTTCCAATGGCTTCACTCGAAGGGATTGGTAGGTGTAGGATTTTGAGTTGAGCATCACATTCAAATTTTTCCTTAGTATTTCCTCGACCCATTTTAACAGTACGGTGTTTCCTATGACTCAAGAAAGAGAAAATGAAACTACGAAAACAAAAGTCTTCACGCTTCATGTTCCTCAAATGAATACCAAGTCTTCAAGGTCACACCAATTTCTTCACTTTCAAAGTCTTCAGAAAGTCTTCAGAATACCAAAGTCTTTAGTCGAAGAACTTCATTTTTAGGAGTCGACTTTCTCTGTAAATATCAAACTCCTCATAGACTTATAGAACTATGTACACTCATAAACGTATTAGACCCTTAACCTATAAGTTTTCAATACACCAAAATCACTAAGGGGCACTAGATGCACTTACACATCATTATTAGAGCAATGTCCCAAGTGAGGAAAGGATGATGGAGACTATGATTCCCCCACAAATCGGGATGAGACTCCGGACTAAAATAAAAGAGTCCATAAAAAAAGAGAAAAGGCCCAAATAAAAAAATGAGAGAAAAAGAGAGAAGGGACAATGTTACTATCCTTTACCACACTTGTGCTTCAATGTAGCACCAAGATCTTCATGATAGAGAGTCTCTCATTTTGTCACTTTCATATACTAGTGGGAATTTTTCATTATAGAACTTGGCTTGTATATTCCAATGATGGGCTTCCTCAAAGTGCCCTAGGTCTTCGTGAGCAAGCGAGTTAGATGCACACCCACTTAGTTTCTTTTGTTGAGCTTTCATATACTTATAGCTCTAGTGCATCCGTTGCATGGCAATCCCTACTCACTCACATTGATATCTATTAATGGGCATCTCCATAGCCCGTTGTTACGCCTAGTTGATGTGAGACTATCTTCCCTCTTTTTGTCTTCTCCACAACCACCATTCTATTCCACATATAGTGCTATATCCATGGCTCACGCTCATGTATTGCGTGAAGATTGAAAAAGTTTTGAGAATGTCATAAGTATGAAACAATTGCTTGACTTGTCATCGGGGTTGTGCATGATTTAAATACTTTGTGTGGTGAAGATAGAGCATAGCCAGACTATATGATTTTGTAGGGATAACTTTCTTTGGCCATGTTATTTTGAGAAGACATGATTGCTTAGTTAGTATGCTTGAAGTATTATTATTATTTTTATGTCAATTTGAACTTTTGTCTTGAATCTTTCGGATCTGAATATTCATACCACAATTAAGAAGAATCACATTGAAATTATGCCAAGTAGCACTCCGCATCAAGAATTCTTTTTTATCATTTACCTACTCGAGGACGAGCAGGAATTAAGCTTGGGGATGCCTGATACGTCTCCAATGTATCTATAATTTTTGATTGCTCCATGCTATATTATCTACTATTTTGGACTATATTGGGCTTTATTTTCCAGTTTTATATTATTTTTGGGACTAACCTATTAACCGGAGGCCCAGCCCAGAATTTCTGTTTTTTTGCCTATTTCAGAGTTTCTAAGAAACATAATATCAAACGGAGTCCAAACGGAATGAAACCTTCGGGAACGTGATTTTCTCATTGAATATGACCCAGGAGACTTGGACCTTACGTCAAGAAAGAAACAAGGTGGGCACGAGGTAGGGGGCGCGCCCTCCCCCCCAGGCGCGCCCTCCACCCTTGTGGGCCCCACGAAGCACCACCGACGTACTCCTTCCTCCTATATATACCTATGTACCCCCAAACGATCAGATACGGAGCCAAAAACCTAATTCCACCGCTGCAACCTTCTATACCCACGAGATCCCATCTTAGGGCCTGTTCTGGAGCTCCGCCGGAGGGGGCATCCATCACGGAGGGCTTCTACATCATCACCATAGCCTCTCCGATGAAGTGTGAGTAGTTTACCTTAGACCTTCGGGCCCATAGTTAGTAGCTAGATGGCTTCTTCTCTCTTTTTGGATCTCAATACAATGTTCTACCCCTCTCTCGTGGAGATCTATTCGATGTAATCTTCTTTTTGCGGTGTGTTTGTTGAGACCGATGAATTATGGGTTTATGATCAAGATTATCTATGCACAATATTTGAATCTTCTCTGAATTCTTTTATGTATGATTGGTTATCTTTGCAAGCCTCTTCGAATTATCAGTTTGGTTTGGCCTACTAGATTGATCTTTCTTGCAATGGGAGAAGTGCTTAGCTTTGGGTTCAATTTTGAAGTGTCCTTTCCGGTGTGATGAGGGGTAGCAAGGCACGTATTGTATTGTTGCCATCGAGGATAACAAGATGGGGTTTTTATCATATTATGTGAATTTATCCCTCTACATCATGTCATCTTGCTTAAGCGTTACTCCGTTTTCTTGAACTTAATACTCTAGATGCATCTTTGGATAGCGGTCGATGAGTGGAGTAATAGTAGTAGATGCAGACATGAGTCGGTCTACTTGTCTCGGACGTTATGCCTATATACATGATCATACCTAGATATTCTCATAACTATGCTCAATTCTGTCAATTGCTCAACAGTAATTTGTTCACCCACCGTAGAATACTTATGCTCTTGAGAGAAGCCACTAGTGAAATCTATGGCCCCCGGGTCTATCTTCATCATATTAATCTTCCATCACTTTATTATTGCCTTTGCTTTTTTACTTTGCTTTTTATTTTACTTTGCATCTTTATCATAAAAATACCAACAATATTATCTATCATATCTATCAGATCTCACTCTTGTAAGTGACCGTGAAGGGATTGACAACCCCTAATCGCGTTGGTTGCGAGGAGCTATTTGCTTTGTGTAGGTGCGAGGGACTCGCGCGTAACCTCCTACTGGATTGATACCTCGATTCTGAAAAACTGAGGGAAATACTTACGCTACTGTGCTGCATCACCTTTCCTATTCAAGGAAATCCAACGCAAGCTCAAGTGGTAGCAATTAGTATCAAGATCGAGGTGTCACCCTACTCCTTCGGTGTTGGGAAGTGTGTGTGCACTACTAGGAAAAGGCCTACTAATGGCGCACTGGTTTTGCCTACTAATGGCGCATTACCAGTGCGCCATTAGTAGCACGCCACTAGAATTCTTTACTAATGGCGCACCACTGGTGCACCATTAGTATCTGGTGTACTAATGGCGCACCAAGCGATGCGCCATTAGTATGTAAACTCATGCGCCATTAGTGTGCCTCCGGGGCCATACGTAAGCATGTGCTTTGTCATACTAATGGCGCATTACGTGCTGATCGCCATTAGTATCCTTTAACATACTAATGGCGCTTTTGGTGGTGATGCGCCATTAGTATGAATATTGGGTTTTTTTTTTTCTGAATTTTGCACAGGTTACAAAATATATTATTGGACAGAATATAGAAAGCAGCACACAGCAACATCAGAAACATCGAATACAATATAAGATAAGTCTCCGAATAAAACTCATCAAATTAGTCTCAGACTTCAAAAGACCGAACAAAGATAAAACATTACAAGTCTCAAGACCATGAGTATCGAGTTTGTCTTCACATTACAAGTCGATATCGATCATCTAAACTACCATCACATAGAAGAGAGTTGTGGTCATCACGATGAGCATCATCGCGATCAAACTGGTCTTCATCCGGTTCCTCCAACGCTCCGTCCTCTCTCCCGCTAGATAACGGGCGTATCTAGATTCGGCCTCCGCCCTAGTGGTGTACCCTTTGTAACTGTTACCGCTGAAACGGTGAACCTGTCTCCGACACTCCTCCCAGTCGTCGTGAGACTCAAGAACCTTACCCTTGTACCACGACATCTGACGACATCTCTATGCACAAGCCAAACAACAGACAATACATAAGCAATATGTAAGTATGCAACAAAAGGATCGGAAGAGAAAAGCAAGACATTAATAGCACGATTCATGGTCCTACTAATAAATAGCATCGATTACATCTAAGTTGAGCGATTGTCCAAATCAAAGAGACATACGAATTCATTAAAGTATAATTACAACATGAGCCAATCAATGTTTGAACTACACATCACTACTTTCGACTCGACTCATCGGACGGAGGCGTGGATGAAGCCGCCGTCTGTCGTGATGGTCATGAAATCGCGGTTGTTGTCACCCTGCATTTGTAGCGTTTCATCTATCTCACTGTTGGACGGTTGATATCTGAGGAAGAACTGCTCAGAGGTATGAAGGACATCTTGATGGATGATGTCCGCAAACTCCGACTGGATGCGAAAGAATTCTTATGCGAGGTCCGCGTCTGGACTGCCGACAAGCTCGCGCCCAATATTTGAGATTATCTGGTAGCGAAGTTGATGATGGTCCCTTACGATCGCTCGCATGTGATGGAGGGCGTAGTAGGCATCCTTCGATCACAGCGGTTGCTTGACGCAGTGAAACCTCAGATTGTGTGAGAACATGTGCTTGCCGTACTTACGAACTGCCCTGGTGAAGGTGCCTCCATATTTGGCGTAGCCAGGGAGAACATCATCAAGAACTTTCTTGACATTTGTGTAGTCTATCTTGGAGTTACGGTTCAGGTCAAAATACGTGGCCATGGAATATTTTGGGCTTAAGAGGATGAGTGTGCAATGTGTGTCACTGCACAGAACACGGAATGTTAGAAAAAAAAAGAACGATCGAAATCTAAGAAATCATATGTTACGGGGCGGTTAAGGGATAACTTACTCGGGAAAGTAAGCCACAAGGAAGTTATACTTATCCGGGTTTGCGAATAGCGCCTTGAGGTGTGAACTTCGCAACTTGGCGGTCCCAGCGCTGCTCAAGTGCTTGGCACGCATGTAGAAGGGGTCGACTATCACGATGTCCGGGGTCTTGTCTCTAATGATCCGCATCTCCATACTCAGCGAAAACAGCCGAACGAAGGCGTAGTGCAGCGGATGAAGGTTAAACATAGCAAAGATGTCATCAAACTGCAGGACGATCGTACCCCCGATGTCGCCATCCGCAAAGCCCTTGCCCTCTGGCACCTCGGCCACGAAAACCGGGTATGCCACATCATTCTCTCTGAGACGCCGCTTCTCCAAAGAAAGAACACTGTCATGCAGACTCCGCATAGCACCGGTTGCAGCATTCAGCATATTTGGCGGTAGCATCGCCCTACCCGCCACATGCACCCTCCTCGAGATATCCTTAGGTGAAGGTGGCCCGTCACGAGCACGGATCGAACTTCGGTGGCCGGCTCGCACCGGCGCCCTTGTTAGTCTTTTGTTTCCGTCCCTTCTTCTTGATCTCCTATAATGGGACCGAGTTCTGCTCACAGACCGCCTTGTTGAGCATGTTGGGGCTGATAATATTTCGCACCTCAGCTATCCGAGGCTCGGTGAAGGTGGGAGCTGGAGGCGTGTCCTGAGAACTGAACGCCAGACAACGCCTGTTGCAATTGGATTTCTCCGCCGTACCAGCTAGATCGCGGTCGTCTTGGTTGGGTTCTTGAGAAAGAGGCCCGCAGAACTCGTCAGCGTACCCATGTTCGACAAAGTACTTATCAACTTTGGTAAATGTACTGTTGTCGTTGTCGTCGTCGTCCGGATCCTGTGCCATAGGGCTGTCCGGATCCTGTGCCATAGGGATGTCCGGCAGGTCCGGTAGCGTTGCGGCGTTCTTGCCATGGCTTGGCGCCGCAGACGATCGGGCGGTCTTATGCGTGGGGTGGTGTCCCCGCCCCCAAACGAATCTGGCTCTTCGCCAAAGCGATGGCGATTTACGCAGCGCCGAGGGTCATCTCATCTGCTTCGTCGGCCCCAGCGGGTCGAATCGGAGGTAACAGCTCGTCGCAGCCTGGTAGCACCCGAAACACTTCAACCCTATACACTGTGGGTGGCATCGGATTACCGTGGAACATGGGGTTGCCCGGTTGAACGATTCTGCCCTTGGCGACATCGACCAACTCGGCGCCCGCGAAGTGCAGAAGAGTGCAAGGAACATCGGCGGTGCCCTGCGAAAACATGTCTGAGGCGTCGAGGATGCCCGATCAAAGGCAAGGAGATGAATTCATCGGCCGAGAGGATTAGTTACCGTGATGCCGTCGAGCTCGGCTAATGTCGAGGCACCGCCAACGGCGGGCGTACAATCGACGGAGGGGCGCTGTTGGCGAGGTGCCGCCGGCGTACACCGGGTGCATTAAGCTCCAATGCCCGTGCGGCGACGGAGACACGAATACCGCCTCCGCCGGGCACCAATGGCGCCGCCGCGGAGACACCAATGGCGCCACGGAGACACCAATGGCGCCGCTGCCTTGTTGTCGCGAAGTTCTTGGCCGTGAAAGGGAACCGGGGAGGCCCCTGTTGGCCGCCCGCAATCCACGTCGTCAGCCCATGAATCAATGTAGGCACCATGGCGTTGAGCTCCGTTCCCAGTTGTTGTTCCACTTGCTCTTGGACAAGCTACGGAATCCGTGCCACTTGTGCCTTGAGTTCTTCAACCTCGCGCGTCTTGCTTTCCGAGCTGGTCTTTTTCTCCTTCCGCAGACCAGCGGTATAGTATGACCCCCATTTTGTGGACAAGCCTTTGCCGGCCACCACGACCGGTGACGTCGGCTTAGTGAGCTTATCCTTGTTTTTCATTACGTTCAACGCCCTATTTAAAGGGGTGTCGAAGGGGAGCTCGAGGCGACCCAGCGCTCTGCTTTCGGTGTCTGCGTGAAGGAACGTGAACCATTTAGAAATATTGGGGATTAATTAGAGTGCAACCATATGGAACTAATTACACGGGGTGTATTCCTTACGAGAACAAGCTCAAGCGCCACGGTCTTCGGATCCGTGGTAAGCTCCTTTGTTATCGGGTCCTCCTTGTACCGGGCCCCGACATAGTTCTGGTCCGCTTGTCACCTTTGTATTTCTCGAGCGGGGCGGTAGGCCTTGCTCAGCAAGTCTGCGTGTCCTCCTTGTCCCATATAGGCTCCGCCACTCTGTAACCGCGGGACCGAGTTTGTGTTCCCTAAGTTCAACTCCCGCATTTCTTTCCCCAATCGACTTGATTCGAAGGTTGCACTGCTCTCGCACTTGATCTTGAACTCCTTGTACTCATCTTCGCTCATCAAAGGATATTTCGCCTTGATCTTCTCATAACTTTCACCTTTATCAATCATTCTCTTCACCGCGCTTCTCCAAGTAGACAGGGCCGTGCTCATCTTCGTGAGGGCGGAACTGTTAACTTTATTCCCTGAGAGGCGTGTGTTTTCAAATTCGGCGGGGAACTTGTATCGTTCGTGCAGCTTCGTGAAGAGGAGGTTGCGCAAATTCCCTCGGTCTGTATGCCTAAGGTTCTCGGTGTTGATCGAGACGGTGCTCCGGAGAATGCACCCGAGCTGAACCGAGTACCCCTTGACTATATGTTTGGGCTCCATTGGATTCCCGTCGGAGTCCACTTGAGTGAATTCCTCCTTGAGGGTGTGGAGCGCATTCGGGAGCCGGTCCTTCCTTTGCTTCTTCGGTTGGCTGCCATCTGTGTGTGCGCCGCCATCATCAGTGGTGGCATCCTTGGCGGCACCATCAGTGGTGTCATCCCCGACGCCACTAGGGGTTGTGTAATCAGGATCGGTGTCTTCCGCGGCGTCCTCATAGCGGTGAGGTTGTTCCTCCATCTCCTGGGACAGCTCCCAGAATTGCTTGCCACCCGAACCACCGGCCTCATCGTTGTGGGCCATGTTTCTCTCTAAATAGGAAAAAAGTTTGGTCAAAAAGTTGTTTATTGTCACGGAACAAGATCATGGTCTCATCATTTAGGGTTTGTCGACACCGAGGCACCCTAAAAGCCTAAGCTTTCATCATTTAGGGTTTGTCGGCCTTGAGGCACCCTAAAAGCCTAAGCATACATCATTTAGGTTCTCATCGACCTTTGAGGCATCCGGGGCAGCCAAGTTAAGTTTCATCATTTAGGGTTTATCGATGCCGAGGCACCCTAGGTTGGGCCTAATCACTTGGCACTAATCACTTGGCTCTATTGCCACCTATGTTGGGTTTATCATCTAGGGTTTATCGATGCTAAGGAGAATTCTAAGTTGGGCCTAATCACTTGGCTCTATTGCCACCTATGGTTTAATGCAGCAAGAATGGCGGGCAGTTGATCCTACTTAACTAAGTACTAAGATACCCCGGCCCATGCATTAGTTTAAGTACCCCATATGTCCTATTTTTAGCGAAGTCATGCTAAAATTCACGGAAAATTTCAGCATGACCTTTGCTGAAAATAGGACATATGGAGTACCCGAATTTGCCGGAACGGAAGTTAATCGACATTCTGGCAAACTCAAGGGCCTCTCGGGGTACCTGCAAATTCATCATGACACAATGGTCGGAGACAAAACCCAGCAACTAACAAGATGATCATCATATTTGCAAGACAGTAGCTCAAGTTTTTGACAGTAGCCTCTGAAGATAACAACAATGCAACATTCAAGTTCAGACATACACACTGAACATTTGACCTGTTACCTCTGAAGGAAAATATACGCTGACTATTGGACACAAAGAAAACAGCTATTGTAAACATTAAGTCATGGTAGTGTGCGTTGAAGCAATTACAGTATAGGAACAACAACACAACAGTAGCAAATACAAGTCCTCGAAGTGTAAGAGAAGTGTACTAGAGCTGTAAATGCAGACTTAAAAAACCCACATGATGTTATAACTCAGTATACCTTTGAACATGATGATACCAAATGGGAAGGAAAATTGTATCACTCTAGATTAGTGTAGCCACTATCTATCAAAACCAGAATGTTAACAAAATTACACCATGATGATACCAAAGTCTTGTAGCAGTACAATGAGTTCACAGGATAAAAATATCATCCACATTCACCAACCCAAACTGGTGGAGATACAGCAAACCAGAACCTCCTAGGTTTCTGCCATTTTATTTTTCCCATCGTATATGTTTTTTGATTCATGTCATGGTACTTGCTGTCAAACCAAGTATTTTCTTTCTACATAGTCTGGGAAGTTTCCTTCTTACTGTCTCACTATCTTCTTGTCTCACTACAAAAAACTAGTATGCTTAGTTGAGACTAGGATGCTTAGTTGCATTATGACAGCAAAGTGTCACGATTAGGACAACAGAGCAGCTAAGCATAGCAAGTGGATAGTTTAGTCAAGATACTAGTACTCTTTAGAAAGCATGAGACATATATTACCGGAGGAGACTTCATCGGAGAGTTGCTCGTGAATTGAAAATACAACGAGATCAGCAAAGAAAGGCCAAGAAGATATATACTGAAATTATCATAACAAAATGCCAGCTATTGCCATGGTCAAAGAATAGATTATGATAGCTGGACAAGTACAGGTCAAACTAGATAATTTTCAGAACCGGTTTAACCACCGCAGGATAAAACAATGCATCCAAGATGGGCTTAGACTAATATCCTCATAGCATAATCTGACATCAAGCAAATATTATAAGAACAGTGAAAATGTATGTTCACTGCAAATGAATACGGACCAAGTGTTCTCATTAACTACTTAAAGAATTAGTTCCATATTGTTACATGGGAATTGTAGAGAGAAAAGATACATGGTTCTACTTCTGGGATTGGTTACATCTCTTATTGTTAACATTCTTGTCAAAGGACTTTAACCATTAATTATCAGAAGAACTAATGCACATTTAAACACCACGAATACGGAAGAAGTAATACAACACTACATAGTACCTCTGTAGTTTCCATGCCAAACTTTGGGTGATATCAAACCATTAGAAAGCATGATCATGAGAACAACATAAGTTTGAAAGATATTGTAACCCCTCCTGGTAACAAATATTCATCTACTCATTTGTAGATACCTAGGAATAACAAGACTGCACTTGCCAATAATGTTTTATTTATGCTTCCCAAGGACCAACTCCTAAAGCTGAACACAAAAACTATGTGCACATCTGCAAGTTGTAGAAGGAAAAGGTGCAACACTAAAAAAACTATCAAACTAACAGATCCATTAATCAATTACGGACTTCTTACATGTTACATCTATCATTAGTGGCCAGAAAGAATAGTAATTAATGTTTCATATTGTTGCATGAATCCAAACTCCTTTGGAAAATTCACTAATTGAGCCTAGCTACTTAAAGAAAGAATCTCTAGGCGGATGCTTAGTTGAGACTAGTATCCTCTAAAATGCATCTAAATGCAAGCTCAGAGATTTGAACATTTGGAAAACCCTAGCTACTTAATTCTCCAACCCCCTTTCCTTGTCCAAATTTCTCCAACCCCCAACCCTAGAACATATCGAAGGAAATAAAGAGGGGAAGAGGGGAAGCGGCTCGGTGCTCACTTGGGAGGTCGAGGCGACCGGGCAACCGAGCTAGTCGAGGCGGCGCTTGACCAAGGCCGGCGGTGGCGTTCCTCCTGGGCAGGCCGCGCGGTCGAGGGCGTCGAGCGGTGACGGTCCTCCTGGGCATCCGAGCTCGTCCGGGTCCTCGTAGTCGAAGAGGAAGACGGCGGCGGTCCTCCTGGGCAGGCCGCGCGGTGTTGGATGGCGAGCACGTTGAGGGCGCAGGCGGGGCCGCGGGGGGAGGGGCGCTTGGGCGGGAGGACGTCGAGGGCACTCGGCTCCGGGACGGCGAGGGAGACGGCGAGGGAGGCGGCGCTCGGCTCGGGGATGGCGAAGGAGGCGAGGGGGCGGCGAGGGGGACGGCGAACACGGGGGGCAGCGGGTGAGATCGATGAGGCAGGGGAGAGATTAGAGAGATTGGGGATTTAGTGTGGGGGAAGCTTTCTAATGGCGCACCACCCCATCGTGCGCCATAAGTACGACTATTCTAATGGCGCACCACCCCGCGGTGCGCCATTAGAATTTTGTTTTAATCTAGCCCGCCACTACCCCTATCTACAACCTAACCCTATCTACAACAGAACCCACCCGCTAGCCCGACTGGTCAGCACGCAGCACACACACCAGGAGGTCCTGGGTTCGATTCCCCGGCTCCCCAATATTTTTTTATGCATTTTAAATGCTGTTTTATATTTATTTGTGTTTAAATATGTTTAAACTTGTTTAAATCATAACAGTAATATTTTTTATAAAAACAGTAATAATTTTTTAAAAATATGTTCAAATTTGTTACTTGAAAATATCATCGGCGGCGGCGGTGGAGGCGGGAGGGTGCGGGGTGCCTGTTGGCGTGATTGAGCGGGGAGGGCGGGGGCCGGGTGCTCGTCGGTGGCGGTGGAGCGGGGAGGTTGCGGTGGGTCGTCGTGGCGGTGGAGCTAGAGGGGAGGTGCGGGTGGGATCGAGCTGGAGGGGATCGAGATTGAGATGGAGGGGAATCGAGATCGAGATGGAGGGGATCGAGATCAAGTGTCCTCATGAATTCAAAAAGTGCCCATGAAATTTAAAAATATTCATGATATCAAAAAGTGCCCATGAAATACAATCGAGAAATGAAGACTACGATTTAAATACAATCGATCTTAGCTAGCTATCTGTTCACAATCTTCTTGCCCTTCTTTTTCGCAGAAATGGAGTTCTTACGTGGAGCAGACGTCCTTTAGGTAGGGTGGTCCTGCTTCTTCTTGTGGTGTGTGCTGCTACTTCATCGTCATCGTCATGTTCGATCTTGGTCGCCCGTACTTGTCGAAGTCTTGCTCATTGGCTACTCCATCCATTCCGATGATCTTCCTTTTGCCTCTCCTCACGACAACACGACCGGGCTTTGACGGTCGGTAATGAAGAAGCATTGGTCCACTTGGGAAGCCAGTACCCATGGCTCATTTTTTTGCGGTGACGCTTAGCCATGATCTTGGATTTGGCTTCGGGTATAACCATGGTGGTGAAATACCGGTCTTCTTTTAGGATGCTCTTGGCCCATCGACACGGAACATCGGGACCTTCTCTCGGTAGCTCAGCTCCCAGATCTCCTCGATCCTTCCGTAGTATCTGTCCTTGTCGTTGCCGGTGTAGGATTCCATCATTACCTCGGAGTTACGATAACCATCGCTTCTTCATGTCCTTGTTCTCGGTGTAGAATGTGTAGCCGTTGATATCAGACGCCTCATAAGTCATCAGATTGTGCTCGGCGCCTGTGACAAGGCGAATATGAGTTGTTCTTCCGTGGAAGAATCCTCATGTAAAGGGTACGACGAAGCTTCGCTTGAACCAACGCGTGAAACATGAGTTGTGCTCTTTGATTATATCTCCGTCCGTCCTCTGTTGGCCTCGGTCATTGTCGTCTTCTCAATAAAGGTTTTGTGCTCTACCACCCAAGGATCGACCACGTCTATGTGTTGTAGCGCGACTAGGTTTGCTCTTTCAAATTGACGAGTCGACCCTCGAAGTCGACATGCATTTCACGGCGACCCTCACGGTGACCCCATCCAGCGAGCTGCCGAGGTGCTCGCTGACGGGCAGACCAATGGGGTTCTCTATGCCTAGATAATTAAATGCAAGAGGAGATGCACTCTTGATCGAAAGCCCCGGCTATACTTCCTCCGGGCGTGACATGTTGCGAACGTATCCTTTGATGACACCATTCATCCTTCCGAACGGCATCATGCTGTGCAGGAACGTCGGCCCGAGTTGGATGATATCCTCCATGATATGGACCAGCAGATGCACCATAACATCGAAGAATGCGGGCGGAAGTACATCTCAAGCTCGCATAGTATCACCACGATCTCTTCCCGTAGCCTTCGAGTTGCCTCACGCCAATCGACTTCCGAGAGATGACGTCGAAAAAGTTGCATAGGACAAATAGCGTTTCCGCGAGCGTGCGCATCCATGATCCCACGGATTGCAACCGGAAGTATGTCTGCGTCATCAAGACGTGATGATCGTGAGACTTCATCCCGCTGAAATTCTGCTTATTGGGTCTAGGTATCTGGTTATCTTCCCAGCGTAATCAGAAGGAAGTTTTACTCCTAGGAGGCAGGTGAAAACTGCTCGATCTCCTCCTGACTTAGAGTGAAGCACGCGGGAGGGTAGTCATTTCCGGTCTTCTTGGCCTTTTTGCCTTTGCGACGACTTTCTATGTCCTGCTTCGCCTCATCATCATCATCATCATCATCATCATCATCATCATCATCATCATCATCATCATCATCATCATCATTAGTGTGAAGCTCCTGCCTGATGCCCATTGATTTCAAGTCTGCCCTTGAATTCGGCCCATCTTTGGTCCTCTACGGCATGTTGAGCAGGGTACCAAGCAGACTCTCGCACACGCGTTCTTCGTGATATGCATGACATCAAGGCTGTGAGGCACACGGTGGATCTTCCAAAGACGACAAGTCCCGTAAAACGGACCTCTTTTTCCATACCTTCAGCGGCTCTGGCGCCTTTCGCTTCTTTCCGGCTCTGGCGCCTTTTGCTTCTTTCGGTGTCGTGGACTTGTCACGGCAGATGTCCTCATGAAAGGACTTAGTCGAGGGCCATCGTGCGGGTTTACCTAGAGAGGTTAAGCGGACACAAGACACGGGAATTATCTTGGTTCGCCCTTCAATGAAGGTAAAACCTACGCCCGGTTGTGATGTGATTGATATGGTTTTGCGACTAGGGAGCAATAGCTTTGCCTTAGCCTCGAAATCTCTGTCCCTAACTTCGCCACTGGTCGTCCCCTTATATACACGGATTGACGCCTGGTCGGTTTACAGAGTCCCAATCCGGCTCATACAAGAGTCCGGCTTGATCTCTCCTTTCTGTCTTACAACACAAGCTACAAGCGCTAAGGCGGTTTACATACATGGACCTTAATTACGCCTCACGGGCTCGAGGCGTCCACATGGGCCTGGATCATGAACGAGGGTAAACCGGCCCTCCGGGCGGTTCACACTCGATAGTTATATCCCCAACATTAGGCCCAGATTGACTTGAACGGTTCATGTTAATCTTCACACCCTCAAGAAACTCTTGATCTCTTTCCTCATTTACGTAAACCGCCAAATGCTTGAACCGCCGTGATGTCATCTTCCGATTCGCGTGTCGAGGCGTCGACATCATCCTTAATAAAGAAATCCAAACAGTAAGATTCCCTGCATTTAATGCCATTCCGAAATCGAGGCGGCCGCTGCACCTTCCGCCGCTCTTGACTCCTCGATTCTCGCGCCGTTAATTGCTCCGGTCCCTTATAAATAGACCGGTCGGGCCATTCTCTTCTTCTTCTTCCTCTCTTCTTCTTCCTCGCGACCGCCGACCACGAAGCTCTTGCCGTCGCCCTCAACCTTCGACCGACGCTTCCCGCCGGGTCGCTGCATCAACCTGATCTTACGAGTTTCAGCTCCTCCGTGGTTCCCGCTTTCGTCGGTAAGGTTTTCTTTAAACCCTAGATCTCATCCGAAACTTCGGTTCGTCTCATAGCTCGTGGCGTTCATGCCGATTCTTCATACCAGTTCCACCATGGCCGTGCGGCTCAGCCGTACCGCTCCTCATATCTGGCGGCTGCTTTCGCGTTTACCCGACTCTAGGCATCTTCCCCTTTGTTCAGATCCTTCACTTTAACATGCCCGAACCTTCCTGGCCAGAGGAGGTCCGCATAGGTCGCAGAAATTTTCCTTCTTGAACCTGGTAGATCTAGATTATTTCCTTTTGCATGGGAAACCTGTTTACATCTACACTTAGCAACTTTTTCAGCTCTGCCTCCTCTGGCGGTTTAACTCTTGATATCTAATCCGTCCTCCATTAGTCCTTAGTTAAGCGGAATTTCCGGTTTCTTGGATTGCCGGTTTAACATTATTTGTAACTCTGACCTGTTCAATGGTGAACCGTTTTCCTTTCTTCGCAGCCTTAATCTTCCGGAATGGCTCCTCAATTTTCTGCTTGCAACTGGGTCCGGTCCAAAATCACTGAGACGCAGCTCAACGGCTACGTCACCACTGGCGGTTTGGCTCCAAAAGACGTCCTCCATTGGCGTGTTCCGGAGGGCGAGTTTCCTCCCGAGCCGCGAGCGGGGGAAGTAATTGTGTTTATGCAGCACCTGGACCGGGGGTTACGCCGCCCGGTTCAAAGTTTTTCGGGGCGTCCTTGCCGGTTTGCAACTCCATCCGCAGGATATCGGCCCAATTCTGTTTGAACATATGCAACTTTCAAGTCTTACGTGAAGTCTATTTTCAAGAAGAACCATCTGTGGAGTTGTTCCGGATTTTTTCCATTTGAACCGTCGCCGCAGAATTTTCGATGGTCCCAACACGGAGTAGGCGGCGTTTCAATTCAGAAGAGGAAGGAAGCCGATTTTCCTCACGCCAAGCACCACTGACCATCCAAAGGATTGGAACCAAACCTGGTTCTACCGCCGAACACCGCCTCGCCAACGAAAACCCCTTGCCGGGCTACCGTCCTCACCGCTCAAAGAACCATCATCCATCGCCTTCACGCTTAACCGCCGCGGAACGGAAAAATTTCGCACCACAAATAATCAAGCTCCGGGCTTTAATAGCCAATGGCTTAACCAGCGTGGATCTTGTGCGTTGCTGGGTCTCTTGGGGCGTTTTGCCACTAAGCCGCCGGCCCGGATTGATGCACGAGTACACCGCAGCCTCCAAGATCCTCAAAGGCGTCACGAGCTGCCTATAACGAACAGGAGACCACCGAGATCGTCAAGAAGATGCTCGATGAGCCAATATCTGTCGCAGCCTCACCGGTTGGCTCCATTTTGTGCCGCCAACAAACCGCCCGGTAAGCTCTTCTTCTTGTCTTTCGTGCTCGTAACACTTTGTTGACATATGCTAATGCTTGCTGCTTCCCGTGCTGAAAGCTCCTTCGAAACGCACTGACCGGTCCGGGCGCCAAGGTAAAGTCCAAGGCCACTAAGAAAGCTGGCAAGAAAAAGACCACCGAGTCCTCACGAATCACGGAGGACGAAGAATCAGAAGCCGAGGTAAAACTGACATTTACGAGGGAGCCGCCATAAACCGGCTTTCCGCTTTGTATTTCTTCCTGCATATGCTTGGCCTCTTTACCTTCTTTTTACCGACACTTTTTCTTCCCAGGATGATGCTGAAGCCAGTCATGCCGACCCTGTTGAGGTAATCCTTCTTTCTTCCGAATCTGAGCTTGCGCCTATTAAGAGAATTCGTCGCGCCGTCCGGAAAGTGAAAAAATACCATTCCTGTGCTTATTTGAATCCAAATCTTTCCTTGAAGACACAGCGGTGAAGAGCGCCCGTACAACCCGACAGTTGGTCAACAGGTTACCTCACCGGTTTACCAGACACCCCAATCCGAAGCGTCGTCCGTGAGGTGACTTGCTCTCCTGAAAAGCGTTATCCCTTAAAAGGTTTCTTCCGATGTCCTCTCAATCCGTCGACCAATTATCAGGCCTCTTCCAACTCGTCTGGCGGTTCATCCACCACACAACTGCCTCCGCTGAACATCGCCGCAGGGTATGTAATTACTGTCTTTCAATTCGATTCCCTATTACCTTGGTCAATTTATCTTGATCCAACTCTGAACATTGCAGTACCAAGGCTCGCTTGAGCAAGAAAGCGAAAACTCTTGATCCTACTCCGAATGTTGATCCGGAAAAAACCCCAGAACAGCCACATGAAAATCCTGAAGCCACCAAGGAAAGCTCTGGCGAGCTGTACAAGGACGACACTGCTGACCCGCCAGAAGTTGAACCGGAGGTCCAAGTGGAAACCTCACAGCCTGCTCCATCAAACCCGTCCACCGAGCGGATCGCGACTGCTGAACCGCCGAGCCAAAGTAAGACGACATCAAGCCCAAACAAGACCGCTGAAAATGACGATGTTATTGTGACAGGTACTGGCTACACTGCTCCTAGCCAACCGGTCGCTTTAGCAAAGCACATCATCAAAGAAAGTTCCACTACTATCAGCAAAGATAAGGGGAAGACTGATATGTCTGCTTTACAATTTCTCCGCCTAAGAACTTCATTCCGGCTTTACGAACCGGCTTTACACAAGCCGTGACCTTGAAGCCGGTCTAGTAAATCGCATGAAGGACCGCTATGAGGTAATAAGTTGACCTTTCTCATCTTTTCATCGCATAGTAGCCCCCAAAGGGTCGGTTTAACTTTGCAAAGTTAAACCGGACGTAAGTTGCGTCTCCTCTTAGCAAATTGAGATCAACTAGCCATTAGCCCCCAAGTGCCAAGTTGAATACTTGTATTAAGCTTGGGACTTGTATAATGAAACCACTAACATGCTTTCTTTGTCATCGAATGAAATACACCAAAGAAGCTGTGCAACTCAAGGACCTCCGAACCAACTGGAAACCCAAATAGCGTAAGCCACCAAAACCAAGGATGAGCTAAAGACTGCCACGACCGCCATGGAGCATTTGAAGGAGTGGTACAAATCCGAAGCGGGTCAACTGGGACACCGAGAAAGCGGTTTAATAAAACGGGCGGAGGAAGCCGAGGCCCTTAAACCGGTGACTGAAGAGCTTACCGGACTCAAACGCCAAGTGCATGCCATGACCTCTGCCGTCTTTGGTAAGTAAATTTATACTGAATATGCCTGTGTTTAACGCTTCCGCCGGTTTAACTTGAGCTGTCTAAACCCGGTGTAGGCAAGCGTATTGCTCATCTGGGCTCGGACGTGCGAAAAAAGCTCAAGGCTTCGTACACCTGATTGAACAGCTATATACCGGTGCCCCGGGCCATATGTGCCACTTCATATGACAACACGGGCGCCGCCCCTGATCGAGAGACGCTGGACCGCTGTCCATAATTCCGGGCAGCTTGAAGAGATGAAGCGATCCGCAGCCGGTGGCACCTGGCGGCTCGACTCGTGCCAAGGCATGGATAGCGGATCTTGATCCGGCCGACATAGCGAAAGGTTTTCCCAGCGCTCAAGAGAACGGTGAAGCCTTTGATCACGATGCCCTAAAACGGATTACAAAGGAGATGCGTCCGTTGGCAAGTCAACTGGCCGCTGAAGCCAATCTGGAAGTTCACCGATCTTTTTATGACGCAAACAACAAACGGGTGGAGTTTGTCATCCCGGAAGTCAGAGCTGATTCCTCCAATCCGTAAGCACACTTACGCCTCGACGTTGATCCGACTGAGCTGATAAGTGAAGAAGCTGTCTTTCAGGCCTTAACCCGGATTGACTGGTCTACCAATGACTTCCGGGCTTTGGGTGAAGAAGAAGAGGAAGCTGAACCGACGCCAGGCGCCGCGCCCTCCACCTCGCGCCAACCCGGGCGACATATTCAAATTTTCAAGGCATAACTCCGCGTGAAACGCCAGGCCTCAAAAGGCTTTGTAATAGGATAGCAAGTGTCTTTCTTTGAACAATGCCGGTACAATCTCAGTCTGTAAACTTTTGCATGGCAGTATGGGATCCGTTGGCTTTCGTAGTAAATCCTGCAACATATTTTGCTGCAATCACAAGTTCTTAAACCGCCGTGGCGGTTTACGCCCGCTAGCCAAACTGATACCAATATATTTATATGAGATAATACCGAGGTATATGATCAAAACTATGTGATACGAACATACACGCCAAAGATTAGGCACACGGTTGGCTTTAGTCAAACCCGAAGTGAAGGCCTTATAAACCATCAACATCACAGGAGAACAGTCATACGTGTATAAAACCGATTTACCGTGTAAATCGTGTAAAACATGATAAGCCCCTGTTACTCCATAATGGGATGTTAACAGCAAAATCAAACCGGAACAAAAAATCGCCAAATTAAAAAGGTCTTGAATGCGGAACATAAATCCGGTTTAAAGAATTTTGTCGGTTTAAGAAGGCCAACAAAACCAAATGACAGGCATAAAGACCCCATGGAAGCAAAATCAATGAGGAAAATCACTTTGCAAGAAAAGGCTGCACCGAGCCGGATCGGATGGCGCTACCATGGTCGGACATGACCAAGCCCCCTATCACGGTGTAGCGGTGGTTCAAGTCAGCCAGGTCCCCAACTGAACTTCGTGGCATGACGCCGATCAAATGGCATTGCGATGGTTCGGGTTCGACCAAAGCCCCCAAGTGATTCTATGGCCTTAGGCCGACCAAGAGGTGTGACTGGTTCAGACGTGACCATGCCCCCAAATGATCTGGTGGCTTTCGCCTGCCAAGAGGTGTTGCATTGGTTCGGACACGACCAAGCCCCCAAATGACAAATTTCTAAAAACAAGGCCAAGGGTTAAACCGGAGGCCGCTTTATTTACATCATCTCCATGTACCCAAACCGGTCCTTTATGCAGAGCAGATACCCGCTTTAGCCGAGGATCCGGTTTATTGCTTTTATTCATAACATATACATCGTCTTGATATGTACATAAGTGGAGCCAATGGCTCAAGTATAATAAGGTCAAGATGAGCTATGTTCCATGGCCTGTTGGTCTCCTCCTCGGCGTGCGTGAGTCTTTTCGCTCTCGAACATCAATCGATAGTAGGACCCGTTGTATAGATTCTTCATCCGACCACAAAAGGCCCCTCCCAAGGTGGGGATAGCTTGTGCATATCTTTCTCGATCTTGAATGAGCCACAGCACTAAGTCTCCTTCCCGAAGGTTCTGGTTTTAACCATGGCTGTGATACCGACGAAGATCCTGCTGGTAGACCGCCGAGCGAGCTGCTGCCATATCGCGCTCTTCGTCCGGTCGATCCAAATCATCTTGCCGTGCTTTGCCTCGCTATCTCGCCTCAACATAAGCTGCTACTCGGGGCGAGTCGTGACGGATATCATCGGGAAGGACCGCCTCCGCTCCATAGACCATAAAGAACGGCGTATCCGTGGATCGGTTGGGGGTAGTATTTATACTCCATATCACCGATGGTAGTTCTTCCACCCAACAACCCGGCGTCCTTTCTAAAGGGACCATAAGCCGGGGTTTGATACCTTTCAAAATTTCCTGATTAGCTCGTTCCGCTTGACCATTGGATTGTGGGTGGGCTACGGAAGAAACATCAAGCCGGATGTGCTAGTTCGCAAAATTCCTTCATAGCTCCTTTGGACAAATTGGTGCCATTATGCGTGATGATACTGTGCGGAAACCCAAACCGGAAAATCACCCGCTTGATGAACTGAACCGCCGTGGCGCATCACACTTGCTAACAGGCTGCCTCGACCCACTTGGTAAATTTATCCACCGCCACCAACAGGTGGGTCTTTTGTCCTTGGATCGTTTGAAAGGTCCAACCATATCCAGCCCCCAAGTCGCAAAGCGGCCAAGTAATTGGAATCATCCTCAATTCTTGGGCTGGCACATGAGCACGCCTGGAGAACTTTTGGCAACCATCACACCGTCGACCAGATCCTCCGTGATCGGCATGGGCAGTCAACCAATAGAAGCCATGGCGAACGCTTTAGCCACCAGGGATTTTGAACCGCGTGGTGACCACAATCCCCTTCATGAATCTCTCGCAATATCTCACGGCCCTCTTCAGGGGACACACAACGCTGAAACGCATACGACACGCTGCGACGGTGCAACTTCGCCATTAACAATGGTCATAGACTTAGACCGCCGAACTATCTGCCGGGCCAACGCGTCTCATCCTCTCGTAACTTCGCCCGATTCATGTACGCCAAATAAGGAGCGTCCAATCCGGAATGACGTGCAAGGCCGCCACCAATTGAGCCTCCGGATCGTGGATAGCCAAATCGATTTCATCAGTAGCTTAAGCGGCGGCTTATGCAGCACGTCAAGGAAAACGTTGGGCGGGACCGGTTTACGCTGGGACCCCAGCCGGCTCAAAGCATCAGCCGCTTCGTTCTTCCGACGATCCACATGGTCCACCTGGTATCCCTTAAAATGTCCTGCAACAACATCCACTTCCCGACGATATGCAGCCATGAGCGGATCTTTGGAGTCCCAAGTGCGGATACTGTTTGGGCCACTAAGTCCGAATCACCAAAGCATTTAACCCGGCTGAGGTTCATTTCTTTGGCCATCCGGAGGCCATGGAGCAAAGCTTCATACTCAGCTGCATTGTTAGTACAAGGGAACATTAGGCGGAGAACATAACAGAACTTATCACCTCGTGGGGAAGTTAATACGACTCCAGCCCCCGAGCCCTCAATTGCTGGACCCATCAAAATGGATGGTCCAATAGGTGTGATCCGCTTCTCTTACGGTGCTTGCAACTCCGTCCAATCATTAATGAAATCCACAAGTGCACGAGACTTTATGGCCGTCCGGGCACATACTTTAAACCGTATGCCCAAGCTCTATAGCCCACTTAGCAATCCGGCCGATTGCTTCCCGGTTCAAGATGATATCGCCTAAAGGAGCCGAATCGACCCTTTGTGATGGGGTGCCCTTGGAAATATTGCTTCAGCTTCCGCTTGCCATAAAAACCCCATATACCAGCTTACGCCAATGTGGATATCTTTGCTTAGATTCAATGAGAACCTCACCGATGTAGTAAATCGGCCGCTGAACGGATACTCCTTCCCTGCCTCCTTGCGCTCCACCACAATGGCCACACTCACCGCCTCGGCATTAGCGACAACATATAACAGAGCGGCTCCTCGTCAATAGGGGCAGCAAGAACAAAGCGGGTTGGCCATTGCCGCTTTAAGTCCTCCAATGCCTCATCAAGAATTTGAACTCCAGACGAATTGATCCGTCTTCTTCAGCATCTGGTACAAAGGGATGGCCTTCTCTCCTAGGCGACTGATAAACCGGCTTAGCGCAGCAATCCGGCCTGCCAAGCGTTGGACATCGTTGATGCATTTTGGCTTAGCTAAGGAGGTGATAGCTGTAATTTTCTCCGGATTAGCCTCAATCCCCCGGTTAGACACGAGAAAACCCAACAATTTGCTTTGGAACACCAAAGACGACTTGGCGGGGTTGAGCATCATCTTGTACACCCGCAAGTTGTCGAAGGTTTCCTTAAATCCTCAATCAATGTTTCCTTCTGCCTTTGATTTCACCACGATATCATCCACGTAAGCGTGCACATTACGGCCGATCTGTTTATGCAAACAATTACATGCATAACGCCGATAAGTTGCTTAGGCGCTCTTGAGCCCAAAAGTGGGCGATCTTTCCAATTTTTCAACAGCTCGTCTATTTCCTCGCCGCTCCTCGTACCGCAGGCGTTTTGGCGATTCGGTTTCACCATCGAACAGATCCTTGCGTTTCCTCCACGGGTCATCGTCCGCGAAGCCACCTTCGATGTCCCATGAACATGGTTTTCAAAGACCCGGGATCTCTATCTAGTCGGGCGATACGTTGTGTTATCCATGCACCTTAGGCATCCAGAAAATCCGTGGACTACACCTTGCGAGATATCCGTAGAACCGAGATAGTCGTGCACCATCGTGAGCGGTGCGGCTCTCATAGGGAAATATTCTTTCTCTCAAGGCGTCCCACATATTGGCTGGCGTTTTCCACAGGCGTGTCTAGCTCCTCCTTCAAGAGCCCCAGATCTGATTGATGTCGTTCCTGGTTGTTTCGGCCCTTCAATTAGCATACTCATGTGAATGTACTTCCTCTTCATGCACAACCGGGGGAAGGTTGTACATCCACACCAACACAGGCCAGGTGCTATGTGTGCTTCTCACGGCTGCTGCCAAACGGATTGACTCCATCGGTGCTCGTGCCCAGCACGATGTTCCTTGGATCCTTCCCAAATTCTGGGTATTCGAATTTCAACGCTTGCCACTGGCTCGCATCCTTAGGGTGACTCAACATCTTGTCTTTTTTATTTATCTCCGGATCATTTGCGTCATCTTCCCCCTTCTTCTCCTCCCTATCTGCGTGCCAACGCAGGAGCTTTGCTACCTTAGGGTCTGCGAAATACAGCTGCAGACAAAGAGTGATCGGAAAGTACCACACCGATTTTCGAGGAGCTTTCTTCCTCTTCTTGTATCGAGTGACGCACACGGACATATGGTAGACTCAGCGTGCTCGTCCCGATAAATGATGCAATTGTTCATGCACACATGGTATTTCACGTGCGGTAAATCCAGAGGACACACGATTTTCTTCGCCTCCTCGAAACTGGTCGGGCACTTGTTCCCCTTGGGAAGACGTTCGTGCGAATGACATGTTCTCGTCGAAGCTACGCGTCGGTCATTTTGTGTTTTACCTTCATCTCGAGCCATGAGTGTTACTTTCAAAGCGGTATCCTCGGGCCTACATCCTTCATACAATGGAGTAACCGCGTCTATCTCCAGTTGATCCAGCTTGGCTTTCTCTCGGCGGCAGCTCTTGCGTTATCCGTCTGCTTGAGAAGCAGCTCTTGAATATGAGGGTCCTGCACCCAGCCTCCATCGTCGTCCGCTCCGGCATCTTCATATTCATGATCATGCCCTTCGTCTTGATCTTCCTCATCATCATGTACAACATCTTCTACATGATGACTGTGTACAGCATTGCCGTCGTGATCATGTCCTGGAGATTCTTCGTCTTCTCGCCCGCCCTCGTCGCGGTGGTACTTGTCTTGTTGCCCTTCCTCATTTCTTGCCCGGCCCCCATGGACGACTTCATAGTCATCTTCATCACCTTGCCACTGATAGCCATCCATGAAACCACGCAAGAGCAGGTGGTCCCGCACCTGCCGGAATCCGGGTCCGCAATAAGGCTCTTGACTTGCATCTTCGACACGGACATCTTATCTCCGTCTCGTTCTTTTGAAGCATCTCGGCCTTCGCGGAGCTCAAAAACCTATTCACGATGCCTTCGGTCATCGTGCGGACCATGGTGGCCTGCGGGGTAGAGCAAAAGGATATTTTAGAACCAAGAACAAATTTGGCATGACCTTCCCTAAAAATAGGACCAAAAAGAATGCATAGTGCCAAAATTCTCGCCGAAACGGAAATGAATCAAAACATTCCGGCAAAATATTGGCAACTATCGCATTTCAAATACTAGTACCTGCAAACACAAACATATATGCAACACCACAAACACATGCAATGCCACAAACATACATAGATCTAGCTAGGCCACAAAAAGTGCATGTGCACGTTGTTGGAGCGAGCTAGGGATAAAAAAAAGTAGATCTACATCATGAAGATTGCTTTCCCCTTACTTACCTATCAAAAAAAGGTAATTTCACCACTTAATTTTGATGAATCTATGGTGAAAATGAGGTGAGGAGGAGGAGGCAGCCGAAAGCTTGGAGAAGGAGGTGGAGGGAATGAAGTGGGGAAAGTGAGTGGGTAGGTTTGGGGCTGTCCAAAATATCTTGTTGGGGTCCCAGGTTACTAAAGGCGCACCACCCGCAAATGCGCCATTAGTAACCCTGGTTACTAATGGCGCACCTGCAGGTGGTGCGCCATTAGTAGTTTTGCAAAAAAGGATAAAAAAATAAATATATATATACTAATGGCGCACCGGGCAATAGTGCGCCATTACTAGTTTAAACCAGTAATGGTGCAGTGTGAAACGGTGCGCCCTTAGTAGTTTTGCAAAAAAAAGAATTAAAAAAAATACAGTAATGGCGCACTGTCTGCCTGGTGCGCCATTACTAGTTAGAACTAGTAATGGCGCACTTCGACCTGATGCGCCATTAGTATGTATGGAAAAATGGAAAAAAATTAATACTAGTGGCGCACCCTGTTTTTGGTGCGCCATTAGTGTCTTCCACACTAATGGCGCATAACCAACATGTGCACCATTAGTATATAGTAGTGGCGCACTACTTCCATGGTGCGCCATGAGTATCAATCCTATCTATAGCCCTTTTCCTAGTAGTGGTGTGTGTGTCGGGGGCAAGGTCACTTACATATCCCTACTCGTATAAGAAATAGAGTTGGTGATGATGGTGTTCCTTTCATCCTGCAATATAAGCCATCTGATTTATACCCGACGGATAGGAAGGAAACTGTGGCAATTTTGCGAAAAGATACCCACACCCCTCTCCGCATTTGCAAATAAGGCATTCCCTCGTCCATCCTTTTCTCCCACAAGATAAACTACTCATACAAATGCATCTTGATGTTCGGTGCAACGCATGGGCATCTTGCTAGTAGGGAGAAGGAGTTTGTGTGACACATATCTAGCTATATTAAGGGATAGGTAGATAGCATTTGTGCGAGGCATACTTGAAGCATCACGAAGATAAACAAAATTGTGTGCATGCAAGTGTCGGAAAAAATGAAGCGAGAAACAATGTGTTGGAGAGAGAGAGAGAAAGAGAGAGAGAGAGAGAGCGAAATCTCAAAACAAAAGGTGCTCTGTTGGAATCCCATTGTATGTATTCATATGGTTCCGGAACTCGAGTTAACCTTAGGCATATGTGTGAGAGATATTATTATACTTTGAGACATTAGTGGTTGTGGGTGGGCGGAATTAAAGGGGTGGGCGTGTTCGACAGAGAGAGCGTGTGTGTTCCTATGTGAGAGACTTGTAGGACGGGGTAGAAAGATGAATTCTAACCTTGACAGAGGGAGAGAAATACGCAAAGTGCACATGTGTGATTCTAATGACCACAGGGAAATGAGATATGTATGCGTGTGAGATAGATTGCACAATTCATTCACGTAACACTATCTAGCGATCATGGATGTGCATCGCTTGAACATAAATCAATATCTACTTCATATCGTGGCCAAAGGTACAATATCGATTAAACGCTATAAAGATTGGACACTCACATATCACATTTTTTTTCTATTTAAATAAACCTTTTTAGTTGTGCATGCCAAAGTTACAGTGATGTTTCTTCAAACAACCAATGTAGCTATCATGTACATGCACCATTGTCACTCTTGCATTCAAAATCATTAGTATTGGATGATTTAAGGTTCTATTATGAAGTAATATATGTAATATTCATATATGAATTCAGCAGATGCATAATTTATGAAATGGAGGCTATGTAGTCATATGAGGTAACACTTTTAAGTAGCGGACTTCTTTTTGTGCGCCTCTACACTAACACGTCAATGCATTATGTTTAAAGTAAATAACCAATTGCACTAAATTATCTATTTACGAGAAATACATAGGCTGAGCGTTTGATCCCTTTTTTGTGAACGCGCCACTACACCGTCACGATTGGCGGCGCCCGTGTGAACGTCGAAGTTATCGGCGCATCATCCCGCGTTATTGTCTTTTTTCTGGGGTGGACACACCAGTTATTAACTGCTGACGCGTGCCCCGTGTACACAGTCCCGCATGACCTTCCCGCTAGCACGGTCCAAAATTAGTTGAAACTGGATATGAACGATCCCACGGGGGCAAAATCTCCCGCCTCCTTCTAAAATTTCCGCCACCTTAGTCTTTAGCATGCGAAATTCCCCTTTTGTCCTTGGTGCACGGAGACCAACAGTTATAATACCGCCCTCATCTACATAATAGGTCGGGGCTGCTTTGGTAACTTCCGGTTCCTCCCACTACACGGCACCCCCATTTCCTCTCCCCCTCCCGCAAAAACGACTAACTCCACAGCACCAGTGTCGGGGAGGCTGATCGGACCCATGAACACCTATGGGGCCGGCGGACCGGGCCCCTTCTGGTTCGGAGGGGGGCGAAGATCGCACGAAGAGCGGATCGAGGCGAAGCACACGAGCAGTTTTACCCAGCTTCGGAGCTCTCCAGAGAGATAATACTCCTACTGCTGCTTGTTTGATTGTATTGTGTTCTTGCTAGGGAGCGATGAGAGCTATCAGACTTAGCGTGGGTGTCCTCTGGTTACGTATGAGTCGAACCCCTTCTACGTTGCGCATGGGCCTCCTTTTATATGCTCAAGGGGTCTCCGACAGGTGGCAACGTAGATGAGGGTACAAATGGAAAAACAGTAGTTGGTACACCTACTTGAACGATTATGCGGTGCAATGTACCTAACTCGACGGCAAGGGACAAAAGCATTAAATGCCCGTCCTGCCGCCCTAAACAAAGGCAACAGGGACCGTCAGGAGCGCCACCGTTTGCCACGATGGTAGGCTTGTCAGCGCCGCTTATCGCTGCTCCCCGCTGGCTGCACAGCCTCTTGACACGCGTGCATGGAACGGTCCCATGGCGACACGTTGGTAGATGAGCTGGAGCGGAGATGAAGAGAGGTTGCCTGCCGCGGCAAGTGCCTTGCCGCGGCTGAATCCTTGTCGCGTCCGGAGGCTTGTCGCTCTCCGAGCCTTCCCGGCAAGCTCCTCTTGCCGGGGTCTTGTCTTCTGCGTGCCTTGAGTGGCCTTGCCGGCAAGCTCCTCTTGTCGGGGCCTTGTCTTGGTTGAATACTTTGTTCTTGAATGGCTCCAAAGGAACCACGGAGGATCTTGGCGGTGACCAGGCAAGCACGGCCGTAAGGTGCTCTGGCCCGTGCACGAGTTCGGGATACTAGGGTACCCCTACTCTAGTACACCGACAGGAGCCCCCGGGCCTGGGCCGCACACGGTGCCGAGCGCTGTCGGGCCAGGCCCAAAAAACAGTGCACGATCACACGCGGCCTTGATCACGCCGTAACTCAACCCGGACCCACCATGTCCCCCACTAACGGCACGCACCGAACGTGGCGTCGTGTGAGAGATCGTGGGCGAGGTCGTGGGGGTTTCTTTATTAGGAAAAGCGGAACGTCCGCCCCTCTCCCTCCTAATAAACAGGGGAAACAGGGGCAGGTCGCCCATCTCGCCATTGCTGTCTTGTCCCAAAAAAAACACCGCCGCTCCCCCCTTCTTCTCTAGTGCGAAGAGAGCAGCGCTCCGCCCCCTTTCGCCACAAGCACACTCAACGCCGTCGACCTCCTCCACCGCCCTCGCCATGGCTCCGAAAGCCGACAAGGGTAAGGGCGTGAAATCGGCCGAGGTGCAGCGGCTCGCGGCGCTGCAAAAGGAGCGGGCTATCTTCTCCCCCCAGCTCGACGCAAAGGAGCTGAGGGAGGGCTTCTACCTCTTCTGGTCGATGGAGACGCGTGCGCATCCGTGCACGAAGGTACTCCCCGCCTCCGCTTCTGAACTTGCCCCAACTGGGTATCCTTTCTTTGCCCTTTTCTTCTATTGCGGGCTCTACCCACCCTTTTCCGAATTCTTTTGCGACATTATGAATACCTACGGGTTCCGCCTCCTTGATTTCACCCCCAACGCCATTCTGACCATGGCAGTTTCGCACACCTTGCGAAAACTTTGTCGAGGATCCACCCCAACGTAGCCCTCTTCCGCCACTTCTTCATGCCCAGCGTTGAGAGAGGAGAGCCGCTTCTTGGGAGGGATTGCTTGGGTCTCGTGGTCGGCAAGAAGGAGGCCTATCTAGAAGGAGAGTTCCGCATGACAAGTGGGAGGAGTGGAGAGCCAATTGGTGTTGGATCGTGAGGAGAACTTCGCAGCCCTTCCTTGCCCGTGCGCCAAACTCCAATAGTGCGCGGCAACGATTGGAGCAGCTTGGCGCCGGAGGATGCTAGGTTGAAGATAGCTGTGACCCGGATTTTGCGCCTCAGGCTTGCCGGACTCACCGTAGGCGCAGTTGGCGCAGACTTCCTTCGCCGCCGCATCGCTCCCTTGCAGGAGAGGAGGAGACCTGCTTGGGAGTTCCAAAATGCGGCGGACATCATGAGGCTGCGCCCGGGTCTCAATTGGAATTTCACTGTCTTGGAGTTGGATGCTATGCTGCTAGAGCTGTTCAAGAACAACCCCGATCACCCCGAGTGGTTCAGGTTGCCGAGGGGGTCGTCCCATTGTGCAACAACTCTGCGCTCGACCGCATCAGGGCCATGATGCCGTTGTGTGATTCTCATGGGATCGTTCCAACCTGGCAAGAGCCTTCCGACGACATCGTGCAGCAGTTCTTCGACAGCTTGGAAGAAGTGCCGACCCGCTCCGACGAGCAGAAGAGGCTCACCCGCGACACCACCGACGAGGAGATGGTGCGCGTGGCACCAGTGGAGGAGGCGGCAGCAGCTGCTGCCATCGGGCGTCTTCGGGTACACCGTGGAGGAGGCAGACGCAGCCGAGGCGGCAAGCCTTGCCGGCGAAGGAGTTCGCCCGGCGAGGAAGAGCTTGTCGCACCCGAGGCGAGTCGAGCGGACCAGCCGAGGGCGCTTCTTCCCCACCATCCAGCTTGCCGCAACGGAGCCCGGCTCCGCTAAAGAGGCGCCTCCGCAAGGTCGGAGACGAGACGGGCGGCAGACGGGCCCACAACCGCGAAGCGCCATGACGCGCTCATCATGCAAGCGATGTTGCCGCTGGATTACCTCACACTGCTTGCGACAACCTGGGTGGGATCCTCCTGTGCCACCGCCGACGCCTCCGCCAAGCGGCCAAGAGAGCCCACTCCTCCGCCTCGTCGCGCCGGAGGCGAGCCGGAGTTTGAATTCTCCGCGCTCAGCTCCGAGGAGGAAGAAGAGTAAGCTTCACTATTGTGCTTGTATTTCTTCAATTTTGTTGCGTCATCTTGAATCTGATTTGCTTCGTTCTGAACCCTTTCCTTTCTAGGACGCTGGCCCAGAGAGCGTCGAAGAGAGCCAAGACCCCGGTGGTCGTCGTTGAGGACGATCCACCCGTGGCAACAGGAGGCGCGTCTGAGACCCCCTGGCCGGACCCAGCAACCCTGCCTCGAGCAGCCCCGTACAGCCCCCGGAGTAAGTATGCGGTTTACTTCTTCGTTAGGTGTGCATGGGTGCTCCTTCTTCATTGACATCTGACTGTTGGTTTGTGTAGGAGCAGAGCAGCCTCATCAGGAGGGCTCGGAAGCCGCCCCTGAAATTCTATCTGCTTCGACTATGCCGCCAAGGGAGGATTCTCCGGCAAGGGAGGCTACTCCGGCAAGGGACAACACCAGTGATCCTCCAGTGGTCGAGACCATGGCTGCAGATCCCATTGCAGGTAATCCTCTTGCGCGAAAATCTCCCTTGGGCTTGTTTTCTTCTATTTTTCTTTGAATGTTTGCTTGACTGTTCTTTTTTTGTCTGACGCAGAGCCGATGGAGACCGAGGTCGCTGGCGAGGAGGACGCGCGCGGCAACACTGATGAAGCCGCCGTCGTGGAAGAGGAAGCCGGCGCTGACGAGCCTGTCGGCGAGGAGGCCACCGAGGCTGCCGCCACAGAAGCTGGCGAGGGGTCTGGCGATCGCACTGACGGCCCTGGGGCCGCAGGATCGCCAGGCGCTATACCGACCGCCGACTCCCGCCGCTGCAGCATCAGTTCAAGAGCCCCACCGGCGCCTACTTGAAGGCCGGCGGTGTCTTCATCAAGCTCCCATGGGAGTCGAGCTCAGGCGCCCGGTCGAAGGAGAGACCTTCGACGGAGAGCTGCTTCGCCTCCGCTGGGCTGACGCTGTGGACGCGCGCCAAGCAGCAGCGGGCGAAGTCCGAGGAGGAGCAATGGTCTTTGAAGAAGCTGCTGTCGCTCTACCGCGCCCGGCAAGCCAAGTTGGAGTCCCGGGAAGCACTTGTCGCGAGGGCGGGAGCAGACATGGAGAAGCGCGCAGAAGAGCTCCGGGGCGCCAACCAAGAAACTCTCCGGAACATAGCAGAAGCGCGGGAGCAACTTGCCGAGGAGCGCACGGCCTTCATCCTTGAGAAGGCTGCAACTGAGGAGGAGCAACGGCTTGCCGCCGAGAAGCTGTCCGCGCAGGAAAACGAGCTGGCGCAGCGGAAGGTCAACCTGGACAGCCACGAGGAAGAGCTTGTCGCGTGCGAGGAGTCACTTGGCGGGGCTCTTAAGGAAGCGAAGGATGCTGCCGCATCCGCCGAGGCCGCCAAGAAAGAGCTGGAGACAAAGGTGGCGCAACTGGAGGCCAGTCTTCAGAAGAGCGGCGAGGAGCTTGCCGCGCTCAAGCACGAGCGCGAGAAGGACGCCTACACTCTTGGCGAGCTGCAGGGCCGTCTCGCTGATAGGGAGCAAGGAGCTCGACGCCGCCAAGGATTCTAAGGCAGATCTTGGTGAAGCAGACCACTCGGCCTTGACGGGCACGGCGCCAAGGAGCGGGAGGTGGGCCTGTTGGAGCAGATCAAGGCCAAGGAGGAGCTCTTTGGCGGATGTTGTTGCCACCCAGGCGCCTTGAGGGAGAGTGTGGAGCATCGATCAAGGTCTTGTGGATCTTGCCGCCGACATCCACAACGAGCTGATGGAGCTGGGGATGGTGGATCTCGGATACTCCTCCGACGAGCATCTCTAACCCAGCGCCAAGCTTAGCTTATTCTTCAAGGGCGTGGTGATGGGCCTCCAGCGACTCCGGGAAGAGGTCCCAAAGCAGCTGGCCGAGGAATCGCGCCAGATCTGTGCAGGAGCCCTCGAGAAGGTGTTGATGAAGGTGGCCTTCCGCAATCCAGGCCTCAACCTCAACGGCGTCCTCAGATCCTTGCCGCCAGATGCCGACGTGGAGGCGCTCAAAGCCCTTGTCGCACCCATTGTGGACAAGGTGAACAAGATCAAGCGGATTGATGGCGACCGCGTAGACTAGGCCGCCACTTTTATCTTTCCCTTGTCGCTGCTGATCATGTTTAGGACAATTTATTAGATCTGCGACAAGTTATTTTGTAATATACTCTATCTTAGGCGATCATTGCAATGTTATTTCCTTTACTTGATTCCTTCCTTTGTACGTTTTTACCCTACGCTTTTAGGGAACTTGTCGGTGCAGCCACCTTTGCAGCGAAGGCCGAGTGCGAACGTCAAGCTTTGGCGGTGCCGCCTCCGACAAGCAACCTTGTCGCGACTAGCTGCAGCTCACTTAAGTTGTTGAGCGGACTCGAAACAAAGTAAGGCGCCGACTAGTCATGAAGTTGGTTCCTCTGCGCACAGGTTTTCCATACAAAGTACTATCGTTCGAGGAAGATAACTTAAAAATTTAAAAACTGATTGCTCAATATTTTGGCAACTTAGCTTTTCTGTCGTTTGCTTCCCGATAAGGCGAAACTTCCTCGAGCAACGCTTGGTCCATAGTATTATCTTCTCCTTCCCCCCTGGTTAACTTGTGCGCGAGGGAGCCTTCCTTTCTTTGAGAAAAGAGAAAGAAGAGAAAATAAAGTTATGGAGCCTAGCGGCTCGATATTGCTTACCGGGTGTGGGTGCTGCACAAAGTGTTAGCCAAAACATGCAATAAAATGATGAAAGCATGAATTTGACAAGTTGTGCGCAACACATGAGCTTTACTGATGCACGGGGTCTGCGCCCGGGTTTGTACAAAGGATTACATGCAACAGCGGGAAGACTTGTACAAAAGGTGGTTGCCGGAACAGGTTCCGGCAACCGCGCCCTATGGGTAAAACTTACGAAGATGCTCAATGTTCCAGGAGTTGCTCACCGGAATGCCATCTTCGGTCTCAAGGCGGACAACACCAGGCCTAGTGACTCGTTTCACTCGATAAGGGCCTTCCCACTTCGGCGTCAACTTGTTTGAATTCTTGGTGGACTGAACGCGCCGAAGAACAAGGTCGCCTTCCTCGAGGCTTCTGGCACTAACTTTGCGGCTATGGTAGAGACGCAAAGCTTGCAATAACGAGCAGCTTGTGTGGTGACTTTGAGGCGATCCTCCTCAAGGAGCAGCGTGTCATCTTGTCGCAGCTGCTCTTGCTCAAGCTCATCATAAGCGAGCACTCGAGGCGATCCGTATCACGAGTTCCGTGGGCAGAACTGCCTGCTGCTCCATAGACTAGAGCAAAGGGTGTCCGGCGGTGGCTCGATTTGGCATCGTCCTGATCGACCAAAGAACCACCGGCAGCTCCTCGATCCAGTTTCTTCCGCACTTGTGCAGCCTGTCGAAAGTTCTGGTATTGAGCCCGCGCAGCACTTCAGCATTTGCCATCTCTGCTTGACCGTTGCTTCTCGGATGAGCAACAGAAGCAAAGCAGACCTTGGCGCCAAGATCTTGGACGTACTGCGTGAAGGTGCGACTCGTGAACTGTGTGTTGTTGTCGGTGATGATCCTGTTAGGGATTCCGAAACGGCAAAGAATCGACACAAGAACTTGATGCTTGTTGTCTTGTCACCTTCCTCATCGCTTCCACTTCCGCCACTTTGTGAACTTGTCGATGGCGGCGTACAAGTACTCAAAGCCCCGCAGCTTCGGGGAAAGGGCCGAGGATGTCGAGCCCCGGACGAAAATGGCGAGGATAAAGGGATCGTCTGGAGAGCTTGAGCTGGCTGGTGTATCTGTTTGGAATGGAACAGCACGCTTCACACTTGGTTACTTGTGCGATTTGCATCTGGAGGCTGTCGGCCAAAAGAAACCTTGCCGGAACGCTTTGCCGGCAAGTGCTCTGGCGCCAATGTGGTGACCACATGTGCCTCCATGTATCTCCGCCAACATATTTTGTCCATCTTCCCGGCAAATACACTTCAATTTCACACTGTTGAGTCTTCTTACATACAGTGTCTTTGTCGACAAACTGGTACATACTTGACTGCCGGGCTACTCTTTCCGCTTCTTCTTGTTCTTGGGAAGTTCTCTGTCTGAAGGAAATGGACAATCTGCTGCGCCCATGCCGGAGCTTGCGGCTCGACAACAAGGACTAAAGGCACATCTCGCTGCTGCGGGAACATCAGCTTCCACGGCAAGAACACTGCGGCTCAGCCGGAGCTTGACCTTCCCGACAATCTTGCCGAGCAGAACTTGTCGGGGCGTGCCTTCAACGAAACAAACCACAGGGCTTGTCGGAGCAGACTGCCCCTCAGCACTGTTCGTGTCGATCTTGGGGACCTTCTTGGCGGCGGCTTCGGGAAGCTCTGCCGGAAAGTAGTCGCTAGAGATCAACTTCCTCTTCTTGCTCTGTCCGGTTGATGGTGTTACGGTTGGTTGAGTTAGCTTGAGCACAAAAATCCCTGGTTCCATAGGCAACTTGAGTGCAGCGCACTTTGACAGGCCATTAGCAATATCATTCTGAGCTCTTGGAACATGTTCCATTTGTAGGCCGTCAAAGTGCTCTTCTAGCTTCCTCACTTCATCAACGTAGGCTTCCATCAATGGACTCTGATAATCTTTGTTCACTTGGCGGACGACAAGCTGCGAGTCACCCCTGACAATGAGCTTCCTAATCCCAAGGTCCACTGCGATCCTGAGACCGGCAAGCAGACCTTCATACTCTGCAGTATTGTTTGTCGCTTGCTCCTTGGGAAAATGCATTTGGACTATGTACTTGAGGTGCTCTCCGGTGGGTGCTATAAGCAGCACGCCAGCCCCGGCGCCTTGCAGCGAGAAGGCACCATCAAATTACATCATCCACTCTTTGCTCGCCTCCTTGACGGGGATGCTCGTCTCTGGAATTTCTTCATCTGGTGTTGGCGTCCATTCTGCTATGAATTCTGCCAATGCTCTGCTTTGGATAGTTGAAGTGCTTTCAAACTTGAGGCCAAAGCTTGACAGTTCGATGCCCACTCGACAATCACCTTTGTTGCCTCACGGATTCTGCAGTATCCTCTTCATTGGAAAGCGAGTGACAACTGTGATCTCATGTGCCTGAAAGTAATGGCGCAGCTTTCTCGAGGCCATGAGGAGGCCGAAGCAATTTCTGCACACAGTACCTTGACCTAGCCCCTGCGAAGGGAACCGACAAAGTAAACTGGGCGCTGCACCATCCTTTTACGCATACGCTCTTGCGTCTGCGCAGATCCGTCCTTGTCGGGACCAGAGCTTGCCGAGAAGCCCCAGCTTGTCCATTTGGATGTGTCTGCCGTGGTTGCTAGCTCATCATCCGCCTCCCTCTCCGCTACTAACGCAGCACTAACTACTTGATTGGTTGCCGCTATATATAGCAGCAACTTCTCTTGTGGCTTAGGTGCGACAAGTGTTGGAGTGGAGGACAAGTATCTCTTCAAGTCCTGCAGCGCAGCCTCCGCTTCGGGAGTCCATTTCATTGGACCTGCCTTTTTCAAAATTTTGAAAAATGGCAGGGCGCGCTTAGCAGATCTAGAGATAAACCTGCTGAGAGCAGCTACGCAACCGGCAAGCCTTCGTACATCCTTGACGCGCTTTGGTGCTTCAATCTGCTCAATGGCCTTGATCTTGTCGGGATTGGCTTCAATTCCCCGCTGAGACACGAAGAACCCGAGAAGCTTGCCGGAAGGGACTCCAAACACGCACTTCTCGGGGTTGAGCTTGAGGTTGATCTTGCGCAGATTTGCAAAGGTCTCGTCCAAATCTTGAACCAGAGTTGCTTTGTCCTTGCTCTTGACCACTATGTCATCCATGTAGGCTTCTACATTTCTGTGCATTTGCGGCTCAAAAGCGTCATGGACTACTATTGCAAAAGTTGAACCAGCATTCTTCAAACCGAAAGGCATCCGTATGAAACAGTATGTGCCACATGGAGTAATGAATGCGGTCTTCTCCTCATCTTCTTCTGCCATGAAGATCTGATGATATCCTGAGTATGCATCAAGAAATGAAAGCAAATCACATCCAGCCGTGGAGTCAACAATCTGGTCGATGCGCGACAAGGGAAATGGATCTTTGGTACAAGCTTTATTAACATCCGTGAAGTCAATACAAAGTCTCCATTTCCCATTTGCCTTGCGCACAACTACAGGATTGGCCAACCACGTAGGATGAAGCACTCCTCTGACAAGGCCTGCTGCTTCCAATTTCTTGATCTCTTCTGCGATGAATTCTTGGCGCTCCACTGCATGTTTCCTGATTTTCTGCTTGACGGGCCGCGCATGAGGACAAACGGCCAGGCGGTGCTCAATTACTTTCCTGGGAACACCGGGGATGTCAGACGGTTGCCATGCAAGCACGTCGACGTTCGCCTGCAGGAAAGCAAAGAGCGTGCTTTCCTATTTAGGGTCGAGAGAGGCACTGATGGTGAAGGTACCACCAGTGCCGTCCTCCTTGGCGGACACCTTCTTGGTCTTTGGCGGAGCTGCCATCGTCTTCTTGCACTTGCCGGTGGAGCTCGATGGTGCGTCCTCGACGGTAGCGCAGCACTCCGAAGAGGTGCGCTTGCTGGAGTAGGCATCAGAGCTCTTGCCGGACTTGGACTTGGTCTTCTTCCCCCCGGGAGCTTCAGCGGCAAGTGGCTTGCAATCTGTCGCGGCTGCTGCATCCCGGTAGATCTTGTTGGCGCAGATAAGAGCATCTTTCTTGTCGCCATGGACAGAGATGATGCTTATCGGGCCCGGCATCTTGAGTAAGTTGTAGGCATAGTGAGAGGCCGCCATGAACTTGGCGAGCGCTGGACGGCCAAGTATCCCATTGTAAGGCAATGGGAAATCAGCAACGTCGAATGTGACCCTCTCAGTCCTAAAGTTTAGCTCGCTGCCAAATGTTACTGGCAATGTGATCTTCCCTTTCGGCTTGCTCCTTCCCGGATTGATTCCTTGGAATGTGCCAGTCTCTTCGAGCTCGCTGTCAGGGATTTGAAGCTTCTGGAGCACCGCGGAGGAGATCAGGTTCAAGCCGGCCCCGCCGTCAACTAGCATCTTGGTGACCTTGAGGTTGCGGATAGTTGGTGAGACCAACATCGGCAAGCACCCGACCGCAGTTACGCGATCAGGGTGGTCCTCAATATCAAAGATGATAGGCGTGCTGGACCACTTCAGAGGCTTGCGTGACTCTACGGATGGTTCCGCTGCATTGACTTCCTGCATCCACTGCTTGAGTTGGCGGTGGGAAGTATGCAGGGAAGCACCTCCGTCAACGCAGAGAACCTCCGTGGCTTTCTGAAACTCCTGCTCATCGGCGTCGTCATCATCCATGTCTTCGTCGTCGTCTTCATCTTCATCCTTGTCGCGGCCGCGGGGAGGCATGTCTCCTTGCCGCTGCTTGGCCTTGCCGCGGCGTCCTCCCCGGCCGGGACGTTTCTTGCCGGCTCCTCCAGCACCTTCTTGGGCCTTCTCCTTGTCGCGCCGCTCGTACTCAGCCTTCTGCTGTTCAACAAGCTACTCGACCTTCTTGCAGCTCTGGAGGTCGTGACCCTTGGTGTGGTGGATCTTGCAGTATTGCTTGCCGGAGCCGTCCTGCTTGTCGGCGGCCGCCACAGACTGGTGGTTGGCGTCAGCGGCAACCTCCTTGCCGGAGCCACCAGCCTTGGCGTTCTTGTCGCCACCTCCGTTGCCGGACTGCTCAACAGCTAGCAATTCTCTGCCTTTCTTCTTCCTGTTGCCTCGCCACGGCTCTTCTTTGCAGGCGGTCTCCTCCTTGTCGAGATCCACCTTCGCATTCTCTCACAGGAGTCTCCTCCCTTCCTCAAAGACGTGCACACTTGTCGGCCAAGGCATACAGCTCATCGGCGTCCTTGACTTTGCACATCGCCATCTCCTCCTCATCCTGCGGTTCCGCACGTTCGATGAAACACGCTGATCACCGCGGCAGGGTGGACATCTGGGATGTTGTAGTGCACACGGCTGAATCTCTGAATGAACTTGCGCAGGGACTCTCCTTCCTTCTGGGAGAGCAGATGAAGGTCACTTTCTTGGCCATGAGGCTTGTGGCCGCCTGTGAAGGCGCCAAGAAACTGATGGCATAGGTCTGCCCAAGAGGATATGGAGCTATCCGGCAAGTGCATGAGCCAGGACCTGACGTTGGGCTTGAGCACTAGCGGGAAGTAGTTGGCGAGGATCTTGTCGTCTCGTCCCCCCGCAGCTTGCACCGCAATGGTGTAGATGCTGAGGAACTCCGACGGATGCGTCCTACCATCGTACTTCTCTGGCACGTCCGGCTTGAAGTTCTTCTGGCTGGGCCACTGAACTTGCCGTAGCTCACGAGTGAACGCAGGGCAACCTACCGCGTACGGCAAGTCGCCTGGTTCCTCTGGCGCGTGCATGACAACAGAGGGCCTGGCGCGCTTGTCGGATTGACGTCGTGCTTCTCTTCGGCGCTCGATGCGAGTTCGAGCGTCTTCTTGTTGTTGTTCGTGCAGCACTTGGCGTTGATCGCGCTGAGCTCGTGGATCCGACGACGCAGTGGACTCACTGTCGAGGTGGATCCGGCGAGTCGGCGACCTTGGCCTTCGGGGCGGAGAGTGCATGCTGGTTGCACTCCCACCGGTCTCGTCGCCACCGGCTCGCATTTGGCGTTCTTGCCGCGGTAGCGATGTGCTCGGTTGCCGCGGAGTGTCGCCGTTGGCGAAGCCGATGAGACTCTGGATGGTGGCCCTCCACTCGTCGACCTTGTCGGCCGTTGGAGGGTAATCGAGGAGCAGTTGAGCTCTCGCCAGAGCTTCTGCTGGAGTAGTGGGTGGCAGTGGCGAACGGCGCGAGGAGCGGGATATGCTCGGACTCCTATCCACGTTAGAAGGAGCAGTATCCCGTCCGAAAGCGATCAGGTTTCGCTTGTGCCAAAGCAAGCATGTTGGCGCGCATGCTGGTCTTGAACGTCCGAGAACCTCCAGCTCGCTCTCGGTCCAACGAGCGTATGGCATTGTGAATGCCATGACGCTGTTGGTCCCGCGCCTCCTGAGACGGGCGCGGTACATGTACGGACGCCGAGGTCTGCGCGGCCTTGTCCTTGGACTTGGCAGCGTCACGAGTTCCTTCGCCGGCGCCCGTTCTTCCGCCAGCGTCTGCTCCACCACCCGTTTGCTCCGGTGATGGTGGGTACGATGCGGACGGCTCCGCTGCCACCGAAGCCTTCTTCTTCGGTGGCATGTTGATGAAGATGTTGCTCGTGCGAACGCCGGATCGGGTTCACACAACCTCGACGCCCCCTACCTGGCGCGCCAAAGATGTCGGGGAGGCTGATCGGACCCACGAACACCTATGGGGCCGGCGGACCGGGCCCCTTCTGGTTCGGAGGGGCGGAGATCGCCTGAAAAGAGCGGATCGAGGCGGCTAACACGAGCAGTTTTACCCAGCTTCGGAGCTCTCCGGAGAGATAATACTCCTACTGCTGCTTGTTTGATTGTATTGTGTTCTTGCTAGGGAGCGATGAGAGCTACCGGACCTAGCGTGGGTGTCCTCTGGTTACGTATGAGTCGAACCCCTTCTACGTTGCGCATGGGCCTCCTTTTATATGCTCAAGGGGTCTCCGACAGGTGGCAACGTAGATGAGGGTACAAATGGAAAAACAGTAGTTGGTACACCTACTTGAACAGTGTACAGTGCAATGTACCTAACTCTGACGGCAAGGGACAAAAGCATTAAATGCCCATCCCTATCGCCTAAACAGTGCAACAAGGACCGTCAGGAGCGCCACCGTTTGCCACGATGGTAGGCTTGTCAGCGCCGCTTATCGCTGCTCCCCGCTGGCTGCACAGCCTCTTGACACGCGCGCATGGAACGGTCCCGTGGCGACACGTTGGTAGATGAGCTGGAGCGGAGATGAAGAGAGGTTGCCTGCCACGGCAAGTGCCTTGCCGCGGCTGAATCCTTGTCGCGTCCGGAGGCTTGTCGCTCTCCGAGCCTTCCCGGCAAGCTCCTCTTGCCGGGGTCTTGTCTTCTGCGTGCCTTGAGTGGCCTTCCTGGCAAGCTCCTCTTGTCGGGGCCTTGTCTTCGTTGAATACTTTGTTCTTGAATGGCTCCAAAGGAACCACGGAGGATCTTGGCGGTGACCAGGCAAGCCTGGCCGTGGGGTGCTGCAACTGCCCGTGCACGAGTTCGGGATACTAGGGTACCCCTACTCTAGTACACCGACAACCAGAGCATCTCACATCACGCCGTCCGTACTTCATCGGCCTTTCTCCCCTCCCCTCTCGAAACCCTAGACTGCTCATACACCGGCGTACCAGAGCCCATTCACTGCCAGCGGCGTCCACCTCTCCGGATCTGCTTCTGCGGCCGCATCTACCCCTCCCACCTCCCCTAGAAACAAGAAGACAGCACATCCACCAGCATACCACAGCCCATTCGGTGTTGGCCTTGTCCATGGTGCCGGATCTGCTTCGCGGTACTCTCGTCAACATGATGCATCTGCAGCGGCTCAATCAGATTCCCCACCGAGACGCTGCCCACACCCCCGGAGCCGCCCCACCGATGCCCCCGTCGACGGCCTCTGATCCTCTTCACCGACACCTTTCTCAACCCTACCGGAGCCGCTTCGCCGACAACATCGTCAACCCCACTGGAGTAGCTTCGCCTATACCATTTTCAACCCTACCGGGGATGCTTTGCCAACTCACAAGTCCACGGCCTCAGATCCGCTTCCTCGCACCCTCATCCAACCTACCGGAGCAGCTTTTGACGCCCCGTCCATGGCCGCAGATCCGCATCGTCGACACCATCCTTAACCCAACCATCGGAGAAGCTTCACCTACGCCCTCGTCCACGACCACAGATCCGCTTCGCCCACACCGTAGTCCACCCTACCGGAGCCGCTCCACAAACACCCTACTCGACGGTTCTAGATCTCCTTACGGACCCGACAGCCAGTAGCGGCGTCATCACCCTTGACGTTTCTAACCTGATTCTCACCGTCTGGCAAGATGCCAAGCAGCCTCCACGGCCTAGGTACTTGTCACCTTTAAACCCGTCCAGCATCACCTGCCCGGTGTACTTCAAATATACTAACAGGTCGCTTTTACCTGTTATGCAGCTAGCAAAAACTACAAGGACAATGTTTCTTCTGGATCTAACAGCTTGGCCAACCAAGATCCTGGACCGAGGCATTGCTATGATCTTGTAAGCGCGTCTCTCTCTCTTGTATTGTTACATGCTCGCCAGCGTGCTTTGCTAGGATTTTCGACCAAGAATCCCTTTGTGCAGACAATGGTTTCTACTTATGGCTGCTTAATTAGATATGTAGATGTCATACATGATACTACCTCGTACCTCCGTTCCTAAATATAAGTCTTTCTAGAGATTCCAATATAGGCTACATACGGAGCAAAATGAGTGAATCTACACTCGAAAATGCATCTATATACATCTGTATGTGGTCCATACTGGAATCTCTAAATAGACATATATTTAGGAACAGAGGCAGTACATTACACAAAATCGTAGGTGGCATGTAGGAATTCCAGTACACTACATTAGGCTCCCTTAGAGTGCCTGCTAGTCCAGCACTTAGAGCCATGGCTAGTTTATACTATGCACACAATCATTAATTGGTGGTTTAAATATGCGCAAGGGATATGCAATGTATTATCATGTAGAGATGTATGAAATTAGCCGTGCCAACTTGCAGATTGGGTTACACAATGAAAAAGTACAAGATGTATGTGGCAATTTCATGGAACATTGCAAAAAAGGAGAGCCAGCGGTGAGCCTATACAGTGTGCTATGGTACGTCACTCCTCCATTGCAATCATCGTGACATGTTATTTGTATGTCAGTTCTATTGGCCAAGTTTTTTAGGGACAGTTATTACGAGTATCCTAAGAAAATAAGCACATGTGAATATAAGCTCCATGTAATAAGCCAACCAATTCTTTTCATCGCGTTTTCAGCTTATATTTGGTATGATAAGTGAAAAGTATAGATTGCATTATATTTTTTCATTTTGCTGCCCATATGAAAATTAATTTGACTTGCAAACATCACAAATTGAACCCAGTGCAGTAATTAATATGATAGCAAAACATACCATCACTATTTGCTCAAAATGCAAATACAAAGATACCATCTACTTGGCACAATCTACTTTGGTCAATGTTTCCATAGAGATCCCATTGCCTAATTTAAACGAAAAACGCATGACCCACATTTAAATGAAGAACAATTATTTATTGAAATTCGATGGTCCAAGTGGCTGGTTATTATCATATAGCACCACCACCTGAAAGCATCATATAGCAGCAGCAGCAGCTCATAGCAACTCATCAACACCAGCGGTGCGCAATTCATCATATACCAGCAGCAGCTCATAGCAATTCATCATATAGCAGCAGGAGCAGCTCATAGCAATTCATCATATAGCAGCAGCATGAGCAGCTCATAGCAATTTATCATATAGCAGCAGCAGCTCATAGCAATTCATCATATATCATCAGCAGGAGTAGCTCATAGCAATTCATCATATAGCAGCAGCAGGAGCAGCTTATAGCAACTCATCATATAATAGCAGCAGCAACTCATAGCAATTCATCATATAGCAGCAGCAGCAGCTCATAGCAATTCATCATATAGCAGCAGCAGCAGCAGCTCATAGCAATTCATCATATAGCAGCAGCAACTCATAGCAATTCATCATACAGCAGTAGCAGGAGCAGCTCATAGCAATGCATCATATAGCAGCAGCAGAAGCAACTCATAGCAATTCATCGTATAGTGGATCAGAATGAAAATTTGGCAAAAAATCAGAGGAGATCCTCACCTTGTTGGATGAGCTCATCCTTCAATGACACCTCAAGGCCACGGCCCGGGAGGTGGGGAGGGAATAAGGTGCCTTACGCATGAGTGTGGCATCGGCTGTAGTTGTGCGGCGCTTTAGGAGTAGTGCGTTGGACGAACCATAGTGGAGCAGCTGCTGGAGACCATGAGAATGAGGGGCGGCACCAGAGGGAGGAGCAGCTAGGGATATTTGACCCTAACCGCAGGCCATGTATCCTAGCTGGACAGAGCATCGTCGAGGACCAGGCCAGATGGGACAAGTGGCGACGGCTTGCTGGAGGAACCCTAGTGCTGCAGGCAGGGGATCGAGGTAGAGGGAAAGGGGAGAGGAGATGCAAGCGGGCAGGGCAATGAACGCTTGCCTGTTTGTTTTTACTTGAGGGTGAGGTGTGACACGGGCATCACTAGTTGCATTTTGGGTGTAATATAGGCAGACAACAGAGTCATTTCACTATTCCCCTTCCCTTCAATTTTTAGTGAGGTTCTACCCGAAACACCCCCCTCCAAAGCGAAATTAGTTAAGCCCAAGCCCATAAATCAAAAATGAGTTCTTTACATCTTTTATGGCTTATTTTGAGCCCTGAAAAGGTGGAATAGAACTGGCCCTTAACCTGCAATTCAATTGTGCGTGCAATGATGAATCACTCCTGCCTGCTATAGTGTACATTTAGGCATCATCATACATGGCATAACCAAATACATGTGCATTCCATTGTAGAATCTGGAATATGCAATGTTTATATTAGTTCATACGTTGCACATGATGTTTAAATGCCCCTTAAATCTAGTCTGTCAAGTGATGGTCTTTAAGCCTCCTTCTTTGCTTCTTTTCTTGATATGTAAGATTTGCTCACACATCTGTTCAATTGCTTGTTTGCATCAGCCAGCCATACTAGGACTATTTGCTTTGATTACTTGTTGTTCTTGACCTAACACTCTAACAGAGCTTGCCAACGATTTAAACACTAATGGCTGCTATAGTGGGGCCTTTTCTAACTCATAGGTGACATAAAGGTTTGGCTGTACACTAAAGTAGGCTCTCGAAGAGTACCTGGAGATCCAGTTCGAAGGTATGCCTAGTTTTTACATAGTGCACACATAGTAAATGCTCATTTCATTGTGTGCAAGTGCAAGATATGCGGCATGTTTCATTATGTGGTGTTGTTTTATTATAATCTCATCCTTTTGTGTTCACAGACTGGAAATTATGCATATTTATCTTCCAAGGAGACGAGTAACTAGTTTGTGTCACCTTGCAGAGCGGGTGCAATGAAGATAATATTGAGGATTTCCAAGTACAAGATGTTAGGAAGGAGCCTTGCAAGAGAAGTAGGAGCTGCACTGAGCCTCTTCAACCTGTTAAGGTAAGTCACTGTATCCAACTCAACAGTTCAATTCCTTGTTTGTTTGAGCATAGTTAATTTGCTCTTTTCAGTTGCTTTATTTGTCCTCAATTAATGAGATGCCCAAAGAATGATGCACGATGTTGGGTACTTGTATAACTATTAGTTGACATAATTAAAGGCCTTACCATTTAATTACTCTGCCGAAGTGTGCCTGAAGCTTTGAAGTCTATTAACCAACTATTACTGAATGAGGCTCACAATCTAGTTTATACTAGGCTAATGATTGCATAGTTTTTCTTGCTATAGTATGTTTGTATGAAATCCTCTGCTGTTCATTATGCTCCCTAAGACTTTAATTGAGCTCTGAGAATGGCCAACTGCTTGCTTACTTCTCATAGCGTGTTGTCCAAATTTGTAACTTGTCTGTGTTTTGGATTGGGCCCCAAAATCATGCTCCTCTGGTGAGCTAAGAGAGATTTCTGTATGCAGGCTGCACAGACTACCTTTTTTATAATTTTTAAAATTTCACCTGCTTATGCTTCATGACGTGTAACATTATTGTTAGTCCTGTTTTTCCATGTACAAAATAATCTGTCTTGCTCGCTTCCTTTGTTGTAACTATATTTTTGCCCTAGTCATGTGTACTTACGAAACATTTCGGGATGAAGTGACATCAACACAAAGATCTGCGGTACATGCGGCATGGTCATTCTTGGCGATTATGGATTGGAATTGGAATGTGCTAATGTTCTCGAGCATCAACTAGAGGTGGCAAGACAACGTGTACATGATTCTGAACGTACAATCAACAAGTTGAGACTGGACATGCAGGTATTAGATGCAGGACTCAAAAAATGAAACAAGACACTGAGGTAACAATGAAGGAATTGGAGATTTTGTAGACTGAAATTTCTGCTATCTAAATCCGGCCAATCCTATTTTCTGAAGAGATTATAGTTCAAATGGTAAGTTATGTTGATGCGCGTCCATGATGTATGAGCTGTATTTTCCCAATGTATGTAATTTCTTTGTTTGTTTATGCTTTATTATCACCGGTGCCGAACCATAATGCCCGATGGGTATAATCGGCTGTAATTTCTTTATTGTATAGTGTAGGATTATTCTACGTTTCTATGCCTTAGTCTCTTTATTGTATAGTGTATGTTTTTAGAGGTGATAGTATAGAGTAGGATAATTCTTTGAATATGCCACATCGTTCAAACGGGGCCAACTCTCCCAAATGTTGTAGTGACCATGGCCCTCCATAGGCCGTACGTTCCATGGGCCATCTACGGGACGGACGATCCCTGGCCTTATGTGGCCATCGGATCCGTGGGCCGTCTATGGGCTGTCGGATCCGTGGGCCTTCTATCGGCTGGCGGATCCATGGGCCTTCCATGGGCCAGCGGATCCATGGGCCCTCTATGGACCGTCGGGTCAATGGGCCTTCTGTGGGCCGTCGGGTCAATGGGCCTTCTACGGGCCGTCTCATCTATGGGCCTTGTACGGGCCATATAAGGGTCGTAAACGGGCTAGAGTGGAAATCGTACGTTTTATGGGCTGACCATAACGGGCCGTTAAACGGCCGTATTTGATGATGCTATGAAAATGGCCCAACAAATTAACGGGCCACAAACGGGCCGACTGTATCCACGGGATGAATTTGGCCCACAAGCAGAAAAGGCCTGTAACGGGCCGTAAGTAAACGAATGCTGGAAATGAGCCCAAGAATAAATGGGCCCTGAGAAGTCCGAAAGATAACATGGGCTGGAAAACGGCCCAACGGTATAATGGGCTGTTAATGGGTATAAAGTGATACACTGTTCATCACGGGCCAGTTTTACCACGGGCCGTTAACGGGCCGAGGGTTACTAAGGGCCTCAGATGGGCCAAAGACGCGTCATGGGCCATACATGGGCCGGAAGTTAAACGGGCTGGAATTATATTGGACGGCCCGGATGACGCCATCGGGCCTAATTCGGATAGGGCCGTAAACGGGCCCCGGTTAGCGAAATGTAATGGGCTATATGCGAACAAGCCGCTAACGGGCTTGCTTGGTGGTCGCCCGCCACCTTTGACCAAGTCAAATGGGCGGCCTTTTTCACGAGAATGGGCCTCTGTTGGGCCCTGCCATGTGTCGACGTATCATAGGCGCTTTGGGTCCAATGAGTGGATGACATATGTCCCAAGCGGTGAGCCGACACGTGTTTCCTCCACCAATGATGATTTTACACGTGGAAAATCCCCATTGGTCGGAAAGATAACGGGTTATCGGATCCAAAACCCGGACCCGATAGCTTAACGACATTCCGTTACGGTGGATGCCACGTGTCGGTCACCCTTGACGAAAGCACTTACACGCGCAATTTATCGTCATGGAAGTGGACACTTCCGTGATGATAATTTTGGTAATGTCATGGAACACTTGTACGACAGCACAGGTATGACTATCTTGATTCTGTCATAAATTTGTCATGGATGTACATGCATGACAAAAAACCCGACCTACTGTGACAAACATGTATCATCACGGAAGTGTATCTTTTTGTAGTGCGGAAAGGTTTCAGATAGGTTTGGGCATTTTCCATAGTACCGAGGGGTTACCGGAGCCCCCCGGGGGGTTAATGGGCCTTCATGGGCCTTAGTGGAAGAGAGGAGGAGGCGGCCAGGTGGAGACGCGCCCCCCAAGCCCAATCTGAATTGGGGAGGGCGGCCGGCCCCCCTTTCTTTCTCTCCCTCTTCCCCTTCCTTCCCCTCCTAGTTGGACTAGGAAAGGGGGGAACCTACTCCTAGTAGGAGTAGGATTCCCCCCTTCGGGCGCACCACATGAGGCCGGCCGGCCCCCTCCTCCACTCCTTTATATACGGGGGAGGGGGGCACCCCATAGACACACAAGTTGATTTCTTAGCCGTGTGTGGTGCCCCCCTCCACAGATTTCCACCTCGGTCATAATGTTGTAGTGCTTAGGCGAAGCCCTGCGTTGGTAACTTCATCATCACCGTCACCATGTCGTCGTGCTGATGAAACTCTCCCTCGGCCTCAACTGGATCTAGAGTTCGAGGGACGTCACCGAGCTGTACGTCTGCAAATCGCAGAGGTGCCGTGCGTTCGGTACTTTATCGGTTGGATCGTGAATACGTTTGACTACATCCACTACAAAAAAATACACTTCTGTGATGATACGTGTTTGTCACAGTAGGTCGCGTTTTTTGTCATGCATGTACATCCATGACAAATTTATGACAGAATCAAGATAGTCATACATCTTTGTCGTAGAAGTGTTCCATGACATTACGAAAATTATCATCACGGAAGTGTCCACTTCCATGACGATAAATCGTGCGTCTGAAGTGCTTTCGTCAAGGGTGACCGACACGTGGCATCCACCGTAAAGCGAACGCCGTTAAGCTACCGGGTCGGGTTTTGGATCCGATAACCTGCTAATGACCCGACCAATGGGGATTTTCCACGTGTAAAATCATCATTGGCTGGAGGAAACACGTGTCGGCTCACCGCTGGGACAGATGTCATCCACTCATTGGACAGAAGGCGCCTATGATACGTCGACACGTGGCATAGCCCAACAAGTTTAATTGGGCCGACCCAATTAAAGGCCCACAAGTTTTGCGAACCATAATGGGCCGACCCAGCTAAAGGCCCACAAGATTTTGCGGACCATAATGGGCCAGCCCAGCTAAAGGCCCACAAGATTTTGCGGACCATAATGGGCCGGCCCAGCTGAAGGCCCACAAGATTTTGCGGACCATAATGGGCCGACCCAGCTAAAGGCCCACGAGATTTTGCGGACCATAATGGGCTGGCCCAGCTAAAGGCCCACAAGATTTTTGTGTGCTATAATGGGCCTTCCCAGGTAAAGGCCCACAAGATTCTTGCGGATCATAATGGGCCGGCCCAGCAAAAGGCCCACGAGATTTCGCCGACATTAATGGGCCGACCCAGCTGTAGGCCCACAAGATTTTGAGGACCCTAGTAGGCCGGCCCATTAACTGGCTGCCATGTTTTGGGCCAAATGCCGACCCATATCTGATCCGGTCCATTAATGGCCTGCCACGTTCCGGACCTAAAAGTGGCCCATATGAGATCTGGCCCGTTATAAGCCTACCATGTTCTGGGCCAAATTACGGCCCAGATCGAGTTCGACCCTTTAAGAGGCTTTGGGCTCAATTATGGCCCATATCAAATTCGCCCCAAGAATCGGACACTATGCTTTTGGGCCCACTTGCTAAAGGCCCACTTAGTAATTCGCCCGATATTAGTTTTGGCACATTAAGGGCCGTTTAACATTTCAGCCCTATATTAATTTCTTGTTAAAAGCCCGTCATATAGTTGGGCCTAACTACGGCCCGATTTGCATCCGCCTGCTTTCATGACCGATATCTGATTGGGCCAAACAAGGACCGAGACAATTTTGGCTGTTAAAAGCCCGTGATTTGATTCACACAATCATGGGTCGGGGTTCATTTCTGCCGCCCGCCCGTGAGCTGTTCGGCACGTTTGTGCCCAACCTACATCGTGATTGCATGACGGCCCAATTATGTCTGTAATTTTACGGTTTGGCGGTTCTTTGCGAAGACAGGATATATATCTGATAAAATAACTGCAGCATCGTGAATAAGAAAAATCCTAGACTATACAATAAAGAAATTACGGCATATTACATCCACTGGGAATCAAAGTTTGCCACTATGATAATAAAGCATAAGCAGACAACAGATTACATACACTGGGCATCAAAGATCGCCACCAGTGCAAATAAACACGCCGACAAAATAATATACAAAACCGACAGCACTTCAATAGAGTTCAAGAAAGGCTAGCCTTGCTGGGGAGCTGCAACGCAAGCAGCTGAGCAAGATGATGAGACTGCGCTTGTTCAACACTTATATCTTCCTCACTCTGAAAGATAAACAAGCAGACAGATGGCAGGTTTTGCATGTAAAAGTATCAGTGCTGACAGTTCATAACATTTCTTACTAACGAATAAAGTGACACAGTTTAAAATTGCATTAACACAATATGGTATTGTTCAGGTCAAGACATGGCAGGAAATGACATTGTGAAGGAGTTGGCAGCTTCACGACAACACTGGATTGTAGATCAAGAACTCATAAGTATCAATGGTTAGTGTGCTGTCAATTTATACCATTTCAAATTGGCAAATAAAGAGACGGTTTAAATAATAGTAGAATGATATGACATTGTTCATAGTTAAGACATTGCAGAATATGACATTGTGTTGTAGTGGGTAGGTTCACCACACCACTGGATTACGGATGAAGAACATAAGCATACATGCAAAGTGCAAAGAAGATCACTTGCTCTGTATAGTTTAATTTACATGGTATGAAGAAGGAACTTGGTTGTACAACTGAAAACTTAAATTGAGGACGGACAAAGTTTTGTTTATGAACTACATAATAAACTTTAAATAAGCAATTTGATGCAAACACCAAAAATAAACAGTTGTTGCAGTCATGCCTAACCAAATATATACAACAAAGTTTGAAGGCTTGAGATGGACAAACTTACATTATTGGTGAAGACAGGCTCTATAAAGGCCTTGTCCATGCCGATGGGGGGCAATTCAAGAAGTTTACCACAAAATCTTCTTCAAAAGCATTGCCTTTATTCTACATTTTGTTAAGAGTAAATATAGATGTGATAATATACGAAAAATGGAGAATATTTAAGATAAGATGAAGAGTGATTCTACATAACCAAGTAGCTATAAATGTAAGTGCAGCGATACAGGCAAAAGGTACAACCAAGAGCAATGCACAACTAAAATTCTTCAGTACCAACCTTAGGGCAAGAGTAAATATAGATCTGATGTGTAGAAAATGGAGGGCAAAGGAAAATAAGCTGCAGAGTGATGGTACATGAACAACTACCTGTCATTATAAGTACACTGATAAAGGACATCATGTACTTACAAGAACAATCGAGCTAAAAAACATTGGCATTGGATATATTCTACACTAATGTAACCATTCATACAGATCAGATAATATGGAGCGAACAATTGATAAGCAAGCTATCATAAATACTGTTGTCACATAATGAACCAGGTATGTATGCAAGTACAGTGATACAGGACAACAGGTACTAACAAGAGCAAAGCAGCGGGCAGCATATTTGCGATATCATGTCGTTCTTTTCAAACCGGAATTCTTCTTCGAGCAAATTTCCTGCAAAAAAGATCTGTAAGGCACATGCTAAAAGTAGAAGTTCAAATTGTCATGTGATTTCATAGACAAGACATCATCCTCGAACGAGACGATTGCATAACAAGGTTTTTCCATTCAATGGCTTCTAAATTTAGCACAGGAGACTTCACCGGAAATTCGTTTATAGACTTGCCACGAAAGTGTGATTTCCTCAGGTAACACCGATACTGCTGCAATGCTTCCTTGAAAAGCACAAGCAAGCTTTGCTCGTCATGACTATCCAGATTGACCCTCATCTAGTTACAACAATGTAATGTAAATCATTGATGTGTTCAATCAGCAGAAAACAGGAAAATAATAACCATGAATAATAGCACTTACACCTAAGTTGGACAGGAAGATGTGAAAATGGTGTTTGTCTTCACAATAATCTTCCCATGATGGGAATATATGCACGTAGTCCCTAACAACATTGAAAGCATTGTATTTTAAACTGGGAATACATGAAATGGGGTTCCAATCTGCAGGAATTGGCCGTCTCTGCAGTTGCGATAGGTCTTCGGCCGGTGGACTTGCTGTACTTTTTGCTGGAGTGGGATTTTTCTGTGGGACAGCTGGTGCTATGGCAGATGAAATCGGTATAACTTTTGCTGGAGTGCAGGTCCTGTGTGGTGGGGCTAGTGGTGTGGCCAGTGAAGTATGGGTACAGTCTTCTGGAGTCGGTCCTACGTTTTGTGTCACTGGTTGTACAGCCAATATAAGTGGGTGCTGTCTGATTTCTCCGGCACCACCATGTTTTTGAAGGACTTTGCTGGTGCTCCTTCAGGTTCGGCAATCACCCTCTTCCTTTTTGATGTCTGATGCACACGAACAACATTTGAGTGGAAAAACATGGTATGATGACAGATGGAATATGTATTGATAATGGATGGGCATGTCATCTCAACATATATGATGAGTAAACTAAGCAGATGGCGGTGCAACAAAGTAGAAGAAATGCTAGACAACATATGCAAGATACCCGCATCAATAAAACATTGCCAAATTAGAACAATCACCTTGATGGGTGAACAGGACAGGCCATCTGCCTTTGAGTCCTCGAGGTTAGAATAGTCATTAGGATCATATTCTGAACAAGAGTCAACAGGTGGGGAGCGTATGAGTTTCATTGCATCCAGAATGGCACTCAATGCCTTGGTGCCAATTTTGTAAGTCATTGCAGTGTTTAGCTTCAAGAGTGGACTGCTGCTAGTGCGACACAAAGCAGCTACACAGATCATAGTGTAGATATCACGGGAAAACCTTAAGCATCAGAGTAAAATCAGCAAAGTGGGACTTGCTGGAATATATGTGCTAGTATTGCCGGTAAAGCTAGAAAGGCTTCGGTACCAGCTCTCTTCAAGTGAAGGTGCGGTACTGTTAATATCAGTGTAACTCTCAAAGGCGACACAGCTCCGCGCATTTCCTTGCTATTCTTATAGGATTCAAGTGGGCAGGCCACTACAAATCCTATTCCTATGTTTACAAGATCCTACGAATCAAAGAGGCTCAAAGTGTCCATCACAACCGACCATATAGACCTCTACACTGCAAATGTCCCTGCTCATCTTCAGTACAAGGAACATACTGTACTACTAGCATACTCCCTCCATTCCAAAATATAAGTCTTTGTAGAGATTTCCACTATGGATCACATAAAGATGTATCCAGATACATTTTAGAGTGTAGATTCACTCATTTTGCTCCATATGTAGTCCATGGTGGAATCTATACAAAGACTTGTATTTAAAACGGAGAGAGTACATATTAAAGAATAACGGAAGAGGAACATGGTAAAGAAGAGCAATCAGATTTTGGATAATAAAATGTTGGTTGCGTAGTGCCCGACAAGATGAACCAGAGCGCATTAAGAATGCAACTCCTGTGTGTCTCTCGACCATTTCAGGCGGTTGGATGAAGATCCCACGTCTCCTAACCCTTCTTCTTCCTCATCTCTTAATTCTTCCCATCTGAGAACATCAAGACGGGCCAGCCGTCGGACCACCGCCCCCATCGGCCTGTGTTCCTCCGCCACCCCCACCCCCACCAGCGTCGAGTTTTCTTTGTTCGTGAGGCCCCACAACCACCCGAGCCCTTGGATCGCACCGGCGAACTCCGTGAGCTCAAAAATCGGCCGACACAATTTTGAAATTTAGTCTCTGCGATTTAACTAGTGTGGAATATAAAGGGAAAACCATAAGCATAGGGATATAGTGTTGAGCGTGCCATGGCGGATCTGAACGTGCAAACCGGACAAAGGCAACCGCAACCAAGACAAGAAATCGAGTAAAGCGGTGGCGATCTATTTTCTTGCTGCGATAAATAAGTTGACCAGATCTGAAAGAGTACCGCCTACAGTGCGGGCGCCGATGTACGCATTTCTTGAGAATTTGACGGTGTTGCGGTAGCGATGGCTGTCGGCGTGGAAGCAGATCTAGGAGGGTAGACGGTGGCGGTGGCGCGATGGGACGAGACGGTCGTAGGAGCGGTGCCGGCAAGGTGGACGACGGCGGGGATGAAGCGAGAGGACGGGATGGAAGGATCCCGGTCCGAAGGCGTGGATGAGAGAGGTCGATCTCTTGTAATGGACGTCGGCGTCGGGGTATCAGCTCCGACATGGTGGAGGAGGTCGGTGGTGGATGGGGTGGCGGATGGCGGCGGACGGAGGAGGGTGGGGTGGAGAGGGTGTTTTGGCGCCCACGGAGTACGAATGGGGAAAAGGGAGGTAGAGAGGAAGGGGGGAACCATGTATTCAGGGCGCGCTTGTCTCAAATGCGAGGAAATTTACAAACTTAGCCCCTGCTTTCAAATTTCTACTACATCACAAAGCAACATTAGTCGGTTGGGGATAGGACGGTAATCTCGCATACACAATCAATATTTGCCGACGAGAGTTTGTTTTTGGCGCCCACCGTGTATGAATATGAATCGGGGAGGGAGTCGATTTCGGCCGAGGGCACACTGTGTTTTGGTGCTCACCGTGTATGAATCCAGGTGAGAGGCGGTTACGTCACGTTTGGGTGAAATTACAAACCTACCCCTATCGAAACCTATAGAAATCCAGTAGATAGGCTTTGCGTGGCAGGGATAGGCAGTAGTGATTTCCATCTCGCATATTTTGGTTTCGGGCGGGGTTACTGCGACTTTCCCCACTTTGTTCAAATTTTACACAGTGCACGTTTACCGTACCAACTCAATTCGAATCCCGTTTGTATTCTACTATTTTTTTCGGGCGGGATCCATTTTCAATTGGAATTACATTCTATATACATCATTTTTTTATATATACTTTCAAAAGCACAACAAAGAATTCTGCTCCTTTATATGTATAATATGAATTACAAATACAACAATCTCGAAATCTTAAGGTTGAATTCAAAAAAATTTAACCAAATTATGTTCTATTAAAATGTATGGATCAGTAATATCTACATATTAAATAATATAGATGTGCGTGAATTCATATGAGTATGCATGTTTGATAGATCAATTTTGGTTCGAGTATGGATTACATGTATCATCATCTCGAATTCAAATATTTGAATCCCTTTTTTCTTCACTCCTTTCACGCCCATCTCTCCCGCATGCATGCTCCTTCAGGTAGCTATCACTCTCTTTTCTCCAGCTCACCCGCACGCTCACTTCATGTTTCTCCTATCCTCGCAAACATGGTCTCTCGACGTCTCCCTTGAGAAGTGTCACACTCTCGCTATCATTATACATTACACGGTTTTCATTAGTCTACTGTTCTCTGGTATCACTCGGTACCTAAGCTTTCTTTTTCACCGCCACACACAGTCTCCACTCGTCTTTCACTTTGTCTTTCTCTCTATGGGATTCTCTCACACACCGTATATGTCTCTACATATGACTCATACCACTAAAATTACTCTCTCTCTCTCTCTCTCTCCTGTAGACACAACATTTGTTGCGGTCTCCTTTTCGTCTCCATCCCAGACTGACAATATTCATTTGTTTATCGATCAGACAACCCCGACTAACGTCTCCTCTCTCTCTCTCTCACAGACACACACACACACAACTCCTTCTTCCACTCCCCTTCCCGACTACCGTCTCTCTCTCACACACACAGAACTCTCGCTTTCGCACCCCGACTCGTATTTCTCTCACAAACATTTATCGACTGGCTAGCCTCTAGATAGGTTTATACACCCGCACAATCGTGCTTCCACCATCGCATACATGTCTCTCTCCCGCTCCTTGTATCTATGTAGCCTTTCTTCCCTTCTTGAGACACGCCCTCTCGATCGTGCACACACACACTATCGCCTCATTTTAAGCTGATACCTATCGCACACACACTACTTGTGTCTTTGTCACACATGCACTCTGCCCTCCTCCACTCTCCCCCTCTCTCTCACACACATGGGCCTTTTGCAACAACTAGCAAGATGCCCATGCGTTGCACGGAACATCAAGATGCATTTTTATGAGTATTTTATCTTGTGGGGGAAAAGGATGAACGAGGGACTGCCTTATTTGCAAATGTGGAGAGGGGTGTGGGTATCTTTTTGCAAAATTGCCATAGTTTCCTTCCTATCCATCAGATATAGATCGGATGGCAAATATTGCAGGATGGCAGGCACACGATCATCCCGACAATGCTTTTTATAAGAGTAGGCATAAAAATAGAGTTGGCGATGATGGTGGGCCCGCCATCCTGCAATGTAGGTCGTCCGATGTATATCTGACGGAGAGGAAGGAAAATAACGCAATTTACCCGCACTCTACGCTGTTGGGGAACGTTGCAGAAAATTAAAATTTTTCCTACGGTTTCACCAAGATCCATCTATGAGTTCATCTAAGCAACGATTCATCGGAGAGAGATTGCATCTACATACCACTTGTAGATCGCGTGCGGAAGCATTCAAGGGAACGGTGATGATGGAGTCGCACTTCGCCGTGATTCAAATCACCGATGACCAAGTGCCGAGCGGATAGCACCTCTGCGTTCAACACACGTGCACGGAACGGACGACGTCTCCTCCTTCTTGATCCAGCAAGGGGAAGGAGAGGTTGAGGAAGAAGGCTCCAGCAGCAAAGACGACGGCGTGATGATGGTGGAGAGGCAAGATTCGGCTGTGGCTTCGCCAAGAATTCAACGGAGGAGGAGAGGTGTTGGGGAGGGGAGGGGCTGCGCCTTGGATGTGTGTTGCAGCCCTCCCCTCACCCCTCTATTTATAGGGGAAGGGGCAAGGGGGGCCGGCCCCTCTAGATGAGATCTAGAGGGGGGGCGGCGACCAGGGAGGGGGGCTTGCCCCCCAAGCAAAGGGGGCGCCCCCACTAGGGGTTCCCCCAACCCTAGGCGCATGGGCCCAAGGGGGATGCGCCCAGCCCTCCAGGCTGGTTCCTGCCTTGTGGCCCATGAGGCCCTCCGAGGAGGTGGCCCCTCGGTGGACCCCCGGAACCTCTCCGGTGGCCCCGGTACAATACCGATATGCCCCCGAAACTTTCCGGTGTCCGTATGACAACTTCCCATATATAAATCTTCACCTCCGGACCATTCCAGAACTCCTCGTGACGTCCGGGATCTCATCCGGGACTCCGAACAACATTCGGTAATCACATACAAGTCTTCCTAATAACCCTAGCGTCACTGAACCTTAAGTGTGTAGACCCTACGGGTTCAGGAGACATGCAGACACGACCGAGATGACTCTCCGGTCAATAACCAATAGCGGGATCTGGATACCCATGTTGGCTCCCACATAATCCTTGATGATCTCATCGGATGAACCACGATGTCGAGGATTCAAGCAACCCCGTATACTATTCCTTTTGTCAGACGGTATGTTACTTGCCCGAGATTCGATCGTCGGTATCCCAATACCTCGTTCAATCTCGTTACCGGCAAGTCACTTTACTCGTACCGTAGTGCATGATCCCGTGACCAGACAATTGGTCACTTTGAGCTCATTATGAAGATGCACTACCGAGTGGGCCCAGTGATACCTCTCCGTAACACGGAATGACAAATACCAGTCTCGATCCGTGTCAACCCAATAGACACTTTCGGAGATACCTGTAGTGCACCTTTATAGTCACCCAGTTACGTTGTGACGTTTGGTACACCCAAAGCACTCCTACGGTATCCGGGAGTTACACGATCTCATGGTCTAAGGAAGAGATACTTGACATTGAAAAGCTCTAGCAAAAGCGAACTACACGATCTTGTGCTATGCTTAGGATTGGGTCTTGTCCATCACATCATTCTCCTAATGATGTGATCCCGTTATCAACGACATCCAAATGTCCATAGTCGGAAACCATGACTATCTGTTGATCAACGAGCTAGTCAACTAGAGGCTCACTAGGGACATGTTGTGGTCTAAGTATTCACACGCGTGTATTACGATTTCCGGATAATACAATTATAGCATGAATAAAAGACAATTATCACGAACAAGGAAATATAATAATAATCCTTTTATTATTGCCTCTAGGGCATATTGCCAACAGTATCCCACTTGCACTAGAGTCAATAATCTTGTTACATGGTGATGAATCGAACACCCATAGAGTTACGGTGTTGATCATGTTTTGCTTTCATGGAAGAGGTTTAGTCAACGGATCTGCGACATTCAGATCCGTATGCACTTTGCAAATTTCTATCTCCATCTTGAACATTTTCACGGATGGAGTTGAAGCGACGCTTGATGTGCCTGGTCTTCTTGTGAAACCTGGGCTCCTTGGCAAGTGCAATAGCTCCAAAGGTTGTCACAGAAGAGTTTGATCGGCCCCGACGCATTGGGTATGACTCCTAGGCCGGTGATGAACTCCTTCACCCAAATTGCTTCATGCGCTGCCTCCGAGGCTGCCATGTACTCCGCTTCACATGTAGATCCCGCCACGATGCTCTGCTTGCAGCTGCACCATTCAACATATACACGTATCCGGTTTGTGACTTAGAGTCATCCAGATCTGTGTCGAAGCTAGTGTCGACGTAACCCTTTACGACGAGCTCTTCGTCACCTCCATAAACGAGAAACATGTCCTTTGTCCTTTTGGTACTTCAGGATATTCTTGACCGCTGTCCGGTGTTCCTTGCGGGATTACTTTGGTACCTTCCTACCAAACTTACGGCAAGGTTTACATCAGGTCTGGTACACAGCATGGCATACATAATTGAACCTATGGCTGATGCATAGGGGATGACACTCATCTCTTCTTTATCTTTTGCCGTGGTCGGGCATTGAGCGGAGATCAATCTCACACCTTGCAGTACAGGCAATAACCCTTTCTTGGACTGATCCATTTTGTACTTCTTCAAAATCTTATCAAGGTATGTGCTTTGTGAAAGACCTATGAGGCGTCTCGATCTATCTCTATAGATCTTGATGCCTAATATATAAGCAGCTTCTCCAAGGTCCTTCATTGAAAAACTTTTATTCAAGTAGGCCTTAATGCTGTCCAAGAGTTCTATATCATTTCCCATCAAAAGTATGTCATCTACATATAATATGAGAAATGCTCTGAGCTCCCATTCACTTTCTTGTAAACGCAGGCTTCTCCATAAGTCTGCATAAACCCAAATGCTTTGATCATCTCATCAAAGCGAATGTTCCAACTACGAGATGCTTGCACCAGCCCATAAATGGATTGCTTGGAGCTTGCATACTTTGTTAGCATTCTTAGGATCGACAAAACCTTCCGGCTGCATCATATACAGCTCTTCCTTAAGATAACCGTTAAGGAATGCCGTTTTGACGTCCATACGCCATAACTCATAATCATAGTATGATGCAAAAGCTAACATGAATCGGACGCACTTAACATTCGCTACGGGAGAGAAAGTCTCATCGTAGTCAATCACTTGAACTTGCCGATAACCCGTAGCGACAAGTCGAGCGTTATAGATGGTGACATTACCATCCGCGTCCGTCTTCTTCTTAAAGATCCATTTGTTTTCTATCGCTCGCCGATCATCGGGCAAGTCCGTCAAAGTCCATACTTTGTTTTCTGTGACACTCCAAAATTTTTTCTTTGGTTTTCTTCAAAACTTTGTTGCATTTGAAGGAGGTCACCAAAACACTTCCAAAAAAAATCTCTATCAAAAGCTTTTTCCTCTGGCAAATATTTCAATTTTGCATCTCCTTCAACTCTGGTGTTTAGTTTTTAAATTTTTCCTCTAATTGTTCTCTTCTCAAGGATTCAAGAAAAAATCTTTGAAGTTTATTTTTTCTTTCAGAAAGAAACTCTAGGAGTTTTTCATTCTCTCCCATATGTGAAATCATTCATGATTTGGCCATACACCACATGGTAAAATCTTCCCAAATATATCTCCTTCCACTTTGGGCAATCCAAACACTCTATCTCTACTAGTTCAACCCTCTTCTGAGTTTTTATTTCAATTAATTCTCTCCCAAATCTTTTACATCTATTATTTTGAGCCTAGGTAATTAGCAAAGCAAGTACCTTAATGCATTTGAATTTTGACCTCAAACCAACTCCCTTGGATAGTCCTTGGTACCCGCAACCTAGAACTATCAAGATCCACTCCTCTTCTGTTCAAAAATTTCAAATTATAGTCCCTGCAAGTTTGGACCAGATTTGCCAAATTTGGTGAAATTCATATCTACATTGCTCCAAAAATTCCACAAATATTCAGGCAGCCTCTAGATGCAATGAGAGGCCCCTCCACCAAAAACCAGCTCAAGGAAAAATCCCTACATGCCTAGATCATTACGTCGAACACCTTGCATGCACTATTTACATTCACCTTCGTAAAATTCAGAAGTTCAAGGTCGATCTCCATCGGTAACTTCAGTCCACGAGTCCACGATGACCTTGGCACGTTGCTCGCAGCCTATCCCTCTTGTCCGGAGCTTCACACGGCGCCATGGCGCGTTCTGGCGTCGGTGGCGCCGCCCAGCTCTTGGCGGCGTGCTTTGCGGCGGCTGCACCACCGTAACGGACGACAGGGGGCAAAACTGCGGCGCAACGCCGTTCGGCGCCGCCCAAGCGTCCTGGTAGCTCCGCGTGGCCACCTCCTTGCCAGCGCACGCATGCGGCACCGTCGCCGTGGCTTGGCAATCGCAGAGCACGCTCTCTGCCGCCGACGGGCCGTGCGGCCGTTCCGTCGAGGGCAGACCGTAACCAGCCCTCCCGTGCTGAGTTGGACACGGGAACGGCTGCAATACTCCTCCTAGGCGATGCTCAAGCCCCTAAGCCGACCGTCCAGCCATAGCGCCGCCATAATCAACTCGCCGGACTTACCCGTTCACGGCAACCGACTCGAGCCGGCTATATATAGCACCCCGAGCTTGCTCTCGCCTCTGCACGACTCCACCACCTCACCAGACCCCGCCTAGCCACTGGAGGGGCCTCGAGGGGCCTTTCTTCCTCGACTCAGCCACCTCCGTCCGCCTCGGGCTCCGGCATCGTTCTCTCGGTGAGAACTCCTCCGCCGCCCTACTTTCGCCGTAGCCTCGTACCACCTCTAGTAGGATAACCCCCACCTCAATTTTGGCCCCGCAGACTCTCTCCGGCGAGATCCATGACCGTCCGAACCGCCGTCCGCCCGGAGCAAGGGCCGCCCGTCGATGTGGTGCTCGCATGACGACCTCTGCCACCACCCACAGACGCGGAAGGGCGACCGATCACGAAGGTACACCCGATCACCTTACCTCGCCGTGGATCGCCGCGGCGTGACCACCGCACCTCTCGGCGCCGTCGCGCTCTGTTTTCCCTCGTTTGAAAATTCAAACCGGATGGGTGGAGCCCGCCTGTCAGTCTCTCAGCCGTTTCTTTTAAACGAAACGTTATCTGGACTTTTCTGCAGAACCCCCTGGAAACTTTCTGTTTCATTACAGATGGGTCCTTGGACCAAAACTCTTATAACTTTTAATTAGAAGAGTATTTTTGATTGATTCTTTTTCTGTCCTCTTTAAATTTTTGCCTAGTTTTTTATCAGATTTATTTGAAAAATATTTGGAGTAATTTTTGTGCACCTCACGGTATTTATGTTAGCGCGCATGTTTTCTTTATACCGTAGATACCGAAGGAGGTGACAGGACCGCAAACTTCACCGAGCTAGGCTCCGACTACTCTGAACCAGGCAAGCATGTTTGAACTTTTGATATGATGAGTGTTACGGCAGGTTTGCATTAAGTAGTTTCATGGCATGTTTGTGAGCATCTGGATGAGATGTTATTTTTCATGCAAAGTTGAGGCAAGTGAGTTCGATATCCATACGTGTTGGATGTGAATGTGCACGGCCATGTGTTGGCATGAGGATGGGTAAGATGGAAGTGTTGTAGCATGCCAGTCTTATGCCATACTATTTGACTTCAGTGTCAACCCGTATCAGTTCGGTTCCCATCCATTTCCCTTCCCGTACTACCACATGTTTTCCGCAAGGGATATGGCTTAGTAAGTAGCAAACAGCTTTCCTAGTACACACCAAATGGAGGGGCCGTGATGATGGTTCCATGGCCCTGGATTAAAGCCTGTCATCCGGTCAGGGGGCATGGGTGTTTCCGGTTGGGACCGAGAGGGGGCACCCCTTAGAGCGCGCGAATATAAATTTGATCCCATGCTATTCGAGATTGTGATCTCCCCGTCTCAAAAGTTTTTCTTGGACGATGTCTAGGGTGATTCCTGGCATCGTGAGGTAGGATGGGTGTGTACTGGTTAGCTGTGTTTCTTAGAAATACCATAAACGGAACTAGTCCTTCAGGACTACGGAAATCCGTTGGCTGTGGGTAATTTTAGTACAAACTCTGCAGAGTCATAAATCCTCGAATCATCTTATCCATGTCCAAGTTCTGTATCATCTTATACTGACAAGTGTCAGTTTTGGTGACAGATACTCCGGTGAATCACAGGAATACTAAGTCCGGTTAAATGTTTATTCCTGTGGATGGACTAACCCGTTTATATTCATGTGTTGAATATTTATTATGAGTGCTATATCTTTGTGATGAAAGCCCTTTCTGTGATGTCGCTCAGACGTCCGGCTATGACATTGCTGTTACTTATTTTTATTATAAGCCCTTTTTGTGATGTCGCTCAGACGTCCGACTGCGGCATTGCTGTTACTTATTTTTATTATAAGCCCTTTCTGTGATGTCGCTCAGACGTCCGACTGTGGCATTGCTGTTACTTATTTTTATTATAAGCCCTTTCTGTGATGTCGCTCAGACGTCCGACTGCGGCATTGCTGTTACTTATTTTTATTATAAGCCCTTTCTGTGATGTCGCTCAGACGTCCGACTGCGGCATTGCTGTTACTTATTTTTATTATAAGCCCTTTCTGTGATGTCGCTCAGACGTCCGACTGCGGCATTGCTGTTACTTATTTTTATTATAAGCCCTTTATGAGGTGTCGCTCAGATGCCCGACTGTGGCAATATTTTGCTTATTTATTTACCTTTCGAGGCGTCGCTTCAGACACCCGATCGGTTTTAAGTTTGCCTCCTTGAGTTTTTGAGCGGACTACCGCCGACTCCCATTTTAATTATTTCTCTATACTGCTTTAATTGAGCATTGTTAAGATTAACTATGCCGCATTCATGCTTCCATTTGTTATATCTTTTGTCCGAACTGTCTTGCGAGTACTTTCATAGTACTCACCTGGCTTGTTGATTTGGCCAGATGCTAACGAAGGTGATCTCATGGATGAAGAGTTCGATAGCGAGTCCGACGCCTAGAGGAATCCTAGTCAGTCTCGTGCGACCCCTGGATTAGTCCTTGTAAAATATCCGCTTCCGCTACCCAAATAAATTCATCTGGCCTCACCTCGACGCTCGATGAGCTGCCAGTGCAGTAGACTTATTAACCAGTCCACTGTGTTATTCCACCAACCACGCATACTCTAAGTCAGTAGTATTTCCACCCTACACCTTGTGCCATGTCCGCCATCATGTATAATTATTGGCGTGTTGTAATAATTGGTTGGGCATCTTTAGTCCGACCCTTGTAATATTGTAATGCTACTGGCTTCTTGTATCAATGTTTTGTCTACCGATATGGAGGATATATCCTCATATTGGATTCATGGGTCGGTTGTTCAATAAATATTTTTATTGAAAATCCGGTCGTGACAAGCTTGGTATCAGAGCCAGGCTGACTGTAGGAAACCACTAGGTGCGATCGCTAATCGGTTATTAGCATAATAGAGCTATTTATTATTTTTACAAATGTAGTCAATTTCTGACAGTCAGAATAAATTTATGATTTGACTACTCAGGATTTTTGCCTACTTTTGTAGATGGCCAGCAACGACTGCGAGTCGCAGATGTTCGCCAACATGCCCGATGGGTTTGTCAAGCTTCTCTCCTTCATCGTCCAAGTCGCGATGGGGCGGATGTCGCCCAATCTTCTCTCTCTCTCAAAGACAAGGTCAATGACCGTCTAACCATGCACCAAGCCGGTGGAATTCAAGAGAGGACGAGTTGAGCGTTACCGGTTCGTGGGGAGAGCCATGCCCACAGAGAAGCACGCACTCTGAGATGGTAGCCCGTGAGGCGATAGCCCGTCTCGAGGATATCACGCCTTCAATGAAGACTCGTCGCTACCGCTACCTGCCATGTCACGTGCCATACACCTGCCACTACGCGTTCTCTTGCCCCAGAGGAGAACGGGACGAAGCCTTTGAGATGCTCATCGAGTATCTCCGGGCTTTGGAGGCAACCTTCGACAACCTGGTGGACAACTTTGTAGCTGCCCGCATGGACTCAGTCCATGGCTGTGCCGCCAACAGGAGGGAGCTCCTGCGTGCTGCACCGCCACTGACTTTCGTCTCGTCATCAGCATCGTTCGCTCCCGCCTGCTCGGCCGCCACTGCGTCGCCTACCTACCACGAAGGAATTCAACCATGTCATTGCACCTGCTCCGATTAGATTCTGCGCCACCCCTCGTGCCGCCAGATTCGAGTTGTCCCACCACAGGGCACCTGCTCCACCAACTCCGTGCGGCACCTCTTATGCGGAGCCTATCTCCGAAGAGGAGGTTGAGTCCCCAGCCTCTCTATGCCTCACCCTTTGCAGGCCAAGGGAAATCCTTACCATCTCCGACTAAGTACGCTTAGCCGCCATGCGATGTACCGACTTGTACGACATGTTTATATGTAAATAGGCTGTGAGAAGTGGTTTTTTTGCGCATCATGTAGGATCTGGAGGAGTGCACTAGACTAAATAACATGTCAGGACTTATGTACGCATGTCCTGAGTGATGTATTGTATAATTACTGCTTGCGTGTAAGATATGTAATGAGCAGTCCTTCTCTGTGCGAAATCGACTTGTTTTCTTGAAAAAAAAGGTCTTGGGCTTTTAATTTATTTGCCATCCTTATGCATTTGTGGACTTAATTTTTGCGACTTCTTTCACTTTCTTATGAGTGTTTCAAAATATATCCCCAGAGTAAATTATGTCTCGTCCTTGGACGCGCTCCATGCCAACTCCGACAAAGGAAAATTATGGCACACCCCCAGGCAACAATTTCACACAAGGACAGACAAGTCAACGGAGATGTTGAAAGCGGCACTTTCCCGGATGTGCCGTCTTCTGAACAAAGTCAGCAGCAACATCAGGAAATCTTGAACCAAGTCATCAATATGGGGAATCACCATGACGATATCGACAACAATCCAAGTTATCCGAGCTACACAAGACGCGTCCCCAAACATTTTCTCACACTGACAAACCTCTAGAAGCCGAGGACTGGCTTCGAGACATGGAGAGAAAATTAATTATCGCCCAGTGTTCAGACCTTGAGAAAGTGCTTTATGCTCCGCCCTATCTCCTTTGGAGCAGCCGCATCATGGTGGGAAAATTTCCTACACATGCACCCCAACGAAAATAATATATCATGGGAGGAATTTAAAAAGGTTTTCGTGGGGCACATATTCCTAAGAGTCGATGAAGATCAAGAAGAGAGAATTTGATGACCTCAAGCAAAGAACAATGGCGGTGTCCGAATATAACAGTCAGTTTACCTGCTGTCTCGCTTCACGCCAACGAGGAACGAATGTCGAGAAAACAAAAGATGGAGAAGTTCCTAGGCAGACTGACACCCGCGCTTAAATGTCAGTTGGTCGTACACACATTTCCAGATTTTAAGGCGGCTGGTAGATAAGTCCATTACCTTGGAAAATGAGAGACGCAACTTAGAAGATTTCCATAAGCGGAAGAGGGACCAGTCTAAACACACCCGCAACCACCGCAAAGAAGACAGACGTTCGTAAAAACTGGACACCCAAACCCACGAGAAACGTCTCACGCCCAAGCAAGAATTTCCACGCAAGGGACAAGGAGTTCACATACCGCCCAGGCGTTACCTGTTACGTTTGTGGAGAAGAAGGGCACCACGCCAAGCAGTGCCCCAAGCCAAGGAACTCGGCCCCAAAGCCGAACAACGGAGGCAATAATTCGGCACCAAAGCGCAACCATTTCAACCCAAATAACAACCATAGGAAGGGTCATCTGAACCACGTGACCAAAGAGGAAGCACAAAATACCCCAGATATCGTACTAGTGCGTTTCACATCAACACAATACCTGCCATGGTTTTGTTTGATTACGGAGCTTCTCACTCGTTCGTTTGAAAAGTTTTGCTTTGCAAAATAATTTTTCGATGCTTCCCTTGGGAAAATCTATGATCGTCAAGTCCCACGGAATCAAGCAAGTTACCCGAAATTATTGCCGGGATGTGGTTATCGAGTTTGAAGGGTTGGAGTTCCACATAAATCTTATCGTATTGGAAAATAAAGGGCTGGATGTCATCTTAGGGATGGATTGGTTAACCACCAACAAAGGTTTTATTGATCGCTTCAACAGGACCGTAATTCTCACCCATCACCACGGGAAGACCATAAAGGTTTCAGCTAAGGAAAGAAAATATGCGGCAACCGAGATTGAACAAGGTAGATATTTATGAATTGAGCAAAGTTCCAGTAGTGTGTGAATTTCCAGATGTATTCCCCGAAGAACTACCAGGCATGCCACCAGATAGAGAGATTGAATTCAGCATAGAGCTAGAACCCGGAACCGCTCCCATATACAAGAAACCATATAGAATGGCACCATCCGAATTGGTGGAACTAAAGAAGCAAATAAAGGAACTATTGGAAAAAGGGTACATACGAGCCAGTTCCTCACCTTGGGGTTCACCAATTTTATTCGCCAAAAACAAGGATGGAACACTGAGATTGTGCATAGACTATCGAGCACTAAACATGGTCACAATCAAGAACAAATATCCGATGCCGCGAATAAATGATTTATTCGATCAACTCGCTAAGGCCAAGGTGTTCTCAAAGATTGACTTGAGATCGGGATATCATCAACTGAAAGTCTGAACCGAGGATATTCCCAAGACCGCTTTCACCTCCAGTGCAGGTTATGCGAGTTCACCGTGATGCCATTCGGACTAACAAACGCCTCGCATATTTTGTTCACCTCATGAACAAAGTATTCATGAAGTTTATGGATAAGTTTGTTGTGGTATTTATCGATGATATTCTGGTATACTCCAAAACACCGGAAGAACATTTGAACATCTCGGATTGTACTAGGAGAACTTCGGAAACATCGGTTGTACGCCAAATTCAGCAAGTGTGAATTTTGGCTAAAGCAAGTAGGTTTTACGGGCCGCGATCTTGACTCAAGAAGGTATCGCCGTGAGACCCGGAAAAAGTCAAGGCCGTACTTGGCTGGAAGCCGCCAGCCAGCGTGACGGATGTACGAAGTTTCTTGGGTATGGCAGGATACTACCGAAGATTTATTGAAGGATTCTCCACCATAGCAAAGCCAATGACACAACTACTCAAGAAAGACAGGAAGTTTGAATGGACGGAAGCTTGCGAGAAAAGTTTCCAAGAACTGAAGAGGAAACTGCCGATAGCACCAGTACTAATTGTGCCAGATATACACAAAAATTTTGAGGTATTTTGTGACGCATCTCGAAAGGGCTTCGGTTGCGTATTGATGCAAGAGGGCAAGGTTGTCGCATATGTTTCCAGACAACTTCGCAAGCATGAGGAAAATTACCCTACTCATGACCTGGAATTAGCAGCAGTTATTCATGCACTCAAGGAATGGAAACATTTTTTACTTGGTAATCGTTGTGAAATATACACGGACCACAAAAGCCTCAAGTATATTTTCACACAACCAGAACTAAATTTACGGCAGCGACGCTGGTTGGAATTAGTAAAGGATTATGATGTTGGGATCCACTACCACCCGGGCAAGGCAAATGTTGTAGCAGATGCTCTGAGTCGGAACCCAGTCCGGACAACGACGGCATGCCAAACTTAAGACCTGAATTCCAGCGAGGAATTCGCAAAGCTCAACGATGGTGGTCACCGAAGGCGGTGTGTCAAACTTAGAAGTACAGCCTACCACGATAGAGGAGGTTAAAGAGGCTCAACGTGGACACCCCAGCATTGAAGGCATAAAGCGGAAGATGAAGTTGGGCAAGGCCTCAGAATTCATTATTGATGAGCAAGGAATATTGTGAATGCGGGAATAGGCTTTATGCGTACCAAATATCCATGACCTTAAACAGCAAATCCTGGCTGAAGGCCACACGCTCCATATTCAATCCATCACGGAGGAACAAAAATGTACAAAGATCTTGAAACATTTTGGTGGCATGGTATAAAAAGAGACACAGCCACGTTTATTGCATGTTGTGACTCTTGTCAACGCATCAAGGCCGAGCACGAGAAACCGGCGGGCTATTGCAACCAAATAAGATACCCGAGTGGAAATGGGACGAGATTGGAATGGATTTTATTGTTGGACTACCTCGGTCGCGACACGGACATGATGCCATATGGGTAATCACTGATAGACTGACTAAAGTAGCTCACTTCATCCCCGTGAAGACAACACACACCACTCAGAAGCTTGCTAGACTCTACCTCTCCCGTATCATTTGCCTACATGGAGTCCCAAAGAAAATAATCTCGGACAGAGGCACTCAATTCGTCTCCCGGTTTTGGGATCACTTACAACAAGCTCTGGGAACTCAAGCGGCATTCGATTACCGCATACCATCCCAGACGGATGGGCGACTGAGCGAGTGAACCAGATTCTAGAAGATATCTTTGAGAGCATGTGTCCTCACCTATGGGACCAGTTGGGAGGAGAGCTTACCATACGCAGAATTCGCATATAACAACAGCTATCGATCCAGCCTGCAAATGGCACCATTTGAAGCTCTGACAGACGAAGATTTCGTACCCGCTAAATTGGTCGGAAACCGGAGGCAGTCATATCTTGGCCCAGACCTGCTGCTCAAAGAGGCTGAAGATAAAGTCAAGGTAATTAAGGACCGACTCAAGACAGTCCAAAGTCGACAAAAGAGTTATTACGATCGGAAGCATCGTGGAGTCCATTTTGAACCGGTGAATTTGTGTACCTACAGTATCACCCATGAGAGGCCTGCACCGATTCAAGATTAAAGGAAGCTAGCACCAAGATGCATCGGACCTTTACGCATAGTAGCACGAAGAGGCACGGTGGCCTACCAGCTGGACTTACAGAAGAATTATCCGACATCCACGACGTGTTCCACGTCTCCCAATTGAGGAAGTGCGTAAGCAACCCACGAAACAAGTACCCCATAAAAACATTGACGTGCAACCAGACCTTACGTATCGGGAGCATCCGATAAAAATCTTGGAAGAGTCGAGAAAGGAGAACCCGACGAGAAAACCATCAAGTTCTTCAAAGTTCAATTGGAGCACCCACACCGAGAGTGAAGCCACTTGGGAAAGAGAGGATTTCCTTTGAGCGGAGCACCCACAATTATTTGAGGATCAACTGGAATCTCGGGGACGAGATTTTTCCTAAGGGGGTAGGTGTTGTGACACTCCAAAAAATTTTCTTTGGTTTTCTTCAAAACTTTGTTGGATTTGAAGGAGGTCACCAAAACACTTCCAAAAAAAATCTCTATCAAAAGCTTTTTCCTCTGGCAAATATTTTACTTTTGCATCTCCTTCAACTCTGGTGTTTAGTTTTTAAATTTTTCCTCTAATTGCTCTGTTCTCAAGGATTCAAGAAAAAAATCTTTGAAGTTTAGTTTTTCTTTCAAAAAGAAACTCTAGGAGTTTTTCATTCTCTCCCATATATGAAATCATTCATGATTTGGCCATACACCACATGGTAAAATCTTCCCAAATATATCTCCTTCCACTTTGGGCAATCCAAACACTCTATCTCTACTACTTCAACCCTCTTTTGAATTTTTATTTCAATTAATTCTCTCCCAAATCTTTTCTGTCTATTATTTTGAGCCTAGGTAATTAGCAAAGCAAGTACCTTAATGCATTTGAATTTTGACCTCAAACCAACTCCCTTGGATAGTCTTTGGTACCCACAACCTAGAACTATCAAGATCCACTCCTCTTCTGTTCAAAAATTTCAAATTATAGTCCCTGCAAGTTTGGACCAGATTTGCCAAATTTGGTGAAATTCATATCTACATTGCTCCAAAAATTCCACAAATATTCAGGCAGCCTCTAGATGCAATGAGAGGCCCCTCCACCAAAAACCAGCTCAAGGAAAAATCCCTACATGCCTAGATCATTCTGTCGAACACCTTGCATGCACTGTTTCTGTTCACTTTCAGAAAATTCAGAAGTTCAGTGTCGATCTCCGTCAGTAACTTCAGTCACGAGTCCACAGTGCCCTTGGAATGTTGCTCGCAGCCTATCCCTCTTTTCCGGAGCTTCACACGAGCGCTTGGCGCGTTCTCGGCGTCGATGGCGCCTGCCCGCTCAAGGCCGGCGTGCTGCGGCGGCTGCACCACCGTAACGGACGACGGGGGCAAAAGCTGCGGCATAACGCCGTTCGGGCGCCGCCAGCGTCTGGTGGCTCCGCGTGGCCACCTCCTTGCCAGGCCTGACGCATGCGGCACCGTCGCCGTGGCTTGGCACGCCTTGACGCACTCTCTGCCGACCGGGCCGTGCGGCCGTTCCGTCCGAGGGCAGATCGTAACCAGCCCTCCCGTGCTGAGCTGGACACGGGAACGGCTCCAATACTCCTCCTAGGCGATGCTCAAGCCCCTAAGCCGACCGTCCAGCCACAACGCCGCCGTATTCTTGTCGCCGGACTTATCCGTTCACGGCAACCGACTCGGGCCGACTATATATAGCACCCCGAGCTTGCTCTCGCCTCCATACGACTCCACCACCTCACGGACCCGCCCTAGCCACTTTGGAGGGGCCTCGAGGGGCCTTTCTTCCTCGACTCGGCCACCTCCGTCCGCCTCGGGCTCGGCATCATTCTCTCGGTGAGAACTCCTCCGCCGCCCTACTTTCGCCCGTAGCCTCGTACCACCTCTAGTAGGATAACCCCACCACAATTTTGGCCCGGAGCTCTCTCCGTGAGATCCTAACCGTCTGAACCGCCGTCCGCCGGAGCAAGGGCCGCCCGTCGATGTGGTGCTCACCGACGACCTCTGCCACCACCCACAGACGCGGAAGGGCGTGCGATCACGAAGGTACACCCGATCACCTTACCTCGCCGTGGATCGCCATGCGGCCACCACCACACCTCTCGGCGCCGTCGCGCTCTGTTTTCCCTTGTTTGAAAATTCAAACCTGACGGGTGGAGCCCGCCTGTCAGTCTCTCAGCCGTTTCTTTTAAACGAAACGTTATCTGGACTTTTCCGCAGAACCCCCTGGAAACTTTCTGTTTCATTACAGATGGGTCCTTGGACCAAAACTCTTATAACTTTTAATCAGAAAAGTATTTTTGATTGATTCTTTTTCTGTCCTCTTTAAAATTTTGTCTAGTTTTTTATCAGATTTATTTGAAAATTATTTGGAGTAATTTTTGTGCATCTCACGGTATTTATGTTAGCGCGTATGTTTTCTTTATACCGTAGATACCGAAGGAGGTGACAGGACCGCAAACTTCACCGAGCTAGGCTCCGACTACTCTGAACCAGGCAAGCATGTTTGAACTTTTGATATGATGAGTGTTCTGGCAGGTTTGCATTAAGTAGTTTCATGGCATGTTTGTGAGCATACCGATGAATGTTATTTTTCATGCAAAGTTGAGGCAAGTGAGTTCGATATCCATACGTGTTGGATGTGAATGTGCACGGCCATGTGTTGGCATGAGGATGGGTAAGATGGAAGTGTTGTAGCATGCCAGTCTTATGCCATACTATTTGACTTCAGTGTCAACCCGTATCGATTCGGTTCCCATCCATTTCCTTCCGTACTACCACATGTTTTCCGCAAGGGATATGGCTTAGTAAGTAGCAAACAGCTTTCTGGTACACACCAAATGGAGGGGCCGTGATGATGGTTCCATGGCCTGGATTAAAGCCTGTCATCCGGTCAGGGGCATGGGTGTTTCGGTTGGGACCGAGAGGGGGCACCCTTAGAGCAGCTGAATATAAATTTGATCCCATGCTATTCGAGATTGTGATCTCCCGTCTCAAAAGTTTTTCTTGGGCGATGTCTAGGGTGATTCCTGGCATCGTGAGGTAGGATGGGTGTGTCTTGGTTAGCTGTGTTTCTTCGAAATACCATAAACGGAACTAGTCCTTCAGGACTACGAAATCCGTTGGCTGTGGGTAATTTTAGTACAAACTCTGCAGAGTCATAAATCCTCGAATCATCTTATCCATGTCCAAGTTCGTATCATCTTATCTGACAAGTGTCGGTTTTGGTGACAGATACTCGGTGAATCACAAGAGTACTAAGTCGGTTAAATGTTTATTCACGTGGATGGACTAACCCGTTTATATTCATGTGTTGAATATTTATTATGAGTGCTATATTTTTGTGATGAAAGCCCTTTACGTGATGTCGCTTTCAGACGTCCGATCGCTGACATTGTTGTTACTTATTTTTATTATAAGCCCTTTACGTGATGTCGCTCAGACGTCCGATTGCTGACATTGTTACTTATTTTATTATAAGCCCTTTACGTGATGTCGCTCAGACGTCCGATCGTGGCATTGCTGTTACTTATTTTTATTATAAGCCCTTTACGTGATGTCGCTCAGACGTCCATCGCTGCATTGCGTGTTACTTATTTTTATTATAAGCCCTTTACGTGATGTCGCCAGACGTCCATCGCTGACATTGCTGTTACTTATTTTTATTATAAGCCCTTTACGTGATGTCGCTCGAGACGTCCATTGCTGACATTCTTGTTACTTATTTTTATTATAAGCCCTTTATGAGGTGTCGCTCAGACGCCCGACTGTGGCAATATTTTGCTTATTTATTTACCTTTTGAGGCGTCGCTTCAGACACCCGATCGGTTTTAAGTTTGCCTCCTTGGGTTTTTGAGCAGACTACCGCCGACTCCCATTTTAATTATTTCTCTATACTGCTTTAATTGAGCATTGTTAAGATTAACTATGTCGCATTCATGCTTCCATTTGTTATATCTTTTGTCCGAACTATCTTGCAAGTACTTTCATAGTACTCACCTGGCTTGTTGATTTGGCGGAATCTTGTGAAAGCGATCTCATGGATGAAGAGTTCGATAGCGAGTCCGGCGCCTAGAGGAATCGATCGGTCTCGTATGCGACCCTGGATTAGTCCTTGTAAAATATCCGCTTCCGCTACCCAAATAAATTCATCGGGCCTCACCTCGGCGCCGATGAGCTGCCAATCTGAAGAGACTTATTAACCAGTCCACTGTGTTATTCCACCAACCACGCATACTCTAAGTCAGTAGTATTTCCACCCTACACCTTGTGCCATGTCCGCCATCATGTATAATTATTGGCGTGTTGTAATAATTGGTTGGGCATCTTTAGTCCGACCCTTGTAATATTATAATGCTACTGGCTTCTTGTATCAAAGTTTTGTCTACCGATATGGAGGATTTATCCTCATATTGGATTCATGGGTCGGTTGTTCAATAAATATTTTTATTGAAAATCCGGTCGTGACATTTTCATACATGGATCCTATCTCGGATTGCATGGCTTCAAGCCATTTGTTGGAATTTGGGCCCGCCATCGCTTCTTCATAGTTCGAAGGTTCACCGTTGTCTAACAACATGATTTCCGTGACAGGGGTTGCCATACCACTCTGGTGTGGAGCGTGTCCTTGTGGACCCACTGAAGTTCAAGAGCAACTTGATCCAAGTACCTTGATCATCATCATTAATTTCCTCTCCAAGAGGTGTAGGCACCACGGGAACATTTTCTGAGCTGCACTACTTTCCGATTCAAGAGGTAGTACTTCATCAAGTTCTACTTTCCTCCCACTTACTCCTTTCGAGAGAAACTCTTTTTCCAGAAAGGATCCGTTCTTGGCAACAAAGATCTTGCCTTCGGATCTAAGGTAGAAGGTATACCCAATGGTTTCCTTAGGGTATCCTATGAAGACTCATTTTTCCGACTTGGGTTCGAGCTTTTCAGGTTGAAGTTTCTTGATGTAGCGACCAGACCCGAATGGATCTAGTGCTCTGTGCTCAGTGTCATCCCTGGATCAGTAATGCTGACACCACACAGTACTTCGAAGGATTTATAGCAGAGTAGCAATCACACACTTATTACATCGTTGTCCACAAGGGAACTTAATACAATAATATGGCTTAAGGCCATCTAAAGATAACAATGGAAGACTTGGAAGACAAGTGAGTCCATCAACTCCATCGGCATCACCGAGTATAGAACCACGACCTAACACCTTACTCGACGATGCGAAAAGTGCGCAGCGTGAAAGTTGCAGCCGAAAATGGGTCAGCACATGGAATATGCTTGGCAATGTAACACATAGAGAACAATGAAGCAACAAGCCTATACTACATGCATATATGGCTGGTGGTAAGGCTCTCTGATTACATTTTTGCATAAAGCTGGTTTTTCCCTACATCAAAGGAATAATTTTTATTTAACTATCATGGTGGTTGTTAAACATTGAGAATGGTTGACAGCATCCTCAATCCCAATTAAAAGTACTCATTAAAACCCAATAACTTTATTATTAGAAGTAACATGTTGAGATTCACATGATATTCAAGTACTAGATACTCAAGATGTCCATAACCGGGGACACGGCTAATCATGATTAGTTTATACACTCTTCAGAGGTTTGCGCACTTTTCCCCACAAGACTCGATCGCCTCCGTTTGGTTCTCGCACTACATGGTGTTTGAGAGACGGATGACCGAGACATAGTCTTTCAGAAGCGCTAGCACCTTACATGTGGGTAGACCATACCAACCTACATCCCCTACATCAGCTAGCCTACCCGTAAGAGTTCGCACAACTTAGTCAACTACGCCAGAGGCCATAATTGGCTTGTGGCTGCACACGGAAGTTTCCAGTTTGAATAATCTTATGATCCCTTTGAGCCTGGGTGGCGGTCCGAAGAAATACAGGCAAGTCCTGATAGAAACCAGGTGCCTCAATCCACCCAGATGTGTGTTTAGGTTGCCACCTTAAATAATCCATTAATTAACAATCTCACATCTGTCATGGATATTCACTCACCCAATCCACGTCTACTAGCATAGCATGGCATAATCAAGCAAGCGTAGAAGTAACTCCCAAGGTTTCATAAGTAAAACAGGTAATAGGTACTACCTCAATCTACTTCCCATCCCACAATTTAATTAGATCCTAAACATGCAAGTGTTTGAGGGTTGATCTAATGCATAAAACTGGGAAGTAGAAAAGTATGATCAAAGTGTTACTTGCCTTGCTGATGATCCGCGAGTCCTAGAGATTCAAAGTAACAAGCGGCGCACTCCTGGTGATCTAACGCAGACAAACAACAAGCATACAATAAGTACTCATCTAATGCACGGGGAAATCTCGAATAAAAGATCTAACCAGATAGTTCAACTTAAGAACCCTGGTTGCAAAAAAAAATCGAATCAAATAAAGCATCGAAAGTCGGAACTCGAGAGAGAACGACTCGGTTTAGCAATCTGAAATTAAATCAAAATTTTACAGTAGCAAAACTCTGTGTAAGTAGGTTAGTCGAACGGCGGTTTCATAACGAAACTCCAGTGCGCTTGAATCACTGATTCGATAAGCGAGCAAGAAATAAAACAGATTTGAAAATCGGATCGTAAATCGAATCGAAAAATAATGGATTAAATCCGATTTAAAAGAAAACAACGAGCGGATTAAATAAGCGGCGTTCGTTAACAGAACTAATCCAACGAACACGTTCATTGAAACGAACGGGTCGGTGAACGTTCACTAAATAAGAAAACCGAAAAAAAATAAAACCGTCTAGGTTTTTGAAAAAAATCGAACATCGCAAAAAAAAACCGGATCGGTCTTTTAACAAAAACCGGATCGGGGCGGCGGCGAGGGGCTACCTCCGGCTCACGGCGGGCTCCGGCCTCCGTGGGTCGGGCGACGGCGGTGGGTGGCGGCGGGTCGACTGGGTGGGGCGACGAGGTGCGGCGGGGTGCTCCGTGACGGGCGGCCTTCAAGTGGGCGGCAAGGCGGGTGGAGGGCGGCGGGCGGGCGGTTGAGGGGAGAGGAGGCGGCGGGGTTAAATAGGAGGGGGGTCCGGTTGCCTTGGGGGAGGCGGCATGGCGTGTCCGAGCCGGACACGGGCGGGCGGCGGGCGGCGGGAGTCAGCGAGGGAGGGAGAGGGAGGTGGGCCGGGGCGGCTGGGCCGGGGCCTGGCTGGCTGGGCCGGCTGGGCCTTGGCCCAGGGGGGGGCGCGCGTTTTTTTTTTAAAACAAAACTAAACGAAATAAAAAAAATACCAAACGAACTCCGAATTTAATAAAATAAATTTTCCCCGACTCCTAAAAATGAGTCGAACAAAATGAACTTTAAAAACGGCAAACATGCATATTTTTTTAAAATGCTCATTTTTGCCTAAACAAAACAAATCTTCCAAAACCAAATTTTGATTTATTTATAATATCTTCATTTTTCCTAAATATTGGGAAAGTCATATTATTCCCTCTCTTAAGTTTTTTTATAGGAAAAACTTTATGAAGATAATTAAATAGATCCAATGATCCTATTTTCAAGATTTGAGAAATCCCAAATATGAAAATAATGAAACTTCCAACTCTCCGAGGGTCCTTGAGTTGCGTGAAATTTTCTAGGATCGGAAAATGCGAGAAAAATATGATATGCATGATGACCTAATGTATAACATTCCAAATTGAAAATTTGGGATGTTACAAACCTACCCTTAAGATGAATCTACGCCCTCGAGATTCGGGTTGGCTAGAAAATAGGTGAGGTGGTCCTTGAGCAAAACTTCCTCTCTTTCCCAGGTGGCTTCATCCTCAGTGTGGTGGCTCCACTGAACTTTGCAAAACTTGATAACCTTGCTGCGGGTAACTCTGCTGGCATAATCGAGAATCTTAACCGGTTTTTCCTCATATGTCAAATCATCCTTCAACTGAATTGCTTCGGTGGCACTTGTGTCTCTTAACGGTACCTCTGCTATCTCGGGGTGACATTTCTTCAATCGAGAAACATGGAATACATCATGAACTCCTGACAGTCCTTACGGTAATTCCAACTTATAAGCAACTTCTCCCATGCGTTGCAAAATCTTATACTGGTCCAACGAAGCGTGGTGCTAACTTTCCTTTAACTCCAAAACGCTTAACTCCTCGAGCGGGGATACTCGAGATATACTCTGTCTCCAACTTTATACTCAATCGCTGCGCTTTGAATCGGCATAGCTCTTTTATGCGGACTGGGCTACCTTGAGCCTGTCTCGAATCAACTTAACTTTCATTGAGACTCCTTAATCAAATCTGGTCCAAACAAGCTGACGATCTCGGTTTAGTCCCATAACAACGGTGTCCTGCACCTTCTTCCATACAAAGCCTCGAAGGTGCCATCTTCAAGCTGGTTTGGTAACTGTTGTTGTAGGAAAATTCTGCATCTGACAAATTGTCATCCCAGCTAGATCCATAATCTAGGGCACAAGCTCTCAGCATCTCCTCCAAAATCTGATTGACTCTCTCGGTCTGTCCATCGGACTGTGGGTGGAAAGCTGTACTCAATTCCAAACGGGTACCCAATGTTTCGCGTAAGCTGGTTCCAAAATTTCGAGGTAAACTGGGTTCCTCTATCGTCGATACGATGCTCCTCGGAACTCCGTGTAAGCACACAATTCTGGTCATGTATATCTTTGCCAACTTAGCACCGCTATAGGTGGTCTTGACCGGAATAAAATGAGCTACCTTTGTTAAGCGGTCGACTATAACCCAAATCGAGTCATATCTGAACGAGTCTTTGGTAATCCTGTGATAAAATCCATGCCTAGTTTATCCCACTTCCATTCGAATTATCGGCAATGGTTGTAACAATCCTGCTGGCTTCTGATGTTCTGCCTTTACTTTCTGACATACGTCACAAACTGCTACATACTCCGCAATATCCTTCTTCATTCCGGTCCATCAGAAAGTATTCTTCAAATCCAAGTACATCTTGGTATTTCCTGGGTGAATCGAATAGGGTGAATCATGAGCTTCTTGTAAAATCAACTTCACGATCTACGGGTCATTGGGCACATAAACACGGTCTTCAAACCATAGGGTATCGTGCTCATCCTCACGAAATCCTTTAGCTTTTCCTTTGCTCATTTTCTCCTTTATAGAGGCAACTTCCTTATCTCGCCTTTTGGGCTCCTCTGATTTTGTCCATCAGCGTTGATTTGAATCTCCAATGCTGCTACATAGCCTCTCGGAACTATTTCCAAACATAGCTCTCGAAGGTCCTCGGCTAACTCATTGGGTATTCCTCCCATCATTAGGGTATTGACGTGGCTCTTACGGCTCAATGCGTCTGCTACGACATTAGCCTTCCCGGGGTGATAATGCAATCTCATGTCATAATCCTTGATAAGCTCTAACCATTCCTTTGTCTGAGATTCAATTCCTTCTGTGTGAAGATGTACTTCAAACTCTTGTGATCCGTATATACTTCACAATGATTTCCAATGAGAAAATGTCTCCACGTCTTCGTGGCATGCACAACGGCTGCTAACTCCAAATCATTAGTGGCATAATTCAACTCATGGGGCTTAAGTTGTCGTGAAGCATACTGAAACAACTCTTCCTTCCTGCATAAGCCTTGCTCCAAGTCCTCGGCGTGAAGCGTCGCAATACACCTCATAATCCTTAGTGCGATGCGGCAATATCAAAACTGGTGAGGTAACCAATCTTTTCTTCAACTCCTGAAAACTTGCCTCACGGTCCTCGGTCCATATGAATTTGTTTTCCTTCTTCAACAATTACATCATAGGCTTAGCAATCCTTGAGAAATTCTCAATGAACCTTCGGTAGTATCCTGCGAGTCCAAGGAAACTCCGAATCTCTCCAACTGTCGTTGGTGCTTCCCATTTGGTTACGGTCTCCACTTTTGTGGGATCAACGGCTATCCCTTCTCCGGATATAACATGTCCGAGAAATCCAACTTCCTTTAGCCAAAACTCACATTTGCTGAACTTGGCATACAAGCGGTGTTCCCTCAGTTTCTCCAAAACCAATCGCAAATGTTCCTTGTGTTCCTCTTCATTCTTCGAGAAAATCAAAATGTCATCAATGAACACCACGACAAACTTATCCAAAAACTCCATAAACACTTTGTTTCATCAGGTTCATGAAATAGGCTGGTGCGTTAGTCGATCAAATGACATAACGGTATACTCGTATAGTCCATATCTCGTGGTAAATGCTGTCTTGGGTATGTCCTGCTCCCGAATCTTCAATCGATGGTACCACGATCGCAAGTCGATCTTGGAAAACACCTTGGCTCCTTGCAAGCGATCAAGCAGATCATTTATCATAGGTAGTGGGTACTTGTTCTTGATTGTTACTTCATTCAATCCACGATAATCAACAACCATTCTTAACGATCCATCCTTCTTCTCCACTAGCAACACGGGTGATCCCCAAGGTGAAGAACTTGGGCGTATAAAACCTTTATCCAAGAGTTCCTTAATCTGCTTCTTGATTTCCGCCAAATCCTGTCTTTGGCATCCTATATGGTCGCCGATATTGGGCCTGTTCACGGCAAAAGTTCTATCAAAAACTCAATGTCTCTATCCGGTGGCATTCACGGCAACTCTTAGGAAATACATCGGAAAATCCTTCACCATCGGTACTTCTTCCTGCACCACTCTCGATAAGCAATTAACTTGCGCTCTTCTACCGATGCCGTGATACATACTTAATCCTTCTTCCTTACGGTGTGGTGAGCAAAATTGACTTTGTGGTGAAATCTATGTTTCCTCCATACCTTGATAACCAATCCATACCTAATATCACATCCAATCCTTGGGATTCCGAACTATTAGGTGCGAGGGGAAAACATAGTGTCCAATCCTTAATGGCGGTCGATCACACCATTTACTAGCCATGTACTCTGCCTCGGGTGAGGTTACTAGCATGGGTGACCTAAGGGCTTGGGTTGGTAACTTGTACTTATCCACAAATCCCTTGATATGTATGAATGCGATGCACCAAAGATCGAAAAGAACAAGCTGCGATAAATGACTTAACCAAAAACTTACCGATTCTTGCATCGGGCTGATCTTCAACCTCCTCCACTTCAATGTGGTTCACCTGTCCCCTATTGAAAGGGTTAGGCTTCTTTCGAGCTTCCATTGCCGTTTCCATTACGGTCTTACGGACAGTCATTGGCATAATGCCCGATCTTGCGGCACTTAAAGCAAGTAATATGACTTAGGTCTACTTTGGATGGTGTTGACGGGTTGGTGCGATTCTGTCCATTACTTCCTCCATTCCGTTCCCATTCTTGGTGCTGTTATGGTTATGCTAATTACCTCCTCCATGGGTATCTGAAACTGAATTCTGATTTAGGGGTATAACGAGGTTTCTACTTTGAGCTCGAGTTATACTTCCCTTGCCCATACTTCCGCTTACGGTTCTCAATTTGTCAGCCGCTTTCCTTCAATCATGAGGGCTCGGTCTACTAACTCCTGGTAGTTATTGAAACTGGCTACCATCAACGGCATCTTGAACTCATCATTCAGTCCTTCTAGAAACTTCTCTGTTTAGTTGCATCAAGAGTAACGTCATCCGGGGCATAACGTGCTAGTTTACTAAATTCATCCACGTCTTCGCCAACAGTCCTTCCTCCTTGGCGTAAATTGCGAAACTCACGCTTCTTCATGGCCATAGCTCCTGCTTTGAAACATGGGCGGTCTGAAAAGCTTGCTGAAATTGATCCCATGTGGCGGTGTCTCTGGTGGTAAGTGGTTGTGAAATTCTCCCACCATCTTCTTCTTGGTCCTTCAAGCTGATGTGCTGCAAACTTCACTCTTTCTCCATCCGTGCATCCTGCAGTGGTCAGCTCCTTCCTATCTTGCGGAGCCGGTCATCTGCTACAATTGGCTCGGTGCTCTTTGGAATACACCGGCGGGTTTAGTCTAAGGAAACGAGTCGATGATCCGCAGTGGTGGTGGTGGTGGGTTGTTGTTGTTGTTGTTGTTGTTGCCTGGTTACGCACCATTGTTTGAATCGGTGATATTCTTTGGATCAGTTGGGTGATCTCTGGCGGGAAAAGCGAATCCGGGTCGCGTCTCGGAGGCATCGATGGGTTTAGAAAAGATGAGAATTTAGAATAGAATGAGGTCTAAGGGGAATCACTACCCAAATGCACATGAGCAAATACACACAAAATCACTTCATTCAATCAAACAAAGGCTTACAACGATCTAACTATCGCAAAAGTGCGTGTACTATGATGTTTACATGGAGGGAATACTACTAATATGTGGGAGACTTCTACTAATTTGAACCGTGGAAGACTCCATAATGTCTGCTTCCAACCGTCTTCAAAGTCGGGTTCACTTGGATCTGAATCGGTGTAAATGCGATGTTGATGTAGTCGCTTGGGCAATCGACATCTTGGTCTTCATTCCTGAGCGCCAACTTCTTCTTCAGTTCTTCAATCTCGTACTTAAGATCGTTATTGTGTTTTGCTAGAGCTACGATCTCGTCCATATAGTCCTTGCGAGTTGTCTTTAGTTCTTCTTCAAGTTCGATGATCCTTCCCTTTGCATTACGCAACTCCAACATATCATTGCACATCTGGTTCTCTGGCGTCCGAATGTGCTGGTTTAACTCTGGATGAATGCTGCAATGGATCTATCCTTCTTGGTGCTGCCGACGTCCCATGTGTCATCTCGGCGTCCGCACATCTGGTAGATTTTGTCCTTGAGGTCGTCTTGATAAACTTCTCCAATGCGTCCCATGGTGATGTGAGCTGCCATGCTCTTTCCAGGACTCCAAGTTGGTGCAATTGAAAACACTATCTATAGGCTTGGTGATTGGGGCGAATGTCCTTCTGGAACGTGAGCGTGAATCTTCGGCGCTCCTCTTGAGAGTGGCATTGGAAGTCGGTGAAGCTTGGTAGTCCAATGTTCGTACTTGGTAACTTCCTTCAAGTGAAATCCAAAAGGTGTGCCTTCATCCGGTTGGGTGTACTTGATCTTCGCGTCCTTCATCCTAAAGAGAGTAGAAAAGATGAGGAGTTAGAAAATGGGAAGAGAATAGTGATCTATGGCTTTATCTTAGTGGTCGTGTCCTACCAAGGCATGTGCTCTCGATACCATTCTCTCAGAGCGACCAGACCGAATGGATCTAGTGCTACGTGCTCGGTGTCATCCTGGATCAAGAATGTCGACACCACGTGCCGAAGGATTTATAGCAGAGTAGCAATCACACACTTATTACATCGTTGTCCACAAGGGAACTTAATACAATAATATGGCTTAAGGCCATCTAAAGATAACAATGGAAGACTTGGAAGACAAGTGAGTCCATCAACTCCATCGGCATCACCGAGTATAGAACCACGACCTAACACCTTACTCGACGTCTGAAAAGTCTGCATAGCGTGAAAGTTGCAGCCCAAAACGGTCAGCACATGGAATATCTTTGGCAATGTAACACATAGAGAACAATGAAGCAACAAGCCTATACTACATGCATATATGGCTGGTGGTAAGGCTCTCTGATTTACATTTTTGCATAAAGCTGGTTTTTCCCTACATCAAAGGAATAATTTTTTATTTAACTATCATGGTGGTTGTTAAACATTGAGAATGGTTGCAACATCCTCAATCCCAATTAAAAGTACTCATTAAAACCCAATAACTTTATTATTAGAAGTAACATGTTGAGATTCACATGATATTCAAGTACTAGATACTCAAGATGTCCATAACCGGGGACACGGCTAATCATGATTAGTTTATACACTCTGCAGAGGTTTGCGCACTTTTCCCCACAAGACTCGATCGCCTCCGTTTGGTTCTCGCACTACATGGTGTTTGAGAGACGGATGACCGAGACATAGTCTTTCAGAAGCGCTAGCACCTTACATGTGGGTAGACCGTACCAACCTACATCCCCTACATCAGCTAGCCTACCCGTAAGAGTTCGCACAACTTAGTCAACTACGCCAGAGCCCATAATTGGCTTGTGGCTGCACACGGAAGTTTCCAGTTTGAATAATCTTATGATTCCTTTGAGCACAGGTGGCGGTCCGAAGAAATACTGAGCAAGTCCTGATAGAAACCAGGTGCCTCAATCCACCCGGATGTGTGTTTAGGTTGCCACCTTAAATAATCCATTAATTAACAATCTCACATACATCATGGATATTCACTCACCCAATCCACGTCTACTAGCATAGCATGGCATAATCAAGCAAGCGTAGAAGTAACTCCCAAGGTTTCATAAGTAAAACAGGTAATAGGTACTACCTCAATCTACTTCCCATCCCACAATTTAATTAGATCCTAAACATGCAAGTGTTTGAGGGTTGATCTAATGCATAAAACTGGGTAGTAGAAAAGTATGATCAAAGTGTTACTTGCCTTGTCGATGATCCATGAGTCCTAGAGATTCAAGTAACAAGCGGCGCACTCCGGGTGATCTAACGAGACAAACAACAAGCATACAATAAGTACTCATCTAATGCACGGGAAATCTCGAATAAAAGATCTAACCAGATAGTTCAACTTAAGAACCACAGTTTGCAAAAAAATCGAATCAAATAAAGCATCGAAAGTCGGAACTCGAGAGAGAACGACTCGGTTTAGCAATCTGAAATTAAATCAAAATTTTACAGTAGCAAAACTCTGTGTAAGTAGGTTAGTCGGAGCGGCGGTTTCATAACGAAACTCCAGGCGCTTGAATCACCTGATTCCGATAAACGAGCAAGAAATAAAACAGATTTGAAAATCGGATCGAAATCGAATCAAAAATAATGGATTAAATCCTATTTAATAGAAAACGACGAACGGATTAAATAACGAACGTTCGTTAACAGAACTAATCCAACGAACACGTTCATTGAAACGAACGGGTCGGTGAACGTTCACTAAATAAGAAAACCGAAAAAAAATAAAACCGTCTAGGTTTTTGAAAAAAATCGAACATCGCAAAAACCGGATCGGTCTTTTAACAAAACCGGATCGGGCGGCGGCGAGGCTACCTCGGCTCGCCCGGCGGGGCTCCGACCTCCGGTGAGTCGGGCGACAGGCGGTGGGTGGCGGCGGGTCGACTGGTGGCGAGGGGGCTGACGAGGTGCGGCGGGTGCTCGTGATGGCGGCGGCCTTGCGGGGCGGCGGCTCGGGTGGAGGGCGGCGGCGGGGCGGGTTGAGGAGAGGAGGGGCGGCGGGGTTAAATAGGAGGGTCCGGTTGCCTTGGGGAGGCGGCGGCGGCGATGTCCGAGCCGGACACGGACAAGGCTGAGCGGCAGGCGGCGTGAGTCCGCGAGGAGGAGAGGGAGGTGGGCAGGCGGCTGGGCGGGCTGGCTGGCTGGGCTGGGCCTGGGCCTTGGGGAAGCGTTTTTTTTTAAAACAAAACTAAGCGAAATAAAAAATACCAAACGAACTCAATTTAATAAAATAAATTTTCCCGACTCCTAAAAATGAGTCGAACAAAATGAACTTTAAAAACGGCAAACATGCATATTTTTTTTAAAATGCTCATTATTGCCTAAACAAAACAAATCTTCCAAAACCAAATTTTGATTTATTTATAATATCTTCATTTTTCCTAAATATTGGGAAAGTCATATTATTCCCTCTCTTAAGTTTTTTTTTATAGGAAAAACTTTATGAAGATAATTAAATAAATCCAATGATCCTATTTTCAAGATTTGAGAAATCCCAAATATGAAAATAATGAAACTTCCAACTCTCCGAGGGTCCTTGAGTTGCGTGAAATTTTCTAGGATCGGAAAATGCGAGAAAAATATGATATGCATGATGACCTAATGTATAACATTCCAAATTGAAAATTTGGGATGTTACACTTGACATAAGCATCGCATCCCCATACTTTTAGAAACGACAGCTTAGGTTTCTTCCCAAACCATAATTCATACGGTGTCGTCTCAACGGATTTAGACGGTGCCCTATTTAAAGTGAATGTAGTTGTCTCTAGAGCGTATCCCCAAAATGATAGCGGTAAATCGTGACTTAAATATTCTCCTCCACGATCTGATCGTAAGAACTTTATTTTTCGGTCACGTTGATTCTCTACCTCATTATGAAATTCCTTGAACTTTTCAAAGGTCTCAAACTTGTGTTTCATCAACTAGACATACCCATATCTACTTAAGTAAATGCGTGAGAGTGAGAACATAATCGATATCCTCCATGAGCCTCAACGCTCATTGGACCGCACACATCGGTATGTATGATTTCCAATAAGTTGGTTGCTCGCTCCGTTGTTCAGAGAGCGGAGTCTTGGTCATTTTGCCCATGAGGCATGGTCCGCATGTGTCAAATGATTCATAATCGAGAGACTCTAAAAGTCCATCGAATGGAGCTTCTTCATGCGCTTGACACCAATGTGACCAAGGCAGCGATGCCACAAGTATGTGGGACTATCGTTATCAACTTTACATCTTTTGGTATTCACACTATGAATATGTGTAACATTACGCTCGAGATTCATTAAGAATAAACCATTGACCATCAGAGCATGACCATAAAACATATCTCTCATATAAATAGAACAACCATTATTCTCGGATTTAAGCGAGTAGCCATCTCGCATTAAATGAGATCCGATACAATGTTCATGCTCAAACTTGGCACTAAATAACAATTATTGAGGTTTAAAACTAATCCCGTAGGTAAATGTAGAGGTAGCGTGTCGACGGCGATCACATCGACCTTGGAACCATTCCCGACGCGCATCGTCACCTCGTCCTTCGCTAGTCTCCATTTATTCCGCAGCTCCTGCTGTAGTTACAAATATGAGCAACGACATCGGTATCAAATACCCAGGAGTTACTACGAGTACTGGTAAGGTACACATCAATTACATGTATATCAAATATACCTTTAGTGTTGCCAGCCTTCTTGTCCGCTAAGTATTTGGGGCAGTTCCGCTTCGATGGCCCTTCCCTTTGCAATAAAAGCACCTGTCTCGGGCTTGGGTCCATTCTTTGACTTCTTCCGACAACTTGCTTACGCGGCGGCAACATCTTTGCCGTCCTTCTTGAAGTTCTTCTTACCCTTGCCCTTTTTGAACTTAGTGGTTTTATTGACCATCAACACTTGATGTTCTTTCTTGATTTCAACCTCTCACGACTTCAAAGATTGAGAATACTTCAGGAATGGTCTTCACCATCCCCTGCATATTGTAGTTCATCACGAAGCTCTTGTAGCTTGGTGGGAGCGACTGAAGGATTCTGTCAATGACCGCCTCATCCGGGAGGTTAATGTCCAGCTAGGACAGGCGGTTGTGCAACCCAGACATTTTGAGTATGTGCTCACTGACAGAACTGTTTTCCTCCATCTTACAACTATAGAACTTGTCGGAGACTTCATATCTCTCGACCAGGGCATGAGCTTGGAAAACCATTTTCAGCTCCTCGAACATCTCATATGCTCTGTGTTGCTCAAAACGCTTTTGGAGCCCCGGTTCTAAGCTGTAAAGCATGCCGCACTGAATGAGGGAGTAATCATCGGCACGAGACTGCCAAGCATTCATAATGTCTTGGTTCTCTGGGATGGGTGCTTCACCTAGCGGTGCTTCTAGGACATATTGTTTCTTGGATGCTATGAGGATGATCCTCAGGTTCAGGACCCAGTCCGAATAGTTGCTGCCATCATCTTTCAGCTTGGTTTTCTCTAGGAACGCGTTGAAGTTCATGTTGACATGAGCGTTGGCCATTTGATCTACAAGACATATTTTGCAAAGACTTTAGACTAAGTTCATGATAATTAAGTTCATCTAATCAAATATTTAATGAACTCCCACTCAGATTGACATCCCTCTAGTCATCTAAGTGTTACACGATCCGAGTCGACTGGGCCGTGTCCGATCATCACGTGAGACGGACTAGTCATTGTCGGTGAACATCTCCATGTTGATCGTATCTTCCATACGACTCATGTTCGACCTTTCGGTCTCGTGTGTTCCGAGGCCATGTATGTACATGCTAGGCTCGTCAAGTTAACCCTAAGTGTTTATGCATGTGTAAAACTGTCTTACACCCGTTGTATGTGCACGTAAGGATCTATCACACCCGATCATCACGTGGTGCTTCAAAACGACGAACTTTAACTTTAGCAACGGTGCACAGTTAGGGGGAACACTTTCTTGAAATTATTCTAAGGGATCATCTTATTTACTACCGTCGTTCTAAGTAAACAAGATGCAAAAACCATAATAAACATCACATTCAATTATATAAAGTAGTGACATGATATGGCCAATATCATATAGCTCCTTTGATCTTCATCTTCGGGGCTCCATGATCATCTTGTCACCGGCATGACACCATAAACTTCATCATCATTATCTCCATCATCGTGTCTCCATGAAGTTGCTCGCCAACTATTACTTCTACTACTATGGCTAACACGTTTAGCGATAAAGTAAAGTAATTTACATGGCGTTGAATCAATGACACGCAGGTCATACAATAATTAAGACAACTCCTATGGCTCCTGCGGTTGTCATACTCATCGACATGCAAGTCGTGATTCCTATTACAAGAACATGATCTCATACATCACAATATATCATTCATCATTCATCACAACTTCTGGCCATATCACATCACATGACAATTGCTGCAAAAACAAGTTAGACATCCTCTAATTGTAGTTGCATCTTTTACGTGGCTGCAATTGGGTTCTAGCAAGAACGTTTTCTTACCTACGAATAACCACAACGTGATTTTGTCAACTTCTATTTACCCTTCATAAGGACCCTTTTCATCTAATCTGCTCCAACTAAAGTCGGAGAGATAGACACCCGCTAGCCACCTTATGCAACTAGTGCATGTCGATCGGTGGAACTGTCTCATCTCACGTAAGCGTACGTGTAAGGTCGGTCCGGGCCGCTTCATCCCACAATACCGCTGAAGCAAGAAAAGACTAGTAGCGGCAATCAAGTTGACAAGATCTACGCCCACAACAAAATTGTGTTCTACACGTGCAATAGAGAACTACGCATAGACCTAGCTCATGATGCCACTGTTGAGGAACGTTGCAGAAAATTAAAATTTTTCCTACGGTTTCACCAAGATCTATCTATGAGTCCATCTAAGCAACGAGTCATGGGAGAGAGATTGCATCTACATACCACTTGTAGATCACGTGCGGAAGCGTTCAAGGGAACGGGGATGATGGAGTCGTACTCGCCGTGATTCAAATCACCGATGACCAAGTGCCGAGCGGACAGCACCTCCGCGTTCAACACACGCACGGAACGGACGATGTCTCCTCCTTCTTGATCCAGCAAGGGGAAGGAGAGGTCGAGGAAGAAGGCTCCAGCAGCAGACGACGGCGTGATGATGGTGGAGAGGCGATACTCGGCAGGGCTTCGCCAAGCACTCAACGGAGGAGGAGAGGTTTTGGGGAGGGGAGGGGCTGCGCCTTGGATGTGTGTTGCAGCCCTCCCCTCACCCCTCTATTTATAGGGGAAAGGGGAAAGGGGGGCCGGCCCCTCTTGATGAGATCTAGAGGCGGCGGCGAGGAGGGGGCTTGCCCCCAAGCAAAGGCGCCCCCACTGGGTTCCCGCCCCCAACCCCTAGGCGCATGGGCCCAAGGGGCGCCCAGCCCTCCAGGCTGGTTCCCTGCCCCTTTGTGGCCCATGAGGCCCTCCGAGAGGGGTGGCCTCCCGGCGGACCCTGGAACCTCTCCGGTGGCCCGGTACAATACCGATATGCCCCGAAACTTTCCGGTGTCCGTATGACAACTTCCCATATATAAATCTTCACCTCCGGACCAGTCCGGAACTCCTCGTGACATCCGGGATCTCATCCGGGACTCGGAACAACATTCGGTAATCACATACAAGTCTTCCTAATTACCCTAAGCGTCACCGAACCTTATGTGTAGACCCTACGGGTTCGGGAGACATCTTGAGACATGACGGGGCGACTCTCCGGTCAATAACCAACAGCGGGATCTGGATACCCATGTTGGCTCCCACATACTCCTCGATGATCTCATCGGATGAACCACGATGTCGAGGATTCAAGCAACCCCGTATACTATTCCTTTTGTCAGACGGTATGTTACTTACCCGAGATTCGATCGTCGGTATCCCAATACCTCGTTCAATCTCGTTACCGGCAAGTCACTTTACTCGTACCGTAATGCATGATCCCGTGACCAGACACTTGGTCACTTTGAGCTCATTATGATGATGCACTACCGAGTGGGCGGTGATACCTCTCCGTAACACGGAGTGACAAATCCGATCTCGATCCGTGTCAACCCAATGAGACACTTTCGGAGATACCTGTAGTGCACCTTTATAGTCACCCGATTACGTTGTGACATTTGGTACACCCAAAGCACTCCTACGGTATCCGGGAGTTACACGATCTCATGGTCTAAGGAAGACATACTTGACATTGAAAAAGCTCTAGCAAAACGAACTACACGATCTTGTGCTATGCTTAGGATTGGGTCCTGTCCATCACATCATTCTCCTAATGATGTGATCCCGTTATCAACGACATCCAAATGTCCATAGTCAGGAAACCATGACTATCTGTTGATCAACGAGCTAGTCAACTAGAGGCTCACTAGGGACATGTTGTGGTATAAGTATTCACACGTGTATTACGATTTCCGGATAATACAATTATAGCATGAATAAAAGACAATTATCATGAACAAGGAAATATAATAATAATCCTTTTATTATTGCCTCTAGGGCATATTTCCAACATTCACCAATTTGCAGATAAGGCCTTCCCTCGTTTATCCTTTTCTCCCACAAGATCTTGATGTTCTGTGCAACGCACGAGCATCTTGCTAGTAAGAGTATAAATTAGACATATACCACTTCTCGAATCTTGAAACCAACAACATTCCTCCCTTTTCTCATCGAAACCGCCAAAGGAATATATTTTGAGTGAAACATAACATATTTTTAGTGATATACGTATTTCAAAACTAGACTTTTTTTTCTATCAAATCGGTGAATATGTATTAATCTACTTTGATCGTGTAGCAATGCATTGGCACATTGCTAGTAGTTATTATAATGTTTTGGACACTAGACAAACGGTGGAGTACATATACGAAGAGAAGAGGCGCACGCACGTAGTCGGCCTCTCGCTGTCTCGCACACATGAGTGTTACATAAAGGCGACGTTAACAAATAAACCCTAAAACCCTAGGCGTACGATTGCTGCATTTGCGGGTACCGGATACGTGTTGGAGCACCTTTGTAGGAGTTGATGGTCGGGACCACAGGTGAACGACTTGGAGCGCGGTGGCTCGCCAGTTGCCACAGATCGAGTAGCCACGTTTAAAATATCATTTTTTAGCGGGGTTAAGAGTTCCGATTTTCAATGGCACGTTATAAGTAGTAAGTAGTTTTTAGAACGATTGGTGTGGAGCGAAAATGGAATTCATAGTACTACGCACCTCCTTGGCGTATGGTTGTATGGGTTTATGTTGCGAGATGTTGAAGCTGGTAGTTCTAGGGAAAATACTATGGTTTAGATCTAGATGCTGGGTTTCAGTAATCGGAAGGGGAAACCCTTCTTTGATTAAAAAAAACTACTACCTCCATTCTGGTTTACTAGTCCCCATCGTACTTTGGGTCAAAGTTTGTCCATGAATTTTACTTGTAAAATGTGAATGGAAAAACGAGATTTTGTTATACCCATACAAAAAGGACTGGAGGGAGTGATTGCTCACGACAGACGCGACTGTCATAAGCGCAGGCATTGAACCGTGCGCAAACCAAGAGGCACTTTTCGGCTGCAGGCCCGGCTGAGCACGCCTCCTCGCCGCGTGCTACCAGCTTAAGACTGCGCCGCCTACCTTCATTGAATCCGCGCGTGTGCCGGCAACACGTCCTTCCGCGAGCCGGCAGGCATTTTAGAACAGAAAACATGACTAAAATATACTCATGGTCTTGACTTGTTGTGCTCGTTGGTAGCAGGAACCAGTAGAGGTTTTTCTTTATTTATAACTCTCCTCACATTTTTTTTGGCTTTGAAGTGAATCATGGTTGTGGACATTATGTATGAATGTGCAGATATCTGTGAACATGAGTTTGATGTGGAAGTTGAACATGGAATGTCGGGCTTGCGCGTGAACTATACCATGTTCAATGCTTCGTCTGTTATTGTTTGGAAAGTAATTGCTGGTATTACATGACCCGAAGAAAAAAACATTTTGTGCCACATCAGTAGATGCACAGACATCACAACAGGCATGGTGACTGGATAAACATTTGAACCTAGCTATTATGAAGGAAATTTTGTATTGACAACAGTTTTAGATAGCAGGAGACGCCCTAGCCTGCTCTGCCTCTGCTAGCTTATTTACGGCTTCTTCCATCTCTTCTTTGGCTTGGGTGAAGAGAGCATCTGATTGCTCTTTTCGCTTCTTCAGAACTCAGCTACATTCTCAAGGGCTGCTGCGCTTTCTTTCAGCCTTTACTAATGCCACGAGGACACGAACAACTGACGACTCCACCTGGCTTTTGTGTAATCCAGCATCATCTGGGAATTTGCAACTTGTGTCTAATCCAGCATCATTAGGTAACTGGCACCTTGTGTGTAATCCAGCCTCATTTTGGAAACATGATCTCGAGGTTGACCATACTTCCCTCCTCGCAGGAACTTCATCCTGACATGAAGTTACTTCTTTTTTAGATTAATACTCAGAGAAACCTAGATCCATTTAGTAGAAGCCAGATAGACAGAACTCGGAGAAGTGAATTCAAAAGGAAAAGAAATATAAAAATAGACTACAAGGTGAGAACACCCACTTCCTACATCAAGTTAAAAACGAAAGCATTAGGACGATTAAGACTCTTCTTATTACACATCGAAGAACACCACGCTTAAGAGAAACAGAAACTACAACATATACACATCGAAGAACACGAGGCTAAATGGAAGTAATTGAAAGGGTGTTACTTACCAAAGCTCGTTTTACAGGTTCAGTGCAGCTCCTCTTTAACTTGCCATGCTCCTTGAAGATGTCCCGAATATCTCGTGTTTGGTCTTCATTGCTCTGCATGTTCACACTCGTGGTTTTAAAATCTCAACATGGCAAGAAAAATACTACTAGTAATACTCGCATCTTGTGGGCAACATTAAAGCACTAAATACGCCATGTTAGAGCATCTCCAACAGAATCGCAACGCCGGTGCTTTAAAAAAGTGTTTGATGCTGAGATCGAGAAGTAGATACTAGAGAGTAGAGGATAGTTCTCAGCATAGATAGATAAAAAAAGATAATTCAACTACTCCTCGTCGTCCGACTCCTCCTCGGTGATGTCCTCCTCTGACGTCTGACTGTAGGCGTGAAGATACCGATCGTCGTCGGATTCCCAGGGCGACGTTGCTCCTAGCCTCATGTTGAATTGAGTGTCCGCTTTTCGCCTACGCTTGTCCTCGCGATAGGCGGCTCGCTCCGCCCTCCTCTTATCCCTCTCCGCCCTCCATTGCGCATAGAACTCGCGCTCGTTGATGATGTCATGCGGGAAGTGTTGGCGCCACAGCGCCATGGCTTCCTCGTCCATCTCGGCGATGCCGAGACGGTGCTCTCGCCTCCGGTTGTCGCGACGATCCTCGTCGGTGCTAAGCCGCGGCAGAGGCGCGAGCTCCTGCGCCCGCTCCCGCGTCGGCACATTGGGGAAGTTCAATGTTCTATGAGGCCACCGGAGGCGCCATGCCGCCGCGTCGTACGCGCGGGCAGCCTCGTTGGCGGTGTCGAAATTGCCGAGGCCGAGGCGCATCCCGCGGAACCAGATCTCGGCAGAGAAGCCGCCGGAGGGGCGCGCGCGGACGCCGCGGTATCCCCAAGATTCACGGCGATGCAGCGGCATGGTGGCGCGGCGGCGGCAAGGAGAAAAAGAGCAGGGAGAGAGCGGTGGTGAGGCACAAAGAGGTGGAAAGGCACAGAGCGGTGGGAGGGCGTTGGATTTTATAAAGAGCGCCAGATGCCGCGCGCCAAAACTAGCGCACGCCCGGCCGCTTTTTCCCGCGCACGCGCGATCCTTTCCCGATGTCTCTGCTATCTCTACTCTCTTCTCTATGGTTATATTTATTTTATATTTAATATTTCATATTTATCTCTACTTCCTTTACTGTCTACCTTTTTTCTCTATACTTTTTTTCTTGCAATATAGGCCGTCCGATTTATATCTGACAGATAGGAAGGAAACAAATTGGAATTTTGCAGAAAGATACCCATACCCCTATCCAGATTTTCAAATAAGGCCTTCCCACGTTCATCCTTTTCTCCCACAAGATAAACTACTCATACAAATGCATCTTGATGCGTGCAACACATGGGCATCTTTCTACTTCTAAAAACCTTTCCATCATTTGCCACACTACAGGTTGCAGATGAAAAACCTACCAAGCACGGTAGCGATACATGAGCTGACGCACAATTACCGGTGATATTCTATTGGACAATGGAGGCTATAACCAATTACTTTTACGGGAACAATAGCACCGGGAAAATTGAAGGGTAGGTATGAACAAAATTATAACTGCACATGTACTTGCTAAGTGATTCAATACACACATTACCAATCGAGGAGGAGAATGATGGTTGCGGCGGCCTCGTGAGTCATGGTCAACAGCGGAGTCGATTCATTGTCCTGACGGTTGGTACTTCTGCGCTTAGGCGTCGGCTTCCGGGAAGCAGATCCGAGCCCGTGGAAGACAATGCCGGGGAAGAGGCTCCGTTTACGACGACGACGGTGGACCGGCTCCAGTGCGGCGTACGAGGTCGTCGATGAGGCAGATGCGCTGTGGTGGACGAGTGCGCCGATGTAAAGGGGAGGAGCACGAAGGCTGCGGTGCCGTGGAGAAGTCTATTTTGCGGTGGGGATAGAAAATGGGGAGTATTCAGGTGTACTACTCTGGGTGGCGGGGTGGGGTTGGCTGGGTAGGGTGAACCTAAAGTTACAAAAAAGCCCCGTACCAAGCATCGTCCGTAGGCCTGTTCCGAAGGCTATGATGGTAACTTCCTTTGCTTTCGAATCAGGGTCATGGAGATTTTCCGCCGACCTCAAAATTTTGTGACCTTTGGACTCCCGTGTGGCATGTTGAGTGATTAAATTGAGCAACTAGCTAGTAGTAGTAGTAAACTCTGCATATTAGGCTTGACCAAGTCAAACTTCCTAAAGTTTGACCAAGTTTATATAAAATATAAACATTTACCATAACAAATGTGTATGATGTGGAAGTACATTCAATAATGAATCTAATGGTATTTATTTGTTATTGTATATGTTAATATTTTTTGATAGGGAAAACTTTGTTTTTCCACTCTAGTTTTTGCCAACTTTGCTTATGCCACTCTAGAATTTGACATATCACTTTTGCCACTGTTAGCTTTTGATAATACATCACAAATGCCATTCGATGGCAAAAACGATAATTTTTCATTTCACTTTTGCCACTCTTAGCATTTGACATGTATCACAATTGCCACTTGGAAAATTTTGTTTTTGCCACGGAAGGGAAAAAGTGATATATTGTCAAAAGCTAAGAGTGGCAAAAGTGAAATGTCAAATTCTAGAGTGGCATAAGCAAAGTGGGCAAAAACTAGAGTGGCAAAAACAAAGTTTTCGCTTTTTGTTATAAGCTTTACGAGAGTTTACAAAACTTGACTTTGACCAATGCTAATCTGGCGGACTTAAATAAAAATGGAGGAGTACACATTTGTTTTCTTAGTTTGTAGTGAACTAATCATTTGTTGAAATTGTGAAATAAATATATTAGGCTATTGACTTGAATGTAATGGTCTATACAATTCAATAGTTACAATCATTGTCGAATCCCAAGATGTATACAAGGTCTATAGTACTTCACAACATGCTCAAACTCACATAATCCCAGTCAAATGAGAATCTAAATGCATTTCATAGTTATTACTTTGTAGGATGCAACAAAAACAACCAAAACTCTACATCAGCCATTATAGAAGCAACATTTTGACATGTCCCATTGTGTGAATGAAATGTGCAGAGAGAGCTTTTGAAGATGGAGCAGATAGGGCGGGAAAGATTGTATGTATGTGGACGAGAGAGTAGGAGACAAACCTAACAAGACACACACACAGAGAGAGAGAGAGAGAGAGAAAGAGAGAGGAAGAAGTTAGGTCTATGAGAAAGATGGAGACATGTAATATACGTGATTCTGTATACATGGAAGGAGAAGAGACAACATGTTTGATGAGAGAACTGGAAAAACATGGATGAGAGGGGAAGGATCTCATGGGTTGAGGGATTGACAATTTTGTGCGGGGGAGAGAGGGATTGGTAATTTTGTGCAAGAGAGAGAGAGAGAGGGTGGGGAGGAGTCGGTCGGCCGTCGTCACATCACCCTGCTTCCAAATGACCCCGCATTCTCTAAGCGGTGTGGTCATTGTCTTGATCTGCTCAATGCCCTCTTTGAAGGTTGAGGTGTTGTGCATGTTGGGGTGCAAAGAAGCACAAGCTGGCGAGTGGTCGTCGTATAACCTTGGATGGGGATGAATTGTGTGCTCGGGGAGTGTGCGTGTGTGTTGTGCTGCGTGTGTGTGTGTGTGTGTGTGAGACGCTGTGTGTGTGTGTCGAGATATTGATCGAAAACAAACCTAAGGAGAGAAATGGGTATTCACGAAGAGATTGTGCGGGCCTTGAGGTGGGCAGGGCCCGAGTGAGGGTGTCAAAATGTGCGCGTAGATGCATGTGTTGCATGCGATCGTGCGAGGGACGGACGAATCGAGAGAGATGGTTGTTGTGTTACGTATGCTCCTCTCTCTCTCTCTCTCACACACACACACACACACACAAGTAAACTAGAAGACCGTTCTCTCATGTCTAGACAACGTATCGGCATCTGTCTATGTCTCACTCATGCATGATCATTTGCACATTCACACCTCTCTATATACGTATCACACGCACACCGTCTCCACATTGCCCTTCCGCCACAACACACATATGGATACATACACACGTTCTCTCTCAGTCACACACACAAAATAAGTATTAAAAAAACTAGGCGCACCTAAAGCGTCCAAATCCAAATAAACACAAACTGGAGCTAAATTCAAATATATGGAAATATTGCAGCGTCAAGAACTTTCCCAGGAAAAAACTTGAGTAATATTCGAGGATTGTTTTCACACACAAAAAAAGGTTCGGTGGATGTCCTTCGAGCGCGACACGGTGACGCACCGTTCGATCGACCAGCGGCCCATGTTCACGCGCTTACAGGATTACATATCGTGGCTGTGGTACTAACTTATTTTTTTAATAAAAGCGCTGCCTAAGTCTAATGTTTACGTGTACTAGTACGGTTTTCTTTTACGGGTTTGCTATTTCACATCTAGATGTGAAATATTATCTCACATCTAACTCACTCACCCTTGATTTTTTTAAAGTCTTCCACTCACTCACCCATGATTTTTTTAAAGTCTCCCATGGATTTTAAGGGTGAGGGAGTTAGATGTGAGATAATATCTCACATCTAGATGTGACATAGGCAGACCCTTTCTTTTAAGTTTGACCAACCTTATATAAAACTAAAGTAAGGTCCCATAAGCGCACTCATCAATATGCCGCCGCCGCCATTGTGCATGCCGGCGCCCGCCTGCTCCGGCCAACAATTTCTCGCCCATCACCGCTGTGTCACCGCCATCCCTGTGCCATGAAGCCGAAGGCTCGCCCGCTCATGTCGTCTGCAGTCCCTCCTCGCCATGCCGCCACGCTGCGAAGCACGCGAGCAGCTGGTGGAGCCGCGTCTTTGCACGTAGCGTACGAAAGAGGAGGACGAGCGCGTGCTCCAGCACGCCGGCGAGGAGGAACTAGCATGTCATTGTCGTCTCCGCCCGCGCGGAGGAGGCGCGCATGGTGGCTGTCGCGGCGGAAGCCGATGTGGCGTCGAGCCCATAAGCCGGTGCGGACGCGGAATCTACCTTCGACACCTTGAATGCCACGTGGATCCTGCAATCTGAAGGAGCAATTTGGGTCACTCGACTCATGTGAGCCGTTTGATGCAACATGGATGGCTAGAAGGGCTTCTTCCACCTCTTCTGTCGTCTTCTTCCTTCGCTCCGTCGAACTTCTTTCACAAATCGACTGACCCAAATTATACTACTACTACGAATGTATTAAGTACAGTAGGAACACGAATATCTGACGGTAGTACCAAGCGCAAGAAGAACAGTAGTAAGACATAGTACTAGTACTACTCTACGTGCTAAAGAGTTCAAATAACGAGAAAGAACATAAACATAGTTCTGCTGGGGCCTCGACAACACACCCTTGAAAATAAACTAAGCAACTAGTCCGCTTGACCTTTGTAGTAGAACCAGCATGAGTGGCGGCACTGCCACCTACTCGAGTCCGAGTCCACGTCCTCGACTTCGTCCTCGTCCCTCTTCCTCTTCCTCTTCGCCCGGCCTTCTTTGCTTGAACAGGACCTTTGGGCTCGCTTCTTCATCCAACCCATGTAGATATTTCAACAAAGGTAGGCATCCATTACTGCGTACAGGATGTGATCTTCATCTAATGTCTTCGACTCCCATGCATGATTGAACTCTTGATGAGGTTTCTTCAGTTTAGCGTACGAAGGATCAATCATGGCTGCTGCCAGGGTCAGCATTGAAGGTTGAGAGGAGGACACCCGAGCTTGCCTTACGGAGATCGAAGGGCTGGCCTACAACGAGACCTATCCGACGCAGGACATATCATCGTTCTTAAAGCCTCTGATGTGAATTTCACTCTTTTGTCCTTGAGGAAGTTTTTAAAATCCTGGCACTCAACGTCGGCATGGCATATGTGGTAGACCAAGCAAACATTATGTACGCAAACCTGGATCACGGCGGGCTTCTTCCTCTCTTCATCCTTTAGATCCTTCTCTCGTCCCAGGACTGTGGTGTACTCAACATCTAGCCCAGCGACCCATTCATCCGTTGAACTGTTGAACATGCGTAGGAAGCGAGCAAGCCATGCTTTCACCGTCGCGGATCCACGTGTGTAGATGACGATGAACTGATGCCGGTGATGGCTCTAACCTGATACTCAGCGGCGACCATGGAGATTTGGGAGGCCATGGATTTTTGAGGAGGGTTAGGAGAAGTTGAACTGTTGTACCCCGCAAAAACTGGGAGCGAAGTAATGTGAAAGGATGGGACGACTGGGAGCAAACTGTTGTGAGGTGGAATACGGGGATGATTAGGGCGTGCGAACGGCGTGGGGTTGCTGGCTTGCCCGGTGGATAAACGGCTGCAAGCCCCCAAAGAGTTCTCGAGAACTATGCGGGACCCACTAGATGTCATGTCTACTAGACCCATATCGTAGGCCTGACGGTATAGCTTATGCTGTCAAGACGCCATGCCGGCGCGTGGATGTAACTTCACTTAATTCCGTCAACCATCAAGCCTCCCACGACCTTCGCCTCCCTCGCGCGGTCGCGCCCTTTGAGACTCCGACCGGCTATAAATGAGCAATTTTTTTGCCTACTCTGCATGCATGATACTCCCTCTGGTCCTTTTTACTCCCGTCAACCGTTTGCAAAGTTTTTGACCAAATATATACTTTTTTTGAACACCACCTTATATTAATTAACCAGCCATACCAGTACACTCATTCGATACAATATTCACCACACAGTGATGCGTTATTTACAAGAATACCATCTAATCTATTGTCAAAGCTATACTTAGCGATTAAGTGTGCCACCTTATTGGCTGAACGACTAATCTTTGACAATTGAAGATTGTTGATCAACCGAGATGCTCAACGCTTTCATCTTCAGGTCATGCATAGCAGACACATCGGTCCCCGATGCAAGAGGCGCTACCACAAAAGCGCAATCAGTCTCTAAAATTACACGATTATGAAGAGAAATACCTATGTAGAGACCGGCAATGCAAGCGCTAAGCTCCGGTTCCTCCACGCTTTGACAGGCATCAATGAAATCCGACGACAAAATTTATACTAAAAATATCAATATCTACAATACTGATTATAATGAGTATAAGAACTACATTTTATAATGAGTGTAAAAATATTGATTTGACATTGTGAATGTTGATACTCCCTCCGTCTAGGTGAGTAAGTCATCTTAGGCTGTGCACCATGACCAAGGAGGAGGGGAAAGCGAGAGACATTAATGTTTATTTGCTAATTAAATAGTATTGCATGCAATGAACTAACCACTGCATGTCATGTTTGATAGTCTCAGGTCATTAAAAGCATGCACACCCTCATCTCTTATTGGTTGATATGTCAAGAAACAAGAAACGAGGTAGAAGTTAATACACCGCGCCTACGTGTTTTGGGATTATTTGGTTTTCGTAAGATGACTTACACACCTAGCTATTAGAGTACCACTACCTCCCTTATAGTTTAAAGGGCTCGACTCAAAAATTTCACCTACTCTTAGCAAGATAGTAGAGGCGGTGGAATCGTTTTTGAAGTCTGCAAAAGTACTCAACTAATGCTGTCATTCTTCACAAAAAAATGTGTTTACCAATGCATGCATGAACACTAGTTACTCTAACCCCCTCTCTTCTTTAATTCTTTGCCACATCAGCATGTTTGCTATTCCCATGTGCATGATACCAGCTAAGATACCACCATTATGGACAGCCTTAATCATCGCATGCAATAATTTAGTGCACCTTGAAATATGAACATGTGTGGGGCGTGTATGTTTTTAATGACTTGAGACTATACCTAGCCTGGCATGGAAGATGACTTATTATCCACCGTTCCCCATACCTGCAGGAAGCCCGTTCGTCTCCAAATCTTTTCCTCTCCATGTGTGGAAACAATATGCCTGCCAAACTCTCCTTCTCCCTCCGGCGGTCCCACCACTCCACCCCGTGTGAAAAAATCTGCATGCATGACCCTCCTCCCCCCACGCTCGTCCAATCCGTTGTGACCAGCAATATTTCCACCCCTTCGCTCCCCGTAATTTACTCCAACAAATATGCCCACGTAGCTTTTACTTAACTTCAGTTGCATTGGGTCACTGACATACGGGCCCAGCAGTGTACTGGCCCACATGTCAGTGATGCAACTGGACCTGCAGTTAAGTCATTGCAGCTCAGTCCATATCTTACGTAGGTGTGCCATTGCTCGCTATAAATACCGCGCCTCCCACGAAATCGCTATCTCCTCCCCCTCACGTTCACGTTCATCGCTATCTCCTCCCCCTCCTTCTCACGTCGACCACCATGGCATCGCCCCTCCCAAGCCCTAGGAGCCCCTCGCTGCACCGCGCGGATGGTCATGCGTCGCCGTTCCATTCCTCGCCGCCACTAGTCGAGGAGGACGCGTCGGTGTTCCACTCCTCGCCGCTACGTGACGCGTCGCCGTTCTGTTCCTCGCCGCCACTAGTCGAGGAGGACGCGTCGGCATTCCGCTCCTCGCCACGACGCGACGTGTCGACATTCCGTTCCTCGCCGCCACTAGTTGAGGAGGACGCGTCGGTGTTCCGCTCCTCGCCGCGACGTGTCGAGGTGGACGCGTCGGCGTTCCCAATCTCCCCAGCACGCGCGTCGAAGGACGCGTCGGCTCCCCGCTACGAGGAGAACACCGTGCCGCCCGCCGAGCCCCCCAGCCTTTAGGAGCTTTGGCAAGAAATGGATGTTGCCTTGTGGGAGGCTTTGCCTCCAGTAGAGCGCGCCAAAATAGAGGTGGAGAAGAAGGCCGAGGAAGAGAAGCGCACCGCGCAACAAGCTTTCTGGGAGATCTATGTCGCGTCCGAGAGTCAAGCAATTGGTTCTTTGGCGAGAAGGCTCATGCGAGGGCCGTGAGGGTGGCGAAGGGCGCCCGTGCCGGCATACAGTGCGGTCGGGCCCAAAGCGCCTCATCTACGCTTGGCGATGCGTGGACGGTGCACGCTTCCAGCCAGGAGGAGTACTGTTGGCGCGGATCACCAAACCGGTGAGATCGCTCGCCGCCCGACAAGCCGCCAATCAGCACCTCACGAGTTGTGAGGCTGAGGAAGAGGCGTTGTGTCGGTATTTGAAACGGCCGCGCACCGGGGCACTCATGGCGCGCCGCAAGCGCTCTGCGGCGCCGTGGCTTTAGGAGGAGTATAATTTTTGTTTCGTAAAGGCGATCTCATTAGTTTTGGGACGCAAATGATAAATCGAACGTTCAGGAATTTTTAAGCGTCCTTAATTAAGTATGTAAAAGGGAAAGTTTGGAAGCGTTGTGTATTATTACGCATTTTGCAAAATGCGTGCATATAGCACAAACTTTACTATAGACTATCGGACTACGTCTCTCTCTCGATATATGCTTGCAGACTTTTCTACTCCCTCCGTCCAGGTCAATAAGTCATCTTTGGTTGTGCACGGTGACCAAGAAGGAGGGAAGATTTGTACACCTAGGCGGAGGGAGTACTACTATTATTTATATGCGTGCAAATGCTGCGTTTAAACATTACGATGCGGTTTTTGTAAAAGTAGAAAAACAGCACTAGTCAAGCTTGTGAAACGATTCCAACGTGAGTACTACTACTAGTAGGAGTACCAGGGGCCAGTTCTGTTAGGCTTCTAGATTAGTAATCCCATAACTACTACCCGTCCTAGTTTATTGGTCCCCATTGTAATCTGTGTCGAATTTTGATCATAAATTTAACTAATGAAATGTTAGTGCATGTCACATGCACTACTCCATCCGTCTAGGTGAGTAAGTCATCTTAGGCTGTGCACTGTGACCAAGGAGGAGGAGAAAAGCGAAAGCGTTAATGTTTATTTTCTAATTAATAGTATTGCATGCAATGAACTAACCACTGCATGTCATGTTTGATATCTCAAGTCATTAAAAGCATGCACACTCTTTATCTCTTATTGGTTGATATGTCAAGAAACAAGAAACGAGGTAGAAGTTAATGCACCGCGCCTAAGTGTTTTGGGATTATTTGGTTTTCGTAAGATGACTTACACACCTAGATGCACCGCGCCTAAGTGTTTTGCGTAACATTTTATCAGTTAAATCTTTGGTCAGAATTTAGCACAAATTACAATGGTGAGGAATAAACCAGGACGGAGTAGTAGTTTAGAAGCCTAAATAAATGAGTGAGGCGCCTTATTGTTACTCTCCACTATGACTAGTCTTGTGGGAAAAGCTGGGGAAGCCGCCAAAAGAACTGGCCCTAGGAGTAGTAGCTAGGGATCAAGTGTGGGAGATGAACCGGAGAAAGTAAATGCAGAGAGATGAAATGCAAAAAAGACGGAGGGATGTGATGGTTGCTTGTCCGTTTATTTTACCAGGCCACTTATTATTGGGACTGGTTGGGTTTTGTGATATGACGGCTTCTGCGGCGCCACGAGTGAGAGGTGAGACTCCCGTGCAGCGCCGCCCTCTACACTTGTACTACATCGGTCGTGGTTTATTAGTCCCCATTGAATTTGTTGAAGATTTAATTGACAAAATGTTAGTGCATGTCAACAAAAATATATCGTTGGATTCGTATTTGAACATAATTTTGAATGATATAATTTTAGGTGACATGCATTAGTATTTATCGTACTATATATAATGTTAGTTCAATTTTTGGTCGTACTAATCTATAGTAGTAAGGTGCCCGTGCGTTGCACCGAAGAGTGAAATGCATAGATCTGGGAGTTGTTTATTTTGACAAGCGATGTGGGGTCATCTCATGTGTAACGGGTATCGATAGGTTTCTTGGATATTATCTCATCTCTAGAGCTCACAAACATCCGGGTGAAATAGATAAAAAGGTATCTTTTGCAAACAAAAGCGTTCAACTGTTCAACCTTCATCCAAAACTTGTGAAGAAATAACACTTATTGTGCTTTGCAAGAAATGATCTTTAAGAATTAGTTTTTGAGTATCGATTGTTATACATGTTGGCTATAGATGACATGGCACTTTCTTATAGTCAACAGTTGGCTATACTATTAAGTAATATTAACCATGCCCTTATACACCTAGGCGGAGGGATTAAATAAGGATGACTTGCAAGGGGCGGAGGAGATGTAAGAAATGGTTCATCGTAAGTCTTTCACCGATAATGTAATAAAAATTCATACATGGAAGATTCTAGACTAAACCATAAACGGATACACTTTTATTCATGCTAATACTCCAATAGAGCAAGATCCTGCATGGAAGTCTCCACATGCTTAGACAGCGGATTACATTGAGCGAAGACTAATGATCAACATTTAACTTGATAATGCGTATTTTTTAGGAGAATAGGGAGGCTCCTCCCCGGTTCCATTATCAAATGAAACCCAAAGTGTCTTACATCATCTCACTGAGAGGAGCAGTTCAAAGGAAGGACTGCGGCGAAAGCCACTCAATTTTAACGACAAGCTTACATAATCAAAAGCGGCAAAGCCACATGCCATAAGCGCCCACACACACTACATGTTTTCTAAGTGCACTTGATAATGCGTATGTCCAGGTGAACCTCCTTGGAGTCCCCGTGCACCGAGTCGGCGGGTAAAGGATAGAACGGATGCCATGGGTTTTCCAAGTCCACATTGGCGGGATAGTTCCAGCTCCTCAGATTCCAAGTCTGTCTGATGAGGCCGGTTCTCGCCGCCCACGTGACGCGGAGGGGTAGTAACATTGACCTCGCACCCATACATCTGCCTCGTGTCGATTAATCGGCGTCGTGGCGGCGCCCACAGCGCACACTACAAAGATGGGCGGCGGCCTTGCGGGCCTCGCCGGTGCCCACGATCAAGAGGAAGACGCTGCCGTCCTCCTCCGAGACTAGCGGCGGCGGTGATCCTCCAGCGACTCCGGCATGGTGAACCGTAGCACGTGTCGTACTTGATGTTCTCCGCCAAGGGCTAGCGATGACCGCTGCACGCATCCGTGAGGTGATGCACCATGTCCGCCGGCAAGCCACAAAGCGGCATCGGGAACTCATAGCGGTGGGACGAAGGGCTCCTTGGAGGCATCGACCAGGCCGTCCATGAAGCAGGGAGTGGCTGTAGGGGACGTTGCGCCCGATTGAATATGTGAGCAAGTTACTACGAGATTTAATCCGAATAAGCACAAAATAAATCATGACGGCTATAACAGAGATGAAACTAATCATGTGGACTAGCATAGTAGTAGGATACAGAGTAGAAACATGAATTCTACCATGATTTCGAATAGGAAGGACAGAAACACCTACGGTGCAACGGGAGCAGCACCGTTGGTGTTGATGTTGTCGCCCATGTCGTTGAGGAAGAGGTTGCCGAGGTTGGGGAAGAAGTCGTCGTCGGTGAAGTCGTGTCTGCCAGCAGTCGCGAGAGTGCGCTCCCTAGATTTCAACAGCGCCCGCCGTATGGAGCGCAGGAGGGAGTGGTTGTAGGGGACGTTGCGGCCGCCGAATGGAGCGCAGGAGTAGCACACGAAGCGGTAGATGGTGTCCTTACTAGTACTCCCTAATCTCTATCTATCTATATCTATATATATCTACTCTTATAGAAAACCGAGTTGGTGATGATGGTATGCCTGTCATCTTGTAATATAGACCGTCCGATCTATATCTGATGAATAGAAAGCCAACTATGACAATTTTACAAAAGATACCCACACCTCTCTCCACATTTACAGATAAGGCCTTGCCTCGTTCATCCTTATCTCCCACAACCTCGTGCTCCTCCCTATGTCTCTATCTCTACTACTTTTTTTTAATAACGAATCGAATAGTGTTGCACCGTCCGCTGCACACCCGGCTGAACACGCCTCCTCGCCTCCATCATCACCAACTGAGTCTTTTATAGGAGTAGGAGTAGAGAAAAAACTGAGTTGGTGATGATGGTGTGTCGTGCAATGCACGGGCATATTGCTATTTTTTTGCATATAAGTCCAAACACCACGTAGACACGGTCTTTGAGCATGGTTCATAGTCGTTCCACGCTCGGGCATTGAAGTTTGTAACTATTTTAGATTAGAATATACTACTCCTCCGGTGCTAGTAGTAGAGCAGAGTCCTACTCTACTACTCTACTCTAGCAAGCTAGGGCATAGTACTGTAGTAGGTCCTGTAGGGAGTACCAATCTTGTGATCACTCAAGCAAGTTATGCAGCATCGATATGACCCTACACTGCTGGTATGTGTCTCGTAAGTCAAGCGATGTGATGTAGTCATCATCACCTGTCCACTTCCCGCGGCACATATTCGCTTCTCCATCTTTGTCCGCACATAATCTCGTCCAAGCTTCCATCCCCGCTAAGGCGCCTCCCCCCCTCGTTCGAAGCCCAAGCACCAACAATGGCAGAACCGAGCAGCGTCCGCCGAAAGAGTGGCCGGAATTCGCTCCCCACGAGGTAATCAAGCTCATTGTTTCGGCGTGGGGACAATCTCGATACCATGCCGCTCGCGGCGTGCTCGTCGGGCTGTACCGTTTACTCAAATCCCTCGGGCGGAGCTTTTTAAGCCAGCTCCTTGCTTGCGATGCTGCGATCTTGAAGCGGCATGTCACGCAGCATAACGATCGTGGGGTGGCGAGCATCAACCCCTTCATCGCGATCCGATCCCCGACAGCCTCGGCTACATTAACGGTATGTCTTGGGTCGGCATGAACACGTCTTGGATGGTGCTCGTCGGCGGTCGCGGCAGGCTGGATGCTCGTGGAGGTCTACACCGGTGATTGATCCCCTTCCTTCGATTAACACTGCCTTTGCTTTGGCACATGACGAATACTCAGAATCTTACAGTAGCCAACATGATACCAAGTTTGATTTTCTCAAGATTGTAATCTACCAAGTGCCCACAAGATCTATGAATTATAAAGATTTAGCTAATTGCATTCTTCAACCGCGGTCTCGCCTATCTGACAGGTCACTGCGGTAAGTGGATAAATCTGCACGTCCATCGCAGGATCATACATCCTCCATGGTTCTCTGATTCCATTGAACACAAGGGCTTCATTTACGCTGTCGACTCCTTCTATGGCTGGACGTATTGCTGGCCTACTCCAGTCATCGCTACAAACGGCTGTTACAGCAGTATGTTACTTTCCTATGATATCATGATGGCTTTCTTATATTACTGTCAACATTTACTGAAAAAATATTCATGCTCATAACATGCTGTTCTTAAGATTGACTAAATCAAGAGCCCTTTTTTATTTGACTCCAACTTGATATGATGTTGTAGGCACTTTGGTGTCCCTACCCTTCCTAATCCCAGAACCTTTCAAAGAAAAGCGGCATGGTAGTTGCGGTGGTTCCTGGATCGATCGAACGACGGCGAAATCTTGATGACCGTTCGCGTGCGGACGTGTTGTTTCGCGAGAATACAATCACGATCCTTTGCCGAGTCTTTGAGCAAGATCCCAGCTTCTCTGGGCCTTCATGAATTTTTGACTGGAGGCTGGTAAGTAGCCTTGGTACACGCTCTCTGTTTGTCGGACTGAATTATCCAATTAACCAGGAGATAATCGACGGCAAGGATCATGATGGCAGCGCGGTTTCGTTCATCAGGAAAAATTGTGTGTACACAGCGTACCATGCGTCTCTGCATGCACCATACCCTGATATGTGCCGCCACGCTCTGCAGCCCAAAGTAGGAGAGAGGGTCGCAAGTATCAGACTTCGACCTGCTGGCTGGAGTTTCCCCCGTCAGGCACCCATCTAGTTCAAGCCGTCAGCCAATCTCCACAGCTTAATAATACTAACGTCTAAATGAGCCAGTTAGTTAGATGAGTACACTTGCTGTAGTAGGATCTTTCTTTAGGTTGATGCATACACTTGTTCTTTTTTGGTAGCTCTTTTGTAATAATGGCTGATGTTTGGTTTGGAAGAGAGAGCTGCGTCTTCACTCTTTCCGCCTGCTTATCGCTTTATACATTGCACCCCCAGCCCTGGCTGCTTCTGCTGCTATTTTCAATGTACAATCAGTAGTATATTTAAATGCATTGGTTGAATAAATGTGTTGTTTTGGAAGTCGTTGCGGTTCGATCCTTTAGTGCCCCGTACCGTCACGTAGCTCATACTATTTTTAAATGCAGAACACATTTTCCACTTGTTGATAACATGCAGCCCACGGATGAAGGCCCAATAGAGAAGCCCATAATTAACTGGAAGGGAGTCTCTCACATGAATCCGGCCCAGGTACATGTTCATGGTCCCCTAAACATAAATAAGTAAGTAAATAAATAAAGCTAAATGCTCATGCACCAGTTCTTTGGGAAAATAGGTAGCCAAGTATTTCTTTTTGAAGAATACCCAAGCTAGGCCTATTTGTTTTCTCTGAATTACCGGGCTGCAAATCTTTCAAGACGAGGAGGGATGCATTCCGTCCTGGCCAAAGAGTATGGTCAATGTCTGTTAAAACTAATATCAAATGGGGTTGAAAATTCCAAAAAAATTATAGCAAATGGGATATTAGTTTTTTTTTGAATTTTGTTCTTCACTGATATCTTATACGTATTTCATTGGATTTAACATGACTTAGTACTAATTTATTTTTAAATTTGTTTTAGCATGGCTGTTAATTTTTGGATTAAGAATGTTTCGTTCCCCAGCAAAAATTGGTGAATTTTCAAAATTTACCACATATTTAGTTAATTTTTGACCACAGTGCTTGACGGAGGAAAATGGCCGGCAATTCTAAAAATGGAAAACGGGCTGCGATAAATTCCGTATGAATTAGAAAATGAGTAAAAATTATAAAAATAATAGCAAATGGGCTGTACACGCCACAGATTTCGAGGCTGACTTGTTTACGCAAGGCTTTGTTAGTGAACACACGATTCTAGCAGCAGTGACTGTTGGATGTCCATCCAACGGCCGACGTGCTTCTTCAATCTCTGATCTTCCTGCTCCAGCCGCCTAAACTAGCGTCGACGGGACTGCCTACTCCCTCCTCTTGTGGCCCGCTTTGATACCGCGCAGGCTTCCCCGGCCCACCCTACTCCCTCCGCTGGCCTGGCCGCACGCAATCAACTGCCTCCTTATTACGCGAAAAAAATGATTCCTCCCATCGACATCTGGGCGCACGGTTGGGAGGCTGACTGTGGGCCTACTATGTTGGCAGCGTCGCGAGCTTGTCAACTTAGTCAACAAGCGATTCTAGCAGCGAACCGTCGGATTTGAATCAAACGGTCCTGCTGCTTCTTCAATCGCTGCTCTTCTTGCACCACCGCCCAAACCAGCGCCGGGAAACCGCTGCTCCTGCCTCCGGTGGCGGCTGCCGTTGAGGCCTCATCGCCCCCTACTACTCCCACCGCTAGCCAGGCCATGCAATGATGGCAACCTCACACCGCAGCCGAACCAGTGAACCCTCGTACTCCTCTACGTGTGGGCATCCACTGCCGCGTCTTCCCCGTCTCCGCGTCATCCCCTTCCTAGGCCTCGCCGTTATCCACCGCCTTGGTGCTCTCGGCGCGGCGTGGTCAATGTGGTCAACGACATTCCATCAGAAGAGTATCCGTGGAGAGGCTGACAGCTGGGTCCACGGCCACAACCCAGTTCTTTTGTGATTTGCCAAGTAGGTCGCTTTGTCAGGCCTGTTGGGCTGCAAATCTTTCAAGACGAGGAGAGCTTTCATTTGGCTGGCCGAGAAAATGGCCCATCAGTAATGAGAAATGGGTTGTACATTTTTAAAACACATCAAACCGGCAATTAGTTTCAAATATCTTTTTTTTCATTTCGAGATTTTAAATTACATTAATTTTTATGCGTGGAGAATTTGTTGGATTTTATATTGATATACATTTATTTTTAAAATCAGTTTGAGTGTGAGTCGAAATTTCGGGATTAAAAACAGTTCGGACCGCACCGAAATATGCAAAATTTCGTATAATTTTTTAACCGTGGCCACAGTATGGGCTGTAATGCTAACAAAAGAATATGTGCTCCAAAAAAACCTTAAGAATTAGCAAATGGGCTGTAAATTATTAGAAATAATGGCAGATGGGTTGTATGCTGTTTTCCACAGATTTGAGGCTTTCCTAAAAAAAGGTTGGCGACAAGTAGTATTTGTTGGATGTCCATCCAACGGCCGTCGTCTTCTTCAATCTCTGCTCTTCCTGCTCCGGCCGCTCAAACAAGCGCCATGGATCGCTTACTCCTCTCCTCCTTGGCCGGGTCTTGCCACAGCCTCACCGCCCCACCGTACTCCCATCGCTGGCCTAGCCATCCCTCTACTCACTCACACCTGTTGTTATTCTCCGGCGACGACAGACGAACCAATAAACCCTCGTACAGTCGTACTCCCCTCCGCGTGGGAAACTACTGCCAAGTCTTCCCTGCCTCCGTGTCGTTCCCTTCCTAGGCCTCGTTATCGTCCATCGCCCTGGTGCTCTCGGCGCGGCCTGGTCAACATGGTCAACGACCGACATGCATCTGAAGTGGACTGTACATGGAGAGGCCGACAGCTGGGTCCACGGCCGCACGCAAGGAAATGCCTCCTTATTACGCGCAAAATAATGATTCCTCCAGCTGACATCAGGGACCCACCGAAAGGGCCTCTGTATTTCGCGAAAAAACGTTACCGCCGCTGACAGCTCGGACCCATCAGCTATATCTTCGCACGCAAGGAAGTGCCTTCTTATTACGCACAAAAAAAATGAATACTCCCCCTGTTAGCTGGGACCCAGTATAGTGGCAGGCTGACTTGTGGGCCTACTAAGTTGACGGGGCGGAGGGCTTTGTCAACTTAGTCAATATGCTGCGATTCTAGCTCCGGTGACCGTGCGATGTCCATCCAACGGCCGTAGTGCTTCTTCAACCTCTGGTCTTCTTGCTCCAGCCGCCCAAACCAACGACGGTCGTGCCTCGTGCTCCTGCCTCCCGTGGCCGGCTGCGATGCCGCGGAGGCCTCACCACCCCCTACTACTCCCACCGCTGGCCAGGCCATCCCTCTACTCACCCACACCCCCTGTTATTCTGCGGTGACGGCAGCCTCACACCGCAGCGAACCAGTGAACCCTCGTACTCCTCTACGCGTGGGCATCCACTGCCGCGTCTTCCCCGGCTCCGCGTCGTCCCCTTCCTAGGCCTCGCCGTCGTCCACCGCCCTGGTGCTCTCGGCGCGGTGTGGTCAACATGGTCAAGGAACGGCTTCCATCGGACGTGGACTGTACGTGGAGAGGCTGACAGCTGGGTCCACGGCCGCAGCAAGGAAGTGCCTCCTTATTACACACAAAATAATTATTCCTCCACCTGACAGCGGGGACCCACCGGACGGGCCATCATATTTCGCGAAAAAATGTTTCCCCCCTGACTGCTGGGACCCACCAACTACATCTTCACACGCAAGGAAGTGCGTCCGGGCAAAAAAACAAAATGATTCGCCCCCCTGACTGCTGGGACCCACCAGCTACATCTTCGCAGGCAAGGAAGTGCCTGACAGTCGGGACCCACCTGGTCGAAGCGTACGTAGCGTTGTCATTCTGGTCGCGAACGTGTACGTACATATATACTGGCGGATGTAGAGGCGCGCACGTGTCGTAGTAGAGGCGCGCACGTAGCATGTACACGTACGTACAACAGCGAGGGTGCAAGAAAGAATATACGGCCACGTACGTACATATGGGCAGGGTCTCGAACGCCTACTCGCGCATACGTACATGCTGGGTCGAAATGGAGAAACAGCGTCGTCTACGTGTTCATGGGGAGCCAACCGGCTGGGTCGGAACGGAATGCGTGGTCATGTTCATCGGGAGGGCTTGGACGGAAGAGGCGATGGAAACGAGGCCTGGCGTACCGCACAACGGAGGAAACAGCCTTATGTTCGACCGGCCACGTTCGAAACGGGATCCTGTTCATCGGGAGGGGTCTGGCGTACCACAAAACGCAGGAAATGGACCTCCTACGGTCGAAACGGGGGTCCTGTTGATCGGGAGGGGTGTGGCGTACCGCAAAACAGAAGAAACGGACCTCCTACGGTCGAAACGGGGGTCCTGTTGATAGGGAGGGGTGTGGCGTACCGCAAAACGGAGGAAACGGATTTGTGTTGGAGCGCCACGGTCGAAGCAGGGGTCCTGTTCGCCGGGAGGGTGTGGCGTGCCGCAAAGCAGGACTCCACGGGATCTTGTTCATCTCCACCGTCGACCTCCTCCAGCCTCCACGGGCTACCGTCGACCTCCTCCAGCCTCCACGGGCTCCTGTTCATCCAGCCTCCACCGGCCGCTACTCCACCGGCCATTGTTCAACCACCCTCCACGGGCACCCCTCCACCGTCTACTGTTCATCCAGCCCTCCACACCACGGGGTCCTGTTCAACCACCCCTCCACGGCCACCCCTCCACCTATACTGTTCATCCAGCCCTCCACACCATGGGGTCTTGTTCATCTAGAGGCAACGCCACCGCTCCTATTCATCCAACCCCCCATAACGCTCACTTGTCCATCCAATCGATCGGCTTGATTAGCAGCAGCGGCGAAGAATCGCTCCATCGGATTGATTAACAGCCATCGATCGATCGCTTCGGGTTCGATGAACGCGTAGCCTGCGGTGCAATCGCCGGGTTGATTAGAGGCCAACGCCGCACACACCGCCAACGTCGTCTGAGAGAAACACGCATCGCTCGGCCCCGACCTCCCATCATAACCGCAACTCCCGAAATTTTCCTCCCCTCGCTTCTACCATGGTTTTCCCGTCATGGACGGCCCAAAGAATGTCATGCAGCTGCGTCTCCGGCCCGCCAGACGAAAAGCCCATTTTCTGTCATGATTTTTTGTCATAGAAGTAGGAGCCCACCACATGTATGATGATACCGGGTTTTGTCACAATTATTGTCATAGAAGTGTCATATGTATGACAGAAAAAATTTCGTTCGGCCCAAAATGTCACGGATGTGTCTTTTTTTGTAGTGACCAACCGCGTTACTTAACGCTTCCGCTCTCTATCTACGAGGGTACGTGGACACACTCTCCCCGCTCGTTGCTATGCTTCTCCTAGATAAATCTTGCGTGATCGTAGGAATTTTTTTGAAATACTGCTTTCCCCAACAGTGGCATCCGAGCCAGGTCTATGCGTAGATGTTATATGCACGAGTAGAACACAAAGAGTTGTGGGCGATAATAGTCATACTGCTTACCAGCATGTCATACTTTGATTCGGCGGTATTGTTGGATGAAGCGCCCGGACCGACATTACATGATCTCGTTCATGAGATCGGTTCTCTGCCGTGCTTCGCATACGGTGGCTAGTGGGTGTCTGTTTCTCCAACTTTAGTTGAATCGAGTGTGACTACGCCTGGTCCTTGTTGAAGGTTAAAACAGCACACTTGACGAAAAATCGTTTTGGTTTTGATGCGTAGGTAAGAACGGTTCTTGCTAAGCCCGTAGCAGCCACGTAAAACTTGCAACAACAAAGTAGAGGACGTCTAACTTGTTTTTGCAGGGCATGTTGTGATGTGATATGGTCAAGACGTGATGATATATAAATTGTTGTATGAGATGATCATGTTTTGTAAAAGTTATCAGCAACTGGCAGGAGCCTTATGGTTGTCGCTTTATTGTATGAAATGCAATCGCCATGTAATTGCTTTACTTTATCACTAAGCGGTAGCGGTAGTCATGATAGCAATAGTTGGCGAGACGACAACGATGCTTCGATGGAGATCAAGGTGTCAAGCCGGTGATGATGGTGATCATGATGGTGCTTTGGATATGGAGATCAAAGGCACAAGATGATGATGGCCATATCATAACACTTATATTGATTACATGTGATGTTTATCCTTTATGCATCTTATTTTGATTAGTTTGGCAGTAGCATTATCTCTCACTCAATTTCAAGGTATAAGTGTTCTCCCTGAGTATGCACCATTGCGACAGTTCGTCGTGCCGAGACACCACGTGATGATCGGGTGTGATAAGCTCTACGTTCACATACAACGGGTGCAAGTCAGTTTTGCACACGCAAAATACTAGGGTTAAACTTGACGTGCCTAGCATATGCAGATATGGCCTCGGAACACTGAGACCGAAAGGTCGAGCATGACTCATATAGTAGATATGATCAACATAGTGATGTTCACCATTGAAAACTACTCCATCTCATGTTTTAGAGGGATGTCTATCTAAGTGGGAGTTCTTAAGTAATATGATTAATTGAACTTTAATTTATCATGAACTTACTATCTGATAGTATTTTGCATGTCTATGTTGTTGTAGATCAATGGCCCGTGCTACTGTTCCTTTGAATTTTAATGCATTCCTAGAGAAAGCTAAGTTGAAAGATGATGGTAGAAACTACACGGACTGGGTCCATAACTTGAGGATTATCCTCATTGCTGCAGAGAAGAATTACGTCCTGGAAGCACCGCTAGGTGCCGAACTTTCGCAGATCTTTGTTGATGACGTTAAGAACGTCTGGCGAGCAAAGGCGATGACTACTCGATAGTTCAGTGTGCCATGCTTTACGGCTTAGAACCGGGACTTCAACGATGTTTTGAACGCCATGGAGCATATGAGATGTTCCAGGAGTTGGAGTTAATATTTCAAGCAAATGCCCGGATTGAGAGATATGAAATCTCCAATAAGTTCTACAGCTGCAAAATGGAGGCGAATAGTTCTGTCAGTGAACATATACTCAGAATGTCTGGGTACCACAACCACTTGACTCAGCTGGGAGTTAATCTTCCTGATGATAGTGTCATTGACAGAGTTCTTCAATCACTGCCACAAAGCTATAAAAGCTTCATGATGAACTATAATATGCAAGGGATGGATAAGACGATTCCCGAGCTCTTCGCGATGCTAAAGGCTGTGGAGGTAGAAATCAAGAAGGAGCATCAAGTGTTGATGGTTAACAAGACCACTAGTTTTAAGGAAAAGGGCAAAGGGAAGAAGGGGAACTTCAAGAAGAACGGCAAGCAAGTTGCTACTCGAGTGAAGAAGCCCAAGTATGGACCTAAGCCTGAGACTGAGTGCCTCTACTGCAAAGGGACTGGTCACTGGAAGCGGAACTGCCCCAAGTATTTGGCAGATAAGAAGGATAGCAAAGTGAAAAGTATATTTGATATACATGTTATTGATGTGTACCTTACTAATGCTGGCAGGTGGAGGCGTGCGTCCCCCAAGCCCAATCCGAATTGGAGAGGAGGGTAGGCTCCCCTTTCCTTCTCTCCCTCTTCCCCTTCCTTCCCCTCCTAGTTGGACTAGGAAAGGGGGGAGCCTACTCCTAGTAGGAGTAGGATTCCCCCCTTGGGGCGCGCCCCATGAGGCCGGCCGGCCCCCTCCTCCATTCCTTTATATACGAGGGAGGGGGGCACCCCATAGACACACAAGTTGATTTCTTAGCCATGTGCGGTGCCCCCCTCCATAGATTTCCACCTCGGTCAAAATGTCGTAGTGCTTAGGCGAAGCCCTGCGTCAGTAACTTCATCATCACCGTCACCACGCGGTCATGCTGACAAAACTCTCCCTCGGCCTTAGCTGGATCTAGAGTTCGAGGGACGTCACTAAGCTATACGTGTGCAGATCGCGGAGGTGTCGTGCGCTCGGTACTTGATCGGTTGGATCACAAAGACGTTTGAGTACATCAACCGCGTTACTTAACGCTTCCGCTTTCGGTCTACGAGGGTACATGGACACACTCTCCCTGCTCGTTGCTATGCTTCTCCTAGATAGATCTTGCGTGATCGTAGGAATATTTTTGAAATACTGCGTTCCCCAACAGTGTCGACCTAAAATCTTTAATGCACCTGAAGGATAATATAACACCACGGATCCCAGTAGTCCCTGAGACTCATGTCGATTCATGAAATCAGTCTGAGGATCAAATCCTTGCTTGGCAGCATACTTTAGGAATAGAACACGGTGTGTAGTAGCCCCCGAAACTCGGGTCGGGTGCGGTCGACCGACCTGAGTATCGTAATCTCCTAGGAAACCATATTACATTTTGATTTTTTATGCATTAAATCATCATACAGTAGCCCTCGAGACTTGGGTTGGGAAACATGGCCGACCCTATCGTATCTCCTCAGGAACTGGCTCAACCTCATTTTGCGTTTCGCCATCACCGGGGTGCAGCTCGGCAGGGAAGATGCCGAACTGCTAGTCGAAAAAGATATTTCCCGAGCAGAATTACCATGCAAGACACCTCGACCAAGAGGATGTCCTTCCTCCAGAGAAAAGACATACAATAGGTTAAGAGTGTCATAAGCTCAAAAACCCAAAAAACTTGCGTAAATTATTTACTTTTGAATTAAATCAAGTTTTTTAGCCATTCCAAAATCAGTTTTAATTAATTTGTGCTTCCTTCATGCTTTAAAATGATACATCTGATCTCTAGACTTCAAGTGGGCTAGCCTTCAACTTCAACCTCGTTATCCCGATAGGCCAAGTGCTTCTCAGGCCAATTTATTTAAACTAAACTCGAGCTACATATAGAGAAGCCAGGCTATCACGCTATTTGACCGTGAACTCGACCATAAATTTCTAGATCGCACCGGACTCAAGTGAAAGAAGCCAACCAATAGTGTGGTCAAATTTAACGTGGACGTGTCATTTCATGCTAATGATGGTGGAGGCGCGACTGGATTCCCTCCTCCTAGCTAATAATTTGGTATTTTGCTCGATTCAGAATCTATCAGATGCAATTGAAGTTATCAATCCATGTGTACCGAGACAAGTTAATGAATGAGGCTTCAACATTTTATGTTGATTTTTTCATCATGGCTGGATGATGGGAGTGGTAGAATTTATGCATTGTGTCTGTGAAGCCAATGAGGTAGCTCATATGTCACTTTAACAAAACAGGCATTAGCAGCGGACTTTGGAAGCAGTTGTTACTGTTGGGGAACGTAGTATTTCAAAAAAATTCCTATGATCACGCAAGGTCTATCTAGGAGAAGCATAGCAACGAGCGGGGAGAGTGTGTCCAGGTACCCTCGTAGACCGAAAGCGGAAGCGTTAAGTAACGCGGTTGATGTAGTCGAACGTCTTCGCGATCCAACCGATCCAAGCACCGAACGTACGGCACCTCCGTGTTCAGCACACATTCAGCTCGATGACGTCCCTCGAGCTCTTGATCTAGTTGAGGACGAGGGAGAGTTCCGTCAGCACGACGGCGTGGTGACGGTGATGATGAAGTTACCGGCGCAGGGCTTCGTCTAAGCACTACGACGATATGATCGAGGTGTGTAACTGTGGAGGGGGCACCGCAAACGGCTAAGAGAAGACTTGGTGTACCTTTGGGGTGCCCCCTCCCACGTATATAAAGGTCGGGGGAAGAGGAGGCCGGCCCTAGAGGGGGGGCGCCAAGGGGGGAGTCCTACTTGGACTCCCGGTCCAAGTAGGATTCGCCCCCTTCCTATTCCAACTAGGAGAAGGAGGGAAGGAGGAAGAGGGGAGAAGGAAAGAGGGGGGCGCCGCCCCTCCTAGTCCAATTCGGAACAGCCATGGGGGGGGAACCCTTGAGGCTCTTCTCTCATTTCCCCTAAAGCCCATTAAGGCCCACTAACTCCTCGGGGGGTTCCAGTAACCTCCCGGTACTCCGGAAAATACCCGAAACACTTCTGAACCATTCTGGTGTCCGAATATAACCTTCCAATATACCGATCTTTACCTCTCGACCATTTCGACACTACTCGTCATGTATGTGGTCTCATCCGGGACTCCAAACAAACTTTGGTCATGAAATCATATAACTCATATACAAATCGTCATCGAACGTTAAGCATGCGGACCCTACGTGTTGGGGATATAACTATTGAGTATAAACCGCCCAGGAGGGGCCGGGTTATGCTCATGATGATTTACTAGTATTGAAGCCCAGGAAGACAACGAAGATGGCGACTTACGAAGAAGACTTAATAAGAAGGCCCAAAGCCCAAAGGCGGGTTAGGGCCCATAGATGTAAACCGCCATGGGTGTATGACTTGTATTGTAAGATAGGAAAGAGTAGATACCGAGCCGGACACGTTTATGAGCCGGCCAGGATTCTGTGAACCACGGGACGTCGACCTGTGTATATAAAGGGACGACCCAACGGCGGTTTAGGACAAGAAAGAACAGATCGAGAGCCAGGCTAAGCGTATTCGCTCCCTGGTCATCGAAACCCTGGCAATACCACCTCAAACTGGATTAGGCCTTTACCTTCACCGCAAGGGGCCGAACCAGTATAACTCCCTATGTCCTTTGTCCCCCTTTAAGCTAATCTCGTTGCGATTGCTCCACGACTAAGACCTCACACTAGGACATCTGCCGTGACAAACCCACGACAGTTGGCGCCCACCATGGGGCTATCGCACGATGGTTTCAAGTTCTTAGAGGGCAACTTCCAAGGGATCAAGGGATACACCATGGGCCGGATGACCAAGAGTCGTCGCGGCAAGCTCTACATCGACGACGCAGGCTGGGGCCCCGAGGCCGGCTCAATCGGGTACGGGTACCGGGTCCCCTTCGGAGGAATCCACGTCTTCATCGGCAAGATCGGTGAACCGGGCCCTGAGCCGGACATCTGCACCGACATCATCGAGACGGCTCAGCGTGCAAGACCGGCCCGACTTCAGCCCGCCGGGAATCAAGCTTTTGTGGGATTCATCCATGGAGCGGAATCTGAGGATAGATTGGTGTCTGGTGACGAGACAGTTGTCTATTCTGACGGCGAGTCATCCACGGGTGAGACCAAGTCATTGTATCAACTGCAAGACGGCCGGCTTGGGGGCTGTTCCGATGGCAACAGTATTCCGGACCCCTATGAACCGCGATCTTCATGGCCGGAACACAGCCAATACATCACTCATCAACTCCAGCAGAGATGATTTCCGGATCAGCAGCGGCAACGGCTGCTGGGGCAGGAGGCCCTGTGCGCCCGCCGGCTCAGGCTTTAACTGACTTGTTGGATAAGCTAACAGTATTGTTAACAAAAATGGTTAATCCAGCAGATCAGGATCAACATAACGTGGCGGTTGCAAAGTTGCGAGATGAGATAGCACAGGCCAAGGAAGAGCTGAACGCAGAAAACACTAGGATGGCTGCGAAGTGGGCCACTTTAGATGTTCAGGCGCAGCGGATTCAATCAGTCTCTTTCCGGCTCATGCTAGATCAGAACGCGTCAAACGATGTCATGAGGAGAAGGCATCAGACCTGCCTGCCGCCGGTTACGAGGCGAGAAATCTCTTTAACACGCCCAGAGCAGGGACTAGTAATCAGCAAGTGGTAAATCGGATTGAAATGCCTAGAACGGGAGCGTCGGTTCAGCCGCGCCAGACAGACCCGCCTCGACAAGATGATATCCCACCACAGCACGTGCTAACGCCACTGGGTCATTATTCTAACCCCTTGGATAACATGATCGTTGCCGCATCACTATTGGCGGCTATCCCAGTTGAAGGCGAGTCTCTAGCAGCAGTTGAGACACGAAGGGCTAGAGAGTTTCTTCAGACGGCATTGGTCCAACAGCAGGCTTATTCTTACAGTCGTGAGAGGATTCATTCAACCCCATGCCCAAGCCGGAGTTATAGCAGGAATATTGAGGAACCGGCTGTGTCAAGCAGTGGATGGAACCGTAACCCGCCCCATGGACATAACCCGGCAAGTGGTGGGGTTAATGCCCAGAACGTCGTGGATCAAGGAAGAGCACCTCGGGAGGCTGAGCTGACGGCTCAATATGCACCTCATCAGCACTCCCCGGTTCGTCCGACATCTTCAGTGGAGACATGCGTGACTTTTAGGACTTTGGGTGTGTCATGTTTGTCTCTGGCTCTACGTAACGTACGATTACCCAAGGATTTCAAAGGTCCCTGTAAGGTGCCCAATTACACTGCTGACTTACCCCCTGAAGCGTGGGTTGAGAATTATGAGATGGCGATGGAACTGTTGGATGTTGACGATGCTGCGTGCGCTAAGTATTTCATCATGATGTTGGAAGGGACAGCTCGTACTTGGTTGAAGGGGTTGCCAGCTAATTCCATTGGGTCATGGGCTGAGTTAAAGGCCCGTTTTATCCAGAATTTTAAAGATACGTGCAAGCAGCCCATGTCAATCGTGGATTTGGCCTCCTGTGTCCAAGAAAAGGTGAATCAACAACCCATTGGGTACGCCAGGTTTCAACAATCCCGCACTCGTCGGATTGTATCAATGCCGATTCAACAGTATTGATGTTGGAGAACAATTGTCGTTTCACGCCCCTGAAGCAGAAGTTAGGGCGGCTCAAACATCACTGCAATGACATGGGGACACTTATGGCAGCTCTGGTTAAGTATGCTGACTCTGATGGTACCAAGGACCCCGAGTCTGATGATGAAAAGCCGGGAAAGGGAAAGAAGAGCAGCAGCACCAAGGGGCAGCAACATAACCCGACGAGCCATGGAAACAACGGTAAGCGCAAAGCTGATAATAGTTTGGACTTTGTGGCTAACACCAATACGCAGAATAATGGTCAGCGTCGTAAGGGTAAACTGCCCCCACGGACTGGAGGGCTAGGCATCAATCTTGAGCAGCTGCTAAATCAGCCTTGCCCGAGACATGGGACGCGAGAAAGACCGTCTGGGCACCTCTGGAAGGATTGCTACATTATGAAGGAGTTCAAAAATTCAAATATTTTTCACGACAGTCATGGGCCGGGTGGTGGCTCAGGATCCGGCTCTCATGGACCGGGTTATGGCAGTGGCGGTTCTAATTATGGATTCCAAGGAAATCAAGGTGATCACGGCAACCAGGGTGGTTACAATCAGCAGAGTAATCGGGAGAGTCAACAGCAGCAATTTGGGTATCAGAGTAACCCGAAACAGTTGAATAGCGGGTAGTACCACGTCTTCACCACAAGTTTATGCAAACAGGATTAGAAGCTTCATAAGAGGGCGGTGAACACTTTTGAACCGGCAATTCCCCGTTACTTGTGCTGGTCTGAGCAGCCCATTGTGTGGAGTCGGGAAGATCACCCGCCACGGGTTGATAATCCGGCTCACCTAGCATTGGTGGTTGCACCTCAGGTTGGAGGGTATAAGTTCACCAAGGTACTTATGGACAGAGGGAGCAGCATCAATATCCTTTATTATGAAACTTTTCGTCGCATGGGGTTGACAGATAAAAATCTTAAACCATCGAACACTGTTTTCCACGGCGTGGTGCCTGGTAAATCGGCGTACCCGGTTGGTAAGATAGCTTTGGAAGTGGCTTTTGGAGATGATCATGACTCTATGTCAGAGACGTTGACCTTTGAAGTGGTGAAAATCAAGAGCCCTTATCATGCCCTGTTTGGACGGCCGGCTTATGCTAAGTTCATGGCCAGGCCTTGTTATGTTTACCTACAACTCAAGATGTCGGGTTACAAGGGAACTATCATTATGCGCGGAAGCCGGAAGATCGCTTTAGAGTGCGGGGAAGGTGATGCAGCCTATGCTGAGGCGGTTTGCGCAACGGAGGAGTTAAAATTTTATAAGGACAATGTTGATCCGACGGATATGACATCTTTGATAGAACCAACTACAGAGCATGATCCGGTCTTGAAGTTTAAATCGGCAGATGATACTAAGCTGGTTGATTTTGTTCCTGGTGATTCATCCAAGAAGTTCAGTATCAGTGCCAATCTGGATCCAAAATTGGAAAGCGCGGTCATCGAGTTCATCTGTGAGAACCGGGACATCTTTGCATGGAAACCTTCTGACATGCCAGGTGTACCGAGGGAACTCGCTGAGCACACTCTCAATATTGATCCCAAGTTTAAACCGGTCAAGCAATTTCTTCGTTGTTTTAATGAGGAAAGGCGTAAGGCCATCGGTGAGGAGGTAGCCCGGCTCTTGGCGGCTGGGTTTATTCTTGAGGTTTTTCATCCTGAGTGGCTAGCTAATCCGGTGCTGGTACTTAAGAAGAACGACACTTGGCGCATGTGTGTGGACTACACGGACTTATTGATGCTACGGAGGGTTGTGAGCGTTTGAGTTTTTTGGATGCTTATTCTGGTTATCATCAGATCAAGATGGCAGTTAAGGACCAGGAGAAGACAACTTTTATGACTCCCTTTGGAGCCTTATGCTATGTGTCTATGCCTTTTGGGCTCAAGAGTGCCCAGGCAACTTACCAGCGATGTGTGCGGAATTGTCTTCATAATCAGATTGAGCGCAATGTTCATGCTTATGTAGATGACATTGTGGTGAAATCAAGAGAGAAGGAGACCCTGATTGATGATTTGAAGGAGACGTTTGACAATCTCCGGGTTTACAAGATGATGCTTAACCCGGCCAAATGTGTCTTTGGAGTGCCGACAGGCAAGCTCTTGGGTTCCCTGGTCTCCAACAGCGTGATTGAAGCTAACCCAGAGAAAATCAAGGCCATTACTTCATTGGCTAAACCGGCGTGTGTTAACGATGTTCACCCTCTGGCGGGTCGTATTGCGGCTCTAAGCCGGTTCATAAGCCGACTAGGTGAGAAGGCTATTCCTCTTTATTAGATGATGAAGAAGACAGATCACTTTGTTTGGAGTGATGCTGCTAATCAAGCATTTGAGGATCTGAAGAAACAGTTTGCTGAGCCGCCCGTTCTTGCTGCTCATGTTGATAAAGAGCCGTTATTTTTATATGTGGCTGCTAATGCCCGGGCTGTCAGCGTAGCCATTGTGGTGGAACGGAAGGAGGCAGGCAAAGAGTACCCGGTCCAGAGGCCGGTTTACTACATCAATGAGGTGTTGATTGAGTTCAAGCAGAGGTATCCGCATTGGCAGAAGCTTGTGTATGGGGTGTTTATTGCTAGTCGGAAGCTTAAGCAATATTTTTGGGGTCATCCCATCACTGTGGTTAGTTCTGCTCCCTTAGGGGATATTATTCAAAACAGAGAAGCCACAGGTCGGATATCCAAGTGGGCCATTGAGCTTGGACCTCATGGTTTGAAATATGTGCCCTACACAGCCATCAAGTCTCAAGCACTGGTGGATTTCATCAATGACTGGACAGAGCTGCAGATGCCAGAGGAAGAGCCAGATAACACATATTGGACTATTCACTTTGATGGGTCCAGGCAATTGGAGGGCTCGGGGGCTGGAGTTGTGCTCGCTTCCCCTCAAGGTGATAAATTTTGTTATGTTCTCTGCTTGATGTTCCCTTGCACTAACAATGGAGCTGAATATGAGGCCTTGCTCCATGGTCTTCGGATGGCTAAGGAGATGAACTTAAGTCGGGTAAGGTGCTTTGGTGACTCAGATTTGGTGGCTCAACAGGTCTCTGGTACTTGGGATCCTAAGGACCCACTCATCGTGGCTTATCGACGAGAGGTGGACGTTATCGTTGGTCACTTCAAAGGTTATCAAGTTGAGCATGTTGATCGGAGAAAAAAATGAAGCGGTTGATGCCTTAAGCCGGCTGGGTTCTCAACGTAAACCAGTGCCGCCTAATGTCTTTCTTGACGTTTTGCATAACCCGTCGGTCAAGTTACCTACAGAGGAGGATTTGGCTATTCCTGACCCAGAAGCTCAATTGGTGGTGGCTATTCATGCTATTCCTGATTGGACAGTCCCTTATTTGGCTTATATGACCCGGGGCGAGTTACCTGAGGATGAAACCTTAGCCAGGCAGATAACCCAGCGGTCTAAGTCTATGAAAATTGTCAATGGAGAGCTGCATCACTGCAGTGTTACAGGGGCTTTTCAACGTTGTGTTTCTCCAGCAGAGGGCCATGAGATCTTGCGTGAGATTCATGAAGGAGACTGTGGTCATCATGCCGGTTCAAAGTCTCTCGTGGCTAAAGCTTTTCGTCATGGATTTTATTTGTTGACGGCTCATGCTGATGCTGAGGATCTGGTCACTAAATGTGATGGTTGTCAGAAGTTTTCACGACGAGCCCATGCGCCGGCTCAAGAATTGAGGATGATTCCAATTACTTGGCCGTTTGTAGTCTGGGGGCTAGATATGATTGGACATTTCAAAGTTCCAAAGATAAAAAGACACACCTCCTGGTGGCAGTTAACAAATTTACAAAGTGGGTTGAGGTAGAACCGGTCAGTAAATGTGACGCGGCAACGGTGGTTCAGTTCATGGAAAAGGTGATTTTACTTTTTGGCTTCCCCCACAGTATCATAACTGATAGTGACACTAATCTGTCCAAGGGTGCTATGAAAGAATTTTGCCAACGTGAGCACATCCGGCTTGACGTATCATCAGTGGCTCACCCCCAATCTAATGGTCAAGCTGAGAGAGCCAATCAAGAGATCCTGAGAGGCATCAAGCCCCGGCTTATGGTTCCTTTACAGAGGACGCCGGGTTGTTTGGTGGAGGAGCTACCTTCCGTGTTATGGAGCATTAATACTACCACCAACAGGTCTACAGGTTTCATGCCTTTCGTCATGGTTTACGGAGCAGAGGCAGTTCTCCCTAGTGACATCCGTCATGACTCGCCCCGCGTGGCGGCTTATGTTGAAGCTAACAATGAAAAAGCACATCAGGAAGCACTTGACCTGTTAGATGAGGAGCATGACATCGCAGCGGCTCGTTCGGTGATTTACCAGCAAGATCTGCGCCGTTACCACAGCCGCCGGGTTAAAACCAGAACATTCCAAGAAGGCAATCTAGTGCTCTAGCTCATCCAGGATCAAACTGATATGCACAAGTGTAGGACCTTGAGAAGAGGTGTCTAGAGGGGGGGATTAGACACTAAGTACCAAAGTTGCAGTTTTTAAGTTTTTTTAAAGTTTGAGTGGAGTTCAGGCACAAGTTTAACATTCATAACATATAGCAAGCAAACATGCAAAGAGTATATGAGCAACAGAAAATAAAGCATGCAACTTGCAAGAATGTAAAGGGAAGGGATTGGAGAATTCAAACGCAATTGGAGACACGGATGTTTTTCTCGTGGTTCCGATAGGTGGTGCTATCGTACTTCCGCGTTGGTGGAGACTTCAACCCACGTAGGGTAACGGTTCTTGTGAGTCCACGGAGGGCTCCACCCACGAAGGGTCCACGAAGAAGCAACCTTGTCTATCCCACCATGGCCGTCGCCCAAGAAGGACTTGCCTCACTAGCGGTAGAACTTCACGAAGTAGGCGATCTCCTTGCCCTTACAAACTCCTTGGTTCAACTCCACAATCTTGTCGGAGGCTCCCAAGTGACACCTAACCAATCTAGGAGACACCACTCTCCAAGAAGTAACAAATGGTGTGTTGATGATGAACTTGTTGCTCTTGTGCTTCAAATGATAGTCTCCCCAACACTCAACTCTCTCTCATAGGTTTTGGATCTGGTGGAAAGAGGGTTTGAGTGGAAAGCAACTTGAGGAAGGCTAGAGATCAAGATTCATATGGTAGGAATAGAATATCTTGGCCTAAACACATGAGTAGGTAGTTCTCTCTCAGAAATAGGATGCTGGAAGTGTAGGTTCAGTCTGATGGCTCTCTCCACGAATAAAGAGGAGGTGGAGGGGTATATATAGCCTCCACACAAAATCTAACCGTTACACACAATCTACCAAACTCGGTGGGACCGAATCGTTAAACTCGTTCAGACCGATTTAGCAAATAACGTGACCGTTAGGGTTTTCGGTGGGACCGGAACGCAACTCGGTAGGACCGATATGGTTAGGATTAGGGCATAACGTAATCTCGGTAAGACCGATTACACAAACTCGGTGGGACCGATTTTGGTAATAAGCTTCCCAGAGAGTTGGTCAGGCAAACTCGGTTTGACCGATTATCAAATTCGGTGAGACCGATTTTGATAATAAGTTAACCAGAAAGTTTGCATTGTAATCTCGGTAGTACCGATAGCTCAAACTCGGTGAGACCGATTTTGATAATGGACATACACAGAAAGATTACAATCCCATCTCGGTGAGACCGAGATCCCTATCGGTGAGACCGATTTGCCTAGGGTTTGTTGCAGTGGCTAAGACATCCAAACTCGGTGGCGCTGGATAGAAAGAATCGGTGGGGCCGAGTTTGACTTTAGGTTTAGGACAAATGTGTGGAAGTGGGAAAGTAGTTGAGGGTATTTGGAGCATATCACTAAGCACTTGAAGCAAGAGGCTCATTAAGCAACACCTCATCCCTCCTTGATAGTATTGGCTTTTCCTATAGACTCAATGTGATCTTGGATCACTAAAATGTAAAATGAAGAGTCTTGAGCTTGAAGCTTGAGCCAATCCTTTGTCCTTAGCATCTTGAAGGAGTTCCCACATCCTTTAGTCCATGCCACTCCATTGTTGAACTTATCTGAAACATACTAGATAAAAGTGTTAGTCCAACAAGAGATATGTTGTCATTAATTACCAAAACCACCTAGGGAGCACTTGTGCTTTCAATCTCCCCTTTTTGGTAATTGATGGCAACATACATCAAAGCTTTAGATAAAGATATAAAGAATAACAAGTAAAGCTTTGGAAAGACATGTAACAAGCATAGGCTCCCACTACATGTATGCAATCATGTGAATATGAAATATAGAAGCATGTGATAGCATAACCATGATAGAGCAGGCAATGTGTTACATGTATCTTGGGTATATGCATCGAGCAAAAAGTATTAAAGAGAATACCTTCATGCCCATGAGTACTTCTTCCAAACAGTATGTACATCAAAGAAGAATTCCTCATACACATGATTGTGATGCATATACTTACCTTGTAGTCTTGAGTTGGCTTAGGATGGAATGAACCTGTGTAAACAAGGTTAGATAACACAGATACATCTACTAGCCAGAGCAAACAAAAGAAACCACAAGAATACCAAGACTGGGATGACATGTAGAGAGTGGGTACTGAGTACCACATTGGATTTGACATGTCCCCAAGAGTAAAGATATGCAATGAATTTAAATGATCTCTTTCCCTTAGATGTCTTACTCCCCCTGAATCTAACATGGGATACTGGGAGAAGATAGGAAACAGAAAATCAGAGCTGAAGGAAAACAGAGCTGAAAGATATGAATGATGATCAGAGCTAAAGTTCAGAGCTAATGTATGCTAATGCAAAATTAAGCACAACGGATAATATGAACATGTCTGTCCCCTCAAGAAGACATGTGGCATCTCTCCTCTTGAACACCAAGCATCTGGGATCCTTGAGAAATACTTTCTACTAGTATTCTCTCCCCCTGGAGATCTCTCTCTCCCCCTGAAGGATCTTTCTCTCCCTCTGAGATGTGATCTCTTTCTCTAAATGATAAGCTTTGATGTGATCTCTCTCTCCCCCTTTGACATCAATTTCCAAGAAGGGCTTGATAAAGAATGTGATCTATCTCCCCCTCTGGAATTTGTCGTGAATGGGTTTGATCCTTGAGTCACAACATAAAGCAATGATAAAAATGTGATGCTTGTAGAGGACAAGATTCATTGAGTGGAGCTGGATCAGAAGAAACACAGAATATGTGGCAATGAGTTCTTCCTGTTATGAAATCGGTGGCACCGAGTGGTATGCTTCGGTCGTACCGAAAAGATTCGGTTGGACGTAAAATATCAAATCGTTTGAACCGAGTTCATCGCAGAGAAAACACTTGTCACCTCAGCTCACTAGACTAGTAAGATCTCACAAGGATTTGCAAGGAATTAGATGCAGAAAATGCAGAGAAAACAGAAAGAAATCTAGATGAAGTTTTTTTTGAAGGGGAAACACAAATGCATGAGACAAATGCAAAAACTCAAAAAAGAACACAGGAGAACTTCATCTAGAGATGGTCGGCGACAAAGTCACCTATGTTAGAGTATATTGACTTAGGAGTCAAGTGAGATCACTTGATCATAGGCCATACTCCTCGTTTAAGCTCAAAAAGGGGTTTCCATTTTTCGTTTAAGCATCTTGATGTATTCACATCTTGTCGAGTTGCTTTAACTCATGACTCGGAGTAAAGCTTCTCTAAGATGGAATAACATACCTTGGTTGGTGGTGTTGTCCATGTAGTTGAACTTGCGTGGGTTGCTCAAGGTTGATGTAGCTCATCAAGAATTTTGAGCACCACTTGGAATTTGAGTCCATCTACCTACATGGGTTAGTTCTTGCAAGGAAGAGCACTTGTATATCCAAAAATGACAATCATGAAACTCAACATAGAATTTGTCGAAGGATATGTTTGAATGGTTTCATGCTTCCTTGTCTTCAACCACCTTGTGTAGAGACTTGGTAATGTAGAGATTGCTCAAGATATGAGTAGGTTTCAACCTCATGGAATTTGATTCAACCAAGTACCTACATGGGTTAGATAACATGCAAGATACAAATATATCCAAGACATAAGTTTTTCATCCTAAGAGAAATATCAAGAATTAGTCATAAGCTCATGTCTTGCATGTATCCAATGGAATTTCTACTCCAAGTTTGAAGCATCAATGATGTTCAATTCTCCTCTTAACCTGCAAAGCACTTTCTCATCAAGAGGTTTAGTGAATATATCCGCTAATTGCTTTTTGGTGCGAACATGCTTAAGATCAATGTCACCCTTAGCAACATGATCTCGAATGAAATGATGACGAACTTCAATATGCTTAGTTCGAGAATGTTGCACAGGATTATGACCAATTTTGATTGCACTTTCATTATCACAAAGCAATGGAACATGTCTCACATATATCCCATAATCTTTAAGAGTTTGGGTCATCCAAAGTAATTGAGCACAACATGGACCAGCGGCAATATATTCAGCTTTCAAGGTGGATAAGAATACCGAGTTTTGTTTCTTGGAGGACCAAGACACAAGAGATCTACCAAAAAATTGACAAGTACTCGAAGTGGACTTTCTATCAACCTTGTCTCCGGCATAGTCCGAGTCGGAATAGCCAACAATATCGAAAGAGGCCCTCTTAGGATACCAAATGCCAAAATTTGGTGTATGGATTAAGTATCTCACTATCCTTTTCACGGCCTTAAGATGACATTCTTTAGGAGCAGCTTGATATCGTGCACACATGCACACACTTAGCATAATATCGGGACGTGAAGCACATAGATATAACAATGAACTGATCATAGAGCGATAAACCTTTTGATCAACCGGTTCACCATCTTTGGTTAAGTCAAGATGTCCACTAGTAGGCATGGGTGTGGTCATACCTTTGCATTCTTGCATATTGAACTTCTTGAATAAGTCCTTAGTGTACTTCGTTTGAGAGACAAAGTACCTTCCTTAGTTTGCTTGATTTGCAAACCAAGAAAGAATTTGAGTTCACTCATCATAGACATCTCAAACTTCTCCGACATTAGCTTCCCAAACTTTTCACTAAAATGAGGGTTAGTTGAACCAAATATAATATCATCAACATAAATTTGGCACACAAAGAGTTCACCATTAACCCTTTTAGTAAAAAGAGTAGAATCAATTTTCCCAATTTCAAAGCCTTTTTCAATAAGGAACTTGGTCAAGCATTTATACCTTGCTCTAGGAGCTTGTTTAATTCCATAAAGAGCTTTGTGAAGTTTGTAAACATGATTGGGTTTCTTAGGATTGACAAAGCCGGGAGGTTGTTTAACATAAACTTCCTCCTCTATTTAACCATTTAGAAAAGCACTTTTAATGTCCATTTGGTACAAGGTGATATCATGGTGATTAGCATAGGCAAGTAAGATGCGAATGGACTCAAGTCTAGCAACGGCGGCGTAAGTCTCACCATAGTCCATACCTTCGACTTGTGTGTAGCCTTGGGCCATTTAGACGTGCTTTGTTGTGAACTACTTTTCCATCTTCATCTTGCTTGTTGCGAAACACCCATTTGGTACCGATGATGTTGTGGTTGTTGTCGGGCTTCTCAACCAATGTCCAAACTTGGTTCCTCTCAAAGTTGTGTAGCTCTTCATGCATAGCATTTATCCAATCCGGATCTTCCAATGCTTCTTCGACCTTCATAGGTTCAATGCTAGAGATGAAAGAATAGTTTTCACAAAAGTTAGCTAAACGAGTTTTAGAGCGAGTGATTCTCCGGTTTGAATATCATTGTAGATTTGCTCGACGGGATGGTCTTTAGAAATTCTTGCTCGAACTCGTGAAAGCTTTTGCTTGGGTCTTCCTTGAACATCTTCTTCATCTTGTTCTTCTTCTTGGCCTTCTTCATTATTGGCGTAGTCGTTCTCTTGTCGTGGTGGAGAAGGAGGTTGTTGACGTTCATCTTGATGCACTTCCTCGTTTTGTTCATCTTGGTGTGTCCCACTTGTGGATGCTTCCGTATCAACTCTTGGTTCACCTTGTCGTGAAGTAGAAGCTTCCACTTGGACGGACGAGGTACTCTCCTTCACCTCCGTTGGATGGACCTTGCCAATAGACAAGTCTTGGATTGCTTCCGAAGGATCTTTGTCTCCTACATCAATTGGCAATTGCTCTACTTGCGAGCCGTTAGATTCATCAAACTTCACATCTACCGTCTCTTCAACCTTTCGGGTGAAATTGTTGTGAACACGGTAAGTGTGAGAGTTTGAGCCATAACCTAGTAGGAAACCTTCATGAGACTTAGGAGCAAATTTAGAACGACGATGCTTATCAAGAATGTAGCACTTTGAGCGAATACTCAAAAGTATCCAACTTGGGGTTTGTTACCGTGAGGAGCTCGTATGCCGTCGTGCCGAGTAGCGTGTGCCGATACAAGCGATTTGGTGCATGACAAGCTGTCTCAACCGCTTCTGCCCAAAAGTGCTTCGGCGTCTTGTACTCATCAAGCATTGTTCTCGCCATTTCGATGAGCGTCCGGTTCTTCCTGTGACGCTCGGATATTTAGGCTACAGTAATTCCACGCTAATGATGCCACGTCACCTCGGTTACTGTTGTTAATCTCGTGGTGGTTCAAAGTACGATTCAAATTCAAATTTAAAATCAAGTCAAACAATTAAAGTATTCAAAAGTCAAAACTAAAATGTTCTTAATGTGACAAATAAATCATGGATATTATTGGTGGAGTAACAACATCTTTATAAGATATTTAAATACCCTAAAGTGATTAAAACAACATCAAAACAATTAGTTATACTCCTAATATATTTTACCAAATACTAAACTATTTTTATTCTGAGGTAAAACTTCTTAGAACAGTGGATTATTTGACACACTATTGTTGGGGCTATTTTCATATTTTACTAAACCAAAAAATAAAGTGCAACTAAAATAAAACAGAAAAGAATAAAAAGAAAACAACAACAAAAGAAAATAAAGCCCCCCCCCTGCTGGGCCTCGGCCCAGCTGGCCATTGGGCTAGCCAGGCCGGCCCAGCCGACCACCCCCCCACTCCCCTTACCCACCCCGAGCCGAACCCTAGCCGGTTCCATCCCCACTCGCCCCCACTTCCCTCCCCCACGATCCCCTCGCTCTTCCCCCTCCCCCCTCGATCCAGATCGGGCGCCCCTGGCGCCGATCGAACCAACCCCGCCGCCGCTTGGACCCCGCGCTCCCCAACACCGGCACCCGATCCCAGCGCCGCCCCGCTGCCGCTGTGGCTCACGGCCTCGACGCGCCGAGCCTCGTCACCGTCACCTCAGCGCCTCTACCCCGACACCACCGCCGCGCGGAGCTCGCCGTCGTCCGCCCCGTCCTCTCCCTCGCCGGACCGCGCCGTCCCCGCCTCTCCCCGCGACTACGGCCCTCCCCGAGCACGCGTTTGCACCACTACAGGGCTGGTGAGCCCCTCCGTCGATCCCCCTCCTCCTTCGCATGGATCCGTCGCCGTTGACGCCGTACGTCGCCGTGGCCGAGCTCACTAGAGCTCGTGCTCACCCATCCGCCCACGCATGCTCCGGCTGCCCGCTAAATGCGCCGCAGCGACGCCCTCCGGCTCCGCCTTCTTGCCGTCGACCCTTGCCACTTTGCTCTTGGCCATGGTCGCCGGAGTCTCCTGCTCCCGTGCGCAACCAGCCACCCGTGGCCGCCGTGGGCCTCTGTCCGGTGAGGCCCCAGCCGGTTCGGTTCGGAGGGGGCTAAACAAGTTTAGTGCTGACCCCCCCCCCCCCCACTCTATGACATGGGGCCCCACATTGAGCGATTAAAAAACAAAAACAACTAAATAAAAATAAAATAACTCTATTAACTAATTAAATTAATTAAGTAATCAATTAATTAGCTTAATTAATTCTGATTAAATTAAATAATTAAGATTAATTAACCTATTTAACCACAGTTAATTAGTTAATTAATTAGTATGACACTGGGCCCACCCCCCTAATTAATTTTGATTAGTTTAATTAATCTCATTAATAAATATGTGTCCTTGACGATGGGACCCAGTCGAGTTGACCAATCAACTCTGTTGACTGCTGATGTCGACATGACATCATCTTTGATGTCATTAATTTGTTTTTCGAATTAATTAAATAATTAATTAAATTCCGTAAATTAATAAAATCTTTAGAAAATCATATCTTTTAATCCGTAACTTCGGTTTAAATATTTTCAACATGAAAGTTGCTCGTAACAACGAGACGATTCCGGATCGCATCACGTTAAATCGCCACACCCCTCTAACCTATCAAACTCGCAACTTTCCCCCTCCGGCTCCTCTGCCCGAAAACGCGAAACACCGGGAATACTTTCCCGGATGCTTTCCCCCTTCACCGGTATCACCTCATACCACGTTAGGGCACCCCTAGCACCGTTACTTGTCATGTCATGCATCGATATGCATCTGTTTGCATGGTATTCATTGTTTCTTCCCCCTCTTCGCTCACGGTAGACTACGAGACCGACGCCATCGCTGCCCAAAGACGACTACGGAGTTGACGACCCCTCTCTCTTGCCGTGAGCAACCAGGCAAGCCCCCTTTGATCACCGATATCGCCTACTCTTCTCTATACCGCTTGCATTAGAGTAGTGTAGCATGTTCTTGTTGGGGAACGTAGTAATTTCAAAAAATTCCTACGCACACGCAAGATCATCTTGATGGCATAGCAACGAGAGGGAGAGTATTGTCCACGTGCCCTCGTGAGACCGTAAGCGGAAGCGTTATAACAACGCTGATTGATGTAGTCGTCGTCTTCACGATCCGACCGATCCAAGTACCGAACGTCGGCACCTCCGAGTTCAAAGACACGTTCAGCTCGATGGCGATCCCGGGCTCCGATCCAGCAAAGCGTCGGGGATGAGTTCCGTCAGCACGACGGCGTGGTGACGATGATGATGCTCTACTGGCGTAGGGCTTCGCCTAAACTCCGCGACAATATGACCGAGGTGGAATATGGTGGAAGGGGGCACCGCACACGGCTAAGGAACGATCCGTAGATCAACTTGTGTCTCCTGGGGTGCTACCCTGCCCCCGTATATAAAGGAGGGAGGGGGAGCTGCGGCCGGCCCCCAAGGGGTGCGCCTGGAGGAGTCCTACTCCCACCTGGAGTAGGACTCCCCCCTCTTGCCTTGTTGGAGAAGGAAAGGGGGAACGGGAAAGAGGAAGGGGCGCCGCCCCCTCTCCTTGTCCTATTCGGACTAGGGGAGGGCGCGGCCTGCCTGGCCGCCCTCCTCTTCTCCCATATGGCCCACTAAGGCCCATTAACCCCGGGAGGTTCCGGTAACCCCGGTGTTCGGTAAAATCCCGATTTCACGGAACCATTCCGATATCCAAATATAGGCTTCCAATATATCAATCTTTATGTCTCGACCATTTCGAGATTCCTCGTCATGTCCGTGATCACATCTCGGGACTCGAACAAACTTCGGTACATCAAAACTTGTAAACTCATAATAAAGCATCATTGTAACGTTAAGCGATGCGGACACTACGGGTTCGAGAACTATGTAGACATGACCTAGAACTATTCTTGGTCAATAACCAATAGCGGAACACGGATGCCCATATTGGTTCCTACATATTCTACGAAGATCTTTATCGGTCAAACCGCATAACAACATACGTTGTTCCCTTTGTCATCGGTATGTTACTTGCCCGAGATTCGATCGTCGGTATCCAATACCTAGTTCAATCTCGTTACCGGCAGGTCTCTTTACTCGTTCCGTAATACATCATCTCGCAACTAACTTATTAGTTGCAATGCTTGCAAGGCTTATGTGATGTGTATTACCGAGAAGGCCCAGAGATACCTCTCCGACAATCGGAGTGACAAAACCTAATCTCGAAATACGCCAACCCAACATGTACCTTTGGAGACACCTGTAGTACTCCTTCATAATCACCCAGTTACGTTGTGACGTTTGGTAGCACCCAAAGTGTTCCTTCGGTAAACGGGAGTTGCATAATCTCATATTTACCGGAACATGTATAGGTCATGAAGAAAGCAATAGCAATATACTAAACGATCAAGTGCTAGGCTAACGGAATGGGTTATGTCAATCACATCATTCTCCTAATGATGTGATCCCATTAATCAAATAACAACACATGTCTATGGTTAGGAAACATAACCATCTTTGATTAATGAGCTAGTCAAGTAGAGGCATACTAGTGACTTATATGTTTGTCTATGTATTCACACATGTATCATGTTTCCGGTTAATACAATTCTAGCATGAATAATAAACATTTATCATGATATGAGGAAATAAATAATAACTTTATTATTGCCTCTAGGGCATATTTCCTTGAGTCTCCCACTTGCACTAGAGTCAATAATCTAGATTACACAGTAATGATTCTAACACCCATGGAGTCTTGGTGCTGATCATGTTTTGCTCGTGGAAGAGGCTTAGTCACAGGGTCTGCAACATTCAGATCCGTATGTATCTTGCAACTCTCTATGTCTCCCATCTGGACTTGGTCCCGGATGGAATTGAAGCGTCTCTTGATGTGCTTGGTCCTCTTGTGAAATCTGGATTCCTTTGCCAAGGCAATTGCACCAGATTGTCACAGAAGATCTTCATTGGTCCCGATGCACTAGGTATGACACCTAGATCGGAAATGAACTCTTTCATCCAGACTCCTTCATTTGCCGCTACGAAGCAGCTATGTACTCCGCTTCACATGTAGATCCCGCCACGACGCTTTGTTTAGAACTGCACCAACCGACAGCTCCACCGTTTAATAAAAACACGTATCCGGTTTGCGATTTAGAATCGTCCGGATCAGTGTCAAAGCTTGCATCGACGTAACCATTTACGACTAGCTCTTTGTCACCTCCATATACGAGAAACATATCCTTAGTCCTTTTCGTGTATTTCAGGATGTTCTTGACCGCTGTCCGATGATCCACTCTTGGATTACTTTGGTACCTTCTGCCAAGCTTATTGCTAAGCATACGTCGGTCCGGTACACAGCATTGCATACATGATAGAGCCTATGGCTGAAGCATAGGGAACATCTTTCATTTTCTCTCTATCTTCTGTGTGGTCGGGCATTGAGTCGACTCAATTTCACACCTTATGTACAGGTAAAAATCCTTTCTTTGCACGATCCATTTTGAACTTTTTCAAAACTTTATCAAGGTATGTGCTTTGTGAAAGTCCAATTAAGCGTCTTGATCTATCTCTATAGATCTTGATGCCCAATATGTAAGCAGCTTCACCGAGGTCTTTCATTGAAAAACTTACATTAAGTATCCTTTTATGCTATCCAGAAATTCTATATCATTTCCAATTAATAATATGTCGTCCACATATAATATCAGAAATGCTACAGAGCTCCCACTCACTTTCTTGTAAATACAAAGCTTCTCCAAAAGTCTCAGTATAAAACCATATGCTTTGATCACACTATCAAAGCGTTTATTCCAACTCCGAGAAGCTTGCACTGGACCATAAATTGATCATTGGAGCTTGCACACTTTGTTAGCACCTTTTGGATCAACAAAACCTTATGGTTGCATCATATACAACTCTTCTTCTAGAAATCCATTCAAGAATGCAGTTTTGACATCCATTTGCCAAATTTCATAATCATAAAATGCAGCAATTGCTAACATGATTCGGACAGACTTTAGCATCGCTACGGGTGAGAAAGTCTCATCGTAGTCAACCCCTTGAACTTGTCGAAAACCTTTCGCAACAAGTCGAGCTTTATAGACAGTTACATTACCATCGGTCGGTCTTCTTCTTAAAGATCCATTTATTCTCAATGGCTTGCCGATCATCGGGCAAGTCAACCAAAGTCCATACTTTGTTTTCATACATGGATCCCATCTCAGATTTCATGGCTTCCAGCCATTTTGCGAATCTGGGCTCACCATCGCTTCTTCATAGTTTGTAGGTTCACCATGGTCAAGTAACATGACTTCCGAATAGGATTACCGTACCACTGCAGTGCGGATCTTACTCTAGTTGACCTACGTAGTTCAGTAGAAACTTGATCTGAAGTTTCATGATCATCATCATTAACTTCCTCACTAATCGGTGTAGGTGTCACAGGAACCGATTTCTATGATGAACCATTTTCCAACAAGGGAGTTGGTACTGTTACCTCATCAAGTTCCACTTTTCTCCCACTCACTTCTTTCGAGAGAAACTGCTTCTCTAGAAAGGATCCATTCTTAGCAACGAATGTCTTGCCTTCGGATCTGTGATAGAAGGTGTACCCAACTGTTTCCTTTGGGTATCCTATGAAGACACATTTTTCCGATTTGGGTTCAAGCTTATCAGGTTGAAGTTTTTTCACATAAGCATCGCAGCCCCAAACTATCAGAAACGACACTTTGGTTTCTTGCCAAACCATAGTTCATAAGGAGTCGTCTTAACGGATTTTGATGGTGCCCTATTTAACGTGAATGCGGTCGTCTCTAAAGCATAACCCCAAAACGATAGCGGTAAATCGGTAAGAGACATCATAGACCGCACCATATCTAGTAAAGTACGATTACGACGTTCGGACACATCATTACTGTTGTGGTGTTCCAGGTGGCGTTAGTTGCGAAAACTATTCCGCAATTTTTCAAATGTAGACCAAACTCAGAACTCAAATATTCTCCTCCACGATCAGATCGTAGAAACTTTATTTTCTTATTACGATGATTTTCAACTTCACTCTGAAATTCTTTGAACTTTTCAAATGTTTCAGATTTATGTTTCATTAAGAAGATATACCCATATCTGCTTAAATCATCTGTGAAGGTGAGAAAATAACGATATCCGCCACGAGCTTCAACATTCATTGGACCACATACATATGTATGTATGATTTCCAACAAATTTGTTGCTCTCTCCATAGAACCGGAGAACGGTGTTTTAGTCATCTTGCCTATGAGGCACGGTTCGCAAGTACCAAGTGATTCATAATCAATGATTCCAAAAGTCCATCAGTATGGAGTTTCTTCATGCGCTTTACACCGATATGACCTAAACGGCGATTACCACAAATAAGTTGCACTATCATTATTAACTTTGCATCTTTTGGCTTCGATATTATGAATATGTGTATTACTACTATCGAGATTTAATAAAAATAGACCACTCTTCAAGGGTGCATGACCATAAAAGATATTACTCATATAAATAGAACAACCATTATTCTCTCGATTTAAATGAATAACCGTCTCGCATCAAACAAGATCCAGATATAATGTTCATGCTCAACGCTGGCACCAAATAACAATTATTTAGGTCTAAAACTAATCCCGAAGGTAGATGTAGAGGTAGTGTGCGACCGCGATCACATCGACTTTGGAACCGTTTCCCACGCGCATCGTCACCTCGTCCTTGGCGGTGATCGCTTATTCCATAGTCCTGTTTTGAGTTGCAAATATTAGCAATGTAACCATTATCAAATACCTGTGTGCTACTACGAGCTCTAGTAAGGTACACATCAATAACATGTATATCACATATACCTTTGTTCACCTTGCCATCCTTCTTATCCGCCAAATACTTGGGGCAGTTCCGCTTCAGTGACCAGTTTGCTTGCGGTAGAAACACTTTCGGTTTCAGGCTTAGGTCCAGACTTGGGTTACTTCTCTCGAGCAGCAACTTTCTTGCTGTCCTTTTTTAAGTGTCCCTACTTCTTCCCGTTGCCCTTTTTCTTGAAACTAGTGGTCTTGTTGACCATCAACACTTGATGCTCTTTCTTGATTTCTACCTCCGCAGCTTTTAGCATTGCGAAGAGCTCGGGAATTGTTTTGGTCATCCCTTGCATATTATAGTTCATCACGAAGCTCTTGTAGCTAGGTGGCGATGATTGGAGAATTACATCAATGACACTATCATCCGGAAGATTAACTCCCGGTTGAATCAAGTGATTTATTATACCTGACATTTTGAGTATATGCTCACCGATGTAACTATTCTCCTCCATCTTGCAGCTATAGAACTTATTGGAGACTTCATATCTCTCAATTCGGGCATTTGCTTGAAATATTAACTTCAACTCCTGGAACATCTCATATGCTCCATGACGTTCAAAACGTCGTTGAAGTCCTGGTTCTAAGCCGTAAAGCACGGCACAATCGAACTATCGAGTAGTCATCGACTTTGCGCTGCCGTAAGTTCATAACATCCGGTGTTGCTCCTGCGGCAGGTTTGGCACCTAAGCGGCGCTTCCAGGATGTAATTCTTACGTGCAGCAATGAGGATAATCCTCAAATTACGGACCCAGTCCGTGTAATTGCTACCATCATCTTTCAACTTTGCTTTCTCAAGGAACGCATTAAAATTCAACGGAACAACAAAGACGAGCCATCTATCTACAAACATAGATAATCAAAATACTATCGGTACTAAGTTCATGATAAATTTAAGTTCAATTAATCATATTACTCAAGAACTCCCACTTAGACAGACATCTCTCTAGTCATCTAAGTGATCACGTGATCCAAATCAACTAAACCATAACCGATCATCACGTGAGATGGAGTAGTTTTCGATGGTGAACATCACTATGTTGATCATATCTACTATATGATTCACGCTCGACCTTTCGGTCTTCGTGTTCCGAGGCCATATCTGCATATGTTAGGCTCGTCAAGTTTAACCTGAGTATTCTGCGTGTGCAAAACTGGCTTGCACCCATTGTAGATGGACGTAGAGCTTATCACACCCGATCATCACGTGGTGTCTGGGCACGACGAACTTTGGCAACGGTGCATACTCAGGAAGAACACGTCTTGATAATTTTTAGAGAGAGATCATCTTAAAATGCTACCGTCAATCAAAGCAAGATAAGATGCATAAAGGATAAACATCACATGCAATCAATATAAGTGATATGATATGGCCATCATCATCTTGTGCTTGTGATCTCCATCTCCGAAGCACCGTCGTGATCACCATCGTCACCGGCGCGACACCTTGATCTCCATGGTAGCATCGTTGTCGTCTCGCCAACTATTGCTTCTACGACTATCGCTACCGCTTAGTGATAAAGTAAAGAAATTACATGGCGTTTGCATTTCATACAATAAAGCGACAACCATATGGCTCTTGCCAGTTGCCGATAACTCGGTTACAAAACATGATCATCTCATACAATAAAATATAGCATCACGTCTTGACTATATCACATCACAACATGCCTGCAAAAACAAGTTAGGCGTCCTCTACTTTGTTGTTGCAAGTTTTACGTGGCTGCTACGGGCTGAGCAAGAACCGTTCTTACCTACGCATCAAACCCACAACGATAGTTTGTCAAGTTGGTGTTGTTTTAACCTTCGCAAGGACCGGGCGTAGCCACACTCGGTTCAACCAAAGTGAGAGAGACAGACACCCGCCAGTCACCTTTAAGCAATGAGTGATCGCAGCGGTGAAACCAGTCTCGCGTAAGCGTACGCGTAATGTCGGTCCGGGCCGCTTCATCTCACAATACCGCCGAACCAAAGTATGACATGTTGGTAAGCAGTATGACTTGTATCGCCCACAACTCACTTGTGTTCTACTCGTGCATATAACATCAACGCATAAAACCAGGCTCGGACGCCACTGTTGGGGAACGTAGTAATTTCAAAAAAATTCCTACGCACACGCAAGATCGTGGTGATGCATAGCAACGAGAGGGAGAGTATTGTCCACGCACCCTCGTAGACCATAAGCGAAGCGTTATAACAACGCAGCTTGATGTAGTCGTCACGTCTTCACGATCCGACCGATCCAAGTACCGAACGTCACGGCACCTCCGAGTTCAGCACACGTTCAGCTCGATGGCGATCCCGGGCTCCGATCCAGCAAAGCGTCGGGATGAGTTCCACAAGACGACGACGGCGTGGTGACGATGATGATGCTCTATCGGCGCAGGCTTCGCCTAAACTCCGCGACAATATGACCGAGGTGGAATATGGTGGAAGGGGCACCGCACACGGCTAAGGAACGATCCGTAGATCAACTTGTGTCTCTGGGGTGCTCCCTGCCCCAGATATAAAGGAGGGAGGGGAGGTGCGGCCGCCCCAAGGGTGCGCTGGAGGAGTCCTACTCCCACCGGAGTAGGACTCCCCCTCTTGCCTTGTTGGAGAAGGAAGGGGAAGGGGAAAGAGGAAGAGGCGCCGCCCCCTCTCCTTGTCCTATTCGGACTAGGGGAGGGCGCGCCTGCCCTAGCCGCCCTCCTCTTCTCCCATATGGCCCACTAAGGCCCATTAACCCCGGAGGGTTCGGTAACCCGGTGTTCCGTAAAATCCGATTTCACGGAACCATTCCGATATCCAAATATAGGCATCCAATATATCAATCTTTATGTCTCGACCATTTCGAGACTCCTCGTCATGTCCGTGATCACATCTGGGACTCCGAACAAACTTCGGTACATCAAAACTTGTAAACTCATAATAAAACTGTCATCGTAACGTTAAGCGTGCGGACCCTACGGGTTCGGGAACTGTGTAGACATGACCTAGAACTATTCTTGGTCAATAAGCAATAGAGGAACCTGGATGCCCATATTGGTTCCTACATATTCTACGAAGATCTTTATCGGTCAAACCGCATAACGACATACGTTGTTCCCTTTGTCATCGGTATGTTACTTGCGAGATTCGATCGTCGGTATCCAATACCTAGTTCAATCTCGTTACCGGCAAGTCTCTTTACTCGTTCCGTAATACATCATCTCGCAACTAACTTATTAGTTGCAATGCTTGCAAGGCTTATGTGATGTGTATTACCGAGAAGGCCCAGAGATACCTCTCCGACAATCGGAGTGACAAAACCTAATCTCGAAATACGCCAACCCAACATGTACCTTTGGAGACACCTGTGGTACTCCTTTATAATCACCCAGTTACGTTGTGACGTTTGGTAGCACCCAAAGTGTTCCTCCGGTAAATGGGAGTTGCATAATCTCATAGTTACCGGAACATGTATAGGTCATGAAGAAAGCAATAGCAATATACTAAACGATCAAGTGCTAGGCTAACGGAATGGGTCATGTCAATCACATCATTCTCCTAATGATGTGATCCCATTAATCAAATAACAACACATGTCTATGGTTAGGAAACATAACCATCTTTGATTAATGAGCTAGTCAAGTAGAGGCATACTAGTGACTTATATGTTTGTCTATGTATTCACACATGTATCATGTTTCCAGTTAATACAATTCTAGCATGAATAATAAACATTTATCATGATATGAGGAAATAAATAATAACTTTATTATTGCCTCTAGGGCATATTTCCTTCAGTCTCCCACTTGCACTAGAGTCAGTAATCTAGATTACACAGTAATGATTCTAACACCCATGGAGTCTTGGTGTTGATCATGTTTTGCTCGTGGAAGAGGCTTAGTCAACGGGTCTACAACATTCAGATCCGTATGTATCTTGCAAATCTCTATGTCTCCCACCTGGACTTGGTCCCGGATGGAATTGAAGCGTCTCTTGATATGCTTGGTCCTCTTGTGAAATCTGGATTCCTTTGCCAAGGCAATTGCACCAAAGATTGTCACAGATGATCTTCATTGGTCCCGATGCACTAGGTATGACACCTAGATCGGAAATGAACTCTTTCATCCAGACTCCTTCATTTGCTGCTTCCAAGCAGCTATGTACTCCGCTTCACATGTAGATCCCGCCACGACGCTTTGTTTAGAACTGCACCAACCGACAGCTCCACCGTTTAATAAAAAATCGTATCCGGTTTGCTATTTAGAATCGTCCGTATCATTGCCAAAGCTTGCATCGACGTAACCATTTACGACTAGCTCTTTTTCACCTCCATATACGAGAAACATATCCTTAGTCCTTTTCGTATTTCAGGATGTTCTTGACCGCTGTCGATGATCCACTCTGGATTACTTTGGTACCTTCCTGCCAAGCTTATTGCTAAGCATACGTCGGGTATGGTACACAGCATTGCATACATGATAGAGCCTATGGCTGAAGCATAGGAACATCTTTCATTTTCTCTCTATCTTCCGATGTGGTCGGGCATTGAGTCGACTCAATTTCACACCTTGTAATACATGTAAAAATCCTTTCTTTGCACGATCCATTTTGAACTTTTTCAAAACTTTATCAAGGTATGTGCTTTGTGAAAGTCCAATTAAGCGTCTTGATCTATCTCTATAGATCTTGATGCCCAATATGTAAGCAGCTTCACCGAGGTCTTTCATTGAAAAACTTTTGTTTAAGTATCCTTTTATGCTATCCAGAAATTCTATATCATTTCCAATTAATAATATGTCGTCCACATATAATATCGGAAATGCTCTGAGCTCCCACTCACTTTCTTGTAAATACAGGCTTCTCCAAAAGTGCAGATAAAACCATATGCTTTGATCACACTATCAAAGCGTTTATTCCAACTCCGAGAAGCTTGCACGGACCATAAATTGATCATTTGGAGCTTGCACACTTTGTTAGCACCTTTTGGATCAACAAAACCTTACGGTTGCATCATATACAACTCTTCTTCTAGAAATCCATTCAAGAATGCAGTTTTGACATCCATTTGCCAAATTTCATAATCATAAAATGCAGCAATTGCTAACATGATTCGGACAGGACTTTAGCATCGCCACGGGTGAGAAAGTCTCATCGTAGTCAACCCCTTGAACTTGTCGAAAACCTTTCGCAACAAGTCGAGCTTTATAGATAGTTACATTACCATCAGCGTCAGTCTTCTTCTTAAAGATCCATTTATTCTCAATGGCTTGCCGATCATCGGGCGAGTCAACCATTACATTACCTGTGATACTGTTCGGAGATGGGGGCTGAAAGGACAGGTGGCTCCATCCCGGTAGAGGTGGGCCTGGGTTCCCGACGGCCCCATTTGTTACTTTGTATGGCGGAGCGGCAGGGGTAGGTTGAGACCACCTAGGAGAGAGATGGGCCTAGCCCTGGTCGGCGTTCGCGGATACTTAACACGTTTAACGAGATCTGGGTATTTGATCTGAGTCTGGCCATTTGGTCTATACGCACTAACCATCTATGCGGGAGTAGTTATGGGTATCCCGATGTCGTGGTATCAGCCGAAGCACTTCGTGACGTCAGCGACTGAGCGGCGCGCGCCGGTTTGGAACGTAAGCCTGCTCTTGTATTAAGGGGGCTATTTCTGCTTCCGGCCGCCCACGCAATGTGCAGGTGTGCTAAGGGCGATGAGCCTGCACTTGGCGCTTAGGTTTAGACCGGTCTTGACCTCTCTGTTGAGCCTAGGTGGGGCTTCGACGTGTTGATCTTCCGCGGTGGGCATGACCCAGAAAGTGTGTCCGCCAAATGGGATCAAGCGTGTTGGGTTATGTGGTGCACCCTGCAGGAAGTTAATCTATTCGAATAGCCGTGATCTTCGATGTGACGACTTGGATTTGTACCTTGACCTTATGACAACTAGAACTGGATACTTAATAAAACACACCCTTCCAAGTGCGAGATACAACCCGGTGGTCGCTCTCTCGTGGTTACGAGGAGGGATCGCTGGGTAGGATTATGCTATGCGATACTACTTGGAGGACTTGATCTACTCTCTTCTACATGTTGCAAAACGGAGGCTGCTGAAGCGTAGTCTTGAGAGGATTAGCTATCCCCTCTTATTGTGGCATTCTGCAGTTCACCATCGATATGGCCCTTTACACATATATCCATGCATATGTAGTGTAGCTCCTTGCTTGCAGTACTTTGGATGAGTACTCACGGTTGCCTTGTCCCCACTTTTTCCCCTTTCTTTACCCGATTGCTGCAACAGACGATGGAGCCCAGGGAGCGACGCCACCGTCGATGGCGACTACTACCCCGGAGGTGCCTACTACTACGTGCAGCCCGACGCATTTACGACATTGAGTAGTTTAGGAGGATCCTGAGCAGGAGGCCTGCGCCTCTTCCGATCTGTATCCCGGTTTGTGCTAGCCTTCTTAAGGCAAACTTGTTTAACTTATGTCTGCATTTCAGGTATTGTTGCTTCCACGACTCGTCTATGATCGAGCACTTGTATTCGAGCCCTCGAGGCCCCTGGCTTGTATTATGATGCTTGTATGACTTAATTATGTTTTAGAGTTGTGTTGTGATATCTTCCCGTGAGTCCCTAAGCTTGATCGTACACATTTGAGTGCATGATTAGTGGACGATTGAATTGGGGGCGTCACAAGTTGGTATCAGAGCCAACTGCCTGTAGGAATCCCCCTTCCACACTCCTTGGCCGAAGTCGAGTCTAGACTTTACAAAACTTTTACTAACTTGGCTGTGTGGCCCATGGGCCCACGTCGCCATTGGGTGGTATTAGGATCTTTTACTCCTCGATCTTTACTCACGGGACTCTGAGCTCTCTTCTATTCGGGTTAAATGATTTTGCTAAAAACAGAACTAACTATAGGCTCTCGCAAGTACTTTCTCCCGGAGAGCCACTTGTTACCGATGACCACCTGCTGCACCAGAAGATTCCGAAGATACTCTACGATGTGCTCTCGAGAGTATGTGCCATCGCTTTTGCCATTCACTTCCATCGATAAATCCCTCCGGATAACTACTTACACCTATCGTTCATATTGTCATCCCCAGTTGCTCTTGTTATTACAAGATGTCCCGAAATACTCTTCGATATTCCGAGAATTCTTTACGCCATCGCCTGCGGTTCCTTGTTGCATGAATACCCCTACGGATAATTACTCGCGCTTGCCGAGTATCCGTTCGTCCAAAGTTGTTCATGTGTTTCACAAAAATACATTCAAATACTACCCGATCTTCCGAAAATCCTGAGCAGCCTATTGCTCTTGAAATTCTTGCTTGCTTGCAATATGATTAATCCCATAAGTCTCGTAATCTTAATGGCATACCTTGTCATTATCATTTTGAGTCTGTTGATTCAATATGTTGCGAATTCTCGCAATCCTCAAATAGATCCTAGAATTCATCCTTCCGGCTCGACGTCATTTTGAACATGAGCTGGTTCTCGACCAAACTATACGTAAATCGATTGTGCCTCTGGTATATTCGGTTGATCCATCCTTGATCGTAACGCCCGCTTCTGATCCTTTGTTTTGGAAATCATAATTCCTTTGCATTTAAGCTGTGAATTATTCGGATGCTTCCATAACCTGTTGCATTTGCATTCCTTCCTCTTCTGGTTGAGTATCGATACTCATATCAGATCCTTTGTGGACCATCAAGTCCTTTGTTGGATTGTTATCCGACAGTGTCCTTCACACTTGATCACTTTGTGAGTTCTTCCCCGATACATAATGCCTTTGTTAAGTTGTATCCTCTGCTTGGCCAACCATGCTCTGCTTTCGGGCTTGTGTTATTTACTCTTGAAACTTGTGGTATATGTTTCTAAGAAGCCCCTATGGGTTGAACATATGCCTTCTCTAAACTGTGTGAACCCGAAAGTTTTCACGAGTCATACTCTTCGGGTGCTTTGCTAGATAAAATTTCAACACTGCAACTTCATCGAACGTGAAGTGAATGAAAGGTTATGCATTGGAGAAGTGGGAGTCGACCTTGAACTTGTGTTCATGCCCATGGACACGATGTAGATCTTATCATTAAAGCTTCTCTTAAATTAATTATTTCTTTGGTATAAGTTCATCTTATATCTGGATCCAGCCTTTTGCAATCGTGGTTCCGACCATGTTCTCTTTTAAATACCATTTCTCGTGCAAGTTTAAGCACTTGTCTTCGTAGAGCAATACCCAGTCCAACTTCTACTTTGATCTGTCACATCGAGTATTACCCCCTGGTATCTCGAGATTATCATGGAACCGCATAACTTCTTATATGTTCTTCATCAAGTGCTACATTCCCACTCGATTCCAATTTTTCACGGGCTCGAGTTATTAAACACTCAAAGACACCAATAATCGAACCGAGTCCGCACTCACGGTTCAAAAACTCTTGGTAAGCTTCTATAAGTACGAAGTTTGTACCCGATCACATCATTCCTAGCCCGATCGGCTATATCATTATCATGCTAAATTTTAAGCGTGCTACGGGTCCTTCTCGGAGCACATATTTCGACGGTGAGCTAATCTTACAATCGATCTCCCTCGTCATACCGTTTGACCTTGTACAGCAAGCTAGATTTCGAGTTTGTGTTGTACCCGTGGTTCCAATAACCTTTCGCTTCATCATTCCTATTGACTTGATGTCATCGCCGACCGATTACATCTTCATGAAATCTCTCGACAACTGTGTCGTGATCATCATCAACATCCTAAGCTCTACCAAGATATATATCGAATTCTTGATGGGTAATACCATCCTTGCCCCTCGATGTTTCGTGTTATCATCGACCACTTTATTGCCCTCCGTCCAACACAAACTTGTTTGTGTTTTGTGTTATACCTTGAGTTCCTTGCTATCCAACAATTGCTCTTCTTTACCTTGGAGTATTACCATCCTTTATGTCAAGAATGTCGTGAGGATTTCACCACCTCTTAAGAATTCTTGGTATGGTGATACTACTCACCATCACCATTCTTCTTGGGTCCTCGTGTTGATTCCATCCAGGGTACCAACAAGTGAGCGGTGCTGTTTGGATTCCGCCCTTCTAGCAACCATATTGCTTTGAAGTTAATGGTCGACCGTTCATTCTTAGACTATTGATTATTGAATCACCATTCCAATGTTGGCCGTGCAAAACGCCCATATTTCGGGTGCACCTTTCAACCAATGTTTAATTGTGTATGTTTTCCTCGAGCATACATCACTATACCATTTGATCTGACAAATGTTATCTCCTTGTTCACATAATTGTGGAAATCCACCTTTTTGGAAATCTCAAGGATTGTTACTGACTCCATCAGCTACCCCGTCATCCTCTCCTTGGTTTAAGGATGAACTATTGCTTCAAGAACCCGCTCCCTTAGTTCATTTCCTAAGAATCTTGAAATGTCATTTCGTCTATTTGTGTTGCACATTTTCTTCTCGGACACCCTGAGTCTGAGGTATCATGACACCAATTGGATCTAAATCTCTACGATATGATGGTTGGGACAACTTTCCAGGAGTTAGGTTGTTGGTCCTTTGATGACCCGGTAATATGATGTCATGCCTAGCACCAATTTGGAGGACCTATCATTATTATTTCTTTTGCAAGGATAACCATTCCTCCCGGAGGAAATTGTAGGACTTATTTTATAAGTTACTCTGATGGATCATTGGTGTATCCAAAGTCCGGCCCTTGATTGAAACACCATATCATTGCTACTGAAGCATGTACGTGGTACTCCGCTCATCACCAAGAACATTTGAAGCACAATGCTAAATTCTCTTTATCAATTATCCAAACACCGTTGTATGGGTAATGTCATGAAATTTTCTTCCCTTACCTAAAGGGTTTTCTACATTATATCCTGTCATGGATATCATGCTCGCTTGTCATTGGGAAGGATATACTCACGAAATATGTGTTTAAACACATTTTCCTTTCAATTATTACATTTAATCTGATAATGATACTATCCTTTCCATTGTTTTGTTTAACCTTTCCAAAGAACCAGACTTAACCGAGCAAAGTTGATAATTCCTGCTTAGGTAAGCACCTCGTTGTACCACTCTGTAAGTAAGACCACATTACTATTGTTGATGACATTCCGGTAACCATCGATGGACGAGAACTTTGCCTATTGGTCCGCCTCATTCAACGAGCAGGAAAATGGTTCTCTTCATCCCTCGCCCTTGGTACCAACGTTGTTGCCGACATAACTGACATGGTACTCTCTGACATGCCTTGCTATCATGACCGTGCAAGATGTCACTGCTCCTATTAAAAAAAACACACCTGGTGGGCCCATAACCCACAGTTCCACATGATCGAAACCTGACTCTCCTGTACACCCCCTATTCCCAAAGTTATTCCTCGCGCGTGGACTCGTATGTAATTCACGGGCCACCGTCCTAGTGATTTATTCTGGTATCAGACGCAATGCTTATTCCCGTTGCTCTGAACCCCTTTCACGCCTTGTAACAGGCATCGAACGATTGCCTAACCGCTTGGAACTTCTCGTGGTACTTTCTTACTTTGCTCTCGATAATTCGTTAAGTTTCAATTCGAGAGTTACTTTCCGCCACCTTCCTCGTTGTTGTCTACCAGATAGTCTACCCTGCAGAGGTCCATTCTTCGGTATACCCCTTAATCTCTCGTTAGTATGATGAAGACTCAAGGAAGGATGGCCACTTCATCATGATGACCTAAAGCGAAAAATGAATACATCAACGAAAAGGGTCAACCTCTTCGAAGGGCAGCCAAGACCGAGAAAACTTCGTTAGGGTTTTCGCTACCAACACCTTTCCCCTTACTCCACCGCTTAAATCTCGGGACGAGATTTTTTGTAGTGGAGGAGAATTGTGACGCCCGGATATTTAGGCTACAATAATTCCACGCTAATGATGCCACGTCACCTCGGTTACTGTTGTTAATCTCATGGTGGTTCAAAGTACGATTCAAATTCAAATTTAAAATCAAGTCAAACAATTAAAGTATTCAAAAGTCAAAACTAAAATGTTCTTAATGTGACAAATAAATCATGGATATTATTGGTGGAGTAACAACATCTTTATAAGATATTTAAATACCCTAAAGTGATTAAAACAACATCAAAAAAATTAGTTATACTCCTAATATATTTTACCAAATACTAAACTATTTTTATTACGAGGTAAAACTTCTTAGAACAAAGGATTATTTGACACACTATTTTTGGGGCTATTTTCATATTTTACTAAACCAAAAATAAAGTGCAACTAAAATAAAACAGAAAAGAATAAAAGAAAACAACAACAAAAGAAAATAAAGCCCCCCTCATTGGCTGGGCCTACCATTGGCCATTATAAGCCAGTTGCCCACCCGACCACCCCCACTCCCCTTACCCACCCCGAGCCGAACCCTAGCCGGTTCCATCCCCACTCGCCCCCACTTCCCTCCCCCACGATCCCCTCGCTCTTCCCCCTCCCCCCTCGATCCAGATCGGGCGCCCCTGGCGCCGATCGAACCAACCCCGCCGCCGCTTGGACCCCGCGCTCCCCGACACCGGCACCCGTTCCCAGCGCCGCCCCGCTGCCGCTGTGGCTCACGGCCTCGACGCGCCGAGCCTCGTCACCGTCACCTCACCGCCTCTACCCCGACACCACCGCCGCGCGGAGCTCGCCGTCGTCCGCCCCGTCCTCTCCCTCGCCGGACCGCACCGTCCCTGCCTCTCCCCGCGACTACGGCCCTCCCCGAGCACACGTTTGCACCACTAGAGGGCTGGTGAGCCCCTCCGTCGATCCCCCTCCTCCTTCGCATGGATCCGTCGCCGTTGACGCCGTACGTCGCCATGGCCGAGCTCACTAGAGCTCGTGCTCACCCATCCGCCCACGCCCATGGGCGCGCTCCCGCATGCTCCGGCTGCCCCGCTCGCCTTGCCCAGCGACGCCTCCGGGCTGCCCGCCTGTTGCCGTCGACCCTTGCCACTTTGCTCTTGGCCATGGTCGCCGGAGTCTCCTGCTCCCGTGCGCAACCAGCCACCCGTGGCCGCCGTGGGCCTCTATCCGGTGAGGCCCCAGCCGGTTCGGTTCGGGGGGGCTAAACAAGTTTATCTGACCCCCCCCCCCCTAACCACTCTATGATATGGGGGCCCCACAGCCCCAGAATGATTTAAAAAACAAAAAAACTAAATAAAAATAAAATTAATATATTAACTAATTAAATTAATTAATTAATCAATTAATTAGCTTAATTAATTCTGATTAAATTAAATAATTAAGTTTAGTTAACCTAATGATTAATTAACCTAATTAACCTTTGTTAATTAGTTAATTAATTAGTATGACAAAGGGGGCCCACCCTAATTAATTTTGATTAGTTTAATTAATCGATTAATTAATATAGTCACCCACTGCTGGGACCCATCGTCAGTTGACTATCAACTCTGTTGATGCTGATGTCGACATGACATCATGTCGATGTCATTAATCTGCTTTTTCAAATTACTTACATAAATAATTAAATTCCAGAAATTAATAAAATCTTTAGAAAATCATATCTTTTAATCCGTAACTCGGATTTAAATATTTTCAACATGAAAGTTGCTCAGAACGACGAGACGATTCCGGATACGCATCCCGTTCGTCCGCCACACCCCTCTAACCTATCAAACTCGCAACTTTCCCCCTCCGGCTCCTCTGCCCGAAAATGCGAAACACCGGGAATACTTTCCCGGATGCTTTCCCCCTTCACCGGTATCACCTCATACCGCGTTAAGGCACCCCTAGCACCGTTACTTGTCATGTCATGCATCGATATGCATCTGTTTGCATGGTATTCATTGTTTCTTCCCCTCTTCCCTCGGTAGACTACGAGACCGACAGCTGCTTCAAAGACGACTACGGAGTTGACGACCCTCTCTCTTGCCCGAGCAACCAGGCAAGCCCCCTTGATCACCAGATATCGCCTACTCTTCTCTATCCGCTTGCATTAGAGTAGTGTAGCATGTTATCGCTTTCGATTAATCCTATCTTCTTGCATAGCCTTTGTCCTTGCTACTCGTTGTTACCTTTACCGCTATCCTCTTGCTTAGTATAGGATGCTAGTGTTCCATCATTGGCCCTACATTCTTGTCCGTCCGCCATGCTATACTATCGGGCTGTGATCACTTCGGGAGGTGATCACGGGCATATCTTGTATACTTTACACTATTACATTACCGTGATCTTTGTCGGAGATGAAATTGAAAGGACGGTGGCTCCATCCCGGTAGAGGTGGGCCTGGGTTCCCGACGGCCCCGATCGTTACTTTGTATGGAGCGACAGGGCAGGTTGAGACCACCTAGGAGAGAGGTGGGCGTAGCCCTGGTCGGCGTTCGCAGATACTTAACACGTTTAACGAGATCTGGGTATTTGATCTGAGTCTGGCCATTTGGTCTATACGCACTAACCATCTATGCGGGAGTAGTTATGGGTATCCCGACGTCGTGGTATCAGCCGAAGCACTTCGTGACGTCAGCGACTGAGCGGCGCGCGCCGGTTTGGAACGTAAGCCTGCTCTTGTATTAAGGGGGCTAGTTACGCTTCCTACGCCCACGCAACGTGCAGGTGTGCTAAGGGCGATGGGCCCAGACCCCTGTGCGCTTAGGTTTAGACCAGCGTGCTGACCTCTCTGTTGAGCCTAGGTGGGGCTGCGACGTGTTGATCTTCCGCGGCTGGGCATGACCCAGGAAAGTGTGTCCGTCCAAATGGGATCAAGTGTGTTGGGTTATGTGGTGCACCCCTGCGGGGAAGTTAATCTATTCGAATAGCCTCGATCTTCGGTAACAGGACGACTTGGAGTTGTACCTTGACCTTATGACAACTAGAACCGGATACTTAATAAAACACACCCTTCCAAGTGCCAGATACAACCCGGTGGTCGCTCTCTCTCAGGGTTACGAGGAGGGGATCGCCGAGTAGGATTATGCTATGCGATGCTACTTGGAGGACTTCAGTCTACTCTCTTCTACATGTTGCAAGACGGAGGCTGCCAGAAGCGTAGTCTTCGACAGGATTAGCTATCCCCCTCTTATTACGGCATTCTGCAGTTCAAATTAATCGATATGGCCCTTTACACATATATCCATGCATATGTAGTGTAGCTCCTTGCTGCAGTACTTTGGATGAGTACTCACGGTTGCCTTGTCCCCACTTTTTCCCTTTCTTTACCCGATTGTCGCAACCAGACGATGGAGCCTGTGGAGCCAGACGCCACCGTCGATGACGACTACTACCCCGGAGGTGCCTACTACTACGTGCAGCCCGCTGACGACGACCTGGAGTAGTTTAGGAGGATCCTAGGCAGGAGGCCTGCGCCTCTTTCGATCTGTATCCCGGTTTGTGCTAGCCTTCTTAAGGCAAACTTGTTTAACTTATTTCTGTACACAGATATTGTTGCTTCACGACTTCGTCTATGATCGAGCACTTGTATTCGAGCCCTCGAGGCCCCCGGCTTGTATTATGATGCTTGTATGACTTATTTATGTTTTAGAGTTGTGTTGTGATATCTTCCCGTGAGTCCCTGATCTTGATCGTACACGTTTGCGTGTATGATTAGTGTACGATTGAATCTGGGGCGTCACAAGTTGGTATCAGAGCCGACTGCCTGTAGGAATCCCCCTTCCACACTCCTTGGCGAAGTCGAGTCTAGACTTTACAAAACTTTTACTAACTTGGCTGTGTGGCCCATGGGCCCACGTCGCCATTGGGTGGTATTAGGATCTTTTACTCCTCGATCTTTACTCCGGGAGTCTCGAGGCTCTCTTCTATTCGGGTTAAATGATTTTGCTAAAAACAGAACTAACTATAGGCTCCATAAGTACTTTCTCCCGGAGAGCCACTTGTTACCGATGACCGCCATCGCACTGTAAGATTAGAAGATACTCTAAGATGTGCTCTCGAGACTATGTGCCATCGCTTTTGCCATTCACTTCCATCGATAAATCCCTCAGGATAACTACTTACACCTATCGTTCATATTGTCATCCCCAGTTGCTCTTGTTATTACAAGATGTCCCGAAATACTCTTTGATATTCCGAGAATTCTTTACGCCATCGCCTGCAGTTCCTTGCTGCATGAATACCCCTACGGATAATTACTCGCTCTTGCCGAGTATCCGTTAAATCAAAGTTGTTCATGTGTTTCACAAAATACATTCAAATACTACACGATCTTAGAAAATCCCGAGCAGCCTATTGCTCTTGAAATTCTTGCTTGCTTGCAATATGATTAATCCCATAAGTCTCTAATCTTAATGGCATACCTTGTCATTATCATTTTGAGTCTGTTGATTCAATATGTTGCGAATTCCAGTTTGTGCTAGCCTTCTTAAGGCAAACTTGTTTAACTTATGTCTGTACTCAGATATTGTTGCTTCTGCTGACTCGTCTATGATCGAGCACTTGTATTCGAGCCCTCGAGGCCCCTGGCTTGTATTATGATGCTTGTATGAGTTAATTATGTTTTAGAGTTGTGTTGTGATATCTTCCCGTGAGTCCCTGATCTTGATCGTACACATTTGAGTGCATGATTAGTGTACGATTGAATTGGGGGCGTCACACTTCCTCTCAACAACTCCATTTTGTTGAGGTGTGTACGTAGCCGAGAACTCGTGTGAAATCCCTTCTTCTTCAAGAAAGGTGTCCACATTTGCGTTCTTGAACTCCGTTCCGTTGTCGCCGAACCTTCTTGATCTTCACTTCAAATTGGTTTTGGGCCTTCCTAGCAAAGTTTTGAAGATCTTTTGGACCTGCGATTTATCATCGAAAGAACACCCACGTAAATCTGGAAAAATCATCAACTATAACAAGACCAAAAGAATTTCCACCGAGACTCTTGTAAGAGTTGGGACCAAAGAGATCCATGTGAAGTAGCTCGAGCGGCCTCTTCGTGGTCATGATGTTCTTCACGGGATGCCTTCCTCCAACCTGTTTACCTGCTTGACAAGCACTGCAAAGTCTATCCTTATCAAATATGACATCGTTAACTCCAAGGATATGATTTCCCTTAATAATCTTGTCAAGGTTTCGCATACCAACATGACCTAATCGTCTATGCCATAACCAACCTTTTGAGGATTTATCAATGAAGCAAGTTTTAGGTTGAGCCTTTTTAGTGAAATCTACAATGTATAGATCACCTCTACGCACACCAGTAAAGACCATTTTATGATTATCTCGACGAAACACTTGGCAGTCTACTTCAGTAAATAGAACATTGAAACCGAAATCAGCAAGTCTTGTCACGACCGGTTTTCCAATAAAATACTTATTGAGGAACCGATCTTTAAGTCCCAGTATAAGGAAAAATCCTCCTTACTGGTAGACAAAATCTTGATCTGAAAGCGGTAGCATTAAAACATATTACAGGGTCGAGCTGAGGGTTCTCAACACATTATTACAAGCACGCAAATAATTATACATAATGGCGGATATGACACAATGGTGTGGGGTGGCATACTATTGACTCGAGAATAAAGTGGTAGTGGAATAACACAGTGGAGTGGGTAATATGACTCCTAAACTAGCAGCTCATCGAGCGTCGAGGTGAGGCTCGATGAATTTATTTGGGTAGCGAAAGCGGATATAATACAATGACCAATCCAGGGTCGCACGAGACTGACTGGGACTCCTCTAGGCATCGGACTCGCTATCGAACTCTTCATCCATGAGATCGCCTTCATCAACATCTGGCCAAATCAACAAGCCAGGTGAGTACTTTGAAAGTACTCGCAAGACAGTTCGGACATAAGATATAACAAATGCTTGCATGAATGCGTCATGATCAAATAACAATGCACATTCAAATAATAAATATTTGCACAACATGATAAGTAAAAAGGAAGTCGGGCGGTAGTCCTCCCGAAATCCCAACAAAATAAATGAAAACCGATCGGGTGTCTGGAGCGACGCCTCGAAGGGTAAACGAATAAATAAACATGCCACAGTCGGGCGTCTAAGCGACGCCACATAAAGGGCTTGTATTGAAAAATAAAAGACATACATGCCACAGTCGGACGTCTGAGCGACATCGCAGAAAGTACTTATGTCGAAAGTAAAATAACAAGCGTGCCACAGTCGAACGTCTGAGCGACATCGCAGTAAGGGCTTATATCAAAAGTAAACAACAAGTGTGCCATAGTCGGACGTCTGAGCGACATCGCAGAAAGGGCTTATATTCAAAAGTAAATAACAATTGTGCCATAGTCGGACGTCTGAGCGACATCACAGAAAGGGCTTATATTCAAAAGTAAATAACAATTGTGCCACAGTCGGACGTCTGAGCGACATCGCAGAAAGGGCTTATATTCCATCATTCATGTCTGATAAATTCACAAGGATATAATACTCATAAGAAATATTCAGCACATAATAATAAACGGGTTAGTCCATCCACGAGGAATAAACATTTAACCGGACTTATCACTCATGTGGTTTACCGGAGTTTTTCCACTGAGACTGATGCTGACAAGATAAGTTGAACATAGAACTCAGACATAGATGAGATTGTTTCAAAGGATTTTTACTCTGTAGAGTTTGTACGAATTATCCACAGCCAACGGATTTCCGTAGTCGCGAGGACTAGTTCCGTTACTGATATTTCGGTAGAAACACACCTAACCAAGACACACCCATCCCACCTCACGATGTCAGGAATCACCCTAGACAACGTTCAAGAAAAACTTTGAGACGGGGAGATCACAACCTCGAATAGCATGGGATCAAATTTATATACGCGCTCTCTAAGGGGTGCCCCCCTCTCGGTCCCAACTGGAAACACCCATGCCCCCTGACCGGATGACGGGCTTTAATCCAGGGCCATGGAGCCCTCATCCCGGCCTCTCTATTTGGTGTGTACCAGGAGAGCGGTTTGCAACTTACTAAGCCATATCCCTTGCGGGAAACATGTGGTAGTACAGGTAGGGAAAACGGACGGAAACTGGACTGATTCATGTTGACACTGGAGTCAAATAGTCTGGCATAATACTAGCATGCTACAACACTGCCATCTTACCCATCCTCATGCCATCACATGGCCATGCTTACTCACATCCAACAATTTATGGATTATCGAAATTCACTTGCCTCAACTTTGCATGCAATATGACATTCATCGAGATGCTCATAAACATGCCATTAACTACTTAATGCAAACATGTCAAAGACACTCATCATATCAAAAGTTCAAACATGCTTGCCTGGTTCGGAGTAGTCGGAGTCTAGCTTGTCAAGTTAGCGGTTCCGTCACCTCCTCCATTATCTACGGTATAAGAAAATACGTACTTACCGTAAATACCGTGAGTGCACAGAAAAGTGTTCCAATATTTTTCAAATAAATCTTATAAAAAACTAGACAAAATTTTAAAGAGGACAGAAAAAGAATAAATCAAAAATCCTTTTCTGTTTAAAAGTAATAAGGGTTTTAATCCAGGGACCTTTCTGTAATGAAACAAAAACTTCTGGGGCTGAGCAGAAAAGACTAGAAAACGCTTCAGATCGAAGCGTATTTGCCCGAATACGTTTTCGTAAAACGGTTCGCTTAAAAGAAAAGAGAGGCTGACAGCGGGTCCCACCCATCAGGTTTGAAAATTCAAACGGGAAGAACAGAGCCAGCCGCCTCGAGGCTGCGGTGGTCACGTGGCGATCCACGGCGAGGCGGGGGTCGAGGCGATACTGCGTGTTCGGCGTGTCCTTCCGCGTCGGCGGGTGGTGGTGGTGGTCGTCGGCGAGCACTACGTCGACGGGCGACCCTTGCTCCGTGGACGGCCGCTTGGGTGGAGTTGGATCTCGCAGGAGGGCTGCGAAGTTCAAATCAAGCTTGTGTCACCACCGGGTGCTCGAGGAGGTTACTGACGAGGTTTGGGCGTCGGGGATGGCCTCACCGGAGTGATTCGAGCTGATGGCCGAGGCGGATCGGGGCGGCCGGAGTTGGGGGAGGAGACCTCCTCGAGGTCCTCCGAGTGGCTTGGCAGGGTGTTGGCGAGGTGCAATGGTGGTGCGTGCTCGAGAGCGAGATCGGGGCCCCTTTTTATAGGCGATCCGAGGCGGTGGCCATGAACGGGGATCACCGACGATGGTTACGGCGGCGCAGTGCTTGGTCGGGGAGTTCAGGGAGTTGGGCGTCAACATGGAGGCTCACCGGTTCCATCTAGGTGCTAAACAAGTTTGGATTAGGCTCCCTGGGTGGCTGCGACGGAACGGGGCGGCGCGGGCCCGTCGGCGGCAGAGGGCGCGCCCTGTGCTTGTCGAGCCACGGCGCAGTGCGGGTGCGCTGGCATGCATGAGGCCACGCGAGGGCTAGGGGCGTTAGGCGGTGCAGAGCAGCGTAGCGAGGCGCTTGCCTCCGTTAGCCGCCACGGGTGGCTCTGCCATCATGAGAGGCCGGCGTTAGGCGATGCTCGCCGCCACCGACACTGCGTCCGTCCGAGAGGCGTGCGGTGCTCAGTGTCAAGGAGAAGGGCCGTCTTGAAAGCGCTCCAGGCGACGGGTGATCGATGACAACACTCTGACGAAGAAAACGACACTGCCCATCTCTGAAACTCTGAACTTTCTGAAAGTGCACAGGAAAAGTGCCGACTAGGTGTTCGACGAAATGATTTTCGCATGTGGGGAATTTTCCTTGAGCTGATTTTTGGTGGGGTGGCCTCTCCTTGCATCTGGGGGCTGCCTGTATTTTGGTAGAATTTTTGGGGGAGAGGAAATATGAATTTCACCAAATTTGACAAATCTGGTCCAAACCTGCAGAGGATGAAACTTGAAAATTTTGAAAAGAGGAAGAGTGGATCTTGATGGATCTAGGTTGGGGGTGCCAAAGACTATCCAGAGGAGTTGGTTTGAGATCAAAACTCAAAGGGAATTAGGTACTTGCTTTGTAAATCACCTAGGCTTAAAATAAATGACATAATTGTTTTGGGAAATAAAATAAATGAAATAAAATCCAAAAATGGGTTGGACTTGTTGGAACAGAAAGTTTATATTGATCAAAAGAGGGAGGAGGGGTTTTGGGAGGTTTTACCACATGAGGCATGGTAAAACCATGGGTGGTTTCAAAATGAAAGAAGCCCCAAAACTCATAGGGTTTCTTTTTTAAAAGAAAATAATTATCAAGAAAAATATATTTGAGGAGGGAACAATCAGAAGGAAGGTTCTCATTAACCAAACACCAGGGTTGAAGAAGATACAAAAATAAAATCCTTGCGAAGGGAAAAAGTTTTGAGAGAGAAGTTTTTGGAAGAATTTAAATGACCTTCTTCAAATCCAACAAATTTTTTATTGAAAACCAAATAAAATTTTTTGAGTGTCACAACACCTACCCCCTTAGGAAAAATCTCGTCCCCGAGATTTCAGCTGATCCTCAAATAAGTGTGGGTGCTCTGTCCGAAGAAAATCCTCTCTTTCCCAAGTTGCTTCACTTTCGGTGTGATTGCTCCACTGAACTCTAAAAAACTTGATGGTTTTCTTTCGGGTCCTCCTTTCAGACTCCTCCAAGATTTTTATTGGATGCTCCCGATAGGTGAGTTCTGGCTGTACGTCAATGTTTTCATGGGATACCTGCTTCTCTGGGTTGCTTACGCACTTCCTCAACTGCGAGACGTGGAACATGTCGTGGACATCGGATAAATCTTCGGGTAAGTCTAGCTGGTAGGCTACCGTGCCTCTCCGTGCCACTATACAGAATGGTCCGATGAATCTTGGTTCTAGCTTTCCCTTAACCTTGAATCATTGCAGGACCCTCATAGGAGATACTCGTAGGTACACAAACTCACCGGGTTCAAAACTGACTCCCCGATGTTTTTGATCGTAATAACTCTTCTGTCGACTTTTGGGCTGTCTTGAGTCGATCCCTAATCACCTTAACTTTATCTTCAGCCTCCTTGAGCATGTCTGGGCCGAAGATATGGCTGACTCGGTTTCACGACCAATTTTACGGGTACGACATCTTCGCCTGCGTCTGAGCTTCAAATGGTGCCATTTGCGAGCTGGCTTGGTAATCGTTGTTGTATCACGAACTCTGCGTATGGCAAGCTTTCTTCCCAACTGGTTCCATAGGTGAGGACACATGCTCTTAGCATGTCTTCTAGAATTTGGTTTACGTTGCTCAGTTTGCCCATCGATCTGGGGGTGGTATGCGGTGCTAAACGCCAGCTCAGTTCGAGCTTGTTGTAAGTGATCCCAAAATCGGAGACGAATTGAGTGCCTCCGTCGAGATATTATTGTTTTGGGACTCCATGTAAGCAGACGATACGGGAAAGATAAAGCCTGGCAAGCTTCTGAGTGGTGTTGGTTGTCTTTACGGGAATGAAGTGTGCTACCTTAGTCATTCTATCAGTGATGACCCATATGGCATTATTCCTGTGTCATGACCAAGGTAGTCCAATAATAAAATCCATTCCAATTTCGTCCCATTTCCACTCGGGTATCTTATTTGGCTGTAAAAGTCCGGCTGGTTTCTGGTGCTCGGCCTTGATGCGTTGACAAGAGTCACAACATGCGATGAACGTGGCTATGTCCCTTTTCATACCGTGCAACCAAAAAATTTCCTGAATATCCTTGTACATTTTTGTTCCTCCAGGATGGATTGAATACGGGGCGGTGTGGCCTTCAGCTAAGATTTGATGTTTAAGGTCCTCGATAGTTGGTACGCACAGTCTATCTCCGTACCACAATATTCCTTGCCCATCGATACCGAACTCTGAGGCCTTGCCCAAACTCACTTTCCGTTTTATGCCTTCAATGCTGGGGTGCCCATGCTGAGCCTCTTTAATCTTTTCTATCAGGGTAGGCTGCATTTCTAAATTTGATACGCTGCCTTCGGTGACCACCGACAAGTTGAGTTTAGCAAACTCCTGCCGAAATTCAAGTCTCAGGTTTGGTAGGTTGTCGTCGTTCGGGCTAGGGTTCCGACTTAGAGCATCTGCCACTACATTTGCTTTTCCTGGATGGTAGTGGATTCCAACATCATTATTCTTCACTAGTTCCAACTAGCGTCGTTGTCATAAATTGAGTTCCGGTTGTGTGAAAATATACTTGAGGCTTTTATGGTCCGTGTATATTTCACAACGATTTCCAAGTAAAAAGTGTCTCCATTCCTTGAGTGCGTGGATGACTGCTGCCAATTCTAGGTCATGGGTAGGATAATTTTCTTCATGCTTGCGAAGTTGTCTGGAGACATATGCGACCACCTTGCCTTCTTGCATCAACACGCATCCAAGGCCCTTTCGAGATTCGTCACAATATACCTCAAAATTCTTGTGTATGTCTGGCACAATTAATGCTGGTGCTACTGTTAATTTCTTTTTTAGCTCTTGGAAACTTCTCTCGCAAGCTTCCGTCCATTCAATTCTTGTCTTTCTTGAGTAACTGCGTCATTGGCTTTGCTATGGTGGAGAATCCTTCAATAAATCTTCGGTAGTATCCTGCCATTCCCAAGAAACTTTGTACGTCCGTTACCGGCTGGTGGTTTCCAGCCAAGCACGGCCTTGACTTTTTTCGGGTCTCTGACAATACCTTCTTGGGTCAAGACGTGGCCCAGAAAACCTACCTGTCTTAACCAAAATTCACACTTGCTGAACTTGGCGTACAATTGATGTTTCCTTAGTTCTCCTAGTACGATTCGGAGATGTTCAGCGTGCTCTTCTGGTGTCTTGGAGTATATCAGAATATCGTCGATGAATACTACAACAAACTTGTCCATAAACTTCATAAATACTTTGTTCATGAGGTGAACAAAATATGCCGGGGCGTTTGTTAGTCCAAACGGCATTCTTGTGAACTCATACAAATTCCGTGATCACGGAGGTGAAGGCTGTCTTGGGGATATCCTCTGTTCGTATTTTTAATTGATGGTATCCCAACCTTAAGTCAATTTTTGAGAAGACCTTGGCCTGAGCGAGCTCATCAAATAAATCATTTATCCTTGGCATTGGGTATTTATTCTTGATTGTGACCATGTTAAGTGCTTGATAGTCTATACACAATCTCAGTGTCCCATCCTTTTTCTTCGCAAATAAAATTGGTGAACCCCAAGGTGAGGAGCTGGCTCGAATATATCGTTTGTACAGTAAATCTTTTATTTGCTTCTTCAATTCTACCAATTCGGATGGTGCCATTCTGTATGGTTTCTTGTAAATGGGGGCGGTTCCGGGTGCTAGCTCAATGCTGAATTCTATCTCTCGGTCTGGTGGCATTCCTGGTAGCTCTTCGGGAAATACGTCTGGAAATTCACACACTACTGGAACCTTGCTTAATTCAGAAACGTCCACCTTGTTCAATCTCGGTTGCCGGGATATTTTTCTCTCTTTGGCTGAAACTCTTATTGTCTTCCCGTGGTGGTGGGTGAGAATTACGGTCCGGTTGAAGCAGTCAATAAAACCTTTATTGGTGTTTAACCAATCCATCCCTAGGATGACATCCAGTCCTTTATTTTCCAATACAATAAGGTTGGCGTGAAACTTCAATCCTTCAAATTCAATAACCACACCTTGGCGGTAACTCGAGTCACTTGCTTAATCCCAGGGGACTTGATGATCATGGATTTTTCCAAGGGAAGCATTGAAAAATTATTTTGCAAAGCAAATCTCTTCGAAATGAATGAGTGAGAAGCTCCAGAATCAAACAAAACCATGGCAGGTATTGTGTTGACAGGGAACGTACCGAGTACGATATCCGGGGCGTTTTGTGCTTCCCTCTGGTCACGTGGTTCAGATGACCCTTCCCGTGGTTGTTATTGGGGTTGAAATTGTTCCGCTTAGGGCGCTTGAATTATTGCCACCGTTGTTCGGTTTTGGGGTCGAGTTCCTTGGCTTGGGGCCTTTGTTGGCATAGTGCCCTTCTTCTCCACAAGCGTAGCAAGTAACGCATGGGCGATACATGAACTCCTTGTCCCTTGCATGGAAATTCTTGATTGGGCGTGAGACGTTTGTCGTGGGTTTGTGTGTCCCACCTTTCTGAAAATCCGTCTTGCTTCGGTGGTTGCGAGCAAGAGTAGTCTGGTCCATTTTTCGCCATAAAAATCCTCCAAGTTGCGTCTCTCATTTTCCAAGGTCTTGGCCTTATCCACCAGCGTCTTGAAATCTGGAAAGGTGTGCACAACCAGTGGCATTTAAGTGCGGGTGCCAGCCCTTCCAAGAATTTTTCCATCTTCTTGCTTTCACCATACACGCTCTTCGTTGATGAAGCGAGACAACAGAGTAAACTGGCTGTTGTATTCTGACACCGTCATCGTCCTTTGTTTGAGGTCATCAAATTCTCTCTTCTTGATCTTCATAACACTTTTAGGAATGTGCGCCCCACGAAAACCTTCTTTGAATTCCTACCATGTTATTTCATTTTCGTTGGGGTGCATGTGTAGGAAATTTTCCCACCATGATGCAAATTGCTCCAAAGGTGAGATAGTGCGGTGCATATAGTACTTTCTCACGGTCTGAACACTGCATAATAATTAATTTTCTTTCCATGTCTCAAGCTAGTCGTCGGCCTCAAGAGGTTTGTCAAGATGAGAAAATGTTGGGGGACGTCTTACGTAGCTCAAACAACTTGGACCGTCGACATCGTCCCACGGTGATTTCCCATATTGATGACTTGGTTCATCATTTCCTGATGTTGTTGCTGACTACATTCGTGGCGGCATACTTGGGTAAATGTTGTTTCACTGCCCTGTTGACTTGACTGCCCCTGTGTGAAATTGTTGTTTGGTGGTGTGCCATAATTTTCCTCTGGCTGATTTGGCATGGAGCGCGTCCAAGGACGAGACATTTTTCACTCTGGGGATATATTTTGTAAAACTCATAAGAAAAGAAATTGAGTCGCAAAAGTCAATAAATTCATAAAGACGGGAAATTTTAAATGCTCCAAGATTTTTCAAGAGAATAAACGTTTGCGCACGGAGAAGGACTGCTCATTACATATCTTACACGCAAGAAGCAATTATACAATACATCACTCAGGATATGCGTACACATTCCTGACATGTTATTTAGGCTAGTGCACTTCTCCCAGTTCCTACATGATGCGCAAACAAGCTACTTCTCACAACCTATGTACATATAAACATATCGTACAAGTCGGTACATCGCATGGCGGCTAAGCGTACTCAGTCGGAGATGGTAAGGATCTCCCTTGGCCTGCCGAGGGTGAGGCGCAGTGAGGCTGGGGACTCAACCTCCTCCTCGCTAATAGGCTCAGGGCGTGAAGCGCTATGCTGAGTTGATGGAGCTGGTGCCATAGGCGGAGGCGACACGAATAGGAGTAGGTGCAATAGGTGGTGCAGAGCGAATCGGAGTGGGCGCAATGACTTGATTGAACTCCTCGGTGGTAGGCGTGACAGCGGTGGCGAGAATGGTAGGAGAATAAGATGTCGAGGACGAGACGAAAGTCAGCGGTGGTGCGGTGTGCAGGAGCTCCCTCCTGTTGGCGACACAGATATGGACTGAGTCCATGCGGGCAGCCACAAGGTCGTCCACCAGGCTGTCGAAGGCTGCCTCCAGGGCTCGGAGGTACTCGACAAGCATCTCAATAGCCTCATCTCGCTCTCCTCTGGGGCAAGCGAATGAGTAGTGACAGGTGTATGGCACGTGGCATGGAAGGTAGCGGTAGCGACGAGTCTTCATTGAAGGAAGAGCATCCCGAAGACAAGCTATCGCCTCACGGGCAGCCATCTGCATAGCATGCCTCTCCGTAGGCATGGCTCTCCCCAAGAACTGGAAGCGGCGTAACTCAACACGCCCTCCCTTGAATTGCACCGCGGCCTGGTGCATGGTCAGACTGTCGTTGATCTTGTGTGGGTAGAGTGTGAAGATCGGGCGATCGATGGCCCCATCGCGACCGGACGATGAAGGAGAGGAGCTTGACGAAACCCTCGTGCACGTTGGCGAACACTGTGACTCACAGTCATTGTTACCATCTACAAAAGTAGGCAAAAATTCTGAATGGTCGGATCATAAATTTATGCCGATCATTAAAATGACTACATTTGCAAAAATATGAATAAACTCTATTATGCTAATAACCGATTAGCGATCGCACCTAGTGGCTTCTCTGATCAGCCTGGCTCTGGTACCAAGCTTGTCACGACCGGTTTTCCAATAAAATACTTATTGAGGAACCGATCTTTAAGTCCCAGTATAAGGAAAAATCCTCCTTACTGGTAGGCAAAATCTTGATACAGAAAGCCAGTAGCATTAAAACATATTACAGGATCGAGCTGAAGGTTCTCAACACATTATTACAAGCACGCCAATAATTATACATAATGGCGGATATGACACAATGGTGTGGGGTGGCATACTACTGACTCGAGAATAAAGTGGTAGTGGAATAACACAGTGGAGTGGGTAATATGACTCCTAAACTGGCAGCTCATCGAGCGTCGAGGTGAGGCTCGATGAATTTATTTGGGTAGCGGAAGCGGATATAATACAATGACCAATCCAGGGCCGCATGAGACTGACTGGGACTCCTCTAGGCATCGGACTCGCTATCGAACTCTTCATCCATGAGATCGCCTTCATCAACATCTGGCCAAATCAACAAGCCAGGTGAGTACTTTGAAAGTACTCGCAAGACAGTTTGGACATAAGATATAACAAATGCATGCATGAATGCATCATGAGCAAATAATAATGCACATTAAAATAATAAATATTTGCACAACATGATAAGTAAAAAGGAAGTCGGGTGGTAGTCCTCCCGAAATCCCAACAAAATAAATGAAAACCGATCGGGTGTCTGGAGCGACGCCTCGAAGGGTAAACGAATAAATAAACATGCCACGGTCGGGCGTCTAAGCGACGCCACATAAAGGGCTTGTATTGAAAAATAAAAGACATACATGCCACAGTCGGACGTCTGAGCGACACCGCAGAAAGGGCTTATGTCGAAAGTAAAATAACAAGCGTGCCACAGTCGGACGTCTGAGCGACATCGCAGAAAGGGCTTATATCAAAAGTAAACAACAAGTGTGCCACAGTCGGACGTCTGAGCGACATCGCAGAAAGGGCTTATATTCAAAAGTAAATAACAATTGTGCCACAGTCGGACGTCTGACCGACATCACAGAAAGGGCTTATATTCAAAAGTAAATAACAATTGTGCCACAGTCGGACTAGTTCCGTTTACGGTATTTCGGTAGAAACACACCTAACCAGTACACACCCATCCCACCTCACGATGTCAGGAATCACCCTAGACAACGTTCAAGAAAAACTTTGAGACGGGAGATCACAACCTCGAATAGCATGGGATCAAATTTATATACGCGCGCTCTAAGGGTGCCCCTCTCGTCCCAACCGGAAACACCCATGCCCCGACCGGATGGCGGGCTTTAATCCAGGCCATGGAACCCTCATCCCGCCTCTCTATTTGGTGTGTACCAGAAAGCGGTTTGCAACTTACTAAGCCATATCCCTATGCGGAAAACATGTGGTAGCAGGTAGGGAAAACGGACGGAAACTGGACTGATTCATGTTGACACTGGAGTCAAATAGTCTGGCATAAGACTAGCATGCTACAACACTGCCATCTTACCCATCCTCATGCCATCACATGGCCATGCTTACTCACATCCAACAATTTATGGATTATCGAAATTCACTTGCCTCAACTTTGCATGCAATATGACGTTCATCGAGATGCTCATAAACATGCCATGAACTACTTAATGCAAACATGTCAAAGACACTCATCATATCAAAAGTTCAAACATTCTTGCCTGGTTCGGAGTAGTCGGAGTCTAGCTTGGCGAAGTTCGCGGTTCCGTCACCTCCTCCGGTATCTACGTATAAGAAAATATGTACTTATCGTAAATACCGTGAGTGCACAGAAAAGTGTTCCAATATTTTTCAAATAAATCTTATAAAAAACTAGACAAAATTTTAAAGAGGACAGAAAAAGAATAAATCAAAAATCCTTTTCTGTTTAAAAGTAATAAGGGTTTTAATCCAGGGACCTTTCTGTAATGAAACAAAAACTTCTCAGGGGGCTGAACAGAAAAGACTAGAAAAACGCTTCAGACTGAAAGCGTATTTGCCCGAATACGTTTTCAGAAAACGGTTCGTTTAAAAGAAAAGAGAGGCTGACAAAGGGTCCCACCACAGTTTGAAAATTCAAACGGGAAGAACAGAGTTCACGGCGCCGAGAGGCTGCGGTGGTCGCCATGGGCGATCCACGGCGAGGCAGTGGGGTCAGGCGATACCTGCGTGTTCAGCGTGTCCTTCCGCATCGGCGGGTGGTGGTGGTGGTCGTCGGCCGAGCACTACGTCGACGGGCCCTGCTCCCGTGACGGCGGCTCGGGTGGAGTTGGATCTCATTTGGGGAGGCTGCGAAGTTCAAATTGAAGCTTGGGTCAGTTCACTGGGTGCTCGAGGAGGTTACTGACGAGGTTTGGGCGTCGGGGATGGCCTCACCGGAGTGATTCGAGCTGGTGGCCGAGGCGGATCGGGGCGGCCGGAGTTGGGGGAGGAGACCTCCTCGAGGTCCTCCGAGTGGCTTGGCGGGGTGTTGGCGAGGTGCAATGGTGGTGCGTGCTCGAGAGCAAGCTCGGGGCCCCTTTTTATAGGTGATCCGAGGCGGTGGCCATGAACGGGGATCACCGACGATGGTTACGGCGGTGCAGTGCTTGGTCGGGGAGTTTCAGGGAGTTGGGCGTCAATGTGGAGGCTCACCGGTTTCATTTAGGCGCTAAATAAGTTTGGATTAGGCTCCCTGGGTGGCTGCGACGGAACGGGTAGCGCCCGTCGGCGGCAGAGGGCGCTACCTGCTTGCTGGGCCACGGCGACGGTGCTGGGTGCGCTGGCATGCATGACGCCAAAGCGGAGGGCTAGGGGCGTTAGGCGGCGCAGAACGGCGTGTGGCGGCTGGCCAGCTCCGTTAGCACGCCACGGTGGCTCTGCCACCGCAGAGGCTGCCGGCGTATGGCGCTGTCTTGCCGCCACCGACACTGCGTCCGTCCGAGAGGGCGTGCGGTGCTCGATTCAAGGAGAAGGGCCGCGGCGCAACGCTCCGGGCGACGGTGATCGATGACAACACTGACGAAGAAAACTTTACGAAAGTGCAGGGAGCAAAGGCTGCCAGGTGTGTTCGACTTAAATGATTTTTGGCATGTGGGGAATTTTCCTTGAGCTGATTTTTGGTGGGGTGGCCTCTCCTTGCATCTGGGGGCTGCCTGAATTTTGGTAGAATTTTTGGGGGAGAGGAAATATGAATTTCACCAAATTTGACAAATCTGGTCCAAACTTGTAGAGGATGAAACTTGAAAATTTTGAAAAGAGGAAGAGTGGTTCTTGATGGATCTAGGTTGGGGGTGCCAAAGACTATCCAGAGGAGTTGGTTTGAGATCAAAACTCAAAGGGAATTAGGTACTTGCTTTGTAAATCACCTAGGCTTAAAATAAATGACAGAATTGTTTTGGGAAATAAAATAAATGAAATAAAATCCAAAATGGGTTGGACTTGTTGGAACAGAAAGTTTAGATTGCTCCAAAGAGGAAGGAGGGGTTTTGGGAGGTTTTACCACATGAGGCATGGTAAAACCATGGGTGGTTTCAAAATGAAAGAAGCCCCAAAACTCATAGGGTTTCTTTTTTAAAAGGAAATAATTATCAAGAAAAATATATTTGAGGAGGGAACAATCAGAAGGAAGGTTCTCATTGACCAAACACCAGGGTTGAAGAAGATACAAAAATAAAATCCTTGCCAAGGGAAAAAGTTTTGAGAGAGAAGTTTTTGGAAGAATTTAAATGACCTTCTTCAAATCCAACAAAAATTTTGTTGAAAACCAAATAATTTTTTTTGAGTGTCACAAGTCTAGATACTGAAAGTAAGTTGTAACCAAGAGATTCAACGAGCATAACATTTTGTATGGAGCTATCATGTGAGATGGCCACCTTACCGAGGCCAACCACCTTACCCTTTGAGTTGTCACCGAAAGTGACATACTTTCGAGGACCATCATTTTCAAAGCAAGCTCACGAAACATGTCTTTATCTCCGGTCATGTGATCGGTACATCCACTATCAAGAACCCATTCCTTTCCTCCCGACGATATCCCGAAGATTTGCCATAAGACCAAAATGTCTCATTGCATCATCAAGATCGAAGTCACTGTCATCATCCTCATCATAGTATCCATGTTCAACATCGTCATGTGGTGGATCAAATCCTAGAGAGGGTGATTCATTAGAATGAGTTTGACACATATCTTGCTTATGAATTCTTATAGCTTCGGAAATAATGTCACTAATAATACCAACATTTCCTTTGGCACGCATAAGGTTTGTAAGCTCAAATAGACGATCACCAAACATAGGATCACTAGTATTCATTTTGCTCAAAGCAATAGACTTATGAAGAATTTCATCAAGATTTTTCAAGGAATAATTTGGAAAGCGTTCCTCAAGAAATTTCCATATGGTGTAGGCACACTCAAAAGTAGGCAAGATTCTAATCAAGTTTCTAGGCAAGCCTCTAGTGATAAGATTAACAGTTCCAAGATTCCTAGTCATGTCAATAGCTTCATCAAGGGTAGGATGCATAGGATCAACACAAGGTGCACAAGGACTAGCAATGTACTTGTTAAAATGATATTGATTGAAAATAACAAGCATCTCATTTTTCCACTCACGAAAATACTCTCCATCAAGAATAGGCACTCTATGACTAAGACTCCCCAAAGTAGACTCATCCATCTTCCTCCAATGGTGATTAAACCAAAGCAATGGAGACCAATGCTCTGATACCACTTGTAGGACCTTGAGAAGAGGTGTCTAGAGGGGGGGGATTAGACACTAAGTACCAAAGTTGCAGTTTTTAAGTTTCTTTAAAGTTTGAGTGGAGTTTAGGCACAAGTTTAACATTCATAACATATAGCAAGCAAACATGCAAAGAGTATATGAGTAGCGGAAAATAAAGCATGCAACTTGCAAGAATGTAAAGGGAAAGGATTGGAGAATTCAAACGCAATTGGAGACACGGATGTTTTTCTCGTGGTTCCGATAGGTGGTGCTATCGTACTTCCACGTTGGTGGAGACTTCAACCCACGTAAGGTAATCTGCCATGCCGAGTCCACGGAGGACTCCACCCACAAAGGGTCCACGAAGAAGCAACCTTGTCTATCCCACCATGGTCGCCGCCACGAAGGACTTGCCTCACTAGCGGTAGATCTTCACGAAGTAGGTGATCTCCTTGCCCTTACAAACTCCTTGGTTCAACTCCACAATCTTGTCGGAGGATCCCAAGTGACACCTAGCCAATCTAGGAGACACCACTCTCCAAGAAGTAACAAATGGTGTGTTGATGATGAACTCCTTGCTCTTGTGCTTCAAATGATAGTCTCCCCGACACTCAACTCTCTCTCATAGGTTTTGGATCTGGTGGAAAGAGGGTTTGAGTGGAAAGCAACTTGGGGAAGGCTAGAGAATCAAGATTCATATGGTAGGAATGGAATATCTTGGCCTCAACACATGAGTAGGTAGTTCTCTCTCAGAGATAGGATGCTGGAAGTGTAGGTTCAGTTTGATGGCTCTCTCCACGAATGAAGAGAAGGTGGAGGGGTATATATAGCCTCCACACAAAATCTAACCGTTACACACAATCTACCAAACTCGGTGGGACCGAATCGTTAAACTCGGTCAGACCGATTTAGCAAATAATGTGACTATTAGGGTTTTCGGTAGGACCGGAATGCAACTCGGTAGGACCGATATGGTTAGGGTTAGGGCATAACGTAATCTCGGTAAGACCGATTACACAAACTTCAGTGGGACCGATTTTGGTAATAAGCTTCCGGAGAGTTGGCCGTGCAAACTCGGTTTGACTGACATCAAACTCGGTGAGACCGATTTTGATAATAAGTTAACTAGAAAGTTTGCATTGTAATCTCGGTAGTACCGATTGCTCAAACTTCGGTGAGACCGATTTTGATAATGGACATACACAGAGAGATTACAATCCCATCTCGGTGAGACCGAGATCCCTATCAGTGAGACCGATTTGCCTAGGGTTTGTGGCAAGGCTAAGACATCCAAACTCGGTGGTATTTGGATAGAAAAGAATCGGTGGGGCCGAGTTTGACTTTAGGTTTAGGACAAATGTGTGGAAGTGGGAAAGTAGTTGAGGGTATTTGGAGCATATCACTAAGCATTTGAAGCAAGAGGCTCATTAAGCAACACCTCATCCCTCCTTGATAGTATTGGCTTTTCCTATAGACTCAATGTGATCTTGGATCACTAAAATGTAAAATGAAGAGTCTTGAGCTTGAAGCTTGAGCCAATCCTTTGTCCTTAGCATCTTGAAGGAGTTACCACATCCTTTAGTCCATGCCACTCCATTGTTGAACTTATCTGAAACATACTAGATAAAAGTGTTAGTCCAACAAGAGATATGTTGTCATTAATTACCAAAACCACCTAGGGAGCACTTGTGCTTTCAACAAGTTATCCCCACCTTGGGAAGGACCCTTTGTGGTCAGCAAGAATCTGAACAACGGGTCATACTACCTTATTGATGTTCCAGAGCATAAAGACTCACGTAAGTCGGAGGAGGAGACCCACCGACCCTGGAATATTGCTCATCTTCGGCCTTACTACACCTGAGCCACTGGCTCTTCTGATGTACATATTTGGACAATGCATATATTATGATCAACTAGCAAAAGGGTCCGCGCGTTGCAACTGGAGGAAAAAAATCATAATCCCCAAAGGCAATAAAAACATAATGTTGTATCACCAATAACATTTTGGTCAATTTCATTAACAGTTTTAATACATGAACTTTTTAGAAAAATTATGAACATTTTTTTATTTTCCAAACATTTGTATCCAAAATTGCGAAGATTTTTTGAATATGTGGACATTTTTAGAAAAAATAATAATTTTTTTGAACCCACATACATTTTATGATTTATTAAAAATCTGATTTAAAGTTCACTTTTTTTAATTTATGGAACTTTTTGAAGTACCAAATTATTTAAACTCCATTCACATGTGTTTTAATTACTGTAACTACTAATACATTCGTAGATATGATAGGCATGAACATTAAACCATGGTCGTACAAACAAATAGTAGCCAAGTAATAGTATTCGGTCCATAGAAAAAGTAATTACTCGATGCTAGCACGTAGAGCGACATCCAGCAGCTTCTAATCGGTGTGGCGACAACATCTAAGTTTGATTAGAAAAAGCAGTAGGCATCTAGCCCAGCGAGCAGTGTGTGCGTTATCTTATCCACAAGCTCGCCATCACTCCCCGCCTCTTCTCCATCGCTTACAACCTGCGCCATGCCCATCTCCTCTGCAGTCTGCCCTCTTCTACTACCTGGATCCTCCTCGCCCGCGCGCGCCCTCAGTCTTCCTGTGCCTCCCCTTCGTTGCTCATTATCGCCCAGCAGGGTCACACCGGGGAGGTGAGTGAGCTCTGCAGCCGCGCCTTGTTTTCTCTCCTCTCTCTAATCCCCTTTTCTCTTCTCTCTGGTCCGTGCCCCGCCGGAGTGCCATGGACGTCCGCCGCTTCCTACTGGCTATGGGTCGGCAACCACCGCACTACCCCGGCACCGTCCTACTCCGACATGGCTTTCGTCCGCCATGGCCTCCCTCATGTCGGAGTTGTGCTTCTACCCTCCTCTGTGCTGCTGCTGAGTTAATTTCTTCAGGGGCCGTTTGCTGATTCCTTTTCTCCTTTCTTCGTTCCCTTCATGATTTCAGGCCGGTTGATGATTCTCTAGGCGTTACATATATACTCTTGATGGTTCGTAATCGTGGTCGAGGGGTTCCTTCTTATAGCATCAATATCCGTGCGCCGGACGGCCCCGTGCTCCTGAACATCACCTCCTCGGACAGGACTCCAAGACGCACGCAACATGGACTCCTCTCCGAGTCCGAGTTCGAGATGTGTGGGGAGGTCGATGATGTAGGGAGGGGCGACGTTGGGGCGTGACGAAGTTGGTCTGCATCCCCATGAGGCCATGACGGAGGTGGCGACGGTGACCGAAGATGGCTGCGGCGGCGGCGGCGAGCACGCAGAGAAGAAAGAGGAGATCGAGCAGAGAAGAAGAAAGAGTATATTGAGGAGGCTGCATTTTGTTTTTTTAAGGCCCAACTGTGGGTAGGTCACAAGAGGTTTTTTAAGGCCCAACTGTGGACAGGTCACGGGAGGCACAAAACATACTAAACGTGGCTGGCCCAATAATTTTTCCAGGAGCCCAATAACGAGCAGAACACGTCTGAAATCTTTCCAACGTAAAATTTAGTACCACCTTGGTCAGAACATCATCAACAATAATAATATGGGTGAACGGATTAAAAATTTGGTGAAACGCACCTTGCTTTATTAGTAGGTATAGATATAATAAAACGGCATCCCTGCTAAAGCAGGGCCTCTGTCGTTTCTCTTATTAAATAATGAGTCTTTGGTTACTTGCGGGCTTCTGCTTTATACAGCAAAGTTATGATTCCCCTTTGATCCAGCATATAGGCCACAAATAAAACTTGGGGGCTGTTACCCAGGTTAAAAGGGACCAAAGAGAGTCTGTTGCAAAAGTACAACTCAAACATAGGCGCCCATTGAGCACAACTCAAAAATATGGCTTGGGGGCTCTTTTGTTCTAAAGAACAAAGAGTTTTTATAACCCTTGTAATAGGCTTAAAAGCCAGGTTTGGAAGCCAGGTGTATTCACCTAAAACCCCGGGTTATCCTGCCATTTTAAGTAAGCCACTCCGCCCAGGTAATCCTGGAATGACCCGCCGAACGTTTGACAAGTCAATCTTATGCAGAACCTGAACTTGTCAAAGTTAAAACGACGATTGATTATGTGAGGTCCATCTTATAAGGTTTGTAAAACGGTTTAACTCAGTGCCCTATGCAGCCTGTGAAAGCACTTGATTTTCGGCCTGGCAACCGATGAAAAGCCTCGTTTTCGCTTGTTTTTATTCGATAGATCTTTTGAGATTTATTCTATAAGGCTTATAAGGTTTTATCATCACAATTCGCCGGTGTTTATTAACCTGGCTCGGCTTTCGACTATAAGTCATCAGTACATGATAAGTTAAGTTCCGGTGTTTATTGACCCGGCTTGGTTTTTGACTATAAGTCGCCAATTGTGAGATAAGATAATATCCGGTGTTTGTTAACCCGGTCTGGCTTTGTTCATAAGCCGGCAATATATGATAATTACCAGTACTCAAATTTGGGTTATCACCCTTATTACACTGGATTGGTAAACTAATAGTGTGATCAAATATCATAGGTATGATATATTTTCAATTATATATGGTTATCCTTAAGTCCAGCCTTGGTTATAAACTATGGTTTTATATTGGGCATTATAACCCGTCTAGCGGTAAACCGCCAGGACACTTTTAATCTGTTGTATACAGGAACATATTCAAAATTGCTAAATATCATGCGCATACATGGCATCTCTTAACATGGCGGATTAGCAGTGTCATGCAAAGCAAAATATGCGCGATGGCATAGCAGATCAAGAGTTTAAACTAGCCTATTACAAGGCGTTCGATGCCCAAAATAATAATTGTTTTCAACAAATCTTGCAGGAAGCAGATGCTAAACCGGCCCCCAGTTTATGAATCTTGGCTGGGCTGACTTGAAGGTTGCGGATCATCTAGCGCCAGCTCGTCTTCCTCTTCTCTACCCAGTGGCTGGAAGTCAATGGTTGTCCAATCGATCCCAGCTAAGGCTTTGAATACAGCTTCATCACTTATAAGTGTGGAGGGATCAACATCAGGGGCATAGGTATGCTTGCGGATTGGAGGAATAAGATTCGGACCATCATAAGTTGGCGCGTTAACTCTCTTGTTGTTGGAATCATAAATCGACTGACAATGTGAAAGATCGGTCTCTTCAGCCAATTTGCTAGCCAATGGGTGCATTTCCCTTGTCAAGGCTCTGAGGTCATCATTATCAAAGTCTGACCCGTCCTCTTTTATGCTCGGTTAGCCGTTTCCCACATCAGCTGGATCAAGATCAGATATCCATGCTTTGGCCCGAGTTAGTGCAGTAAGAGCACCCGCCCTGGTGGCTGATTTCTTCACTTCTTCAAACCAGGCAGGCATCATCGCCAGCCTTTCCAACGTCTCCTTGATCAAGGTCGGGGGTGGTTTGTTATGGGAATCTGTGCAGATAACCCGTTGTACGCCGGTATATAACTGCTCTATAAGTGTATAGGCAGCTTTCAGTTTTTGCCGCATATCTGAGCCAAGATGAGAAACGTGTGTTCCTCCATCATAAAAAACATCTATAAACCGGCAGTTTCCTAGATAATACATGTTTAATGCTTATGAAGAAGCTATTTACCAAAAACAGCAGTAGTCATGGCATTTATTTGCCGTTTCAAGCCAGTCAGCTCCTCTACTACCGGATTAAGGGCCGCTTTAGCGTCCTCAGCCCTTTTCAGTAGAGTTGACTTTTCTATATCCCAACCTGTCCGCTCGTTCTTGAAGCTCTCCTTCAGTTTTTCCATTGTTGATAAGGCACTGGTCAGTTCCTCTTTTGCCTTGGAAGTCTCTGCTTGTTGAGATTTGATATTTTCTAGAAGGTCAGCAATTTGGGATTCCTTCTTGGTAAGCTCAGCCTACAAGGGACATGCAATTGATGAGTTGATAGTGCATATTCGAAGTACCAAGCACATAACAAGTAATATACTTGGAACTTGGGGGCTAATGTCTATTGCTTCTTCTAAAAAAATTACAAGTCCCAAGCTCAATACAAGTATTATTCTTGGCACTTGGGGGCTAATGCATATTTGCTCCAGTTAAAACTATGGATTTTTCTTCCACTAATCAGCTTGGTGGTCAACCGGTTTATACAGGTCCTAAAACAAGCATCTTGAACCTTACAGCATAATTAGTCTCAACTTAACATATTTGTTAAGTCGACCCTTGGGGGCTACATAGGCAAAATTGAAGGGTTGTTATTCTAAAGTCCCGGTTCATCTTGAAAGTATAAACCGGCCTTTAGGGGCTACATAGGAAAAATTGAAGAGTTGTTGTTTTACAAGTCCCGGTTCATATTGATATTATAAACCGGCCCTTGGCGGCTACTGGAGTTGATCTATACGGTTCTTGGAAGTTTGCAGAACATTATATTCTTTTATGACCAGCAAACTTGGCGGCTAAGGGAAGAATATTCATGCAGAGTTAACATCATTTACCTCATATCGCTCCTTCATCATGTTCAGTAAACCGGCTTCATAGTCACGGCTTGTGTATAAACGGCTTAAAAACCCAGAATGGATATCTTGGGCGCTGAGGTGGGCATAGCTTTCCAAGTCTATCTTCCACTTGCTTTTGTCAACAGCAGAAAATTCTTCTTTGGCGCTATGTTTTGACAGAACAGTGGGGTTGCCTGGGGCTGTATACCCGACACCAGTGACTACAACATCGTCAGCTTTATCATCATCAACTTTAGTTGGGTTCGGCGGTTTATCAGCATGAATCATCGGATCAACTTCCATATGTTCAACGAAGGTTTCATGATCTTGCGGTGGCGGATCATCAAGAATAGCTTCAGCATTTGGATTAGACTGTTCCGGGGTTTGTTCCGGATCAGTTGGAATGCTATCATCAGCCGGTTTATTAAGTTTGGCCTTTTTACTAGCTCTGGCTTGGGCCCTGAAAATAATAAGTATAGATCAGATCAGCATAAAGATCAAGTATAAGATATGAAGGGTCAGTTAAATATGCTCACCCAGGAACCGTTTTGAGGGTTGGAATCTGCGTTCCCGTTGACTCGCCCGAGGAAGAATGGGAAGTTCCCTGATAATTTGAATCAGACGGATTAAGGGGTTGTCAGAAATAACCCGCCTTGGGATAACGTGTGTAAGAAGTATAAGAGACCTTTGGGCGGCATTTACGAACCGCGTGTTCGGTAAACCGGAGGAAGTTACCACCTGGCCGCTATGTCGGCTTGTGTAGCAAGCTTCGTGTTGTTGTTTCTTCAAAAGAAAGTTTGGATCCAAGTGAGCTAGAGGGTGAGAAAATCTTACTTTCCGGTTTGCTTGACGGGTTTTCGGAGTTGGCAGAGGTTTTGAGCCGAAGGAAAGAATAATTACCTCTGCGTCATCCTGATAACAATCATTGTCAATGAGGTGTATGAAAAAGGATCCAAGTGAATCAAGTTCTACCTCTGACTCCGGGTTATCATTGTCATCATCAATGTTTAATTCGGTGGACTCAGTGGTTTTCTTCTTGGCGGGCTTCTTGTGAACCTTCGTCTTGGGACGAGCTGTCTTGACCGGTTTATCTTGCGGTTTCCTCTTCCAGAATGGATCATCACCATGTTAAAAGATGAAAAGATCATAAGGGAGTATAAAAAATATGGATTAAGCAGGAGTTGGGCAATTCTTACAGCTGGCAGTTTATTTGAAGTGCAGAAAGGACTAAGCCCTGTTTTGTTGCACTTAGCCACCGGGATATCCAACATTTTCTTGACGGCTTTAGTAACTTCAGCGTAAGTCAACTAAATATTAATGTGGCGTTGAGGGTCTTTCACGTCCCCTGTGTATTCACACATTAAAATGGGGCGACGGCTTAAAGGCAAAATGCTCCAAGACACCCAGCAACGGACAAAGTCAACGCCTGTTAAACCGTTTGCCACAAAGGCTTTGAGCTTTGAAAGCTGTGGTGCATACTTGGCTCGTTCCTTTGCGCTGAGTCGTTGGGGGATTGGATGTGTACTGGTAAGCCGGTGAGCATGGTAACCCGGCAGAGGATTCTCATCAGCTGGAGATGTATCCCGGCAATAGAACCAAGTTTGATTCCAGTCCTTGGGATGGCTATGATGGTTAGCGTGAGGGAAGTTGATATCTTTTTTCTTCTGGATTGACACCCCACCAAGTTCAGTATTAGGCCCATCCACAAATTCTGTATGGCGGTTTAAGTAGTAGAAATCTCTGAACAGTTCGACCGTGGGCTCCTCCTGCAGGTAAGCTTCACAGAACACTTGAAAGTTGCAAATATTTGATACGGAGTTCGGTCCAATATCTTGAGGGTGAAGTTGGAGGAAATAAAGCACATCACGGAAATTTTTTGATCTGGGAGGGCTGAATCCTCGACTCAGATGGTCAACAAAAATGATCACTTCCCCTTCCTTGGGTTCAGGAGGACATTCAGGACTAGGGAATCTCCAGTGGATGACTTCCTTTTTGGCTAAAGCGCCAGTAGTAACGCGTTCGTTCAGTTTTTCCTTTGTAACCCGGGATTGAACCCAGTTGCAGGAATAAAAGGACTTGGCCATTTATTCGATAACCTGGAACAAGGTTTGTGCTGGTTTAAGATTCATGGTTAATCTGCTAAAGGTTAAAAAGCAGAAAGTGTTGAAGCATGCAAAAATGTTAAACCGGAGATTACAATTTCGGATCTACTGCGTGTCAGAAAAAGAAAATATATTCAGACCTAAAAATTGGTACTTGAACAGTTTATGAAGTTCTAGATTGGGTTTTTCTACATAAAAAAGATGATCTGATGTGAAAAGAAGGACTATGGTTGCTACCGCATAGGATAATATCAAGTTGGAATCTTCCATTTATGCTATGGTGAAGAACAGGTGGAGAACAGCACCGAACCTCCATGACTTTGTTCGAACCCTAAGGAGATCTACGGGTGGGGGGGGGAGAACTTACCGAGGCTGGAGCGGCGGAGGCGCGCGAGTGAGATCTGGACCAATCAGGTTGATGCAGCGGCCAATGTTGAAGCAGATGTGAAGCTTGACGGCGGCGGCTAAACTCGAGCTCTAGGGAGTCGCGAGGAGGAAGACGAGATGAAGAGGCACGGGGGAAAAGTGAAAGGGACCCCCGACCCTATTTATAAGGCGAAAGGATAAGTGGCAAGCGCGGGAATCGAGGAGGTCAAAAAATGTATATGTAACAGTGCAGACGCCTCGATTTTCAGATATTCATTAAAAATAAGGAGATACATTAAAGATTTTGGTTCTGTAAAATTAATGGCAGGTGACGTCACGGTGGGTTATCATGGTTCCAGAAGATGATGTCATGGTGAGTTATAAGTTCCACAAAAGTAATGAAGGAGGGATTTTTTCTTAAGTGTTGAAGATTGACATGAACAAGTTCAAATCAACCTGGGGCCTAATGTTGGGGATATAACTATTGAGTATAAACCGCCCAGGAGGGGCCGGGTTATGCTCATGATGATTTACCGGTATTGAAGCCCAGGAAGACATAGAAGATGGCGACTTACGAAGAAGACTTAATAAGAAGGCCCAAAGCCCAAAGGCGGGTTAGGGCCCATAGATGTAAACCGCCATGGGTGTATGACTTGTATTGTAAGAGAGGAAAGAGTAGATACCGAGCCGGACACGTTTATGAGCCAGCCGGGATTCTGTGAACCGCGGGGCGATGACCTGTGTATATAATGGGACGACCCGACGGCGGTTTAGGACAAGAAAGAACAGATCGAGAGCCAGGCTAAGTGTATTCGCTCCCTGGTCATCGAAACCCTAGCAATACCACCTCAAACTGGATTAGGCCTTTACCTTCACCGCAAGGGGCCGAACCAGTATAACTCCTTGTGTCCTTTGTCCCGGTTAACCCCTTTAAGCTAATCTCGTTGCGATGGCTCCACAACTAAGTCCTCACACTAGGACATCTGCCGTGACAAACCCACGACACTACGGGTTCGATAACTATGTAGACATGACCGAGACACATCTCCGGTCAATAAACAATAGCGGAACCTGGATTCTCATATTGGCTCCTACATATTCTACAAAGATCTTTATCGGTCAAACCGCATAACAACATACGTTGTTCCCTTTCTCATCGGTATGTTACTTGCCCGAGATTCGATCGTCGGTATCATCATACCTAGTTCAATCTCATTGCCGGCAAGTCTCTTTACTCGTTCCGCAATGCATCATCCAGTAACTAACAACATTGCTTGCAAGGCTCATAGTGATGTGCATTACCGAGAGGGCCCAGAGATACCTCTCCGATACACAGAGTGACAAATCCTAATCTCGATCTATGCCAACTCAACAAACACCATCGGAGACACCTGTAGAGCATCTTTATAATCACCCGGTTACGTTGTGACGTTTGATACCACACAAGGTGTTCCTCCGGTATTCGGGAGTTGCATAATCTCATAGTAGGAGGAACATGTATAAGTCATGAAGAAAGCAATAGCAATAAAACTAAACGATCATGAATTCTAAGCTAACTGTTGGGTCTTGTCCATCACATCATTCTCTAATGATGTGATCTCGTTCATCAAATGACAACTCATGTCTATGGTCAGGAAACTTAACCATCTTTGATTAACGAGCTAGTCTAGTAGAGGCATACTAGGAACACTCTATTTGTCTATGTATTCACACATGTACTAAGTTTCCGGTTAATACAACTCTAGCATGAATAATAAACATTTATCATGATATAAGGAAATATAAATGACAACTTTATTATTGCCTCTAGGGCATATTTCCTTTAGTTACCAAACGGATCAAAGCCGCATGTAATAACTGCTGAGGGAGTCCTAGATTAAGGGGTACTCGGGCGTCCGGGCTATGTGACATGGCCCGGACTAATGGGCCATGAAGATACAAGACAGAAGACTTCCTCCCGTGTCCGGATGGGACTCTCTTTTGCATGGATGGCAAGCTTAGCGTTCGGATGTAAAGATTCCTTTCTCTGTAAACCGACTCTGTACAACCCTAGGCCCCTCCATTGTCTATATAAACTGGAGGGTTTAGTCCGTAGAGGCAATCAGAATCATAATCATACAGGCTAGAAATCTATCGTTTAGCCTCTATGATCTCGAGGTAGATCAACTCTTGTAACCCCATATTCATCCAAGATAATCAAGCAGGAAGTAGGGTATTACCTCCATCAAGAGGGCCCGAACCTGGGTAAACATCATGTCCCTGTCTCCTGTTACCATCAATCCTAAGACGCGCAGTTTGGGACCCCCTACCCGAGATCCACCGGTTTTGACACCGACATTTGTGCTTTCATTGAGAGTTCCTCTGTGACATCGACGACAGGACTGATGGCTCGCCTTGTTATCAAGGACAGTATCACTTCTGGAGGAGCCCTGGCCTCAGGCCAAACCCTCCGGCTGGGCAGCTTTACCATGGCCGCCCGTTCGGCCGTTAAGCCGATGATGACCTCTCAAGTCATCAAAAATCGTCTTTGTGTTGGCCCCGAACACTCCAAACGGATGGATACGGAGGATTTGCCATCTTAAAACAAACTCCTGGATCACATCGCCGCCCTGGGGGTCCGCCGATCACCCATCATATAGCGGTCATAGAGGAGCAAAGCAACAACAACTCTTCCCCTATGCTAAAAACAAGCTACGTTCGGATCTCCGAGCTCGAAGAGTCGGATACCTGTCTGCGGGGTGACACCCCCAGTCCTCCGAACTTAGAATCGGGCATTAAGCCTAGAGAATCATTGGACATCCTGGAGCCCGAACTAATGAGTTCAGAAGTTTTTCAAACTCCGGACTCCACATTGGGTCAGGGTTCGGATTTAACGCCACCCACCCACCACAAAAAATATTTGCCAAGCAATTCCGGTCCTCCGGATATATGCGACCTCATGTACGTACAGCAGCAGCCTCAGGAAACGGCCCATCACTTTTGGTCCAGATTCCTCCTTGTCAAGGACAGGATTAAAGGTTGCCGCGACGAGGACGCAATTTCAGTATTCTGCAATAATTGCTCAGACGAAGAGATCCTCAACGCCCTCAACCACCGTCGCGTATCACACTTTGCTGGCTTGGCAACCATAGTACAGAAATACTACGCAATGGAAAGCGCTTGGAAAACTCAGACAGCTCGTTGGGAACTACCAGCCTTCACGCCATCTCCCGGGCGGGCAAAAAGGATGCACCCTCGTGGGCACCCGACCCCGTGGGCAAGAAAATAAAACCCATTACGGGACGTGGAACCGTTCTTGAAGGATGGCTCGATAAACCATGCAAAATACACACGACATCCGATACCGAACCAACCCACAACCTTAGACCATGTTGGATACTCCGGCAAGTGGCCAAGAGCGGCGAAGATATCCTCACCAAAAACACATCGGAGCAGTACTCTCTGGAAGACGACGACCTCAGAGTATTGACGGTCTTCAAGACTTTTGCTTCAAACAATCGGCGCAAGAGGGCACTACGTGACCTCACCGAAGTCTGCCAAGTTGCAGCAATAAATCCTTGGAACGACACGGCCATGACTTTTACTGCCGATGATGAACCAAAATTTTGGTCAGTCCGGGAACTGGCCGCCTTGGTTCTCAACCCAATTGTGGCTGGCTTTCAGCTCACTAAAGTGCTCATGGACGGCGGCAGCAGGCTGAACCTCATCTACGAGGACACGCTCAATACAATGCAAATAGACAGAAGCCGCATCGAGGAAAGTAATACGACCTTTCGAGGAATCATTCCCAGTCGATAAGCAAGATGTGTAGGAAAAAATAAGCTCGACATGGTATTCGGCACGTCGGAGAACTATCGGTCTGAAGAGATAACCTTCCAAGTGGCCTATTTCAACAGTGGATATCACGCCCTGTTGGGGCGAGACACATTCACACGTTTCCAAGCCATACATCATTACAGGTATATGAAGCTCAAGATGCCCGGGCCCAACGGTATTATCACTCTCGCCAGTGATCCGGACATAGCACTCCACGCCGAAAACAAAACCGCATCCCTGGCCCTTGAGGCACTATCCGAGGCCCTCGCAGCCGGCGAGTTAACCGCACTACACTCCACGGTGGATAGGGAAGACGTAATTCTCGATAAGCGGCCCAAATCCACCTCCTTCAAACCAGCAGATGAAATAGTCAAATTTCAGGTTCACCCAACGGACCCTAAGAAGACACCTTCCATCGGGGCACAGCTGGACCCGACGATCGACGCCGCATTACGCGCGTTCCTACGCGAAAACTGGGACATATTCGCCTGGCATCCCTCAGATATGCCAGGAATCCCACGCAGGTTGGCCGAACACAGTCTCAATATATTGAAGGGACACAAGCTGGTTAAGCAAACACTATGGCGCTTTGCCGAACCCAAACGACAAGCTGTGGGGGAGGAGCTAGCCAAGTTAATTGAGGCCGGATTCGTCAGGGAAATAAAACACCCGGACTGGCTAGCAAACCTGGTGATGGTATCAAAGAAGGACAAATCCTGACGCATGTGTGTCGATTTCAAAGACCTCAACAAGGCCTGCCCTAAGGATCCCTTCCCACTCCCCGCATCGATCAGATCATTGATGCCACTGCAGGACACGACTCACTGTGCTTCCTCGAAGCATACTCCGGATACCATCAAATCAAAATGAAGGAATACGATCAAGCCGCAACGGCATTCATTGCCCCATATGGGCCTTTCTGCTTCAATACTATGCCCTTTGGGCTGAAAAACGCAGGTGTCACCTACCAACGCATGATTCAAACATGCCTGGAGAAACAAATCGGCAAAATGGTCGAAGCATATGTGGATGACGTCGTCAGCAAAACTAAGCATGTTGAGTCACTCATAGACGACTTGCGTCTCACATTCGACAACCTCCGTACATATGACATCAAGCTCAATCCAAAAAAATGTGTTTTCGGCGTCCCCGCCAGAAAACTGCTGGGCTTCATCGTCTCCAATAGAGGAATTGAGGCAAACCCAGCCAAAATCCGAGCTTTGTCACAATTGGCTACACCAACAAACCTCAAACATGTCAAAAAACTAGCCGGGTGCATGGCAGCTTTAAGCCGATTTATCTCTAGGTTAGGAGAAAAGGCATTGCCACTATATCGCCTGCTCCGGCGCACCGACCACTTCGAGTGGACGGACGCGGCAACGGCCGGACTGGAAGAAATAAAAGCTCTTTTAGCAAGCAACCCAGTCATGGCCGCGCCAAACGTCGGCGAACCCATGTTATTATACATCTCTGCAACACACCAGGTGGTGAGTGCGGTGCTTGTCAACACAAATTCCCACTCCAGAAATCGGTATACCATGTATCCACTGTCCTCACACCATGCAAATCCCAGTACCCTCATTACCAAAAGATAGCATACACGGTCTTCATGGCATCCTGGAAGCTACGGCACTACTTTTAGGAGTGCTCGATCACTGTGGCTTCCGAGGTACCACTCAATGACATAATAAAAAACCGCGATGCTACAGGCCAGATTGCCAAGTGGGCCATTGAGCTCTTGCCATTCGACATAACATACAAATTGCACCGAGCCATCAAATCCCAAGTGTTGGCTGACTTCGTCACCGACTGGATAGAGGTCGAACTCCCTAAAGAGTACGGTATATATTCCAACTGGGTCATGCACATCGATGGCTATAAAATGCTAGCCGGTTTAGGAGCGGGCGTTGTCTTAACGTCCCCCACAGGAGACATAGTTTAGTACGTACTCCAAATATTATACACAGACTCCAACAAGGCAGCCAAATACGAGGCCTTATTGTTGCGTGGTCTTCGGATGGTTGTCTCCATGGGCATACAATGCCTGGAGGTGCGTGGGGATTCAAACCTCGCAATATCCCAAATAAACGGAGACTTTGACGCAAAAGATCTGAAGATGGCGGCCTATCATAACGCCGTACTCAAAATACCAGTCCGGTTCGAGGGACTCGAGTTTCATCATGTGGCTCTAGAAAGTAATCAAGCGGCGGATGTCCTTGCTCGCATGGGCGCCAAGCGTGACCCCGTCCCGCCTAACATCTTTCTGGAAAGGCTCTTCAAGCCATCCGTGGCGTGGCAGGATGAGAGCGGCAACACTAGTCCGAATCCGATTATACCCCCAGATTCCGAACACAACACCGATGTCATCGGGGGCTCGATCACCGAAATAACACCATCGGCCCATCTAATAATGGCAGTAATTGTCCCATGGACCGAACCCTTCTTGGCCTACCTCAATAGGCGAGAGCTCCCTGAGGATCAGAATGAGGCCCAATGCATCGTTCGGCGTTCGAAAGCCTACAAGGTTCATGAAGTAGAGCTCTACAAGAAGAGCGCTACCGGAGTCCTTCAAAGATGTATCTCCGAGGAAGAGGGATGGTAGCTCCTGGCCGAAATCCATGATGGTCTCGGCGGTCACCACGCCGCGGCTCGGGCCCTTGTAAGTAAAGCCTTCCGTACTGGTTTCTTCTCGCCGACAGCCCGAGCAGATGCACATGACCTTGTCCAATGTTGTGTAGGATGCCAGCTTTTCGCCAATCAAAGCCATATGCCGCCCACCACTCTACAAACAATCCCCATTAGTTGGCCTTTCGCGGTCTGGGGGCTTGATATGGTCGGACCCCTTAAAGGGGGAAGCCATAAGAAAAAAATACATGCTGGTCATGGTAGATAAATTCACTAAGTGGATAGAGGCCAAACCAGTTAAAACGGCCGAAGCCGGACCGGCGATAGACTTTATATCTTGTGCCGTACACCGTTATGGTGTCCCACACAACATCATTACCGGTAACGGCTCCAATTTTACAGCCGACAAAGTGAAAACCTCGTGTGCTAACCTAGGCATCAAGCTCGATTATGCCTCCGTTTATCACCCACAAACAAACGGTCAAGTCGAACGAGCTAATGGTCTTTTCATGAGCGGCATTAAGCCCAGACTAGTGTGGTATTTGAAAGAATCAGAAAAAACTAGGTTGAGGAGCTCGACTCCGTACTCTGGGGGCTGCGGACCACGCCTAATCGCACTACCGGTTACACACCATTCTTCATGGTGTACGGCGCAGAGGCTGTTTTGCCATGCGACATCATTCATGACTCACCTCGAGTGCGCATGTACGAAGAGAGATAAGCCGAGCTTGATCGGTAGGACAGTCTAGATGCCCTGGAGGAGGAGCGCGACATTGCAACAGCCCGTTCCGCATTCTATCAACAACAAGCTCGCAGATATCAAAGCAGAGAAGTGTGGGCCAATACCTATAATGTTGGTGAACTCGTTCTATGCTTTCTAGAAAAGAAAAAGGACAAACTCAAGCCCAAATTGGAGGGTCCCTTCATTATAGATGAAGTTCTCACTAGAGGTGCGTACCGCCTTCGTGATGCATCGGATAATCGCTTAGAGCTGAACCCGTGGAATGCCGCCAGACTCCGAAGATTCTACGCCTAGAGTCGGACTCATTGTTCGTTTTCTTGTTCTTCTTTTTACATTTTCCTCTCTTTAATTTTTTCAGCTTTATAGCTCTTATGCGGCTAGACCGCACACTTATGAGGTACACATCTTTAAATGTACACACCCATAATACCTGGGGGCTTCTTTTACAAAAGCTTATTATCATTTTTCGAGCATCAAGCTCACAAACATATGTGTCCTTCTCTCATATGTACATTTTCTTCGCCATTATATGCACCTTTATGACTTAAGTTTTTGACAAGCTGGGTTGTTCGGCTCGTGCTTATGCCCTACGTTCCCGTTTGTTCGGCTAGGGCATAAAGGGAGCACCTCTGTGATTGTTACACCCGGGTCATCCAGATGTGTACCTCAGACTAGGTGAAGCCGAAAGCTAGCGTTCTTAAGGGAATAATCGGTCGGCGGACTAAAGTCGTTTTACCCTCGTTGCAATGTGAACGCCTAGATACTATGTATACTGCGACTTTTTTGAATCACAGTTCAGGCATGCATACTAACGCATGTTCACCCAGGGAAAGGAACCCTTAAGGGAACTATTCTCTCTGGAAGATATTTCCTACAATCAACAAGTAATATAACATAGCTAGCCGGATACAACTTGTCTGTTCAAGCAACTATGACCCCTACGCCTGGTTTCCACACATGGCCCGGTATTTATTACCAGTTCGATATTTAGAAACACTCCGCACCTTTGGGTCCGGAGGTGGAAGCGAAAAGGTCTGCCATGACAATCGTTTTACAATTCGGCTAGGGACAAATCTGTCAATTGAAGTACATAGTCACTTGGACTCAGAAGCTACTTCTTCCTCTCTACCGTCTAACAGGCTGTCTAACCTACAATCCTGTTGTGAAAACCTGGCGGCTATCTTTACTTGGTCATATACCAAGCTTACTGGAATTTCTTTCCCATCTGACCCCCGAGGCCCGACCCGGGCCATATGATTCGGATCAAGTCTGGTGTACCGCGTTTCACCATGGTCCAGGCCTCGCGTGCGCCTTCCCGGCAAGCCGATATCTTCCATAATCCAAAGCGATGCCGAGCTCCCTTGAATAGCTTCACGATCTCCTCCACACTTCCTAGAGGGGATGCGGATGGCCATAAAGCCTTGGCAACACTCCGCATCACTTTCCGAGCTCGATCGTGCACTTGGGACAGCTCTTGTAGCAGATCGCCTTAAGATCCAGACATTTCCTCTTCGGGACGGCCAGTCAGTATACCTACAGACATAAATCTGCTAGCTCATTTCATTGCCGCATTACATGAAGGCAATTTCAAATGCATACTGAATATGCTGCACCATAGCCTTCTGTTCTCTTTTACGGCGTCTGCTAGCTGGGCTCGCACGTCTTTTAGCTCTTCGCCCAGCAGGGGGTTGGAATCCTGAAGCTTGTTCTTATCATCCCTGGTCCGTGTCAACACACGTTCGCCAGTGGCCAGTTGCCTTTCGGCATGTTGTTTACCCGCTTGCACGACCTTCAGTTCCTCTTTTAGTTGATCTAACAATCCTGCAATGGGAAATACAACAGTATTAACATTACTGGTATATGATTATATTTTTCTGATGGAGGGGAACATTACCAGGCGGTGCCTCCTTGGACTTCTCTAGTTCGGCGGTAACAATAGCTAGCTGGGTCCGACACTTTTCCAGCTCATGAGATAGCATGTTGTTCTTCTCCGTGAGTGCCTGATTATACAATGATCCTTAAATAAATTGTTTCAACTGCTTCAACTCTCGGGGGCTACTGGTATATGATTACCAGATATGTACAGTACGTACTTACCCACATATCTTTTAAATGTTGGCCAGTGGCTCTGGCAAGCCCGTCCCGAGCAGCTCATATGTACGCATCAGGCGAGTTGAAGGCATTGAACGCCTCTTTAGTAAAGTTGGGGTCACGAAGTGCGGCTCTTCGGCGCCAATGATTCATGGAGCTCTCTACTTCAGAGTTCGTGATGGACACATCATCTGAACCATCTGAAGGAGGACAATCCGGCAGCACTCCCGCGTCAGCCCTGAAGGAAATATGCCCTAGAGGCAATAATAAAAGTTATTATTTATTTCCTTATATCATGATAAATGTTTATTATTCATGCTAGAATTGTATTAACCGGAAACATAATACATGTGTGAATACATAGACAAACAGAGTGTCACTAGTATGCCTCTACTTGACTAGCTCGTTAATCAAAGATGGTTATGTTTCCTAACCATAGACATGAGTTGTCATTTGATTAACGGGATCACATCATTAGGAGAATGATCTGATTGACATGACCCATTCCGTTAGCCTAGCACTTGATCGCTTAGTATGTTGCTATTGCTTTCTTCATGACTTATACATGTTCCTATAACTATGAGATTATGCAACTCCCGTTTACGGAGGAACACTTTGGTACTACCAAACGTCACAACGAATCGGGTGATTATAAAGGAGTACTACAGGTGTCTCCAAAGGTACTTGTTGGGTTGGCGATTTCGAGATTAGGTTTTGTCATTCCGATTATGGGAGAGGTATCTCTAGGCCTTCTCGGTAATACACATCACATAAGCCTTGCAAGCATTGCAACTAATGAGTTAGTTGTGAGATGATGTATTACGGAACGAGTAAAGAGACTTGCCGTAACGAGATTGAACTAGGTATTGGATACCGACGATCGAATCTCGGGCAAGTAACATACCGATGACAAAGGGAACAACGTATGTTGTTATGCGGTCCGACCGATAAAGATCTTCAGTAGAACATGTAGGAACCAATATGGGCATCCAGGTCCCGCTTATTGGTTATTGACCGGAGATGTGTCTCGGTCATGTCTACATTGTTCTCGAACCGTAGGGTCCGCACGCTTAAGGTTTCGATGACGGTTATATTATGAGTTTGTGTATTTTGATGTACCGAAGGTTGTTCGAGTCCCGGATATGATCACGGACATGACGAGGAGTCTCGAAATGGTCGAGACATAAAGATTAATATATTGGACGGATATATTTGGACACCGGAAAGGTTCCGGAGAAGTTTGGAGCCCGGAGGTTAGCTAAACCCCGGGAGGTATATGGGCCTTATTGGGCCCATGTAGGAGGAAGGAGAAGGAACAAGGGAGGGGGCGCCCCAAGCCCAATCCGAATTGGGGAGGGGGGCCGGCCCCCCCTTTCCTTTCTCCTTCCCCCTCTTCCTATTCCTACTACTAGTACTTATTCCTAATACTAGTACTCCTTCCTTTCCCCTCCAAATAAGCTAAGGAAAAAGAGAGGGAAACCTACTTGGAGTAGGTTTCCTCCCATGGTGCGCCCCTTGGTGGCCGCCACCTCCTCCCTCCCTCCTTTATATACGGGGAGGGCACCCTAGGACACACAAGTTGATCCTTGAGATCGTTCCTCAGCCGTGCGGTGCCCCTCCACCATATTCCACCTCGGTCATATCAGAGCGGTGCTTAGGCGAAGCCTGCGCCGGTGAAACATCAAGATCGTCACCACGCCGTCGTCTTGTGGAACTCCTTCTCCCGAGCTTTGCTGGATCGGAGCCCGTGGAGCGTCATCGAGCTGAACGTGTGCCAAGAACTCGGAGGCGCCGGAGTAACGGGCGCTGGATCGGCTGGATCGTGAGGAGAACGTCGACTACTTCCTCCACGTCATCATCGACTCGGAGGTGCCGGAGTAACGGCGCTGGGATCGGCAGGATCGCGAGGAGAACGTCGACTACTTCCTCTACATTGTGATCGCTTCCGCCACGGTCTACGAGGGTGCGTAGACAACACTCTCCCCTCTCGTTGCTATGCCATCACCATGGTCCTGTGTGCGAGGGAAATTTTTGAAATTATCGCTGCTCCCCAACAAGTGGCATCCGAGCCAGGTTTTATGCGTTGATGTCATATGCACGAGTAGAACACAAGTGAGTTGTGGGCGATACAAGTCATACTACCTACCAGCATGTCATACTTTGGTTCAGCGGTATTGTGAGATGAAGCGGCCCGGACCGACATTACGCATACGCTTACGCGAGACTGGTTTCACCGTTACGAGCATTCGTGCTTAAAGGTGGCTGGCGGGTGTCTGTCTCTCTCACTTTAGTTGAACCGAGTGTGGCTACGCCCGGTCCTTGAGAAGGTTAAAACGGAGTCTATTTGACGAAGTATCGTTGTGGTTTTGATGCGTAGGTAAGAACGGTTCTTGCTCAGCCCGTAGCAGCCACGTAAAACTTGCAACAACAAAGTAGAAGACGTCTAACTTGTTTTTGCAGGGCATGTTGTGATGTGATATGGTCAAGACGTGATGCTATATTTTATTTTATGAGATGATCATGTTTTGTAACCGAGTTATCGGCAATCGGTGGAGCCATATGGTTGTCGCTTTATTGTATGAAATGCAAACGCTCGTAATTGCTTTACTTTATCACTAAGCGGTAGCGATAGTCGAGAAGCAATAGATGGCGAAACGACAACGATGCTACGATGGAGATCAAGGTGCCGCTACCGGTGACGATGGTGATCATGACGGTGCTTCGGAGATGGAGATCACAAGCACAAGATGATGATGGCCATATCATATCACATATATTGATTGCATGTGATGTTTATCCTTTATGCATCTTATTTTGCTTTGATTGACGGTAGCATTTTAAGATGATCTCTCACTAAAATTATCAAGTAGTGTTCTCCCTGAGTATGCACCGTTGCCAAAGTTCGTCGTGCCGAGACACCACGTGATGATCGGGTGTGATAAGCTCTACGTCCATCTACAACGGGTGCAAGCCAGTTTTGCACACGCAGAATACTCAGGTTATACTTGACGAGCCTAGCATATGCAGATATGGCCTCGGAACACGGAGACCGAAAGGTCGAGCGTGAATCATATAGTAGATATGATCAACATAAGATGTTCACCATTGAAAACTACTCCATCTCACGTGATGATCGGTTATGGTTTAGTTGATTTGGATCACGTGATCACTTAGATGACTAGAGGGATGTCTGTCTAAGTGGGAGTTCTTAAGTAATATGATTAATTGAACTTAAATTTATCATGAACTTAGTACCTGATAGTATCTTGCTTATCTATGTCTGCTTGTAGATAGATGGCTCGTCCGTTGTTCCGTTGAATTTTAATGCGTTCCTTGAGAAAGCAAAGTTGAAAGATGATGGTAGCAATTACACGGACTGGGTCCGTAATTCGAGGATTATCCTCATTGCTGCACGTAAGAGTTACGCCCTGGAAGCACCGCTTAGGTGCCGAACTTCTTCATTGATGCAACCGACGACGTTAAGAACGTCTGGCGAGAGCAAAGCTGATGACTACTCTATAGTTCAGTGTGCCATGCTTTACGGCTTAGAACCGGGTCTTCAACGACGCTTTTGAAAGTCGTGGAGCATATGAGATGTTCCAAGAGTTGAAGTTGATATTTCAAATGTAATGCCCGGATTGAGAGATATGAAGTCTCCAATAAGTTCTATAGCTGCAAAATGGAGGAGAATGGAGTGCATCGGTGAGCACATACTCGTAATGTCCGGGTATTACAATCACTTGACTCAACCGGGAGTTGATCTTCCGGATGATTGTGTCATTGACAGAATTCTTCAATCACCGCCACCAAGCTACAAAGGCTTCGTGATGAACTATAATATGCAAGGGTTAGTAAAGACTATGCTCGAGCTCTTCGTAATGCCGAAAGCTGCGGAGGTAGAAATCAAAAGGAGCATCAAGTGTTGATGGTCAATAAGACCACTAGTTTCAAGAAGAAAGGCAAAGGGAAGAAGAAGGAACTTCAAGAAGAACAGCAAACAAGTTGCTTTGCTCAAGTGAAGAAACCCAAGTCTGGACCTAAACCTGAAGCGAAAGTGCTTCTCGCAAGCGTGACCCAGTCCTTTGGAAGCGGAACTGCCCCAAGTATTTGGCGGATAAGAAGGATGGCAAGGTGAACAAAGGTATATGTGATATACATGTTATTGATGTGTACCTTACTAGAGCTCGCATGAGCACTGGTATTTGATATCGGTTACATTGCTAATATTTGCAACTCAAAGCAGGGACTACTGATTGCTTAACACCGGCAAAGGACGAGGTGACGATGCGCGTGGGAAATGGTTCCAAAGTCGATGTGATCGCGGTCGGCACGCTACCTCTACATCTACCTTCGGGATTAGTTTTATACCTAAATAATTGTTATTTGGTGCCAGCGTTAAGCATGAACATTATATCTGGATCTTGTTTAATGCAAGACGGTTATTCATTTAAATCAGAGAATAAAGGTTGTTCTATTTATATGAATAATATCTTTTATGGTCATGCACCCTTGAAGAGTGGTCTATTTTAATGAATCTCGATAGTAGTGATACACATATTCATAATGTTGAAACCAAAAGATGCAGAGTTGATAATGATAGTGCGACTTATTTGTGGCATTGCCGTTTAGGTCATATCGGTATAAAGCGCATGAAGAAACTCCATCTTGATGGACTTTTGGAGTCACTTGATTATGAATCACTTGGCACTTAAGTAACCATGCCTCATGGGCAAGATGACTAAAACCCGTTCTTCGGTACTATGGAGAGAGCAACAGATTTGTTGGAAATCATACATACAGATGTATGTGGTCCAATGAATGTTGAGGCTCGTGGCGGATATCGTTATTTTCTCACCTTCACAGATGATTTAAGCAGATATGGGTATATCTTCTTAATGAAACATAAGTCTGAAACATTTGAAAAGTTCAAAGAATTTCAGAGAGAAGTTGAAAATCATCGTAATAAGAAAATAAAGTTTCTACGATCTGATCGTGGAGGCGAATATTTGAGTTACGAGTTTGGTCTACATTTGAAACAATGCGGAATAGTTTCACAACTCACGCCACCCGGAACACCACAGCGCAATGGTGTGTCCGAACGTCAGAATCGCACTTTACTAGATATGGTGCGATCTATGATGTCTCTTACAGATTTACCGCTATCGCTTTTGGGGTTATGCTCTTGAGACGGCCACATTCACCTGAATAGAACACCGTCAAAATCCGTTGAGACGACACCTTATGAACTGTGGTTTAGCAAGAAACCAAAGTTGTCGCTTTCTTAAAGTTTGGGGATGCGATGCTTATGTGAAGAAGCTTCAACCCGATAAGCTCGAACCCAAATCGGTAAATGTGTCTTCATAGGATACCCAAAGGAGACATTGGGTACACCTTCTATCACAGATCCGAAGGCAAGACATTTGTTGCTAAGAATGGATCCTTTCTAGAGAAGGAGTTTCTCTCGAAAGAAGTGAGTGGGAGGAAAGTAGAACTTGATGAGGTAATCTGTACCTTTCTCCCTCATTTGAAAGTAGTATATCACATAAACAAGTTACTGCGACATCTACACCAAATAGTGAGGAAGTTGATGATGTTAATCATGAAACTACAGATCAAGTTACTAAATAACCTCGAATATCAACAAGAATAAAATACGCACCAGAGTGGTACGGCAATCCTGTTCGGAAGTCATGCTACTAGATCATGATGAACCTACGAACTATGAAGAAGCGATGGTGAGCCCAGATTCCATAAAATGGCTTGAGGCCATGAAATCCGAGATGGGATCCATGTATGAAAACAAAGTGTGGACTTTGGTTGACTTGCCCGAGGGTCGGCAAGCAATAGAAAACAAGTGGATCTTCAAGAAGAAGACCGACGCCGACGGTAATATTGCTGTCTACAAAGCTCGACTTGTCGCAAAGGGTTTTCGACAAGTTCAAGGGGTTGACTACGATGAGACCTTCTCACCCGTAGCGATGCTTAAGTCTGTCCGAATCATGTTAGCAATTGCCGCATTTTATGATTATGAAATCTGGCAAATGGATGTAAAGACCGCATTCCTGAATGGATTTCTGGAAGAAGAGTTGTATATGATGCAACGGAAGGTTTTATCGATCCAAAGGGAGCTAACAAAGTGTGCAAGCTCCAGTGATCCATTTATGGACTGGTGCAAGCATCTCGGAGTTGGAATAAACGCTTTGATAGTGTGATCAAAGCATTTGGGTTTATACGAGACTTATGGAGAAGCTTTGTATTTACAAGAAAGTGAGTGGGAGCTCTGTAGCATTTACGATATTATATGTAGATGACATATTACTGATTGGAAATGATATAGAATTTCTGGATAGCATAAAGGGATACTTGAACAAGAGTTTTTCGATGAAAGACCTTGGAGAAGCTGCTTACATATTGGGCATCAAAATCTATAGAGATAGATCAAGACGCTTAATTGGACTTTCACAAAGCACATACCTTGATAAAGTTTTGAAGAAGTTCAAAATGGATCGTGCAAAGAAAGGTTTTTACCAGACATACAAGGTGTGAAATTGAGTCGACTCAATGCCCGACCACAGCAGAAGATAGAGAGAAAATGAAAGATGTTCCCTATGCTTCAGCCATAGGCTCTATCATGTATGCAATGCTGTGTACCAGACTGACGTATGCTTAGCTGTAAGCTTGGCAGGAAGGTACCAAAGTAATCGAGAGTGGATCATCGGACAGCGGTCAAGAACATCCTGAAATACACGAAAAGGACTAAGGATATGTTTCTCGTATATGGAGGTGACAAAGAGCTAGTCGTAAATGGTTACGTCGATGCAAGCTTTGACACCGATCCGGACGATTCTAAATCGCAAACCGGATACGTGTTTTTGTTAAACGGTGGAGCTGTCGGTTGGTGCAGTTCTAAACAAAGCGTCGTGGCGGGATCTACATGTGAAGCGGAGTACATAGCTGCTTCGAAGCAGCAAATGAAGGATTCTGGATGAAAGAGTTCATTTCCGATCTAGGTGTTATACCTAGTGCATCGGGACCAATGAAGATCTTCTGTGACAATACTGGTGCAATTGCCTTGGCGAAGGAATCCAGATTTCACAAGAGGACCAAGCATATCAAGAGACGCTTCAATTCCATTCGGGACCAAGTCCAAGTGGGAGACATAGAGATTTGCAAAGTACATACGGATCTGAACATTGCAGACCCGTTGACTAAGCCTCTTCCACGAGCAAAACATGATCAGCACCAAGACTCCATGGGTGTTAGAATCATTACTGAGTGAACTAGATTATTGACTCTAGTGCAAGTGGGAGACTGGAGGAAATATGCCCTAGAGGCAATAATAAAAGTTATTATTTATTTCCTTATATCATGATAAATGTTTATTATTCATGCTAGAATTGTATTAACCGGAAACATAATACATGTGTGAATACATAGACAAACAGAGTGTCACTAGTATGCCTCTACTTGACTAGCTCGTTAATCAAAGATGGTTATGTTTCCTAACCATAGACATGAGTTGTCATTTGATTAACGGGATCACATCATTAGGAGAATGATCTGATTGACATGACCCATTCCGTTAGCCTAGCACTTGATCGTTTTAGTATGTTGCTATTGCTTTCTTCATGACTTATACATGTTCCTATAACTATGAGATTATGCAACTCCCGTTTACCGGAGGAACACTTTGGGTACTACCAAACGTCACAACGTAACTGGATGATTATAAAGGAGTACTACAGGTGTCTCCAAAGGTACTTGTTGGGTTGGCGTATTTCGAGATTAGGTTTTGTCACTCCGATTGTCGGAGAGGTATCTCTAGGCCTTCTCGGTAATACACATCACATAAGCCTTGCAAGCATTGCAACTAATGAGTTAGTTGTGAGATGATGTATTACGGAACGAGTAAAGAGACTTGCCAGTAACGAGATTGAACTAGGTATTGGATACCGACGATCGAATCTCGCAAGTAACATACCGATGACAAAGGGAACAACGTATGTTGTTATGCGGTCCGACCGATAAAGATCTTCAGAGAACATAGGAACCAATATGGGCATCCAGGTCCCGCTATTGGTTATTGACCGGAGATGTGTCTCGGTCATGTCTACATTGTTCTCGAACCGTAGGGTCCGTGACGCTTAAGGTTTCAAGGACGGTTATATTATGAGTTTGTGTATTTTGATGTACGAAGGTTGTTCGGAGTCCCGGATATGATCACGGACATGACGAGGAGTCTCGAAATGGTCGAGACATAAAGATTAATATATTGGACGGATATATTTGGACACCGGAAAGGTTCGGAGAAGTTTGGAGCTCGGAGGTTACCGAACCCCGGGAGGTATATGGGCCTTATTGGGCCCATGTAGGAGGAAGGAGAAGGAACAGGAGGGAGGCGCGCCCAAGCCCAATCCGAATTGGGGAGGGGGGCCGCCCCTTTCCTTTCTCCTTCCCCTCTTCCTATTCCTACTACTAGTACTTATTCCTAATACTAGTACTCCTTCCTTTCCCTCCAAATAAGATAAGGAAGAGAGGAAACCTACTTGGAGTAGGTTTCCTCCCATGGTGCGCCCCTTGGTGGCCGGCCACCTCCTCCCTCCCTCCTTATATACGGGGGAGGGGGCACCTAGGACACACAAGTTGATCCTTGAGATCATTCCTTAGCTGCAGGCGGTGCCCCCTCCACCATATTCCACCTCGGTCATATCAGAGCGGTGCTTAGGCGAAGCCTGCGTCGGTGAAACATCAAGATCGTCCACCACGCCGTCGTCTTGTGGAACTCCTTCTCCCGGAGCTTTGCTGGATCGGAGCCCGTGGAGCGCCATCGAGCTGAACGTGTGCCAAGAACTTCGGAGGCGCCGGAGTAACGGCGCTGGGATCGGCTGGATCGTGAGGAGAACGTCGACTACTTCCTCTACGTCATCATCGACTCGGAGGTGCCGGAGTAACTTGGCGCTGGGATCGGGCAGGATCGCGAGGAGAACGTCGACTACTTCCTCTACGTTGTGATCGCTTCCGCTTACGGTCTACGAGGGTACGTAGACAACACTCTCCCCTCTCGTTGCTATGCCATCACCATGGTCCTGTGTGTGCGTAGGAAAAATTTTGAAATTACTGCGTTCCCCAACAAGCCCCTGCCCTAGAGGCAGGGTCTGGAACCTGATTGGTGGAGGCGCGACCGGCAGGATCCCCGGACATAGTCCGACGAACACTCTTCCTGATAAAACACAGCGGACAATATCACAGTTCGATGTGACCGCCAGAGGGCATATTTAATGTTATACCTCCTTGATGGAGGCTTGGTCGTGTTGTCGTTCGCCTTCCTCTTCGAAGACCCGCCCGGCGCAGGCGCCGCCCTCTTATGAGACGCCTTTGGTGTGGCATGGCGCGCCGAGCGCTTCCCCTTTGGAGCACGTGACAGTGCGGCGGGTGAGGCATAATGAGGAAGTTCTTTTGAAGGAAATGTCTCCTGACTACTTACATATGAAGCAGGGAGGAGGCCAGGATAATCGGCCACGATGGCTACTTCTGTGCCATCATAGCTCGCCTGGTAGAAGACTCCCTCCTGGATCTCTACAAATATGTTCGGATCCTCCTCGTATCCGGGATCGAGGTCCCGGTTGTGGTCCTCCGGCTGTGGAGCGGGGCTATGGATCCCTGCGACGACCTTCCGCCATTTCTATTAAAAATGGACATGCTAATGTCACTCAAACATAATTCAGGGAGAAGATTGAGTAAGGTGGTGGGATTAAAACTCACCCATTTAGGAGGATTGTACATGGAAAATCCCTCTCGGCGCTTAAGACGAGTAAACTCCTCTTTCTCCCCTTTGTACAGATCGGCCAATATTGTGGCCAGGGCGGCGGGGGTGTCCGGACCCTTTCGTCCGCAGCATGAGGCGTCATCTTCCCCATTATAGTGCCACATAGGGAGCCCTCTGAATTCGAGTGGTTGGACACCCCGCGCTATGGAAGTCACCATTACCTCGATTATTGATAATCTGGACTGGGCGAGTGTCCTTATCTTGTCCAATAATTGCTGGACTTCCGCACTATCTTCCTCCTCGAAGCTCCGAGGGCGCCAGCTGTGGCGTTTCTTCAATGGAGCGCTGGAAAATTCGGGAAGGCCCATTCGGACTGGGTCAGGGAGGGCGACATCTTCAATATAAAACCACTCTGAGGGCCACTTTTCGGACGCCTTCTTCGGCGTGCCGGACAGGTATCTGGTCCCGGCTATGCGCCATACCTCGGTGATGCCCACCTCGAATACCGATCCCTTTTGCGTGCAAGGGACGAGGCAGAAAAGCTTCCTCCATAACTTAAAGTGGGTCTCGCAGCCCAGGAATAGCTCGTAAAGAGCGACAAAACCCGCGATGTGCATGATGGAGGCCGGAGTAAAATTGTGCAGTTGGAGGTCGTAGTACTCCAGGAGACCTCGGAGGAAAGGATGGATTGGAAATCCGACGCCTCTTAATAAGAAGGATACGAAGGACACTCGCTCCCCCATGGTTGGATTGGGGAAATTTTCCGCTAGAGCTTCGCCAATAAAAGAGGATAATCCTACCCAGACAGGGACTAGATCCGTGGGGGGAAGGAATCCCTGTGTTTGAAGCTTGCTCAGCTGACCATGGGATACTGAACATCTCTTCCATTCGCCTTTCTTGGAGCTATGGGGGCGGGAGGAAGAACTGGGAGCGCTGGCCATGTTTGAATGGTTTCTCCTAGCGAGCTCTAAAGATTTTCCGCCTGGTGTGGAATGGCATCTTGATCCAATACCTTTAAATAGACACCTTTCTTATGTGGCCAAGGTGTTATGCGTAAAAAAATACTCTGACCTTTTGTATTCGCTCGGCACGTGGAAGCAGAAGCAACGGAGGCGCAGAAGCCAAAGGGTGTGACATTAAATGAAAATCCGAGTACAACTCGTCGAGACAGATGCTTTGAAGTATTCGGAGGAGGAACCCGCCTTGCAATGCCGAAGACAATCTGCACGCCGGACACATCGTCATTGAAGCCTGGTTCGGGGGCTACTAAGGGAGTCCTGGATTAAGGGGTACTCGGGCATCCGGGCTATGTGACATGGCCCGGACGAATGGGTCATGAACATACAAGACAGAAGACTTCGTCCCGTGTCCGGATGGGATTCTCTTTTGTGTGGATGGCAAGCTTAGCGTTCGGATGTAAAGATTCCTTTCTCTATAAACCGACTCTGTACAACCCTAGGCCCCTCCGGTGTCTATATAAACTGGAGGGTTTAGTCCATAGAGGCAATCATAATCCTACAGGCTAGACATCTAGGGTTTAGCCTCTACGATCTCGAGGTAGATCAACTCTTGTAACCCCATATTCATCCAAGATAATCAAGCAGGAAGTAGGGTATTACCTCTATCAAGAGGGCCCGAACCTGGGTAAACATCGTGTCCCTGTCTCCTGTTACCATCGATCCTAAGACGCACAGTTCGGAACCCCCTACCCGAGATCCGCCGGTTTTGACACCGACAACTGCCTCGGAGGCGGTTCGCCCTATGAAACCGCTTAAATCCTCTAAACAACGCAGGTGATCTGGTTCTAGAAACCATTTGCGGGTGGTGAGTACCTCAGGGTGCAACATTCCCCTTCTTTTTTTTTGTTCGTTTCTCCCTTCCCCTTCTCCATTCCACAACCAAACCCTAGCACCACCAACGCAATGTTGGACTTGCTAAGCGCTGACTCTTGTACGCTTCTTCGTCGGTGACCACTGTCGACGTAGTACTCTGGTGTTAGATTGGCCCATCCAAGATGGTGTGGTAGAAATCCGCCCATCTATGGAAGTGTGGTGCCATGTTTTTCCTTTCGCCAAGGCGAAGTGGTAGATCTGCCCATTTGCAACATAGTGGCACATCTGGACATCTGTGACAGCGCCGTGGATCCAGTCCACCTACAACATTGACCGAGGCAGCTCGATGGGTGGCATTTGTCTAAATTGGAATGTCGTTGCCGCCTACCTCCAACACGGCCTTCAGATCTCTGGTACAGTGAGCTCCCTAGTGTTTCACCACGGATTTTTGTAAGGTTATGTTGTATGCTTATGTATTCTTGTATTGTTAGTTGATGCTTATAGAAATATGTTTCACCACTGATTTTTGTATGGTTAGGTGCTACTTATCAAAATCAGTTTATAATTAAAATTGTTTAACTCATGCTTGGCAAAGTTGTTTATATAGTGCTGTGTTTACCTCTTTATTTACCATGTGTAATGAAACTCAACATGATTTATATTTTATAAATTTTAGCAGTTGCTTTATATGATAGATTGCATTGCACAAAAAAATATGAAGAAGAGGAAGGTGCAGGGGTAGGAACCTGGTACTCCGAACTCTTCATTTTGGATATGGGTTGTGTGCTACTTTGATACGTTATATACGAGTCTTTGATGGCCTGTGAGTTGGCATCCTGACCTAGATGTTTTACACAATGATGAGATAATGATTCTCCTCATCTCCTTCATATAGAGCGACATCTCATTCATAGGTTGGATGTCTCAGTGAATATTGTTGACTTACATGCATATTGATGTGTATTAAACTCAAAATCTAAATTGGAATATTTCTCTTGCAGGTGCTTTAAATTTTTAGTCACATTGCACAAAGTTATTTAAAGAGAAGGTGAAGACTCAGGGGTGCCGAACTTAACAAAAAGGATAAAACTATTAGGGATGTTGCTTTTTGGGATACCCTCTTCTTTTCAACCATGTTAGGTTTTCGAACATGTTCTGAAGTTGTGAAGTGTGTAAAAGTACATGTTTATCATGTATGCATATATGTTATAAGACACAAAGCTTTGAGCAAATGAATGATGTATGTTTATCTTTATTTGAATGTTTACTTCCAATTCCCTTCGCACGGCTGCTTAAGAAATAAAAAAATTGAACTGATCTAAAAAACAAATGAAGGTGGTTCTAAAATCAAAACCACTTCAACTGGTAACTTATTACAAGTGGTTGAATAATGAAACCACCTGCGGTGTATCAGGCATTCAAGGTGGTTCTAATGCAATAACCGTCTCCGGTGCAAAGCACTGGAGGCGGTTTATCGCCTCCACTGTGTCGAGTATTACCAATAGAGGCTTTGAGGCGGAACTGGCAACCGCTAACGACCCATGTAAGAAAACTGCCTTCAAAGACTGAGTCTACACTAGTGTGTTCGCTAAGTTTGCTTATGATAATAATACTTCTTCTATTTGGGTCGATGAACCCCATATTTTCTTAGTGGATGCCCTTCCAAAGGATGTAACTATTTTACTTTTTAATAAAGTGGCCATGATGTTACCTAAAAGAAGCACAAGAACACCTCAACCTCAGGAGGTTGTTCTTCCGGTTGTACTGTTCATCATCAACCCAAGAGGCAATCCACCACCACCACACTGGAGTAGGGTATTACACCACGACGGTGGCCCGAACCAGTATAAATCTTGTGTCTTTGTGTTGCGAGTTCGTCCACGAGATTTTAGAAAGTTAGGGCGTGGATCAGTAGGGAGGAGATCTTCGTGCGCACCCCAGTGTTCGAACCTCAAGGGTTTTGCCGGAACCCGTGATCCGACATTTGGCGCGCCAGGTAGGGGTGCGCCGAAGCTTCTTTCCGTCGCTCTGTGCCCCCTTGCTCCGTCGCCTCCATGGTGGACGCTCGCCGCGCTCGTGCGGAGCGCCGGGCTGCCCTCACCGCCCGTGTCACCCAGACGGCTCCCGTCGGTGGGCCACCTCGTCGTTCCCCGTCGCCTGCTGCCAACGCCGCCACCGGCCTGGCGGGGAATGGGCAGCAAGCCTCCTTGCTACAATCCTCGGTGTGGCGGGATGGTCGCACCGCCACTCCATCGCTGACCCCGGCCGGTTCTTCGCCCCATGCACGTCGTGCTCCCATGGACGCGCGGGCCGCGCTCCTCATGGCGCACGAGCTCCTGCGCTACTGCCCAGTTGATGACCTCTATGAGGACTGGCTCGACCGCATCACCGAGCTTGTCTGCGCCGCAGGGGGCCCCCTGCGCCTTCCCTCTCTCCGCCTCACCCTCCGCCAGCTACGGGCGGCGTAGCTCACAGAGCACCTCCACCACCTCTGCCCCAAGACGGCGCCCTGGCACCAAGGCGCGCGGCTCCACGACGCGACCCGCTGCATCCCGCGCCCGCGCGTGAAGAAAGAAGTTGTCAAGAAGTCCCTCCACCGCAAGAAAACGCTCTGCCGCTCCTCGCACCACCGCGCCAGGACCGGATGCTGCGGCAAGACCGCGCGCCACCTGTAGCAGCATGGCGCGGACCCCATCAAGACCAAAGCCACCCCCAAGGCAGGCCCCGGTGACCACAGCCGGCTGCCGTGTTTTCGCCCCCGAGCTGCGTAGCGTCGCTTGGCCGGGCAAGTTCAAGTCGGATCTGCCTCCTCGCTACGACGGCACCCCCGACCCCACAGAGTTCTTGCAGCTCTACGAGTTGAGCATCGAAGCGGCCAACGGCGACGAGAAAGTCATGGCGAACTGGTTTCCCATGGCTCTCAAGGATGGCGCCCGCTTGTGGCTCCTGAACTTGCCACCGGGCTCGATCTCTTCGTGGGACGAAATGCGCAACCGCTCGTCACAAACTTCCAGGGCACTCGCGACTGCCCGTCGGCTGCAAGTGACCTGCGCCGGGTCAAGCAGCAACCTGGAGAGACCCTCCAGAAGTACAGCCAGCGCTTCAACAACGTCCGCCTCAAGATCCCCAAGGTGACGAACGATGCCACCATCTCTGCGTTCTCAGTTGGCGTCTGTGACGTCAAGATGAAGGAAGAGCTCGCTATCCACGAGGAGCTGTGCACGTCCCTGGAGTTGTTCAACCTGGCGACCAAGTGCGCAAGAGCTGAGGAGGGGCGCCTCTCCCTCATCGAGCTCCCAGCCGCAGACCCGGAGGAGAAGAAAGCCAAGGCCAAGGACGTGAAGCGCAAGGGAGCAGCCGTGCTCGCAGCGGAACCAGACACCAAGCATGGCACAGACCAACCTGAGTCGTCCAAGAGCAGTCGTCCGTTCTGCGCACAACCTGAATACCCACAACACCAGCGACTGCCAAGAGTTCAGAGCCAATCACGAAGGACGCTTCGGTCGACGCTCCGAGCGCGGCGACCGGGGCTACGGCCGAGGAGGAGGACGTGGTGGCTGACGCTGGGACGACCGTGGCCCACGCCAGGAGTGGCGCGACCGGCCTCATGAGGACTGCTGGCAGGATCAGCCTCGCGAGGGCGCCTGGAGGGATCAGCCTCGTGAGGATCGTCCTCAAGGCAACGCTGGACTCCCTCCGCTGCCGCCACCGCCAAGAAGGAATGACGCAACACCACCAAGATGAGGGGGCTGGGGGCTTCCAGGAACCGCGTGCTATCGCCTGCATCTTAGTCGGAGCCCAGGCCCCAGCCTCGCAGCGTATCTTCAAGCAGTATGCTTGTGAAGTGAATGCAGTCCTCCCCAAGCTCGAGGCCACACGCCCGCTCAGATGGTCCCAGTGCCCCATCACGTTCAACTCGGCAGATTAGCTCAAGTGCGCAGCTACCGCTGGCACCCTCCGATGCTTTGCTCCCCAGTCATCAGCAACGCGCAAGTTACTAAGACCCTCATCGACGGCGGCGCAGGGCTCAACGTCCTGTCCGTCGACACATTCGACAACCTCCAAGTGCCATATGACCAGCTTCAGCCTACCAAGCCTTTCTCAGGAGTGACCAACGGTTCCACCACACCGATAGGGCAGGTCCGCCTCCCAGCTGTCAGCTTCGGAGAACGCAAGAACTACCGCACCGAGCTCATCGACTTTGAATTCGCGCACATCCGTTTGTCGTACAATGCCATCCGCGGATATCCAGCCCTGGCCAAGTTCATGGCCGTGACCCATCATGGCTACAATGTCCTCAAGATGTCGGGGAGCGGTGGGATCATTACGGTCCCATGTGAAGAAAGAGATGCGGTGTGCTCCCTCGAGCGTGCCTTCCAAGCTGCAGCAGTCGACGACCCCGACAGCAAGGGCGAGAGCCCTCCTGAGGTCATCCCCAAGAATAAGAAGCAGCTGCGCTGTGCAAGACCTCAGGAGGGTGGCGTCATAGTCGAGGCCTCGTCAGGATCAGCGCCCGCTCCAGGGGCGCCTCCCTCCATCGCATAGGAAGGCGCGCCCGGTGCCCTTCTCGGGCAGGGCTCGGGGGCTTTCTTTTGGAAGACCTCAGACCTTGCACACATCACGAGGGAGGTGCTCGGGCACCACTTGGAGGCGTGCTTCGCGACACGTTTCCCTCAGGAGGGCACAGGGCAAGGATCACCCACCGTCCAGGAGTTCGTCACCAAGACCACCCAGGAATTGCAAGACGCAAGGGCCATGCGCGGCGACCGCCGCTCACGAGGCGCAGCTCCCCATCCAGGCGAGGATGTCGGGCTGCGCGTCTGCATCGACGTTCCAGGGCTCAACAGGGCCGCTTCTCAGGAGCTTTTCTGGCCTTCGCGCGTGGGACGCTACGGGGGCCCACCGCACAGCTACGTTCGCATGCCCTTTGGCCTGCCGAGCGTGTCGTCCGCCTACCAGCGCAACTTGCGGCACATCCTAGCGGCTCAGGAGGCCAGGCACCACGCCGTCCTGGCGGAGATGGAGGCGGTCCTCAAGGAACCACGTGAGCCCTCAGAGCCTCCTGAGGCTCAGGGCTCCGGTGGCTCGTGAGGAGCCATCCTTTCGCCGCGCACCTCCAGCTGCCCCAACTCTCCTTCGTCAACAGTACCAGGTGACATTTTCCAAGTTCATTTAGCTGGGAGCGCCCCTCGGGCTGCATCATTCCCAGGCCGCGTGGGTCCGTCCCTGTGGCATGTATCCCTTTTTTATGTCTTTAGCTTACCTTGATTGGGAGCGCCCCTCGGGCTGCATCACCCCCAAGCCGCTCAGGCCTGACCCAGCGCCATGTATCTCCCTTGCATTTACTTAAGCTTGCTACTTTCATGTTTAACCTACCTATGGTTACTGCCTGCTCGATCGTCGCCTCCCACAGGGCCTCCTCATGCCGGCACGGCGCTGGTGCTCGGGTCCGTCCCTGCCACATCGATAAACCTGAGCGGTCGAGCACTGGCTCGCGGCACGCTCCACGCACGTCACCTCACCAGGCCCTCAGTGCCTTCACCCCATCGCGGAGCAACCAGTGGCAGGCTGGCAACCATAACGGCAGATCGCGTTCTTCCTTGTGCTAGCTCGCAGGAATCTCACGAGGATAACATCAGGCGGCACCGCGAGCTCCCACCTCTTCCACGTAATCCGCTTGCACGTTAAAAGGGGGGCTCCTGAGCATCGCGACTCAGGAGCTCTTACAGGCTCTCCAGCCCTCACCGCCTGGCCTTGACCACAACACGCGACCTGGCATACCAGCGGCAGCTAAGCTCCCTCGAGGGTCGGGACCTGAGGACGTAGAGCACAAAGGAGAGCATGGGAAGAGGAAGGGCTTGTATGGACCTGACCTAGCTACGTTGCGGATGTTTGCGCACAGGTCTGGCGCATCATGAAGAATCGACCCCGGACCACTAAGATAAGTCGCGAGCTCAGATCAACTAATCATTGGAACCTAGGGGACACGCTCGCCGTAGCCCTGTTGCGGCAACGGCGCCTCCCTTTCCTATCTTACCACAGCTGCTTGAGCGCTAAAGGGGACCCCCTGAGCATCGCGCCTAAGGAGCTCTTACTGGACCTCGGGTCGCTCACCTCCTGGCCTTGACCACGGCACGCGAACTGGCATACCAAAGGACGGCCAAGCTTGCCCGGGACCGGACCACAAGATAGAGCAACAAGTCGTCATGAGATTGGAAAGGGAAGACTGAGGCTAAACAGGACTTGCACTCACCAGGCTTCCATAATTAGGATAATATCAACAAAAGACATTGCAGACCGTTTACACGTCCCCATGGGGTACTTCTTGATTCCTCACAGGGAACAAAAGATGAGAACCTAGGAGAATCCTATCTACACCCCCCGCGGCCGACGGCATCATCAACAGTGGGCCGCGGGAGGTCGGTGCCAACCCCATCCAGTTCAGCGACGGCGGCGGCCGGACTTCGCGGCCCTGCTCCGGGTGCAGCGAGAGCTCAGAGGCACATAGCTGTCGTCGCTCGTCTCCGGAGTCTCGTAGAGCTCGGGAGAACCGTTGGACTACCAAGAGTTGCTGCTACTGGAGTAGCCGCAAGCGGGGCGCGCCTCATCCTGGCGCCCCCTTCGGGGCAACACTCCAAGCGGTGACCCTTCACGTCAAAGACCTTGAAGAACAGCGTGGAGGCGTGTCGTACTCGAAGTGGATTGCGAGGGCGCCCTCCGCACGGCGAACCCGCGCGACCTCGCCCCAACCACGGTTCATGAAGATCTTGCCGGTGGAGGCTGCTTCAACCTCTGCTCCGGCCGCCAGAGCGTCGCAGTCGGCATGCTTCAACCAGAGCTCGAGATCCCCCCTCGGTGGCATCACGTCGGAGAAGAAGCGCGGGAAGCGGATCCAGGAGCTTGGGGGCATCGCTGCCCACAACACAAGCTCGCGTGAGGAGTCTGCGGCATGGACTCCAGGAGTGACGGCGCTCGTCGCCGCAGCGCGTCGAGCTTGGCCGTGGTACTCGCGCCGACGCTCGTTGCTCCGTCCTCCCGAGCCCCCGGCTTGGGCGTACAAGGGCAGCGGATACCCAGGAGGAGGCCGCTCACACCAAGGCCTCGTCACCACCTGCATCGCCGCGGCGTCGCGACGGTGGACCGACCTCTTCTTCGGCGGAAGCAGCATCGGCGTGTCGAGGGGAATCTTTCCCCTCTCGTCAGCCGAGAACTGTCGGATCGGCGCCATTGAAGTTGCTGCTAGCAGTGGAATAGAGGAGGAAGAAGCAGACGGAACGGGAAGAAGTGGGGATGGGGGCTCCGCCCCCTCCCTCATTTATAGCAGGAGAAGGCCAGCCAGCGCCCCCACGATCACAGGTAATGATGGTTTTCCTTGCATATCGCAGGAACTTGACAAGTCGGGCAGTTGCCGAGGCAGCGTGGGGAAGCGAAGACGCCCATGTCCAATCAACCGCCACGCGTAAACCGAGGCCGCAGGCTTTTGGGGCCCGCGGCGCTCCGCGCTTGACCTTTGGCTTTGCCTCGAAGCCAAGCCCGAGCGCGCTTTGGGCCCGGGGGCTACTGTCGGCGTTCTGGGAACGGGGGTCCCCAGACTTGCCTGCCTGCGGCCCACGGCGTGGCTGAGCTAGCAGGCCTGTACAACCCATCTTCATCGACAAGGCATTCAAGACCCTCGCGAGGCGGACGACGCAAGACCTCCTCAGGAGCGGCCTAGCCAGGCAGGCTCACGAGGGGTGGAGAGATCAAGGCAAGGCAAACCTCGCGAGGTTCTCGTGACGTGAGCCATGACGACCGAGACCAAAGGCGCCCGGCGTGCCTGGCGTCCTTGTTTCCTCTTTGGTGCCAAGGGGGCAAGCGCAGGCGCGGAGTACCGAGGCATCAAGCAAAGGTTTCCATATCGGTGCAACGAGACCAAGACCAGCAGGACGACAAGACAGAGGTCACCATGGAGCCCAAGATGGCGTCACCACTAGAGCCTTTTGCAGGCGAAGACCGCTTTTGTCAGGATAAGCTATACTAGCTATCCCTTTTCAAATTGGCCGTTGTTGGCTCTCTTCCCGCTCAATATTTGGGAAGAGGACCAGGGCCTATATAAGTAGAGCTAGGCACCACAGTAGGGGAGATCGTATCCTTAGCCAATCCCTAGCCACACACCGAGCACAAGAACACCTCAACCTTAGGAGGCTGTTCTTCCTCTTGTACTGTTCATCATCAGCCCAAGAGGCAATCCACCACCACCACACTGGAGTAGGGTATTACACCACGACGGCGGCCCGAACCAGTATAAATCTTGTGTCTTTGTGTTGCGAGTTCGTCGAGTTCGTCCGCGAGATCTTAGAAAGATAGGGCATGGATCGGTAGGGAGGAGATCTTCGCGCGCACCCCAGTGTTCAAACCTCGAGGGTTTTGCCGGAACCCGTGATCTGACAGTTTGCATGTTGAGATGGGTCTTTTTTTCGTGCATGTTATGATGAAGTGGCAAGTTTGCATGTTGTGCGATGATGTGGGGATGAGCCTTTTTCCATGCATGTTATGTGAGGATGTGGCATGCTTTCATGTTGAGAGAAATAGTTAGTGAGGGCTAGCAATTTAGAAATAGAGGATTTTGTTTTTATTTTTTCTTTTCTTTTTTGTTTTTGTTTTTTCCTATATTAAATAATTTGGGACTTCAAAAGGTTCCAATTTGTTTAAAAATGACAATTTTTAAATAAAATGTTTATCGATTCAGAAAATGTTTGCAATTTTTAAAATAAATGTTTGCTTATTCAAAAAATGTTCAAAATTTTGTAAACAAATGTTTAAGAAAAAAAAATATGATTTTATAAAGTTCATGCATTTAAAAATCTTAATGAAATTGAACAAAATTTTGCCAATTGAAAACATGTTCATGAATGGAAAAATATACTAAAAATTCAAAAACTATTTGAGACTTACAACATAGTTTATACATTTATAAAATTTTCGCTAATTCAAAAAATGATCATGCATTTCAAAAGCTGTTCGTTAAATAAAAAAGGCTCATTAAATCAAGAAAATTTTCGTGAATTTTAAAAATTGTTCCAGCAATTTCCAAAAAAAGTTTGCCGATTATAGAAATGTTCACCAATTCAAGAAAATGTTTATTTTTATTAATTTTTTTAAAAAGTTTGCAAATAGTATAAAATGTTCATGAATTCAAAAAATATTCTTAATTTTTGAAAATGTTCGAAAATTTGTAAAAGTGGTCACGAATTTGAAAAATGTTCACCATTTCAAATATGTGCATGAGTTTAAAAAATGCTCATGATTTCAAAAATTGTTCATGATTTGACGAAATTGGAAGCGATAGTGTATCTCGATGATTCAGCAAAATATTATGATTTTTTTTCTTCCATTGAAACGCATGGGCCCTTTTGCTTGTAAGTAATAAGCGCGACATAACTCGAGTGCGTACCTGCCTAGCCTTAAAATAAAAATTCATGTGCATACCTCCCGCACCATCAAGCGGTATCCTACATGAGCCTGGCCTAGCAACCAAAAAAGCGAGATTCCATCAACCAGCCAACAAGCAAGTGCATTATTTCCTTCGTTTTTTCACGTTGTTTTTTTGTTTGTATGTTTTTCTTATATTTTACAATATTTACAATATTGGTCAAAAACGTTAGCTACAAAATGTTCACGAATTTGAAATAAAATGTTTGTAAATCCGATTTTTTTGTTAATTCAAATAATGTTCGTGAATTTTCAAAAAATGTACAAGAATTTTCAAAATGTTCAATATTTAGAAAATGTTCACGAATGTATTTTTTATGAATTTCCAAGTGTTCACGAATTTGAAACCCTATTCATATTCGATAATTGTTCATGAACTTAATTGTTTTTCATGAATTCAAGTTTTTTTCATGAATTATAAACAAGGTTCATGAAGTGGAAAAAATTTCATGAATTTAATCACAAAAATCATCACTTCAAAAACTTCCCATGAATTTCAAAAAGCATCATGAATTCAAAAAATGTTCATGAATTCAGAAAGTGTTCATGAATTTGAAAATTCATGGACTGAAAAAGTGTTGGAATTTGAAAAAATGTTCATGAATTCAAGTAATTCTCGTGAATTAAAAAACAAAAGAAACTGGAAAAAAGGAAAGAAAAAATCATAGAAAAATCTATAAAACCGGTAAAGAATGAAAATAGAAAAGGGAAAAACCTTTTGAAATCTCCCAAAAGTGGGCGGAATGTTTTAGAAGCTTCCTAAAAGTAGCGTTCTACCCGCACGAATCTACTGGTAATGGGCTGATCCAATATAGTGCCTTAGTGAGTGATTTCACCCGTAGCGAGCGCTATTGGCGATACATATTGTTAGATGGAAGGGTGTGCTCCACTGCGCCCGGCTATAACATGTCTTAGACAAGCCTTAGTGCTGAACTACTAATTGTGCATGCTTCACAATAGAAAAGCAACTTGCCTGACGTAGGAGTGAGACACCGACAGACTTTTGGACTTGCCCTTTATGGTGACAGGCTCTGTGCCGCTCGTCCCCTCCTTCCTTGATCCCTCCCATCCTCCTTTGCTCCGGCTCCTCCCCCCATACCCGGTCGCCGGCGGCCATGGTGGCGAGCGTTGAGTGGGAGGGATGCCTGGATCTTGTTCTTTCATATAGCCGTAGGCTTTCTTTCCTCTCAAATAAACCTGATTTGGTTCTTCCTCTCTTGCTTCTGTTGCGTGCATCTACAACCATGGCGGTCGGATAAGGGGTGGTTGGAGATCTCGTGCTAGTCAGATTGGAGGCCCTTGTCCAGGGTTCCCCTGATCTGTGGTGACGAGGGGCTGTGTTGGTTCCCGAATCTGGAGGATCCTCTTCTCTCATTCATCTTCTTTGTGTAGACGTCATGGAGATGGTGATGGAGGATGCAAATCTGTAGCTCGCTATCGTCGCGCGTATCCTTGATGTCCTTCTTTGAAGTAAGAGTATCGATCCCACAGGGAGCATAGGAAATGGAATTTGTCTCTCGTTGATATTTTTAATATTGTGCCTGCAAGTTAGTTGCGGTCCAAAGCAAAGTGGAAATATAAGTTTGAAATATTGCAAGTGAGTTGTGGACACAGAATAAAGAACAAGATTAAAATAAAAATATGCAATCACGGAATTATGGTAGTTTGGACTCAATAGGGCTAAGTCGTTCTTGGGGAGTCCGGATTCCCCTCTATTATGTTTCTAATGCGACCTATGCTAATGGATAGTTCTAGGTTCAGATTCCCAAGCCACTTGTTTCTACAAGTGGGTGGAGCCAAGCATAGATACGTGCATACATGCAACAGCCCGGTATCACATACACCACCACCTTTTGTCCCCACACTGGCTTTAGAACGGTGATTAAGGGTTTCCTCATGGACGTAGCTAAAGGCGGTCTCCGTTGATCCCCTATTGCAATGATCAAGGAAGGAGGGAAATAGGTACTGTCAGTACAAAGCTCCACAAACTCACCTTCACACAAATAGCAATGACCTTTCATCCAAAAGAGGCATATGTTGGATGGTCGACTTTACCCGTCAAGAATATCATCAACATAACATATAAAGAGGATGTAAAATCCTATCATCGTTTCGTACCTAAACATACTAGGGTTCCTACCTGATAACATGATGAATTGCGATAAACATGGATGAAACTATGTAATATAAAAATGGATCCACAAGGGCTATCGTATTAAAAAGAAATGGTGATGGGATGGTGAAGGTGTAGATGGATGATCCTGATGCCTCCTTGATGGGAGTGATGTCGTGGTGGAACCCTTCAATCAATCCTCCCTCCGGATCACTTCTAGAGGTTAGGGTTCTTCATTCTGGATGAGTTTGTGGTGGCTATAGGCATATGAACCTTGATCCGATCGCCCAGGGTAGAAGTACTGGACTAGGAGGTTGCAAAGACAGCTGGGGCGATCAACAGTACGAGCACGCGTGGTCATACTGGACGCCATCATTTGCTCTAGAGCCTGACCTGTGTTTTTTCTTCTCCATTCCACTTCTCCCTTTTATGATAGTTTTTTATCATGCCAATTAACATGATTTTTACATCATATCCTTGGCATTCTTTCCTCGTGCCCCCAAATACCTACGTAGATGAAATGCTGGTGAAAAAAGAGAAAAGGGTGCGTGGACATGGTAAAATCCTGAAATCCTAACACTAAGGTGCAAAAATAAAAGGTATAAAATGACGCAAAAATTGGACACATCAATCCACACCTGAGTTCGATGCAGAGCTATACCGCTCGTTGGAGAGCGAACGATGGGCATTCTTCGCGGATCTAGTGACTTTTCTGGTCGAAAGACGTCCAACCCTTTTCCCCCGGGCCCAAATGCCTAAAGGGAGGCGTCATAGCGTCATCTCGGTGGTCGTGACTATGTGTTTCGTCGGCCTTGTCTCCCCAAGTGGTTCCGAACCTTGTGATGGCGAGGTGGAAGCTGAGAGAAGGTTGAGGACCTAATTGCAATTCAGTATCTCAGATTGGGGTCCTTCTTGCAAAGTCTAGGGACTTATTTGTAATTTGTAGTGTCTTTTGGGTCCAACTGTAACCATAGTTGTAATATGTTTTTATGAATAAAGTTTCGGGATCCTTCAGGATCCCTCTCTCTGTTAAAAAAAAGCAATTTACCTTCTCTACATTCGAATCTGCATCTTATTAGTTCCTATCCTGGATCCCAACATGATGCTAAAGCTGAATGCCTACATATAGTGTAACACTCAGACCACATAGGTCTAGAGACGAGCACTAAACCATCATCTAAAAAATATGCAGATGGCAGCAAGGCCACACCAAAAAGACATTTTCTCCAAATCTATGGCTACTTTTAAAAGTATATTGAAAGTAGAGGGTATAACAAATAGTGATGATCACAACTTTTCACATTAGCTAGTCATTCTGTTTTCTCTGACTATTGATGCAGTGTAGGTATATTGTGAAGGAGCTACAGCAAACTCTATCAAGAAAATATCAATAAACTTATAATGATTTTAACCTAGATTAAGCTTAACCAGAAACTACGGGATTTCTAACAGAGGTAAGGGGCTGCTGCATGATTCATTCTCGTTAACAAATAAGCTAGCTTTGGTACCAAGGTTTTGCTTTATATATGCTATACGGTTCTACACAACACGTGACATGTGACTACTTAGAGAGCATTCCTATCCTCGGCCCGATGGTGTAAATAGCATCGTCGGAGGATGAGTGAAGGTAACTCTCTGTCGGATCTCGTGAGATTCGGTCGGTGCTGGTCTTCGCTGGATCCATTTGGATCCACTTTTTGTTTGTCTTCGTTTGTGTTGTTATAGGTTTGATCTTTACGATCTACAACTCTCTTCATTGGCGATGGTTGCTACTCTGGTGCACTGGTCCTTTGGGACCTTAACACGACGACTTCCCGACTGTCTACTACAAGTCTACAACAAGGTTTGCCCGGCTCCGGTGAGGGAAGGGCGATGACGGAGTCGCGCTTTCGACTTGCTCCAGTGCTTGTAATCGTCGCTAGGTGGTCCATATACCTGGTTGTAATTTTTATTACCTCTTGTGTTCTCTCTACTGTCATGATTGATAAATAGATTGATAATTTCTCTCACAAAAATAAATAAGAATAAAAATACAATTCACGGTAATGTTTGGAAGGAAAGGGTAATATTGTAGTAGTGTCCTAGTAGGACTCTTGTATCTTAGACCTCTTATATAATGTGGGGAGAAGCGTGCACAGTCAGACTCCGGGAATGTAGCCATATATTGATGAACCATGTTAACAAATCTATGCATCGTGCCTCGTGTAAGTGCTAGGTCCTTGAATGATCGACGACGTGTCTTGAATTATTCTAATAGCTCAGAGTCGCCGAGAAAGAAAGATTGACATGATATTGAACGAGGGTTCTAGCTAGTCATAGAGCACGGGACGAGAAAACGACCCCTGTGTCGCTCGTGTATGGCGACTCGGGGGATCTCGCGCCGCCGGCCTCTCAGTCCGCCATCGGACCTCCCATCTCGCCACCATCAGAGGCTGACCGCACGCAAAGGCTACACGGATGCCTAAGACGATGGTGGCAGGGCCCTCCGCTTTTCCATCGATGGAGCTTTCTCCTAGCCCAGCGGTCCTTCGATCTACATGGAACGGCGGGCGGTGGCTTCCGTGATGGTGTCCATGATGGCGTCTCCTTGCAGCGTATTGCATGTGAGCAACACGATCCGATTCGGATCCGCTCCTCCATTGATTGTCCGATTTCACTGCTCAGATATGGTCCGTCGGCATCCAAGGGAGTCCCGCGGTGGTTGGCCCTGCTGTTCTTCCACTAGTAGAAAATATGGCTTTGGTTCGGCCAGAAAAGAGCATTAATCCCGGTTATTATATGAACCGGGACTAATGTGAGTATTAGTCCCTGCTCAAGCGGCTAGCGCACCGTACATGCATTATTCACGTTTAGTCCCGGTTGGTGCCACGAACCGGGACTAAAGGGTGCGATGCCCATTAGTATCGGTTTGTGGCACGAACCGGTACTGATGGGGTTGAGGCATTAGTACCGGTTCGTGGCACCAATCGGTACTAAAGGTTAGACCTTTAGTACCGGTTGGTGCATGAACTGACCTATGTTAACCTTTAGTACCGGTTGGTGCCACGAACCGGTACTAATGGTGCAATTTTCAAATTCTACCCCCCGGTGTATCGCCTTTTCATTTTTGTAAAAAACAAAAGAAAATGATAAAAACTTCAAAAGTTAAAATCCTTCGAGATGTAGTTATGTTACTACATCTACTAGTTAGGAAAATTTAAAAACTTAAATTTGGACATGTTTTGCAAAAAGTGTAGGAAAAATGTAAAACGGCTATAACTTTTGCATACGACGTCAGAAAAAACGTATAATATATCAAAATGTTTAGCATAAAAATCCGCATCTGATTTTGACAGCCTATGGCCTGTTTACAAATCTTTAGAATCCTCAAATTCTAAAAGGAAAAAAAGTTATGCTCAAATTTTAGTTTTTTTGAATTTTCGTTAAATCTGGTCAAACTATGGTCAAACTACTTATTCAAGAAGTATTAGTGTTACTAAATAATTATTCAAGAATATTAGTGTTACTAAATAATTATTTCATTTTTTTTGAATTTTGGTCAAATTTGGTCAAACTATGGTCGGAGGATGGTCAAACAATGGTCAAACTACTCATTCAAGAAATATTAGTGTTACTAAATAATTATTGTTTTCTAGAACGATAGTTTAGTTTTAAACTCAAACAGTGAAATGTGTGACTTCATGCTCAAGCTAAACTCCTGAGGGTTAATAGGATTGACATCTTACTATTGTCAGGAAAACAACAAGTGCAGACTTGGAAACGAGGGAGAATAGAACCCGGAAGTTAAGCATGCTCAGGCTGGAGTAGTGAGAGGATGGGTGACCGTCTGGGAAGTTAGATGATTTGAAATGATGAGGGGTGATTAGATATTAGATGTCAAATTGAGCAGTGATGAGGGCTGATTAGAGTTTAAAATAATTCAAAAATTTGAAAATTCGGGAAAAAAATTCGAAAAAAATTTCAAAAAAAAATCATAAAATTTCCTTTAGTACCGGTACCAACCGGGACTAAAGGTGGACCTCCACGCAGCGGCCACGTGGAGGGCCTTTAGTCCCGGTTCGTATAAGAACCGGGACTAAACGAGGAGGGCTTTAATGCGACCCTTTAGTGCAGTTCGAACCGGGACTAAAGGCCCTTATGAACCGGGACAAATGGCCCTTTTTCTACTAATGTTCCTGCTCCAAAATTTTGATCTCCTTCTTGCCAGCCTCCTTGATGTGGACACCGACGGGTTCCAGTCTTCTTATCGGAGATCTCAGCTTGTGGCGCACGGCGTCACTGAATATCTAGATTGGAATCGATCCGGTCGGGCACGCCCTCACCTTCAGCCAGAGATGCTTTATGAGGGTGTGGCGCGAAGCTTCGCTGCCTTGCCGGTGCCATGGGACATGTCTAAGTATAGATTTACACGGCGTTGATAATGGTGAAGAAAGTCATGATGGATGTGATCAGAGACTTGTAATGACGGAGAGGAGTTTTGGTTGCGCTGAAGAATGGCGGCACCGTTTTTTCCTGTGTGTCGGGTGTTGAGCACTTGCAGCGGTGGCCTTGGCAGGAGGGGCGGCAACACATGTGGACAATATTTTTTGGTGTGCTTCTCTACTACTGAGCCGCGATCTCCAGGGTGAAAATCCAAGGCATGGCCTTCATTGGTTGTACCTGGCAATGGTCTTGCGAAGGTATTGTTTTTGGGATCTCGGACTCTCCCCAGGGCGAAGACTCAAGATCCTTGATTGGGCGACGACAACGCTTGTGCATTGTTTCCTTCTTCAAGGCGTCGCTTTCGAAGAACATCTTCTGTTGTCCGGGTGTTCCTCGAATACGCACGAGTGTGCGTATCATCTATTAAAGAAGGGAAGGGGGAAAGAGCCCCACTGCAGTGTCACAAGGTATGTTACAACACGTCCACACCTATCTCCACCCACATGCCTAAGTGACTACTCGATGTGTGTCCACCCTAATGCTACCTCCATGCCTCGGTGCGTCTCCTCATCGCTTCACAGCAGTCCCGCATCCCTCCATAGTGCGTATTCGCTAGCGATCTTCCGTATCAAGTCCCGTAAGCAAGGGGCCTTGCCATCAAACACGACACCATTCCGGTGCTTCCATACCTCCCAAAATACTAGTAAGCATACCGCGTGAACTAGCCTCGCTCTTTGCTTCGGTAGGCTGTCCAGTCCGCTGCGTGAGTACCATTAACGCTCCTCCGCACGTGGCTCTGCGTGCCCGATGTTCAGCGCGGGCAACACTCTCGCCCACACTTGTCGAGTGAGGATGCAATGCAGAAGCAGGTGATTTATCATTTCTTCGTGCTGGTCACATAGCGGGCAGGCAGCCTGGTGCGGTAATCCTCGTCGCGCCAGCCTGTCCGAGGTCCAACACCTGTCCTTGCCGGCCAGCCAGGAGAAGACTCTGCACCATAACGGTGCCTTCGATCCCCACGTGAGAATAGCAGTGGGCGACACCTGAAGCCCCCAGAACTTGGCCTGATATGCCGAACTAGCCGAGAACTGTCCCTCTTTGCTTCAGGTCCAAGTGACAACGTCGCTACCTTGCTCCTCAAATTGCGTGGCCATCACCGACGGCCAGAGCGACAATAATTGTTCCAATGAGTCCTGATCGATGGACGGCCTAAGATCCGGGTGTTGTCTTTGATGGTGTTTAGAGGGTTGTTGTTGCGAGTGTTTCATCACTGCGATGGGGTCTTTGTTTTTATTTTTCTCTCTTTTTTATTTTTGTTTTTGGCTGTGTGCATCCTTGATCTCTTCGATATCTTGTTGGTGCAGAGGCTGGGTGTAATTGATATCTTCGTGATATTAATATATTTCCCTTTATCAAAAATAGAGCAGGGCAATAAGGCCACGTTTCATCGATGGTAGTCTCCAGCGATGGAGGGGCAATGGATTAACCACATGTCCGGTGATCCCGTCAATTAAGATGGCCTGCTAGTTAAGATGGCAGCTGGAGAATCGAATACCAAGTTCTAAGCCTGGGGTAGGTCAACTCTCGGTGTTTGCGTCGCCATAACGATCCCAAAGATAGCATACTCCAACTCCCCAAGTGTGTTCCTATCTGTGTGCTTACACTACGTGGTCAAATTTCTGAACCTCGAGGGCGCGTTAAACCCTAGGTCGCCGCTGTTAGCTTTAAACCCTAGGAGTAGTGTTCAATAAATCTAGGTCAACCCTCTCCTTCGTCGTCTACCAGAAGATTAACTCTACTCGCCTAGCGGCTACAGCTAGTAGGAGCTAGTTGAAGCCTTTCTCAAACTGCATGCACCGACGACGACGAAGAGCGACGTCAGACGGCGGGTCAGAGCTGGGCTCATCTTCCGCATGCCAAGCTCATGTGCTTCTAGGAGTACTTAGTGTTAATGCAATTGATGCACCTTATTACGATTAGGTGAGTCACTAGTCATTTTCTGTTTGTAATTAATAGCAAGAGACATGCCTTACGTAGGAGTACGGTATGTTTTCGTTCTTTATTTTTATATAGATCCGCGGTGTTCATGATTGATAATGGCCAAGTAGCATTCATTAAGTGCAATGTACCTGTGATCCACGGCTTCCAGTTCATGCGTGCGTATCGAGTAAAGGCAACTCACGTTCTTAATTTCATGTGGTGGAGAGAAAACAATTTGTTAATCTCGATGCCAGTTGCCAGAGATGTAGTAATCTCAACGATGCGTCAGTACGTATCTTTAGACGCTTCTGCAGCTGACCAGTTCTCATCAACTAATTACCGATTAAGTAAATATATGTAGAGATTTGCTTGATTGATGCATGCATTTTAGTCAACCGTGCATGCTAACGTACGTGATTAGAGAACTTGCCATCGGATCACTAAGCCAGTTCACGACCCAAAGCGTGCGCGCCTTCCGCGTGTGAGATCCAACATTCATCATCCATCACCCATATATATAGCCACGCAACCCTGTGTGTTTTCAACACCCAACTCATCTCACACTCCACCGAGCTCACTCACAATGGCTGCTAGCACTAAGCTTGTAGCTCTTGGCTTTATTGTCCTCGTGAGCATTGGGTTCACCAATGCTTCGAGGATGCTGGCTAGCTCCTCTAGTGCTGGGGGTGGAGGCGGGGGAGGCGGAGGCGGTGGCAGCTCGTCGGGTGGGGCTGGTAGTGGATGGGGTGAAGGGTCCGGAGGAGGTGGTGGCTTGGGATATGGTGGTGAGAGTGGTGGAGATTCCAACAAGAATTATGTTGCCAAGGGAGCTGGGGGAGGAGGAGGAAACGGTGCTGGCGGTGGTTCTCAAGGCGGAGCCGGATCCGGTTCCGGCTCTGGTGGTGGAAACGGTGTTGGTTCGAGTGGATCAGCATCAGCCCCTAGTGGCAATGGGTACGCCAATGCTGATGGTCAGGGTGGGGGCAGTGGTGGAGGTGCTGGTGCAGATGGGTCAAGCGGATCTGGAGCCGGAGATGGTGCCGGTGAAGGATATGGTGATAGTGGCATAGCAACCGCACCAGCTCCTTCTGCTGGTGGTGCCAGCTACTCTGATGCCGGAGGTAGTGGTACTGGCGGCGGCGGTGGTGACGGAGGAAATGGAGGTGGTAATGGCGCTGGAGGTGGACAGGCAGCCAGCGATGACACTTCCGGAGGCAATGCTAGTGGAGGGGGTAGCGGAAATGGTGGTGGCCAAGGTGGAGGTGTAGCTCAAGGTCCAAGCATGGGAGTTGGTTCTGGTTCTGGCTTTGGGGGCGGGCATACTGGTAGCAGTGGCTCCTTTGGTCAAGGCTATGCCACCGGATTCGGTGGTGGAAAGGGTGGGGGCATGGGCGACAGCTACAACGGTGGGTCTGGCAACGGTGGAGGCAGCGGATCCGGAGGCGGTAGAGGCGGATACCACTAAATTTCAATTTCGAAAAAGCAAGAATCGGAGCCCAACACCACTTCTAGTCTCTTTGTTTCACAATATTCCACATCATTTGTGTTTCTCTTCATTCATAGGGTTTTTACTAGGCGCCTCCTAATAAAGGGCTCCATGATTCTAGTGGAAGTACTAAATAGTTTTGTGGAGCAATCTACCAACATGTAATCGCTACCTATGAATATCTTATGTTATGATTTCTTATATGTTTCTTTGTTTGTGTGAGTACTGGATTACTCCTTCGAACCAATGTCTTATATCTTATATATACATGTAGGGTTGCGCTATTCGTCACCCTCGGTAAGGAATTCTTATTTCTTACACCAGCCATCTCACACGGTCACAACTCAAAACATAAGAAACAAAAGCATGTGGGGTAAATTTACGGGAGCGCCTATACAGCGTGGTACGCGCCGGCAGCCACAAGAACGCGTACCCCTCCCTATCCCCCCCTCCCCCCCCCCACCGCTCCCTCATTGGCCGGCCCATGTGCGGGGCGGGGAGCCCCTTATTTTTTTGCCTTTTATTTTTCTGTTTTCAGCTTTATTTTATTTCTAAAAATAATTTAGGATTTCAGAAAAAGATGCAAAATGTCCAATTGTTCGTGAATTAAAAAATTGCTCACAATTTGAAATTTATTCAGGAAATGATAAATTCTCACGCATTCAAAAAATGTTCGCAATTTCAAAAATAATGTTCATCTATTCAATTTTTTTTTTGCAATTTCAAAAAATGTTCATGAATTTCTAGAAAATGTTCACAATATTCAAAAAAAAATTCAAGAATTTTGAACAATGTTCACAAAATTTAAAAAATGTTCGCTATTTCAAGAACTATTAAGGAACTAAAAATATGTTCGTCAGGAACAAAAAATGTTCCTGAATTTCAAAAATTGTTCAAAAATTTCAAAAAATGTTCACCGTTTACAGAAAATGTACACAATTTCAAGGAATGTACACAATATTTAGTTAAGTTGACTACATATGAGATTTCCACAACATATAATAGATGTGGTTACCCCAGTTTCCATTCCAGTGCATTAAAAATTGGATATCATGGCTAAATCAACGTAAGAGATGACTGACATCTGAAGTACTACAAAACTTGTTATGTAGCCAGATCGGAATTTCTCGTCATAGTATTTTCAATACTGAAATGGTGATAGCAGTATCCAGCTTCAAACCCGAAATCCAACTCGGTGCCCAGGCTCATCTGCTCCCGCTTAGAAAAAAAACAAAATAAATACTAGAAATAATTATTTTTTAGGGTGGTAGATAATTTGATCGTGAGGTCCGCTCTAAATTTCAACTCATTCGGACATCTGAGCAGCTCTCGGCGAAAAATACAAATCGGGTCAGAACAGTGCGTGAACAATAAACATTTTTACAGAAACCAATTTTGTCTTTTTTATCGAGAGCAGCTCAGATGTTCAAATGCCTTAAAAATTGGAGTGCACCTCACGCATCAAATTATCTGCCACCCAAAAAAATTTAGAATTTTTTTAGTATTTGTTTTAATTTTTTTTCTGAGAGGGGTGCAGATGAGCCCAGGAGCAGAAACTCCGCGTCCGCTTCAAACTTGCTTTCATATGCAATGTATACTGTTCTTTTTTCACTGCACATTTAGCAAGTTCGACCAAGATTGGGATTGCAGCAACCTATAGCAGATGAGCTTAGCCAAAATCTTTCAAATACAGTGGCTTAAGTCAATAAATTTACACGAGGTTATTCAGGCTTGAGCTCACCTCATACGACATCAGGCTACAAGGTAAACAGAAACAACAATGAAAATCCATAATTTGTCAGCTCCTTCTCGTGCATTTAAACTGCCAGTTGGCAACATACAAAGTGTATTAAAGAGCACAAAACCGTTTTCCAATGAATATGCGTGGAAGTATTGTATAAATTGTAGGGCTCAAACACAAAATTGGACTCTGCCTCAGAGGTTTATTCTCTCATGTTAGCACTTGAGACAGGCCTTTTCTCGACGTCTCTCGCGTTGCTCTCGCGGGCGGCGTCGGGGGAACCCTAGCCTCCACCCCGCGGCCGCCCCCTACACCCTCCCCTCCCCTCGCCGCCACCAGAAGGCGCCGTCGGGCGAATTGAGCGTCGTCGGCGGCGGGGCCCCTCTCCCCCTCCCAGCGTATGGCTGCAGGGCGAGATGCGGCGGCGTGGCGCTGATGCGGGGCGGGCGCATTGCGCGCCGCGGCAGCCAGACGGCGGCGCCGACGACCAGGCCATGGAGGCTGCTCGTGGGGTTGGCTCCGGGGTGGCAGCACGGGCACGGATCCAGCGCAGATATGTTCCTGCGGGCGCGGTCTCGGCCTCCCCTGGTTGGCCAGCGGGTCTCAGTGGGGGCTTCTCCTTGCTGTGATCTGGCAGCGGCGGCCTGGATCATCTAGATCCCGACAGGGATGGCGGCAGTCTGTGCATGAGAGATGGAGGTTCTTCAAACAGACTTGGGTGAAAACCTGTTATCGGCTATTGCCAAGGCCGACGATGGTGGCGCTATCTGCGTCATTCCCTTCCGGAAGGTATCGTCGTGGAGAAGTTCAAGGCCACTCTTTGCTACCTCCGGGGAAAACCCTAGATCAGTAGATCGGATGACGACGTCTCTCTGGTGTCGTTTCCCTCTTAGGGGCGTCATTCTTGGAGGTGCACACGGGCTCGAGGGACCGGGGGACGACCTCTATGGTGGAGCCATGCTTCATCTTACACATTGATGGCGGCGGATCTTGGTGGCATGGCACTGTGGAGACTCGACGTCCGATGCGCAGAGATTCGCTCGCGCGAGAGGAGGATGTTGTCTGGCTCATGGTGGCGTCGATGGCAGAGAAGCCTGGCAAGGTCGTTACGTTAGTTTGCTCTGAAGATGGATTGCTGGAAGATGGCGGCGACGACACATGAAAGTGCGTCGGATCGGTTTGTGCCCCAAACCCAGGATGTGGCTTGGTTGGGGCCTCTAGATTTAGATGTTAGGAGTTTGTACGATGTATGTTTGTTATTAGGCTCGGACTATCGGCACCCCTTCATCATGTGGATAGGAGTAGCAACAGATGTTGCTAAGATGGTGGTTTTCAGACTATCAGCTGTACTACTTTGTAAAGTCTTTGTGAATAATCAATAAAATGACTGCATGCATCGCCCAAAGGCCCAAACATAATAAATGTGTGCTATCAAATAGAAAAAAAATCCTCCAGGTGGGTAGATATTTTTGAGATTGCGAGGGAAGCCTCGTGGAGCCTAATACTTCTCCAACGTATATATAATTTATGAAATATTCATGCTATGTTTGCAATAATTTTATATGATTTTGGTGCACTTTTATATGAATTTTATATGATTTTCATGGACTAACATATTAACCTAGTGCTCAATGCCAGTTGCTGTTTTCTGCATGTTTTTGGTTTTCCAGAAAATCCATACCAGACGAAGTCCAAACGCGACGAAATTTTTTGATGATTTTTTTGGAACATAAGAGACCCCTGAAGCTTTGTGGGAGGACCAGAAGACCCACAAGGCGGTGACTGAAGGAAATATGCCCTAGAGGTAATAATAAAGTTATTATTTATTTCCTTATATCATGATAAATGTTTATTATTCATGCTAGAGTTGTATTAACCGTAAACATAAACTTGTGTGAATACATAGACAAACAGAGTGTCACTAGTATGCCTCTACTTGACTAGCTCGTTGATCAAAGATGGTTATATTTCCTAACCATTGACACGAGTTGTCATTTGATTAACGAGATCACATCATTAGAAGAATGATGTGATTGACTTGACCCATTCCGTTAGCTTAGCACACAATCGTTTAGTATTCTGCTATTGCTTTCTTCATGACTTATACATGTTCCTATGACTATGAGATTATGCAACTCCCGTTTACCGGAGGAACACTTTGTGTGCTACCAAACATCATAACGTAACTGGATGATTATAAAGGTGCTCTACAGGTGTCTCCAAAGGTACTTGTTGGGTTGGCGTATTTCGAGATTAGGATTTGTCACTCCGATTGTCGGAGAGGTATCTCTTGGCCCACTCGGATGCACATCACTATAAGCCTTGCAAGCATTGTAACTAATGAGTTAGTTGCGGGATGATGTATTACGGAACGAGTAAACAGACTTGCCGGTAACGAGATTGAACTAGGTATTGAGATATCGACGATCAAATCTCAGGCAAGGAACGTACCGATGACAAAGGGAACAACGTATGTTATTATGCGGTTTGTCCGATAAAGATCTTCGTAGAATATGTGGGAGCCAATATGAGCATCCAGGTTCCGCTATTGGTTATTGACCGGAGACGTGTCTCGGTCATGTCTACATAGTTCTCGAACCCGTAGGGTCCGCACGCTTAAAGTTTGATGACGGTTATATTATGAGTTTATGTGTTTTGATGTATCGAAGATAGTTCGGAGTTCCGGATGTGATCATGGACATGACGAGGAGTCTCGAAATGGTCGAGACGTAAAGATCGATATATTGGAGGACTATGTTTGGACACTGGAAAGGTTCCAGAAGGTTTCAGACATTTATCGGAGTACCCCCTCCCCTTGAGTCCGAATAGGACAAGGAAGGGGGGGGGGGCGCCCCCCTTGCCTTTCCCCTCTCCCACTCCTTCCTTCCCCCTCCTCCTTGGACTAGGAAAGGGAGGAGCAAACCTACTTGGAGTAGGTTTCCCCCTCCTAGGGCGTGCCACCCCTTGGCCGTCCCTCTCCTCCTCCCCCCTTTATATACGGAGGAGGGGGGCACCCCATAGACACAACAATTGATATCTTGATCTCTTAGCCGTGTGTGGTGCCCCCTCCACCATAATGCACCTCAATAATATTGTAGCGGTGCTTAGGCGAAGCCCTGCGCCGGTAGAACATCATCATCGTCACCACGCCGTCGTGCTGACGAAACTCTCCCTCAACACTCAGCTAGATCGGAGTTCGAGGGACGTCATCGAGCTGAACGTGTGCTGAACTCGGAGGCGCCGTGCGTTCGGTACTTGATTGGTCGGATCATGAAGACGTACGACTACATCAACCGCGTTGTGCTAACGCTTCCGCTTTCGGTCTATGAGAGTACGTGGACAACACTCTCCCCTCTCGTTACTATGCATCACCATGGTCATGTGTGTGCGTAGGAATTTTTTTTGAAATTACTACGTTCCTCAACAGTGGCATCCGAGCCAGGTTTTATGCGTAGATGTTATTTGCACGAGTAGAACACAAGTGAGTTGTGGGCGATACAAGTCATATTGGTTACCAGCATGTCATACTTTGGTTTGGCGGTATTGTTGGATGAAGCGGGCCGGACCGACATTACGCGTACGCTTACGCGAGACTGGTTCTACCGACGTGCTTTGCACACATGTGGCTGGCGGGTGTCATTTTCTCCAACTTTAGTTGAACCGAGTGTGGCTACGCCCGATCCTTGAGAAGGTTAAAACAACACTAACTTGATGAACTATCGTTATGGTTTTGATGCGTAGGTAAGAACGGTTCTTGCTCAGCCCGTAGCAGCCACGTAAAACTTGCAACAACAAAGTATAGGACGTCTAACTTGTTTTTATGGGGCATGTTGTGATGTGATATGGTCAAGGCATGATGCTATATTTTATTGTATGAGATGATCATGTTTTGTAACCGAGTTATCGGGAACTGCCAGGAGCCATATGGTTGTCGCTTTATTGTATGCGATGCAATCGCTCTGTAATGCTTTACTTTATCACTAAGCGGTAGCGATAGTCGTAGAAGCATAAGTTGGCGAGACGACAACGATGCTACGATGGAGATCAAGGTGTCGCTACCGGTGACGATGGTGACCATGACGGTGCTTCGAAGATGGAGATCACAAGCACAAGATGATGATGGCCATATCATATCACTTATATTGATTGCATGTGATGTTTATCTTTTATGCATCTTATCTTGCTTTGATTGATGGTAGCATTATAAGATGATCTCTCACTAAATTATCAAGGTATAAGTGTTCTCCTGAGTATGCACCGCTATGCGAAAGTTCTTCGTCTTTGAGACACCACGTGATGATCGGGTGTGATAGGCTCTATGTTCAAATACAACGGGTGCAAAACAGTTGCACACGCGGAATACTCAGGTTAAACTTGACAAGCCTAGCATATAACAGATATGGCCTCGGAACACAGAGACCGAAAGGTCGAGCGTGAATCATATAGTAGATATGATCAACATAGTGATGTTCACCATTGAAACTACTCCATCTCACGTGATGATCGGACATGGTTTTGTTGATATGGATCACGTGATCAATTAGAATATTAGAGGGATGTCTATCTAAGAGGGAGTTCTTAAGTAATATGATTAATTGCACTTAAATTTATCATGAACTTAGTACCTGATAGTATCTTGCTTGTCTATGTTGTTGTAGATAAATGGTCCGTGCTGTTGTTCCGTTGAATTTTAATTCGTTCCTTGAGAAAGCAAAGTTGAAAGATGATGGTAGCAATTACACGGACTGGGTCCGTAACTTGAGGATTATCCTCATTGCTGCACAGAAGAATTACATCCTGGAAGCGCCGCTAGGTGCCAAACCTGCTGCAGGAGCAACACCAGATGTTATGAACTTCTGGCAGCGCAAAGCTGATGACTACTCGATAGTTCAGTGTGCCGTGCTTTACGGCTTAGAACCAGGACTTCAACGACGTTTTGAACGTCATGGAGCATATGAGATGTTCCAGGAGTTGAAGTTAATATTTCAAGCAAATGCCCGAATTGAGAGATATGAAGTCTCCAATAAGTTCTACAGCTATAAGATGGAGGAGAATAGTTCTGTCAGTGAGCATATACTCAGAATGTCTGGGTATAACAATCACTTGATTCAACTGGGAGTTAATCTTCCGGATGATAGCGTCATTGACAGAATTCTTCAATCACTGCCACCAAGCTACAAAAGCTTCGTGATGAACTATAACATGCAAGGGATGGATAAGACAATTCCCGAGCTCTTTGCAATGCTAAAGGCTGCGGAGGTAGAAATCAAGAAGGAGCATCAAGTGTTGATTGTCAACAAGACCACCATTTTCAAGAAAAAGGGCAAAGGGAAGAAGAAGGAGAACTTGAAGAAGAACAACAAACAAGTTGCTGCTCAGGAGAAGAAACCCAAGTCTCGACCTAAGCCTGAGACTGAGTGCTTCTACTGCAAACAGACTGGTCACTGAAAGCGGAACTGCCCCAAGTATTTGGCGGATAAGAAGGATGGCAAGGTGAACAAAGGTATATGTGATATACATGTTATTGATGTGTACCTTACTAATGCTCGCAGTAGCACCTGGGTATTTGATATTGGTTCTGTTGCTAATATTTGCAACTCGAAACAGGGACTACGGATTAAGCAAAGATTGGCTAAGGATGAGGTGACGATGCGCGTGCGAAATGGTTTCAAAGTCGATATGATCGCGGTCGGCACGCTACCTCTACATCTACCTGCGGGATTAATTTTTAACCTGAATAATTGTTACTTGGTGCCAGCGTTGAGCATGAACATTATATCTGGATCTTGTTTGATGCGAGACGGTTATTCATTTAAATCAGAGAATAATGGTTGTTCTATTTATATGAGTAATATCTTTTATGGTCATGCACCCTTGAAGAGTGGTCTATTTTTGTTGAATTTTCATAGTAGTGATACACATCTATAATACCTAAATAGTTCATCCCCACTATTATATTTCTCTTGACATGCAGGCTATCCACATCATTATCCATTCATATGCAGCCACGTCACCTATGATCCCATATAATTTTAACCCCTCTGTCCTCCACATAATCCTCATTTGCTCTACTACCCGACGCTTTAAATTTGTCACCGCCTCCACTTCCACTCGATTTGTTATGGCAGGGTCGTACGCCGTCTCTTTAGTTCTCTTCGTCTCCTCCAATTCCACCCACACAATCAGATCAAAAGCCACTTGCGGCGGGTATACAGCTAGGAGGGCGGCAACACCAGATACAGCTGAGACGCCAACTATAAATCCATTCCGTCCACCCGTCGATCCATCTGTCGGAATCGATACATATTATTTTCCTCGAAGATCATTGTCAATGGAGTCCCTGGGCCCTGGCCATTAGTCCCCGCGAGACGGTGTTGTTGTACGCATATGCGCTGTTGGTCCCATCCGTCGTCATGGAGGAGCGCTGGAGCGTGGTGTGCGTGCGTCGCCGTTCTAGCCGCGTGGGCCGTGGTGGTGCTGGTGGTGGCCAGCGCGCTGGATGGGTCCGGCAGGGTGTAGAGGCTCGTGGGCGGCGATGTGGTGGCGGACATGCCGCCGCCCACCGCTGTCGGAGACGGCGCAGGGCCGATGCAGGGATGCCGGCGTGTCGGAGAAGACCTCCGGTGCAGTGCACGAGATGAGGTTCCTCGGCGCTGGTGTGGACGCCGACGGGTTCCCCTGGAGCAAAGCTATGCTCTACTGGCAGCGCACAGACTTCCATTTCTCCAGCCCAAGAAAAACTGTATGAACGGTACGTGCATGATCCATCAATTCGTCCAACCATTAATCCCTTTTGATTGCAGGGGGCATTGTACTGATTTTTCTCTTTTGATTACAGTTGCAGGAAAGTGAGGCCACGAGCCCACGACCAGGAGGCAGGAGCTAGGCGACGGTGGACTTTTCTCTTTGTTAGATCCGTCTCTCTCTCTCCATAAATTTCTATGTCTCCTATGTGTTAACTTTCTCTGTGTTAATTCTCGATGAAGAATCAAACAAAGTTCTAGCAAACTTTGGGCTAGACATTGCTCTACATGATACTTATTATGTGATTGTACATTTCCATTATGTACTTTCTATGGGAGCCGTTTTTGCTTTATTTGCTGGATTTTACTATTGGATGGGTAAAATTTTTGGTCGGACATATTCTGAAACTTTAGGCCAAATCCATTTTTGGTCGATACAGGAAAATGAGCTATTAGTAGAAACTACCTTGAATTGCCGTGAACCATCAGAGAGTAACCGCGCACCCGAGGTGTTCAAAGCCCCTTAGCAATGGGATTGTGAATCCCAGACTATGAATGAATGCAACGGGTTCAGTAGGTATGTGTGAGTATATCCTACAGCTTCTTCCAATCTATGTAATCGAGCTATTTTTGGCACTCTAAAAGCGATTATTATAACCAGTTGCGTAATAACAATTTGTGGCAAAATATTTGTTTATTACAAAGGGTGGTAACCTCACCATCTCATAACGAAGAGGTCATATCAATAAATTATCCATCTTTTATCCTTCCCATCAAATACAAAGTTGGCTACCTATAACCACTTCTTATCCTCTCAACAAGTCAAAAAATGGCTATTCCTAGCCGTCAGTTCGGGATACCCATGGCCACCAAAATCTATCCTGCACAAATATTCATATACCAATTATCGCCTTAGAAACACCTAATGGTCCTGCAGCAACGCGCGGGGTATTATCTAGTATTCATAATATTGAAGCCAAAAGATGCAGAATTGATAATGATAGTGCAACTTATTTGTGGCACTGCCGTTTAGGTCATATTGGTGTAAATCGCATGAAGAAACTCCATACTGATGGACTTTTGGAAGCACTTGATTATGAATCACTTGGTACTTGCGAACCATGCCTCATGGGCAAGATGACTAAAACGCCGTTCTCCGAAATTATGGAGCGAGCAACAGATTTGTTGGAAATCATACATACAAATGTATGTGGTCCAATGAATGTTGAGGCTCGCGGCGGGTATCGTTATTTTCTCACCTTCACAGATGATTTAAGCAGATATGGGTACATCTACTTAATAAAACATAAGTCTGAAACATTTGAAAAGTTCAAAGAATTTCAGAGTGAAGTTGAAAATCGTCGTAACAATAAAATAAAGTTTCTACGATCTGATCGTGGAGGAGAATATTTGAGTTATGAGTTTGGTCTTCATTTGAAACAATGCGGAATAGTTTCGCAACTCACGCCACCCGGAACACCACAACGTAATGGTGTGTCCGAACGTCGTAATCGTACTTTACTAGATATGGTGCGATCTATGATGTCTCTTACTGATTTACCGCTATCATTTTGGGGTTATGCTTTAGAGACGGCTGCATTCACGTTAAATAGGGCACCATCAAAATCCGTTGAGACGACGCCTTATGAACTGTGGTTTGGCAAGAAACCAAAGTTGTCGTTTCTTAAAGTTTGGGGCTGCGATGCTTATTTGAAAAAACTTCAACCTGATAAGCTCGAACCCAAATCGGAGAAATGTGACTTCATAGGATACCCAAAGGAAACTGTTGGGTACACCTTCTATCACAGATCTGAAGGCAAGACTTTTGTTGCTAAATTTGGATCCTCTCTACAGAAGGAGTTTCTCTCAAAAGAAGTGAGTGGGAGGAAAGTAGAACTTGATGAGGTAACTATACCTGCTCCCTTATTGGAAAGTAGTTCATCACAGAAACCGATTCCTATGACATCTACACCAATTAATGAGGAAGTTAATGATGATGATCATGAAACTACAGATCAAGTTGTTACTGAACCTCATAGATCAACCAGAGTAAGATCCGCACCCGAGTGGTATGGTAATCTTGTTCTGGAGATTATGTTATTAAACCATGACGAACCTACGAACTATGAAGAAGCGATGGTGAGCCCAGATTCCGCAAAATGGCTTGAGGCCATGAAATCTGAGATGGGATCCACGTATGAGAACAAAGTGTGGACTTTGGTTGACTTGCCCGATGATCGGCAAGCCATTGAGAATAAATGGATCTTCAAGAAGAAGACTGACGCTGACGGTAATGTTACTGTCTATAAAGCTCGACTTGTTGCAAAAGGTTTTCGACAAGTTCAAGGGATTGACTACGATGAGACTTTCTCACCCATAGCGATGCTTAAGTCCATCCGAATCATGTAGCAATTGCCGCATTTTATGATTATAAAATTTGAAAAATGGATGTAAAAACTGCATTCCTGAATGGATTTCTGGAAGAAGAGTTGTATATGATGCAACCAGAAGGTTTTGTCGATCCAAAGGGAGCTAACAAAGTGTGCAAGCTCCAGTGATCCATTTATGGACTGGTGCAAGCCTCTCGGTGTTGGAATAAACGCTTTGATAGTGTGATCAAAGCATTTGGTTTTATACAGACTTTTGGATAAGCCTGTATTTACAAGAAAGTGAGTGGGAGCTCTGTAGCATTTCTGATATTATATGTGGACAACATATTGCTGATTGGAAATGATATAGAATTTCTGGATAGCATAAAGGGATACTTGAATAAGAGTTTTTCAATGAAAGACCTCGGAGAAGCTGTTTATATATTGGGCATCAAGATCTATAGAGATAGATCAAGACACTTAATTGGACTTTCACAAAGCACATACCTTGACAAAGTTTTGAAAAAGTTCAAAATGGATCAAGCAAAGAAAGGGTTCTTGCCTGCGTTACAAGGTGTGAAGTTGAGTAAGACTCAATGTCCGACCACTGCAGAAGATAGAGAGAAGATGAAAAATGTTCCCTATGCTTCAGCCATAGGCTCTATCATGTATGCAATGCTGTGTACCAGACCTGATGTGTGCCTTGCTATAAGTTTAGCAGGGAGGTACCAAAGTAATCCAGGAGTGGATCACTGGACAGCGGTCAAGAACATCCTGAAATACCTGAAAATGACTAAGGATATGTTTCTTGTTTATGGAGGTGACAAAGAGCTAGTGGTAAATGGTTACGTCGATGAAAGCTTTGACACTGATCCGGACGATTCTAAATCGCAAACCGGATATGTGTTTACATTGAACAGTGGAGCTGTCAGTTGGTGCAGTTCTAAACAAAGCGTTGTGGCAGGATCTACGTGTGAAGCGGAGTACATAGCTGCTTCGGAAGTAGAAAACGAAGGAGTCTGGATGAAGGACTTCATATCCGATCCAGGTGTCATACCTAGTGCATCGGGTCCAATGAATCTTTTGGGACAAACTGGTGCAATTACCTTGGCAAAGGAATCCAGATTTCACAAGAGAACCAAGCACATCAAGAGACGCTTCAACTCCATCCGGGATCTAGTCCAGGTGGGAGACATAGAAATTTGCAAGATACATACGGATCTGAATGTTGCAAACCCGTTAACTAAGCCTCTTCCACGAGCAAAACATGATCAGCACCAAGGCTCCATGGGTGTTAGAATCATTACTGTGTAATCTAGATTATTGACTAGTGCAAGTGGGAGACTGAAGGAAATATGCCCTAGAGGCAATAATAAAGTTATTATTTATTTCCTTATATCATGATAAATGTTTATTATTCATGATAGAATTGTATTAACCGGAAACATAATACTTGTGTGAATACATAGACAAACAGAGTGTCACTAGTATGCCTCTACTTGACTAGCTCGTTGATCAAAGATGGTTATGTTTCCTAACCATTGACATGAGTTGTCATTTGATTAACGGGATCACATCATTAGAAGAATGATGTGATTGACTTGACCCATTTCGTTAGCTTAGCACACGATCGTTTAGTATTCTGCTATTGCTTTCTTCATGACTTATACATGTTCCTATGACTATGAGATTATGCAACTCCCGTTTACCGGAGGAACACTTTGTGTGCTACCAAATGTCACAACGTAACTGGGTGATTATAAAGATGCTCTACAGGTGTCTCCAAAGGTACTTGTTGGGTTGGCGTATTTCGAGATTAGGATTTGTCACTCCGATTGTTGGAGAGGTATCTCTGGGCCCACTCGGTAATGCACATCACTATAAGCCTTGCAAGCATTGTAACTAATGAGTTAGTTGCGGGATGATGTATTACGGAACGAGTAAAGAGACTTGCCGGTAACGAGATTGAACTAGGTATTGAGATACCGACGATCAAATCTCGGGCAAGTAACATACCAATGACAAAGGGAACAACGTATGTTGTTATGCGGTTTGACCGACAAAGATCTTCGTAGAATATGTGGGAGCCAGTATGAGCATCCAGGTTCTGCTATTGGTTATTGAACAGAGACGTGTCTCGGTCATGTCTACATAGTTCTCGAACCCGTAGGGTCCGCACGTTTAAAGTTTGATGACGGTTATATTATGAGTTTATGTGTTTTGATGTACTGAAGATAGTTTGGAGTCCCGGATGTGATCATGGACACGACGAGGAGTCTCGAAATGGTCGATACGCAAAGATCGATATATTGGAGGACTATGTTTGGACACTGGGAAGGTTCCGGAAGGTTACAGACATTCATCGGAGTACCGCGGGTTACCGGAACCCCCTGGGAACTAATGGGCCTTGTTGGGCCCTAGTGGAGAGAGAGAGGGGCCGGCCAGGGCAAGAGGCGCGCCCCCTCCCCTTGAGTCCGAATAGGTCAAGGAGGGGGGCCCATTGCCTTTCCCCTCTCCCACTCCTTCCTTCCCCCTCCTCCTTGGACTAGGAAAGGGAGGGGCAAACCTACTTGGAGTAGGTTTCCCCCTCCTAGGGCGCGCCACCCCCTTGGCCGGCCCTCTCCTCCTCCCCCCTTTATATACGGAGGAGGGGGCGCCCCATAGACACAACAATTGATCTCTTGATCTCTTAGCCATGTGCGGTGCCCCCCTCCACCATAATCCAGCTCGATAATATCATAGCGGTGCTTAGGCGAAGCCCTGCGTCGGTAGAACATCATCATCTTCACCACGCCGTCGTGCTGACGAAACTCTCCCTCAACACTCGGCTGGATCGGAGTTCGAGGGACGTCATCGAGCTGAATGTGTGCTGAACTCGGAGGTGTCGTGCGTTCGGTACTTGATCAGTCGGATCGTGAAGACGTACGACTACATCAACCGCGTTGTGCTAACGCTTCCGCTTTCGGTCTACGACGGTACGTGGACAACACTCTCCCCTCTTGTTGCTATGCATCACCATGATCATGTGTGTGCGTAGGATTTTTTTTGAAATTACTACGTTCCCCAACAGCTACAAGGAAACCCGGCGCACCGGGGGGGGGGGAGGGTAGCCATGTGATGTTTCCTTGTGGGCCCCTTGTAACTCCTTTTCGTGTGATTCCAACGGTGAAAATTCTTATAATTAAATAGAGAAACCCCTAGAAATAAACCTAGTACTTTGACTCCGCCGCCGCAAGCCTCTGTACCAAGGCGATCCCATCTGGAGGCCTTTTTCGGCACCTTGCTAAAGAGGGAAATCATCACCATAGGCTATCTTCATTATCCCGGCGGTCTCCATGCCGGAGAGGGAGTAGTTCACCCTCGAGGCTGAGGGTATGTACTAGTAGCTATGTGTTTGATCTCTCTCTCTCTCTCTCTCTCTCTCTCTCTCTCTCTCTTGTTCTTGATTTGGCACGATCTTGATGTACCGCGAGCTTTGTTAATATAGTTGGATCATATGATGTTCTTCCATTTCTATCTTTGATGAATTGAGTCGTGCTCTTTGAGGTTTCGTTATGTTGGATTGAATATTGGACTTGAGATCACTTGATTTATGTCTAGCATGTGGATACCCGTGGTGACAATGGGGTGTTGTATTGAGTCACTTGATATATGTTTTTTTAATCAACTTGCAGATTCCTGTAGTGACATTGGGGTGATCTAGACACATAGGTTGATACACGTTTTCGTCCTACGTTCTCCGATAGAAACTTTGGAGTGATTCTTTGTCGCACGTTGAGGGATTGTTATATGATTCAATTATGTTAGCACTGTTGAGAGATTTCACCAGTGAAAGTATGAACCCTAAGCCTTGTTTCTAAGCATTGAAATACCATCTGTGCTCATTTTTGTTACTTTCTACCTTGATGTTTTTATCGTTTCAAATTACAAAAACCTATATGTACTATCCATACTACAGTTGTATCACCATCTCTTTGTCGAACTAGTGCACCTATACAATATACCGTTGTATTGAGTGTGTTGGGAACACAAAAGATTTCTTGTATTTGATTGCAGGGTTGTTTGAGAGAGACCATCTTCATCCTATGCCTCCCACGAATTGATAAATCTTAGGGCATCCACTCGAGGGAAATTTGTTGTTGTCCTACAAAACTCTGCGCTTGGAGGCCCAACAGAGGCTACATGAATAAAGTTGCGTAGTAGACATCAAACTCTTTTTTGGCGCCATTACCAGGGAGGTGAGTTCTTGAAGGTATATCTTTAGATCTTGCAATGGAATCATTTTGTTTCTTGTTTATTCACTAGTTTGGGTTTATAAAAAAGAAAACTACAAAAAATAGAAATGAAGTTATATCAAGTTCTTTATCTTTATGACATCTTTCTCGAAAATGACGGATCAGAAGATTATGCTAAAGTGTTAGAAGAAGAATTCAATAAAATGTTTGGCATAAAATCTTTGAATGATAAGCACGATTGCAATGTTGTTAGTATGCTTTCTATGAATATCCATGATGCTAATGATATGCAAAGCCATAAGCATGAGGATGCTATATTTGATGAAGATGATATTTTTAGTTCCCCAAGTTTTGATTAGCTAATTTATTATGATGATTGCATGCCTCCTATTTATGATGATTACAATGATGAAAGTGGGTTTGGAAGAGTGTTAACTCTAGGAAGCAATGATCCCACTATTTTGGAGGGTGTTGAATCTAATTGTAATAATTATGAAAGTCGATTTGGAGAGGTCATGACTTTATTTAATGATGATTTCACTATTTTGGGAGAGGTTTCAATTGATTTTGACTACAAAGTTGCTATCTATGATGATTATCGTGATGACATGTATGCTATTTTAATTTTAAATTGGATTATGCCAATCAAGTATCACATGATAGTTAGTTCACTGAATTTGCTCCCACCACTATTGATGAGAAGAAATTTTCTTATGTGGAGAGTAATAAAAATTTTGTGCTTGCTGATGGTGAAAAGAATGCTTTATGTGATAGTTATATTGTTGAGTTTTCTAATGATGCTACTGAAAATTATTATGAGAGAGTAAGATATGCTTATATATATTTCAACAACATCAAGTTTCCTCGCTTTATGTTGAAAGTTTTGAAGTCGTTTTTCCTTCCCGTGCTAGTTGATTCTTGGTCCCAGAAATTGTTTGCTCACAAAATCCCTATGCATAGGAGTGTTAGGCTTAAAATGCTTTCCATACGATTGATGATCCTCTCTTGCATGTTGCAATTACTATTCTTATGTGAACATCATTAAAATCATCATGCCTAGCTAAAAAATGCACTAAAGAAAGGGATTTTTATTTCCGTGCCCCTGGTTCGTTAGTTCTACTCATTCATCCCCACATTCTTAACTTTTGCTCAATTTTCCCCACTCCCTTGCCCGAAACCCTCAGAACTGGTCACAGCGGACGTTGCCGTCGGGTCAATGGCTTGACCGTTAACTCTGACTAGTGGGGCTGCGTAGGGCGGAGTCCACATATTGACCGTTACGTGGTAACAGTGGGGCGGAAGCGGCGATCCGTAACTGAATCAGATCCAGTCGCTGCCACGCCGCCCCTCCGCCGCCATCGTGTCGCCTCTGCCGCCGTCATGCCGCCTCTGCCGCCGTCGTGCCACCTCCGCCGCACTCTTGCCGCCTCCGCCGCAGTCGTGCCGCCTCCGCCGCATCTACCCTCTCTCCCCATCTAGGATTAGGAAGCGATGTCGGGGGGGGGGCACCCCGTCCGGCCCATCGACCGTGGAGATGATTGGGTCGAATCAGAGGCTGATAATTCATGGATTCCACCTGGGTAAGCATCGTTTTCCTCTCAAATTGATTAGGAGATCCGTAAATTAGGCTGTATTTGACTACCGTTGGCGTGAATCAGCGCAATTTATCTGAAAATTTTCGGCCTAACTGCGCCCTTTATCTTATTTCAATCAAATAGGGTTGATCATGCACTTGCTTTTCAGCTGGCGGTTAGAATGGAAACTAGCGAGCTACGTGGAACTAAACCGTGTGTGATTTCTGGATTTTTCTATCCTAAAGTGGTAGAAACCAGCGTTTCGTTCAGAGATTTCCACGAGGAACTCTATTGTGAGTATCCGTGGAGCCTTGCCAATGCTGTTGAACTGAGATATTCCGACAGTACCAAGCAGAGATTTGTCCCATTAACTTGTGATGAGCATCTAGGATTACTATTTAGTTTGAATGCTGACAGCCGTTTCGGTAAAATCCATATCGGTGTGCTTCAGGCACGCAAACAACGTATCCTGAAGGGTGTTCAGATATCATCTGTCTCTCTGCGTCCTCACACTCCTTGTAGGTCGAGACCAAGTAAACCTAGTGGCGCTGAAAGCCACAACATGTCAGCTGCCGCTAATTCTGCCACTTCTCCTCTCCCTTCTGCACCTGATGTAGAAGTAGATGCAGAGCCTGACGAGGAAGTGCCTCTACATGATGATGAGGATGAGATTCTATTCCCTGAACTGGTAGATAGAGTCAGTCAACAGATAGTGGAAGATGAATATGCAAAGGAGCCTAGCAGCCGTGCTAGATTTGATGACACTGGCGTTGAAGAGAGGGAGGAGAACATCGACTCCTTAGTTTTACAAGAATATGATGGTGAGGACATGCCAACAATTGAGTGGAACAGGGAGAATCCTGACCTTACTCCAGCAACTGTATTCGAATCAATGGTGGACTGTCGTAATGCAGTGACTACATATTGCATGCTCACTGAAAACTCTTATGAGGTTGATAGGAGTGAGCCAGGAAGATTCACTGTTCATTGCCCTTATGATAGGTGTAGGTGGAGGTTGCATGCATCCACTATGCGAAAGAGCAAATTGATTCAGGTATTACAACTGAATATCGTTATCAGATTATTTATCCATTCTATATTTAGATCATGTGTACTATTTCTTAATTGTATTTGACATCATTTTTCATTTTGTTTCAGATAAAAAGCAACCCACACGGGCACACTTGCCCACCTGGAGGGGGGGAGAGAGGGGGAAAGGACAAATCCAAGCTTGCAAAGACTAGGTGGTGGCAGATGCAATCTTGGATTGGGTGAGGGAAACACCAACAATTGGTCCAACAGCACTCCATGGGAAGCTATTTGAGAAGTACAAGATTAATGTACAGTACATGAATATTTTCTATGCTAAGGAAAGAGCTCTTGATAGGATTAATGGTCCATGGAATGAGAGTTTTCAGTTGCTTTACACCATCAAAGCTGAAGTGGAGACGACTAGTCCAGGGAATGTTGTAGAGATTGACAAGCATACATTTAAGTACAAATTAAGAGGGAAGGCAATGGAGAAGGAGTGCTTCAGGAGGGCTTTTGTTTGTTTCTAGGCTTGTTGGCAGGGGTTTCTGAATGATTGTAGGCCCTATTTGGCTGTCGATGCAACTGCTTTGAATGGAAGATGGAGAGGCCAGCTAGCAGCAACTTCTGCAGTTGATGGACACAACTAGCTATTCCCAGTTGCGTTTGGTGTGTTCGAGGTAGAGAGTGAGGAGAGTTGGGTCTGGTTTCTGCAGTAGTTGCGCAACATTATAGGTACACCCTCAGGTTTAGTTATACACACATATGCTTGCAAGGGTTTAGAAACTACAGTAGAAATTGTAATCCCTAGAGTGGAACATAGGAAATGTATGCGACACCTAGTGCATAATTTTAAAAAGAAATTCAAAGGCAAAGTTTATGATGAGAATCTATGGCCAGCATCATACACATGTAGCTTCAGGAAGCATGAGCACCATTTGAGAGTGTTGTATGCTCATAATCCTTTGGTGAAGGAGTACATGGATGAACATCATGGAAAGTTGTGGTCAAGAAGCAAATTCAATGAAATCTGCAAGTAGACTATGTGACCAATAACCTCGCTGAGTGTTTCAATGCAAAGTTCAAGTCAGTGAAAGGGCTTTTGTTGTGGCAAGCATTTGATAAGATCAGACAGATGATCATGGTAAAGATGGCTCTTCATAAAATAATTGCAGAAACACAATATGTTGGCCATCTTATGCTCCCATCTCTGATTAAGGCATTGCATGCCAAGGCAAGAGGACTAAGGATGAAATGCATTCGACCGTCGACAAACGAGGCTGAGGTGACATACACTGACAGTAAAAATAGGGAATGGAGATATCCAGTGAACCTTGCAACCGATGAATGTAGCTGTAGGCAATGGCAGATCCGCGGGAAGCCGTGCATACATGCCCTACATCTCATTACTGTTATTGGAGGTGAAGATGGTGAAGTTGATCAGTATTGCTCTGAATATTTCTCTATTGCCAAATTTAGGGCTGCTTATGCTGAAAATGTGCCTGCACTCTTTGGAAAAGACCAATGAAACATAGTAGACCCAAGGTTCAAACTCCATTCTCCTATACTGACTAGACCACCAGGAAGACCAAGGAAAAACAGGATAAGAGCTGGTGAAGTGGGTCGTGTAAAAAATAGCATAAGTGCAAAAGATGTGGTATCTTAGGCCATATTGCTAGGCGTTGTACCAATCTAGTTGATGGATCATTTGGAGAAGAGGAACAATGGGCAGCAGAAAATGCAGAGGAGAATGCAGCAGCAGAGGAGAATGCAGAAAGTTTAGAGGATAATGCAGCAGCAGAGGAGAATGCAGCAAGTTTAGAGAATGAAGCAACTGAAGTAGCAGCTTGGTATGTGTGTAATCTTTCCATTTTTTTTGCATTTGTTCCCTTTTTTATCGATGGCTAAGCTTATTTGTGTTTGACCCAGCTCTAGGATAATTAGAGGCACAAGACAGAAAAGACCTAGAGAGGAAGAAACTTCGGTTGAACCATCATCTGATGCAGAATTTGAAACCATGGCTTACGAAGGTTTTGAAGCTATAAGAGAGGAGGAAGTTATTTTGTCTGAAGTTCCTTTAAAGATTAGTGAGCCCACAGATGACCGTCAACTGGTCATCACTTGCTCGATCAGCCAAAGCTCAACAAAACCGCCACCACCAGAAGTGAAGATCAGAAGCAACAAGACAAACCTTTCAAAAGCACAAAATATCCTAGCCAGGGAAACTAGAAGCAAGACGGTTAACCCATCCCAGAACACAAGGAGCAAGGCAAAGATTTGAATTTGAACTTGGATGCAAGTCATAAACTTTGAACTTTAAAGATTTGTAAGAAGGATTCTGTCGTCAATTTGAAGTACTGTGAAAACTTGTAAGGTGTAATAATTCTATATGTAAACTTTGAAAATGAACTACCGAGGCAAACTTTGAATTAGAACCAACACTTGAAGTCCATTCCCCTGTGGTGTGAGTTGCACAGTTTGCTGAACTATTATAAACGTTAGACGATCAATCTGATCTCTTTTGCGTCTACAAAACTTGTAGTCATGAGAAATGTGCTCCAAATGAGCTCCCAAGCTAGGGTAAACAGCCCCATTTGTAATCAAGTTTTTTTGGACCTACTCCAAATGAGCCAAATATTTTTTATTAACACCAAATCAATCTATATAGTGTAGATTCGAAGAATCACTATTTATTGAATTAATCTTTCTGTTTTTTACATTTTTTTTCAAAAAATATACTTTAATAGAAAAACCACTAAAAACACGTTTACCATATGAAAATGGAAAACTAAGTTCAGATCCTTCTTATTCACTCTGAAATCAAGCTTTGGTGATTTTTTGATTTTTTTTTAAATTTTCAAAAACCGAAGGGAAACCCTACCTCCTCTCCTTGGTCTCTATGAAACATTGTACATGATAGCTCATATGTGTGAAGGTTTTTTCATGAAAATGTCCGTAGACAAAGTTTATGATTTTTGGTTGGTAACATGTCACACAAGACAACATTGTGCGCAGGTTATATATATTTTTTAATTTTTTAATTAATGGTGCTCATTTTACCTCTATCGTGCTAGCTAGGTTTTTTTTCTCTAAATGTACGTATACCAAGTTTAGTATTTTTCCTCGTTAATGTTTCCTATAAAACGACGAACGGCGAAGGTTTCATATTTTTTTTGATTTTTTTAAATTATTTATGCTCAGTCAAAGCCTTTGAAACCCTGTTGACCAGCTCAAAACCCATCTAAACCCCGCCGGGTTTCGCCTAACCCTAGCTCCTAACGTCAGCCGTCCGATCATACCCTAGCGCCAAGCGACAGCCCTCAGATGTGGTCTTCTAGAATTAATTCCGAGGCAGGCTGCGTGCAGGCCCCACGCCGTTGGATCACATGGACGGCTCCACATCGTTGGATCGTGGGGCGATCCGCGAGACTTGTTGGTTGTGCCTCCCCTTTCTTCGGGTACCCCCTTTATTCTGGTGCTTATTCTGCAGCAACGAGAGGAGCCACTCCTCTGATTCTTCTTCTCCCGTGACTTTGGGTGATATGTCGAGCTCCACTTCAGTCTCCCGCCCCTCATGGACCCAGTATGGTCCACTTCCCATGGAGTGATGTCCTGACTGCCCATGCAGTGCGCCACTAATATAGTTGACTTCCAAGGAGGTCAAGAATGGCAACTATGGGCGCGAGTTCGTAAAATGCGAGAGCAAGCCAGAGGGGCAGGTTAGGTCTCATGATTTTTCTCTGATTTCTTTTTCTATTTGCTTTTAATTATTTTTTGATCTGGGATTTAGGGTTCATGTTTTTGTTTTAGATCGTGAAGAAATGCACACGTTTGAATGGCTCGATGACTATGTTAAGCGGATTCAATTCAATGGGGCCACAACCCGGGAGCTCAATCTGCCGTCAGCAACAACGGATTTGGTCTCTGAAAGTGCTGCTCTGGCAGTTGGGGATGCAGATCTAAAGGGGGAAATAAAGAAGATGAACAAGAACTTGAAGCAGATGATTCAATTGAACATGCAGGCCAATCTGATAGCTTTAGGATTTTATCCCTTTTATTTCTATGTAGTTGCTCTAGGATTTGCTTACTTGCTGGTCATCACTCATTAGAGATGTTATTAGTGTGGTGTCATGTGCTCTAGGATTTGGTTAAATTTGTGGATCATGTGCTCTAAGATTTGCTTAAATTTGTGGATCATGTGCTCTATGCTTTGTGTTGCTTAATTTGTGGATCATGTGCTCTATGCTCTGTGTTGCTTAATTTGTGGATCATGTCAGTTTTGTCAGTTTTGTACACTTTCAGTTTCTTCAGTTTCGTTACACAACACCGACCGCAGAAGAAAAAAAACGTAGTTCTAGGACCGAAATTGAAACTAAGCTCTGGTTGGGCCATCTCTTTGCGTTGAGTGTCGAAGGCCCACACGTTGGCTCTGTTTTTTACCTTGATTATTACCATGGTAAATCCATTTATTGCCATGCCGAACAAAAATAGTGCATGATGGTAAATCGATTTATTGTTGGACTTGCACATGCCAAATTTATTTGTACACATCATGGCAATTTCCTTCTGTATATAGCCTATGGCACAACACTTTCATTTTTTGACATGCGGGTATTATAAACAAGTTTTTGTTGCAAGAAAAATATTGTATACAAGATTTTTTGTTTTTGTTTTTTATTAAGAACATGTCAGACTTAATTATGTAGATCATGATATCCATCTAAAACCACGTCTAAAATAAAGTCCGGTGGCACCATTAGCCAGCATACCCATCTAGAGAGCATGTCTAGGGCTCGGCTACGACACCATATCCATCTAGAGAGCTTGTCTACGGCTCGTCTATGGCACCATATCCATCGACCGATATCTCATTTAGCAAGCATACATCGATAACATAAAAAGTAGCAACCATAGCATACTTCTTACATAAAACATAGGGTGCCCTAAACCATAGCATAGTCCACAAACTATTCAAAAATTAGCTTGTTTTTGTTCATAAAATATACGGAATAGGGCCACGAACAATTCAAAAAAATAGGTTTTCTTCTTCTTCTTTTCAACATCAACATGGCCCATTTTTCTAGCTTTAGTTTCCTTTTTGACACTTCAACTACTCCATTATCCACGCGTGCGAAAACTTGACCCTACTCTAAATGGGCGAAAACTTGCTGGTTTTCATTGAGGAATACCCTTTCATTGATTGATTTAGAAGAAGGGCTCGTGTTCAACTACTCCATTATCCGCACGTGCGAAAACTTGACCCTACTCTAAATGGGTGAAAACTTGCTGGTTTTCATTGAGGAATACCCTTTCATTGATTAATTTAGCAGAAGGGCTCGTGTACGGCACCATATCCATCTAGCGATTTATATCACGTCAAATAAGATAGAAATAGCAAGCAAAAACACTGATAACCAACGACATATCAAATAAGGGTAGCATAACAAAGTTCTTAGGGGATAACACGACAGAGATTAAAAGTTCACGGTACAATCAACGACATAATTAAGATAGAAATATATAAAAGATAAAAAGCCCTAACACCCTAGGGCAAGACAAGCTCACGATCGAGACCGGGACTTCACCACCATCTTCACTGCGCCTTCTCTTCACTGCTCCTCCTCTCCATGCCGTCCTGGCCGATGTAGTAGGGGAGGCTGTGCATACCATCGCGGATGGGGAAGATGCAGTCGAAGTTTGTGAAGATGTTGTGGGTTGTGAATGCGATGAATTTGCATCCACACCAAAACACCTTGCCGAGGAGGTACTACACATCAAATCTGTTGGTGAAGGTGACGGTGAGCCCTATCAGCGGAGTCCTGGAGTTTGGACGCACTTCCTCCAGTCGGAACATCACCGGCGAGCCCGCCGGGAGGTGGGCGAAGCCCGCACGGAGGAACCACTCAGCAAACACCCTTGCACCCCTCCAGCGTGAGAACACCCACACGCGGAGCGTCCTCTCCACGACGACGCTGGCCGGATACCGTCTCTCCGGCACAGTCGGTGGGAGCTCGAAGGTGGGGCTGTTGTACTGCATCCTCGCCTCGCTTTGAGAGTGCTCTGGGTTTGGGTGAAGAAGAGAAGGGGGCAGTGCAAATGGATGTGTGGAGAATACGTGGAGGGGTGGTGGTTTAAATAGGGAAAGGCGAAGGGAAGGGGAGTGGCACCGGCCGCGCTTTGGATTTGTTACGTTCAAACGAGCCACATCGATCAATATGCCACTTTAATTACCACATTGAATAGATGAGAGTGGATCGAAAAGTGTGAAACAATGCTCTACATCAAGGAAACACTCATGGGAGATGATACGAACTAGCGGCAGCAACCGTCCCTGTGTCCGTGGCGGCTCACGTGAAAATGGGGCCGGTTAGCGCATCATGGCGGCAGGCGGTGGCGCATGCTAGTAGGCTAGCTATGTGCATGCATGCAGGCTAGCTGGACATGTTGTGCATGCATAACAGGCTTCTGTCGTTGCGGCGCGCGCACAACCCAAGTATAACCACGGCTGAATGGGCTAACCGCAGCACCGTCCGCCGCGACCCCACTCATCAGGTCCAACGGGCGACACAGTCAGCGCGGCCCCACTCGTCAGAGTTAACGGCCAAAGCACTGACCCGATGGCATCCACCGTTTGTGACCAGTTTTGAGGGTTTCGGGCAAGGGAGTGGGGAAAATTGAGCAAAAGTTAAGAGCATGGGGATGAATGAGTATGGCTAAGGAACCAGGGGCACAGATGAAAAATACCTTAAAGAAAAGCACCTGTTGGGAGATAACCCAACATCAACCCCTACTAATTTTGTGTGTTCATATGATTAATCTACTGTAGTAATCATGTTTTATAGCTTTTGTTTCAATAAAGTGCCAAGTAAATCCTTTGGGATAGTATGGATGATAGTTGACTCGAATCTGTGCAAAACAGGAACTTTTGTGCTCAGTCCAGGAATTTTTGAAATACATTGGAACGTGCTTTTGATCTGCATGTTTGACACATGATTGATATACAAATTTCCCACGTTTTCCTAGTTTTTCAGAATTTTGGAGTTGCAGAAGTACGGTGTTTGTTCAGATCATTACAGATTGTTCTGTTTTTGACATATTCCGTTTTCAATGCATAGTTTGCTTGTTTTATAGATTCTGTGGCTTATATTGGTCAATATGAATAGTAGAAATTATACAGTACAATAGGAATTATGTGGAAACAATTATGAATCTTGTCTTGATAGTACCCAAGTGGATGATTTGTTTTATTATACTAATGCATCTCATGAAGTTCCATTAAGTTTTGTGTGATTGAAGTTTTCAAGTTTTGTGTGAGATTCGATATGAGAAGAATAAGAAGTGTCAAGACCCTAAGCTTGGGGATGCCCAAGGCACCGCAAGGTAATAGTCAAGGAAGAACCAAGCAACTAACCTTGGGGATGCCCCGGTAGGCATCCCCTCTTTCGTCTTCAACATTATTGGTAATCTGACTTGGAGCTATATTTTTATTCATCACATGATATGTGTTTTGCTTGGAGAGTCATTTTTTTTGAGATTTTCATGCTGATAATTGAAGGAAATATGATCTAGAGGTAATAATAAAGTTGTTACTTTATATTTCCTTATTCATGATCAATGTTTATTATTCATGCTAGAATTGTATTGATCGGAAACCCAAATACATGTGTGAATACATAGACAAACACTGTGTCGCTAGTGAGCCTCTACTTGACTAGCTTGTTGATCAAAGATGGTTAATGTTTCCTAACCATGGACATGAGTTGTCATTTGATAACGGGATCACATCATTAGGGGAATGATGTGATGGACAAGACCCATCCGTTAGCTTAGCATATTGATCGTTCAGTTTTATTGCTATTGCTTTCTGCATGTCAAATACATATTCCTTCGACTATGAGATTATGCAACTCCCGGATACCGGAGGAATGCCTTATGTTCTATCAAACATCACAACGTAACTTGGTGATTATAAAGATGCTCTACAGGTATCTCCGAAGGTGTTTGTTGGGTTGGCACAGATCGAGATTAGGATTTGTCACTCCGAGTATCGGAGAGGTATCTCTGGGCCCTCTCGGTAATGCACATCATAAGAAGCCTTGCAAGCAAAGTGACTAATGAGTTAGTTGCATAATGATGTATTATGGAACGAGTAAAGAGACTTGCCGGTAACAAGATTGAACTAGGTATGTAGATACCGACGATCGAATCTTGAGCAAGTAACATATCGACGGACAAAGGGAATTGCGTATGTTGTCATAATGGTTCGAGCGATAAAGATCTTCGTAGAATATGTAGGAGACAATATGAGCATCTAGGTTCCACTATCGGTTATTGACCAGAGAGGTGTCTCGGTCATGTCTACATAGTTCTCGAACCCGTAGGGTCCGCACACTTCGTTCGATGACGATATTATATCATATGAGTTATGTGATTTGGTGACCGAATGCTGTTAGGAGTTCCGATGAGATCACGGACATGACGAGGAGTCTTGAAATGTTTGAGAGGTAAAGATTGATATATAGTACGATAGTATTCGGACACCGGAAGTGTTTCGGAGTGTATCGGGTATTTATTCAGGGGGGTGGGTGTTACCGGAACCCCCGGGGGAAGATATGGGCCATAAGAGGGGAGCACACCAGCCTAGAAGGGGTGGCGCCCCCCCATGGAAGTAGGCTGAGTGGGAGAAGTGAAAGAGGGGGTTCGCCCTCCTTTCCTTCTCTCCCTCCTCTTCCCTTTTCCCCCTCCGACAGTTATGGAAGGGGGGGGGGGCGAATTGGGGAAGACCCTAAGTAGGATTCAGCCTACTTGGGGCGCCCCTTGGCTGCCTCTCCTCCCCTCCCACCTATATATATGTGGGGAGGGGGTGCCTAGAACACACAACATCATTTGTTACCTGTGTGCGGTGCCCCCTCCACAGTTTACACCTCCGGTCATAGTTTTCTGGTTCTTAGGCAAAGCCCTGCGAGAACCACTTCACCTTCACCGTCACCACGATGTCGTGCTGACGGAACTCATCTACTACCTCGACACCTTACTAGATCAAGAAGGCGAGGGACGTCACTGAGCTGAACGTGTGCATAACTCGGAGGTGCCGTACATTCGGTTCTTGATTGATTGGAGCTACAAGAAGTTCGACTACGTCAACCGCATTGTTAAACGCTTCCGCTTTCAGTCTACGAGGGTACGTAGACACACTCTCCCCCTCGTTGCTATGCATCTCCTAGATAGATCTTGCGTGAGCGTAGGAATTTTTTTGAAATCGCATGCTACGTTTCCCAACAATAATTATAACATTTTTTTGTATCTTTTATTTCAATAAAATTGTCAAGTATAGCCTTTACCATGCTCAGTTTGCAAGTATACGAGTTGCTGTTTCAAAATAGAAAGTTTTCTATTATTGTTTGAATTCTTCAGAAAAGTCAGAGTGTGATAAAATCTTGAAATTTTGATACAATAAGCTATGATAAACTTTCTACAGTGTGGTAAATTTTCAGAATTGTTTGAGTTAAATATGTATGGATCTTGATTCATCATTTACAGACTGTCCTGTTTAGACAGATTGCTGTTATGATTGCATTGTTTGCATATGTTTGCTAGTTCAATGATTCTATTTGAGGATAGGAGTATTAAATATGCAGAGACATTTAGTATGCAATGTTTAATAATAATTTTATTGATTTTTTACAGTAGAGAATGATAAAGTTTTGCATTGGTTTATACCAACTTATCTCACGAGTTCTTGTTGAGTTTTGTGTGGATGAAGTTCTTAAGATTTATGGAAACTGTGATATGAGAGGAATTAAGGAGACACAATAGCTCAAGACTGGGGATGCCCAAGGCATCCCAAGTTATTGTTCCAAGAAGTCTCAAGCATCTAAGCTTGGGGATGCCCCGGTAGGCATCCCACCTTTCTTCATCAACAACTATCGGTTAGTTTCGCTTGAGCCTAAGTTTTTACTTGTTCACATGATGTGTGCTATCCTTGGTGTGTACTTTATTTTAATTTTGTTTGTTGTTTGAATAAAATATTTAGAGGTGAATGTTTTTAACAAGAGAGAGTCCTCACATAGCTACTTAATTGTTTGACTACCCACTGATCTTCACTTATATCTTTTAGAGTAGTTTGTCATTTACTCTCATTCTTCACTTATATCCTAAGAATAAATTATTGAGCGAATTGAATATCATAAATCTCAAATTATATGTGTTTCATATGCTTGTCCCATGGGGAGTAATGACTTCACATATAAGAACTATAAGTTGTAGAATTTATTGAAAGTTAATGAACACAACATTGGTCACTTGAACAATTCTTGAAAGAATAATGAAGGAAGAGCGTTTTTACATATAAATATTCTATCTTGGACATGTTCTATGATTGTGAGCCCCCTTTAATTATTATCAAACTTGATCTGGTAGTTGATGTTGGACAAGGAAGACAATGTAATGAGTTATGTTTGTTTCTATTCACATATAATTTATATTGTCATGGATCCTCTAACATGTGGTGCTTGCTCATACTCTTTTGCTAGCCAAAATTTCATACTAAGTAGAAGTACTACTTGTGCATCCAAAAATCGATAAACCGAGTTTCTTGCCATGAGAGTCCACTATATCTACCTATGGATTGAATAAGATCCTTAAAGTAAGTTGTCATTGGTGGAAAAAGCAATAAAAATAGCTCCTAAATATGTATGATATTTTATTCTAAGGGAAAATAAGCTTTGTATGAACTTGTGATAGTAAAGAAATAAAAGCAACGGACTACATTATAAAGGTTTCTATCACAAGGGGCAATATAAAGTGACGTTCCTTTACATTAAGAGATTGCACATGACAACCTCTGCTTCCCTTTGCGAAGGGCCTATATTTTAGTTTATGTATTTACTTTTATTCAAGAGTCAATAGTGTTCTTTTCTATTCCGTTTTTTTCTTTTGGCAAGCATCATGTGGTGGGGAATGATTCATGCACATATATCCAGTTGAATATAGGTGATCATGAGCTATTATTATTGACATTATTCCTGAGATAAATAAGTTGGGAGGCGAAACATTAAGCCCCTATCATCCTATGTGTTTGACTGAAACAGTTTGTTCTGAAAATATGCGTTGAGTGTCAGCAATCATGGAAGACTAAATGATAGTTCAATATGTGGAATTTGCTAAAACAAAGTTCTTACATAGACCCATCCTGAAAATAAGATAAATTGTAATTGTTTGATTTACTGAAAACATAGTTTGTTAGTTTTCAAGAAAGTTTATGGTCTATACTTTAACATGTGAATAGCTTGCTACTTGATCATGAGAAGTTTTATGAGATGAGCTAGTGTTTATGACATATAATGATGCTAGAAAAAGTGATTGAAATTATCATTGATCAAACTTTTGCACTATGCTAGCATTCACACTTCATAAATCATTTTTTTATCATTTACCTACTCAAGGATGAGCAGGAATTAAGCTTGGGGATGTTGATACATCTCCAAGGTATCTATAATTTATGAAGTATTCGTGCCATGGTTGCAATAATTTTATATGGTTTGGGTGCACTTTTATATGAATTTCATATGGTTTTCATGGACTAACATATTAACCAAGTGCCCAGTGTAAGTTGTTATTTTCTGCATGTTTTTGGTTTTCCAGAAAATCCATACCAGACAAAGTCCAAATGCTATGAAACTTTTTGATGATTATTTTCGAACATAAGAGACCCCAGAAGCTTTGTGGGAGGGCCAGGAGATCCACGAGGCGGTGACAAGGCAACACGGAGCGATTGGGAGGGGGGGAGATGGGTGGGGTAGCCGTGTGCTATTGCCTTGTGGGCCTCTCGTAACTCCTTTTCGCGTGACTCCAACGCTGAAAATTCTTGTAAATAGAGAAACCCCCAGAAATAAACCTAGAACTTCGACTCCGCCGTTGCAAGCCTCTGTAACGAAGCGATCTGATAAAGGCGAAGGTGTCCCGATGTTTTGATGATATGGTGGCTATCGTTTTCTGTGGGAGTCGACCTTGACGATCCGACTATGAACGTGCGAGACGTCGCGACTTAGCAATCGGTAAACCAACTTCCGAGGGGTTATTGACCACGCTCGAGCATGATCAACCTGACCACGAGGGTCTGTTTCCTGCGAGCAAACGAAGAACAAGTAAGAAACTGAGATTGCAATCTGGATATTGCGAATATAAGAGGAAAGCTTTAATAATGATGGTGAGGTTCTGTGACGTCTTTGTCTGGTCGTTGAACACAAACGAAGTACGCGAAGTTGCAGGTATGGTGAAGTTTTAATCTAAATAAAACCCAAATTCTAAACGGTGCCCTAAGGGCTGTATATATGGAGGAAGAGGGGGAATTTCGTCACCCTTGGAGGAGGGGTCCGAAACCAACCCTATCTGTTGTTTCCCCACACATACAGACTCTAAAAACAGCCTATACTCAAGTATTTCGAAATTACATGGGCCTGGCCCAATAATAAGGTGACGCAGCACCTATAATAGACTCTGGACGGAATTTATGAAGTGGCATATAGTATATTTCGTCCAAGGCTTCATGCACTCATTATGGTGGCTTCAAAGTCCTGAAATCATCACTTGTAACTCCGTTCTTGTTTCCCTTGCGCATGCCATCATCTCCATGCTTGGTCTTGCTCCAGTGTTCATCTCTCTTATCCATGACAGACCCTTCATTTGTAAGCAGAATAAATGTATCCAATTTAGGCAGCATCATATTCTCATGAACATTGGAATCATTACCAAGAAATGAAAGTATCGGATAATTTAATTGGCGTGCGCGAGCTCTAGTAATTGGTTAAGTATATGTAGCAGTAGGGCTGTGGGTGTAACAATGGTATTGATGTCCTCATCATCCTCCCCTTCTTGAAATGAAGTCGTCCTCGACAGATGCTCATCTTCCTCACCCAAATAAGGCTTGAAATTTGCAATGTTAAAAGTGGGACTAACCCCAAAATCTGCAGGCAACTCAAGTTTATATGCATTATCATTTATTTTCTCTAACACCTTAAAAGGACCATCAGCACGTGGCATTACCTTTGATTTGCGCACATAAGGAAATCTATCCTTACGCAAATGTAACCAAACAAGAACTCCAGGTGCAAACACAACATGTTTTCTATCCTTATCTCCAGCAAGTTTATATTTAGCATTCATACGCTCAATGTTTTCCTTAGTTAACTCATGCATTTTTAAGATCGATTCAGCACGTTGTTTAGCATCAAAATTAACCTTCTCCGAAGATGGAAGAGGCAACAAATCAATAGGTGCACGAGGTAGGAAACCATACAAAATTTCAAAAGGGCACATCTTAGTAGTAGAATGCAACGAACGATTATAAGAAAATTCAATATGAGGCAACCATTCTTCCCACATGTTCTTATTATTCTTCAAAACAGCCCTAAGCAAAGTAGACAATGTTCTATTGACTACTTCAGTTTGTCCATCAGTTTGGGGGTGACATGTAGTACTAAAAAGCACTTTAGTCCCCAACTTAGCCCATAAACATCTCCAAAAGTGGCTAAGAAATTTAGTATCACGATCTGAAATAATAGTATTTAGCACACCATGCAAGCGAATAATTCCACAAAAGAACAAATCACCAACATTAACATCATCATCGCTTTTATGACATGGTATAAAGTGTGCCATTTTCGAGAATCTATCCACGACAACAAATATGCTATCCCCCCCTTCTTTGTTCGAGGTAAACCTAAAACAAAGTAAATAGATATATCCTTCCAAGGAACACAAGGTACAGGCAAAGGCATATATAAACCATGAGGATTGAGTCATGACTTAGCTTTTTGACATGTAGTGCAGCGAGCAACAAAACACTCAACATCCCGTCTCATCTTTGGCCAAAAGAAATGTGTAGCAAGTATGTCCTCCGTCTTCTTCACGCCAAAGTGTCCCATTAATCCTCCTCCATGCGCCTCCTGCAACAACAAAAGACGAACGGAGCCAGCTAGAATGCATAGCTTGTTAGCATGGAACAAAAATCCATCATTAACGCATTTAACTTGTTCCATGTTCTTCCTTCTTTACAATTCTGCAATACATCTTTAAAATCAACATCATGCACATATTGATCTTTGATGGTCTCCAAACCAAATATTTTGAAGTCAAGTTGTGAAAGCATAGTATAGCGACGAGACAATGCATCAGCAATAACATTTTCTTTACCCTTCTTGTGTTTAATGACATAAGGGAAATTCTCAATGAATTCAACCCATTTAGCATGTCTACGATTCACTTTAGCTTGAATTTTAATATGTTTCAAAGATTCATGATCAGAATGTATAATAAATTCTTTGGGCCATAAATAATGTTGCCATGTCTCTAAAGTCCGAACAAGAGCATATAATTCTTTATCGTAAGTAGAATAATTCAGACTAGGCCCACTCAATTTTTCAGAAAATCATGCAACAGGTTTGCCATGTTGTAATAACACACCTCCTAATCCAATTCCACTAGCATCACATTCAAGCTCAAAAGTCTTATTAAAATTAGGAAGTTGGAGTAAAGGAGCATGTGTCAACTTATCTTTCAATACTGTGAAGGCTTCTTCCTGTGCGATACCCCAAACAAAAGGCACATACTTCTTTGTAAGCTCGTTGAGAGGTGCAACAATGGTGCTGAAATTTCTCACAAAACGCCTATAGAAACCAGCGAGGCCAAGGAAACTCCTCACTTGTGTGAACGTTTTGGGCTGCGGCGAACTCTCAATAGCTTCATCTTGGCTTTATCAACTTCAATTCCCTGTGTAGTAACAACATAGCAAAGAAAAGATACTCGGTCGGTGCAAAAGGTGCACTTACCAAGGTTACCAAACAAACGTGCATCACGTAGAGCAATAAAAACTGCACGTAAATGTTCTTCCAAATATTTGCTATAAATCAGTATATCATCAAAATAGACCACCACAAATCGTCCAATGAAAGCACGTAAAAATTCTTTCATTAATCTCATGAAAGTAATAGGTGCATTAGTTAACCCAAAAGGCATAACTAACTACTCATACAAACCAAACTTAGTTTTAAATGCCGTTTTCCATTCATCTCCCAATTTCATACGAATTTGAAGGTTGATACGTCTCCAACGTATCTATAATTTTTGATTGCTCCATGCTATATTATCTACTGTTTTGGACTATATTGGGCTTTATTTTCCACTTTCATATTATTTTTGGGACTAACCTATTAACCGGAGGCCCAGCCCGTAATTGCTGTTTTTTTTGCCTATTTGAGTTTCAAGAAACGGAATATCAAACGGAGTCCAAACGGAATGAAACCTTCGGGAACATGATTTTCTCACGAATATGACCCAGGAGACTTGGACCCTACGTCAAGAAAGAAGCGAGGTGGGCACGAGGTAGGGGCGCGCCTCCCCCAAGCGCCGCCTCCACCCTCGTGGGCCCCACGAAGCTCCACCCCACGTACTCCTTCTTCCTATATATACCTCACGCACTTCAAACGATCGACACGGAGCCAAAACCTAATTCCACCGCCACAACCTTCTCGTACCCACGAGATCCCATCTTGGGGCCTGTTAGGAGTTCACGAGGGGGCATCCATCACGCAGGGCTTCTACATCATCACCATAGCCTCTCTGATGAAGTGTGAGTAGTTTACCTCAGACCTTCGGGTCCATAGTTAGTAGCTAGATGGCTTCTTCTCTCTTTTTGGATCTCAATACAATGTTCTCCCCCTCTCTCGTTGAGATCTATTCAATCTAATCTTCTTTTTGTGGTGTGTTTGTTGAGATCGATGAATTGTGGGTTTATGATCAAGATTATCTATGAACAATATTAGAATCTTTTCTGAATTCTTTTATGTATGATTGGTTATCTTTGCAAGTCTCTTCGAATTATCAGTTTGGTTTGGCCTACTAGATTGATCTTTCTTGCAATGGGAGAAGGGCTTAGCTTTGGGTTCAATCTTGCGGTGTCCTTTCCCAGTGACAGTAGGGGCATCAAGGCACATATTGTATTGTTGCCATCGAGGATAACAAGATGGAGTTTTTATCATATTGCATGAATTTATCCCTCTACATCATGTCATCTTGCTTAAGGCGTTACTCTGTTTTCTTGAACTTAATACTCTAGATGCATCTTTGGATAGCGGTCGATGAGTGGAATAATAGTAGTAGATGCAGCAGGAGTCGGTCTACTTGTCCCGGCCGTGATGCCTATATACATGATCATACCTAGATATTCTCATAAATATGCTCAATTCTGTCAATTGCTCAACAGTAATTCGTTCACCCACCGTAGAATACTTATGCTCTTGAGAGAAGCCACTAGTGAAATCTATGGCCCTCGGGTCTATCTTCATCATATTAATCTTCCATCACTTTATTATTGCCTTTGCTTTTTTACTTTGCTTTTTATTTTACTTTGCATCTTTATCATAAAAATACCAAAAATATTATCTATCATATCTATCAGATCTCACTCTTGTAAGTGACCGTGAAGGGATTGACAACCCCTAATCGCGTTGGTTGCGAGGAGCTATTTGCTTTGTGTAGGTGCAAGGGACTCGCGCGTAACCTCCTACTGGATTGATAACTTGGTTCTCAAAAACTGAGGGAAATACTTACGCTACTGTGCTGCATCACCTTTCCTCTTCAAGGAAATCCAATGTAAGCTCAAGAGGCAGCAATGGTATCCACTACACAAATCAACTTTGGAGAATATTGTAGAGCCACTCAATTCATCAAGCATATCATCTAGCCTAGGAATAGGATGATGATAACGAATAGTAATATTATTAATGCCTCTACAATCAACACACATACGCGATGTACCATCCTTTTTCGGCACTAGAATAATAGGAACAACACAGGGACTAAGGGATTCACGTATATAACCTTTGTCGAGCAGCTCCTGGACTTGACGCATAATCTCCTTCGTCTCCTCTGGATTGGTATGGTATGGTGCATGGTTGCGTAGCGATGCACCGGGAGTTAAGTCAATCTGATGCTCAATCCCTCAAATAGGTGGTAATCCCGGTGGCACGCCTTGTGGAAAGACGTCAGCGAACTCCTGCAAAATGTTAGTAACAGCAGGAGGCAAAGAAGAAGGCACGTCCTCGAATGAAAATAATGCTTCTTTGCACACAAAAGCATAGCAAACATATTTGCTAAAATCTAGCTCATCAATATCAGATTTGGTGGCAAGTAAACATGCACTTTTCAGTTTAATTTCAGAAGCAACACTAGATGGTTTTATTATTAGGCTTCATTTGTTGCTCAAATTCTTGTGCCATGATCTGATTTTCACTCTTATTTTTCTCCTGTTTTGCTTTATTAGCTCTATTAATATCATCTTTCAAAATGGAATCATGAGTCATAGGAAGCAATTAATATTTTTATCCTTATGAACAAGAGTATACTGATTATTTCTACCATGGTGTACAGAATTTTTATCAAATCGCCATTGTCTACCAAGTAATAATGAACTTGCTTGCATAGGTACCACATCACAATCAACATAATCAGCATATGTAGAGATACTAAAATGCACACAAACAGTACGTGTTACATTAACCTTTCCGCTGTTGTTCAACCATTGGATGTAGTAAGGATGTGGATTTGGTCTTGTGGTGAGAGATAGCTTCTCCACCATCTCCATGCTAGCCAAGTTGTTACAGCTCCCTCCATCTATGATGACGCGAACAGAACGTTCCTTCACAACTCCCTTTGTATGGAACAAATTATGCCTCTGATTTTGCTCAGCTTGTGTAACCTGCACACTCAAAACACGTTGAGCAACTAACATTCATACCTGTGAGCATCTTCATCAACCATGTATTGTGTGTCATGATCATAATCATCTCCACCATGTTCTTCACTTGTAATAAGAGCCAAAGTCTCCTCATCATAGTCACTAGCAGACTCATACCCACCATCCTCAGTAACAAGCATCGCATGTTTAGATGGGAATTCTCTCGCATAACGACCTCCACCCTTGCAACAATGACAAATAATATCATGTGTTTTCCCTGTTGATGCCATGGATAAAGAAGAGCTCTGTGCAGGCCCAGAAGGTGTGCTCTTGGCAGATAGTGGTGGTTGTGCCTGCTTTCTTATATCACGGTTGGAGGTGGCAGCTGAGGGAGGTGCCGGTGTAGCAGAACATGTGGAAGTAGAGGATGCACGCGGTGTCCATGGTGAAGGTCGACCTGCAGAAAAGTTAGTTCGCGCCAATGCCTGTCGATCCTGCACTTCACGTTCAGCTTTGCAAGCAAGATGGAATAAACGAGTGATATTATTATATTCCTTATACTCTAGAATGGTCTGAATCTATTTATTTAATCCACCCATAAAATGTGCAAGCATAGCTTCATTATCCTCAACAATACGATATCTAATCATACCAGTTTGTAATTCCTGATAATATTCTTCTACAGAATTTTTTCCTTGTCTCAAACGCTGCAATTTTTGAAGCAATTCACGTTGATAATATGGTGGAACCCAGCGAGTACACATAGCATTTTTGAAAGCAACCCAAGTAGCTAGAATAAGATATAATCTACAATGTTCAGACCACCAAACACATGCAAAACTAGTGAAAGCACAAATAGCAACAAGAACACGTCTCTCCTCAGGATATTGTAAACATGTAAAACGTTGTTCAGTTTCTAACTCCCAAGTAAGATATATACCAGGAACATATCTACCCTCAAATGGTGGAATATTCAATATTAGTTTAGGAATATGGTCATGATCTCGTACCTAAGGTGGTGGTGCAGCCCTACCGTTGCGATGATATGCATGAGGACGACCTGGTGGTGGTGGTGCTGATGGTTGCACGTAGTTCTGATTTTGATCAACCTCATGCTCGTAATGGTCCTCCACCTCTGCAGTAGCAGCAGGAGCTACAGAAGCATTAACAACGGCACCCGAATTTTGACCAGGCTCAAGGGGAACGCGCAGTGCTCGTCCCACTTGATTTGGAAAGAGACGTTGTTGTTGTTGTTGTAGAGGTGCGACAGGTGCAACTAGCGGTGGTTGTGGAAAACGCGCGAGAAATTCATTAAAGTTGTTATCGAGCTTTAATTCGAACGTCTTCTCCATGCCATCTATCTTCTCCATGGCCTCTTCAAATCTGTTTAGCACATCTTGCACCTATCCACTCATCATTTGCTGAAACTTATCATGAAGCTCCTTGTTCGTCAAGTTCTCCCATTCAATCTCGTCGACTTGTGATCCTGCCATGGTTAGCAGCAATAAAAACACACAAGAATATGATCCTACAGACTACTAACAAGTGGTGGTGGTGGGTGTCACAAATCCATCAAGCAAATCTCAAATTCTTACCAGTTCTTACCAAGCAGCAGGCGGTGATCGGCAACTGCTGTAGTCAAAACTCTCAAAGCTTGGATAGAGCGATTACCAGGGAGAGTCAAATGCACGACATAGATGTATGTGGATCTAGGAAGGCTTATAATATGGTAGCAAAAAAAAAGGTCAGCAATAATCAATTCAGAGATGCAAAGTTGAATAAACGCTCAACGACGGTACTGTGTTGGTCCTAGGCTAGACCGTACTAGAGACGCGAGCCTAGAACACGAACAAAATCACGGCGCGACACGTAAACAAGGGAAAAGCACACTCTGATTTTTTTCTCCTTTTTGTGCTCTTTTTTTGCGCTACTCTTTTTTTTTGCGAAAAATCACTATAATGGCGAGCGTCTCAAAACTCTTCCCAAGTCAAAATGACAGGATGGGCATGAAATTTTTTTGACTATTTCTTTTCTGAAATCAGGGCAGCGACGACGAAAAAGTGCGATAAAAATCACTATGATGGCACGTGGCTCAAAAGACTCAGAAAGCCTAAAAACAGGATAGGGAAAAATATTTTCGGTCGACGAAATTTTGGCCTAAAAACTGCCCGGGGGTCTCCAGACTCGTTTTTTCGAAACCTACTTAGGCAAGGAAACACGAATTGAAAACTAGATGGATATAAAAAATAAACCTAATATGAAAGGAACTCGGAATGGTGGTGGATATATGGTGGTAGGATATGGCAGCGGTGATGGTATATGGCAGCGGTGGTGGTATATGGATACGGATCGGTGGTGGTATATGGATACGAATTGGTGGTGGTATATGGATACAGATTCAGAGCGGTGGCGGATAAGCGGTGGTGGTAGATGGCAGGGGCGATGATGATGGTGGGGTGACGGCGTGACAACTTATGACCAGAACTCGAAACTCTAAAAGACTAGATGCTAAGACCAGCAACTTGACACGCCGATGCAATCGCAAATTCAACAAAGCAAAATAATGAAAAGACTATGCAAAGGCTCAGACTGGTTCAGATAAGATGAACTAACCCTAATTTTTTTTGGCTTTTTCGTGGACTATAGGTATGAAGAACAGACTCGATATGAACTACGAAAAACTATAAGATCTCACCGAGCAACCTAGAAATCTGATACCACTTGATAAAGGCGAAGGTGTCCCGATGTTTTGATGAGATGGTGGCTATCATTTTCTGTGGGAGTCGACCTTGATGATCCGACTATGAACGTGCGAGACGTCGCGCCTTAGCAATCGCTAAACCAACTTCTGAGGGGTTATTGACCACGCCAGAGCACGATCAACCTGACCACGAGGGTCTATTTCCTGCGAGAAAACAAAGAACAAGCAAGAAACTGAGATTGCAATCTGGATATTGCGAATATAAGAGAAAAGCTTTATTAATGAAGGTGGGGTTTTCTGACGTCTTTCTCTGGTCGCTGAACACAAACGAAGTACACGAAGTTGCAGCTATGGCGAACTTTTAATCTAAATAAAACCCAATGTCTAAACGGTGCCCTAAGGGCTGTATATATGGAGGAAGAGGGGGAATTTCATGACCCTTAGAGCATCTCCAGCCGTCGGCACCCCCAAGAACATCACCGAACCAAAAAATTTGGTGTCCTAGGGGTCATCCGGCGAAATTCGGCGAAATAAAGAGGGCATCTTCCCAGTCACACCCCACCCCAAGAAAAAGTTTGTGAGGAGAATGATTAAGTGGGCCAATAAAAAGGACATGTGGTGAGACACGATTCGCCAAAACTTGTGCCGGCGCCCCCAAGAGACCCCCAGTGCGCCGGGTTTCGCTTGGATTTGCCGGCGCTATTTTGACGTCCTAGGGGGCGTTGGGGGCATGGCTGGGCCGTTTTTCGGTGAAAAGTGCCGTCCGAGCCTATAACTGAGCCTAAAAAGGTGTCCTGGGGGGCGTCCTAGGGAGGCTAGTGGAGATGCTCTTAGAGGAGAGGTCCGAAACCAACCCTATCTATTGTTTCCCCACACATACGGACTCTTAAAACATCCTATACTTAAGTATTTCAAAATTATATGGGCCTGGCCCAATAATAAAGTGACGCGGGACCTATAATAGCCTCTACACGGAATTTATGAAGTGGCATCTTGTATATTTCGTCCAACGCTTCATGCACTCATTATGATGGATTCAAAGTCCTAAAATCATCACTTGTAACTCTGTTCTTGTTTCCCTTGTGCATGCCATCATCTGCATGCTTGGTATTGCTCCAGTGTTCATCTCTCTTATCCATGACAGGCCCTTCATTTGTAAGCAAAACAAATGTATCCAATTTAGGCAGCATCATATTCTCATGAACATTAGAATCATTACCAAGAAATGAAAGTACCTGATAATTTAATTGGCGTGCGCGAGCTCTAGTAATTGGTCCAGTATATGTAGCAGTAGGGGCTGTGGGTGTAACAATGATATTGATGTCCTCATCACGATCCCATCTGGAGGCCTTTTGCGGCACCCTGCTGGCGGGGGAAATTGTCACCGGAGGCCATCCTCATCATCCTGACAGTCTCCATGACGAGGAGGGAGTAGTTCACTCTCAAGGCTGACGGTATGTACTAGCAGCTATGTGTTTAATATCTCTCTCTCTCTCTCTCTCTCTCTCTCTCTCTCGTGTTCTTGATTTCGCACGATATTGGTGTAGCACGAGCTTTGTTAATATTGTTGTGATGAATTGAGTCTTGCTCTTTGAGGTTTCATTTTGTTAGATTGAATATTGGATTTGAGATCACTTGATTTATGTCTTGCATGTGGATACCCGTGGTGATAATGGGTTATTATATTGAGTCACTTGATATATATTTTGGTAATCACACATTGGGGTGATCTAGGCACATAGGTTGATACACATTTTCATCCTACATTCTCGGATAGAAACTTTGGAGTGATTCTTTGACGCACGTTGAGGGATTGTTATATGATTCAATTATGTTAGCACTGTTGAGAGATTGCACTAGTGAAAGTATGAACCCTAGGCCTTGTTTATAAGTATTGAAATACCGTTTGTGCTCACTTTTGTTACTTGCTACCTTGCTACTTTTGTTATTTTAGATTATAAAAATCTATATCTACTATCCATACCACTTGTATCACCATCTCTTCGGCGAAATAGTGCACCTATATAATTTACCATTGTATTGAGTGTGTTGAGGACACAAGAGATTTCTTGTATTTGATTGCAGGGTTGTTTGAGAGAGACCATCTTCACCCTACGCCTTCTACGGATTGATAAAGCTTAGGTCATCCACTTGAGGGAAATTTGTTGCTATCCTACAAAAATTTACATCATTGCTTAAGGCGTTACTCCTTTTTTATGAACTTAATACCATAGATGCATGCTAGTAGATGCAGGCAGGAGTCGGTCCACTAGTCTTGGACGTGATGACTATATACATGATCATTGTCGTGAATACGTCATAACTATGCACATTTCTATCAATTGCCCAACAGTAATTTGTTTACCCACCGTATGTTATGTGTTCGAGAGAGAAGTTGTTGGGGAACGTAGTAATTTAAAAAAAATTATATGCACACGCAAGATTTATCATGGTGATGCATAGCAACGAGAGGGGAGAGTGTAGTCCACGTACCCTCGTAGACCGTAAGCGGAAGCGTTATGACAACGCGGTTGATATAGTCGTACGTCTTCATGATCCGACCGATCCTAGCACCGAAAGTACGACACCTCCGTGATCTGCACACATTCGGCTCGGTGACGTCCCACGAACTCCCGATCCAGATGAGTGTCGAGGGAGAGCTTCGTCAGCACGATGGCGTGATGCCGGTGGTGATGAAGTTACCGACGCAGGGCTTAGCCTAAGCACTACAACGACATGACCGAGGTGGAATCTGTGGAGGGGGGCACCGCACACGGCTAAGACAACTGTCAACTTGTGTTTCTATGGGGTGCCCCCTCCCCCGTATATAAAGGAGTGGAGGAGGGGGAGGGCCGGCCCTCTATGGAGCGCCCTAGGAGGAGTCCTACTTCCACCAGGAGTAGGATTCCCCCTTTCCCTAGTTGGAGTAGGAGAGAAGGAAGGAGGAGAGAGGGAGAAGGAAAGGGGGGCGCCGCGCCGCTTTCCTAGTCCAATTCGGACCCATTGGGGAGGGGGCGCGCGGCCTGCCCCTGGCCGCCCTTCTCTCTCTCTCTCTCTCTCTCTCTCTCTCTCTCTCTCTCTACTAAGGCCCATTAGGGCCCATATACTCCCCGGGGGGTTCCGGTAACCCCCCGGTACTCCGGTAAATGCCCGAACTCACCCGGAACCATTCATGTGTCCAAACATAGTCATCCAGTATATCGATCTTTATGTCTCGACCATTTTGAGACTCCTCGTCATGTCCGTGATCATATGCGGGACTCCGAACAACCTTCGGTACATCAAAACACATAAACTCATAATACCGATCGTCACCGAACATTAAGCGTGAGGACCCTACGGGTTCGAGAACTATGTAGGCATGACCGAGAATCATCTTCGGTCAATAACCAATAGCGGAACCTGGATGCTCATATTGGTTCCTACATATTCTACAAAGATATTTAGCGGTCAAACGGCACAACAACATACATAGTTTCATTTGTCATCGGTATGTTACTTGCCCGAGATTCGATCATCGGTATCTCAATACCTAGTTCAATCTCGTTACCGGCAAGTCTCTTTACTCGTTCCATAATGCATCATCCTGCAACTAACTCATTAGTCACAATGCTTGCAAGGCTTATAGTGATATGCATTACCGAGAGAGCCCAGAGATACCTCTCCAATACTCGGAGTGACAAATCCTAATCTTGATCTATGCCAACTCAACAAACACCATCGGAGACACCTGTAGAGCATCTTTATAATCACCCATTTACGTTGTGACGTTTGATAGCACACTAAGTGTTCCTCCAGTATTTGGGAGTTGCATAATCTGATAGTCATAGGAACATGTATAAGTTATGAAGAAAGCAATAGCAACGAACTAAACGATCATCATGCTAAGCTAACGGATGGGTCAAGTCAATCACATCATTCTCTAATGATGTGATCCAGTTTATCAAATGACAACTCTTTGTCCATGGCTAGGAAACTTAACCATCTTTGATTAACGAGCTAGTCAAGTAGAGGCATACTAGTGACACTCTGTTTGTCTATTTATTCACACATGTACTAAGTTTCCGATTAATACAATTCTAGCATGAATAATAAACATTTATCATGATATAAGGAAATATAAATAACAACTTTATTATTGCCTCTAGGGCATATTTCCTTCAGTCTCCCACTTGCACTAGAGTCAATAATCTAGATTACATTGTAATGATTCTAACACCCATGGAGTCTTGGTGTTGATCATGTTTTGCTCCTGGGAGAGGCTTAGTCAATGGGTCTGCAACATTAAGATCCATATGTATCTTGCAGATCTCTATGTCTCCCTCCTTGACTTGATCGTGGATGGAATTGAAGCGTCTCTTCATGTGCTTGGTTCTCTTGTGAAATCTGGATTCCTTTGCCAAGGCAATTGCACCAATATTGTCACACAAGATTTTCATTGGATCCGATGCACTAGGTATGACACCTAGATTCGATATGAACTCCTTCATTCGCTGCTTCCAAAGCAGCTATGTACTCCGCTTCACACGTAGATCCTGCCATGACGCTCTGCTTGGAACTGCACCAACTGATAGCTCCACCATTCAATAAAAATATGTATCCCGTTTGAGACTTAGAGTCATCCAGATCAGTGTCAAAGCTTGCATCAACATAACCATTTACGACGAGCTCTTTGTCACCACCATAAACGAGAAACATATCCTTAGTCCTTTTCAGGTATTTCAGGATATTCTTGACCGCTGTCCAGTGATCCACTCCTGGATTACTTTGGTACCTCCCTGCTAAACTAATAGCAAGTCAGACATCAGGTCTGGTACACAACCATTGCATACATGATAGAACCTATGGCTGAAGCATAGGGAATGACTTTCATTTTCTCTCTATCTTCTGCAGTGGTCGGGCATTGAGTCTGACTCAACTTCACACCTTGTAACACAGCAAGAACCCTTTCTTTGCTTGATCCATTTTGAACTTCTTCAAAACTTTGTCAAGGTATGTGCTTTGTGAAAGTCCAATTAAGCGTCTTGATCTATCTCTGTAGATCTTGATGCCTAATATATAAGCAGCTTCACCGAGGTCTTTCACTGAAAAATTCTTATTCAAGTATCCTTTTATGCTATTCAGAAATTCAGTATCATTTCCGATCAACAATATGTCATCCACATATAATATCGGAAATGCTACAGAGCTCCCACTCACTTTCTTGTAAATACAGGCTTCTCCAAAAGTCTGTATAAATCCATATGCTTTGATCACACTATCAAAGCGTATATTCCAACTCCGAGAGGCTTGAACCAGTCCATAAATGGATCGCTGGAGCTTGCACACTTTGTTAGCACCTTTTGGATCGTCAAAACCTTCTGATTGCATCATATACAACTCTTCTTTAAGATATCCATTAAGGAATGCAGTTTTGACATGATTCAGACGGACTTAAGCATCGCTACGGGTGATAAGGTCTCATCGTAGTCAACTCCTTGAACTTGTCGAAAACCTTTCGCAACAAGCCGAGCTTTGTAGACAGTAACATTACCGTCAGCGTTGAAGATCCATTTATTCTCTATGGCTTGCCGATCATCGGGCAAGTCAACCAAAGTCCATACTTTGTTCTCATACATGGATCCCATCTCAGATTTCATGTCCTCAAGCCATTTTGCGGAATCTGGGCTCATCATCGCTTCCTCATAGTTCATAGGTTCGTCATGGTCAAGTAACATGACTTACAAAACATGATTACTGTACCACTCTGGTGCAGATCTTACTCTGGTTGACCTACGAGGTTTGGTAGTAACTTGCTCAGAAGTTTCATGATCATCATCATTAGCTTCTGTGATGAACTACTTTCCAATAAGGGAGTAGGTACTGTTACCTCATTAAGTTCTACTTTCCTCCCACTCACTTCTTTCGAGAGAAACTCCTTCTCTAGAAAGGATCCATTCTTAGCAACAAATATCTTGCCTTCGGATCTGTGATAGAAGGAGTACCCAACAGTCTCCTTTGGGTATCCTATGAAGACACATTTCTCCGATTTGGGTTTGAGCTTATCAGGTTGAAGCTTTTTCGCATAAGCATCGTAGACCCAAACTTTAAGAAACGACAACTTGGGTTTCTTGCCAAACCACAGTTCATAAGGTGTCGTCTCAACGGATTTAGATGGTGCCCTATTTAACGTGAATGCAGTCGTCTCTAAACCATAACCCCAAAACGATAGCAGTAAATCAGTGAGAGGCATCATAGATCACACCATATCTAGTAAAGTACGATTACGACGTTCGGACACACCATTACGCTGTGGTGTTCCAGGTGGCGTGAGTTGCAAAACTATTCCGCATTGTTTCAAATGAAGACCAAACTCGTAACTCAAATATTCTCCTCCACGAGCAGATCGTAGAAACTTTATTTTGTTGTTATGATGATTTTCCACTTCACTCTGAAATTCTTTGAACTTTTCAAATGTTTCAGACTTATGTTTCATCAAGTAGATATACCCATATCTGCTTAAATCATCTATGAAGGTAAGAAAATAATGATACCCGCCGCGAGCATCAACACTCACTGGACCGCATATATCAGTATGTATTATTTCGAACAAGTCTGTTGCTCGCTCCATTGTTTCAGAGAACGGAGTCTTAGTCATCTTGCCCATGAGGCATGGTTCGCAAGCATCAAGTGATTCATAATCAAGAGATTACAAAAGCCCATCGGCATGGAGTTTCTTCATGTGCTTTACACCAATATGACCTAAACGGCAGTGCCACAAATAAGTTGCACTATCATTATTAAACTTATATCTTTGGGCTTCAATACTATGAACATGTGTGTCACTACTATCAAGATTTAGTAAAAATAGATCACTCATCAAGGGTGCATGACCATAAAAGATATTACTCATATAAATAGAACAACCATTATTCTCTAATTTAAATGAATAACCGTCTCGCATTAAACAAGATCCAGATATAATGTTCATGCTCAGCGCTGGCACCAAATAATGATTATTTAGGTCTAAAACTAATCCCGAAGGTAGATGTAGAGGTAGCGTGCCGGCGGTGATCACATCGACTTTGGAACCATTTCCCATGCGCATCGTCACCTCGTCCTTAGCCAATCTTCGCTTAATCCATAGCCCCTGTTTCGAGTTGCAAATATTAGCAGCAGAACCAGTATCAAATACCCAGGCGCTACTGCGAGCATTAGTAAGGTACACATCAATAACATGTATATCAAATACTTGGGGCAGTTCCGCTTCCAGTGACCAGTCCCTTTGCAGTAGAAGCACTCAGTCTAAGGCTTAGGTCCTGACTTGGGCTTCTCCACTTGAGCAACAACTTGCTTGCTGATCTTCTTGAAGTTCCCATTCTTCCCTTTACCCTTTTTCTTGAAACTGGTGGTCTTGTTGACCATCAACACTTGATGCTCCTTCTTGATTTCTACCTCCACAGCCTTTAGCATTGCGAAGAGCTTGGGAATTGTCTTATCCATCCCTTGCATACTATAGTTCATCACGAAGCTCTTGTAGCTTGGTGGCAGTGACTGAAGAACTCTGTCAATGACACTATCATTAGGAAGATTAACTCCCAGTTGAGTCAAGTGGTTGTGGTACCCAAACATTCTGAGTATATGTTCACTGACAGAACTATTCTCCTCCATTTTGCAGCTGTAGAACTTATTGGAGACTTCGTATCTCTTAATCTGGGCATTTGCTTGAAATATTAACTTCAACTCCTGGAACATCTCATATGCTCCATGATGTTCAAAACGTTGTTGAAGTACCGGTTCTAAGCCGTAAAGCATGGCACACTGGACTATCAAGTAGTCATCAACACGCGACTGCCAGGCATTCACAATGTCTACAGTTGCCGGCGCGGGTGGTACACCTAACGGTGCTTCCAGGACGTAATTCTTCTATGCAGCAATGAGGATAATCCTCAAGTTACGGACCCAGTCCATGTAATTGCTACCATCATCTTTCAACTTAGCTTTCTCTAGGAACGCATTAAAATTTAACGGAACAACAACACGGACCATCTATCTACAACAACATAGACATGCAAAAATACTATCAGGTATTAAGTTCATGATAAATTAAAGTTCAATTAATCATATTACTTAAGAACTCCCACTTAGATAGACATCCCTCTAATCATCTAAGTGATCACGTGATCCATATCAACTAAACCATGTCCGATCATCACGTGAGATGGAGTAGTTTTCATTGTGAACTTCACTATGTTGATCATATCTGCTATATGATTCACGCTCGACCTTTCGGTCTCAGTGTTCCGAGGCCATATCTGCATAAGCTAGGCTCGTCAAGTTTAACCCGAGTATTCTGCGTGTGCAAAACTGGCTTGCACTCGTTGTATGTGAACGTAGAGCTTATCACACCCGATCATCACGTGGTGTCTCGACACGACGAACTGTAGCAACGGTGGATACTCAGGGAGAACACTTATACCTTGAAATTTAGTGAGAGATCATCTTATAATGCTACCGCCAAACTAAGAAAAATAAGATGCATAAAGGATAAACATCACATGCAATCAATATAAGTGATACGATATGACCATCATCATCTTTTGCGTTTGATCTCCATCTCCAAAGCACTGTCATGATCACCATCGTCACCGGCTTGACACCTTGATCTCCATCGAAGCATCGTTGTCGTCTCGCCAATTATTGCTTCTACGACTATCGCTACCACTTAGTGATAAAGTAAAGCAATTACATGGCGATTGCATTTGATACAATAAAGCGACAACCATATGGCTCCTGCCAGTTGCCGATAACTCTGTTACAAAATATGATCATCTCATACAATAAAATTTAGCATCATGTCTTGATCATATCACATCACGACATGCCCTGCAAAAACAAGTTAGACGTCCTCTACTTTGTTGTTGCAAGTTTTACGTGGCTGCTACGGGCTGAGCAAGAACTGTTCTTACCTATGCATCAAACCACAACGATTTTTCGTCAAGTGTGCTGTTTTAACCTTCAACAAGGACCGGGCGTAGTCACACTGGATTCAACTAAAGTTGGAGAAACTAACACCCACTAGCCAATTCGGACCCAAGGGGGAGGGGGCGCGCGGCATGCCCTGGCCGCCCCTCTCTCTCCACTAAGGCCCATTAGGGCCCATATACTCCCCGGGGGGTTCCGGTAACCCCATGTACTCCCGTAAATGCCCGAACTCACCCAGAACCATTCCGATGTCCAAACATAGTCATCCAATATATCGATCTTTATGTCTCTACCATTTCGAGACTCCTCGTCATGTCTGTGATCTTAACCGGGACTCCGAACAACCTTCGGTAGATCAAAACACATAAACTCATAATACCGATCGTGACCGAACGTTAAGCGTGCGGACCCTACGGGTTCGAGAACTATGTAGACATGACCGAGACTCATCTCCAGTCAATAACCAATAGCGGAACCTGGATGCTCATATTGGTTCCTACATATTCTACGAAGATCTTTATCGGTCAAACCGCACAACAACATACGTAGTTCCCTTTGTCATCGGTATGTTACTTGCCCGAGATTCGATCGTCGGTATCTCAATACCTAGTTCAATCTCGTTACCGGCAAGTCTCTTTACTCGTTCCGTAATGCATCATCCCACAACTAACTCATTAGTCACAATGCTTGCAAGGCTTATAGTGATGTGCATTACCGAGAGGGCCCAGAGATACCTCTCTGATACTCGGAGTGACAAATCCTAATCTTGATCTATGCCAACTCAACAAACACCATCGGAGACACCTGTAGAGCATCTTTATAATCACCCAGTTACGTTGTGATGTTTGATGGCACACTAAGTGTTCCTCCGGTATTCGGGAGTTGCATAATCTCATAGTCATAGGAACATGTATAAGTTATGAAGAAAGCAATAGCAACAAGCTAAACGATCATCATGCTAAGCTAATGGATGGGTCAATTCAATCACATCATTCTCTAATGATGTGATCCCGTTTATCTAATGACAACTCTTTGTCCACGGCTAGGAAACTTAACCATGTTTGATCAACGAGCTAGTCAAGTAGAGGCATACTAGTGACACTCTGTTTGTCTATGTATTCACACATGTACTAAGTTTCCGGTTAATACAATTCTAGCATGAATAATAAAAATTTATCATGATATAAGGAAATATAAATAACAACTTTATTATTGCCTCTAGGGCATATTTCCTTCAGAAGTCTCTAGTGGAAACTATGGCCCTCAGATCTACCTTTATCATAATATAAAAACTAAAATTCCTTTGCTGTAATTTATTTACTTTTGCAATTTTTCTATCTACCACTATCATATTTAATCCTTGCAAGTAACGGGTCAAGGGGATTGACTACCCTCTCGCTCGCATTGGGTGCAAGTATTTGCTTTTGTGTGTGCAGGTGCTATTCACGAGGCTTTGTGTGATTCTCCTACTGGTTCGATAAACCTTGGTTCTCACCGAGGGAAATACTTATCTCTACTGTACTGCATCTTGTCTCCTCTTCGAGGAAAATCCCTACGCAACTCACAAGTAGCAGATCTTTGTTCATCAAATTCCCAACTTGAAAGGATTTCCTCACAAGTGGAATGATTGGATTATAGAAACCATGAGAAGTGGATGTGTGAGTATGAACGTTAATTATTCTATAGGACCTTATTTTCCAACCTTTATGGGCCATAGGTAGGGAGATTCTTTATATCCTCCCATGTATTATGTTGCCGCCGATGCTCTTGCAGTTTTTATGAATAATGCAAGAGAACAAGACTTTGTTAAAGGTGTGCTTACTAAATTTAGGGAAGGATGGGTGAATATGCTGCAATATGCAGATGACACAATTTTCCTCCCTCCTGATGATATTTATAGTGCTAAGACTTTGAAGGTCATCTTATGTTCTTTTCAGAAGATGCCTGGCTTGAAAATAAACTTTCTAAAAAGTGTTATTTTCCTTTTTGAAGAGGCTGGGGTTAAGGAACAAGTCTATAGAAAAAATTACTTGTCATGTTGGGAAGATGCTAATGAAATATTTAGGCATTCCCTTGAATAAAGTGAGGATTAGGAATAAAGATTGGAAAGCCTATGAGGATAGAATTGAAAAGAGATGTGCCTATTGGCAAGGTAGGATGATGAATATTTTTGGGAGGTTGACACTTGTACAATCCTCTTTGACAAATATAGCCATGTTTATGATGTCCTTTTATTCTATACACGCGGGGTGAGGGAGTCATGGATTAGGGGGTGTCCGGATAGCCGAACTATCAACGTTGGCCGGACTCCTGGACTATGAAGATACAAGATTGAAGACTTCGTCCCGTGTCCAGATGGGACTTTCCTTGGTGTAGAAGGCAAGCTTGGCGATATGGATATGTAGATCTCCTACCATTGTAACCGACTCTGTGTAACCCTAACCCTATCCGGTGTCTATATAAACCGGAGGGTTTTAGTCCAGAGGACTAACAACAATCATACCATAGGCTAGCTTCTAGGGTTTGGCCTCTCTGATCTCGTGGTAGATCCACTCTTGTACTACCCATATCATCAATATTAATCACGCGGGAGTAGGGTTTTACCTCCATCGAGAGGGCCCGAACCTGGGTAAAAACATCGTGTCCCTTGTCTCCTGTTACAATCCGCCTAGACGCACAGTTCGGGACCCCCTACACGAGATCTGCCGGTTTTGACACTGACATTGGTGCTTTCGTTGAGAGTTCCTCTGTGTCGTCATCCTTAGGCCCGATGGCTCCTTCGATCATCAACAACGACGCGGTCCAGGGTGAGACTTTTCTCCCCGGACAGGTCTTCGATTCGGGCGGCTTTGCTGCGGGCAATTCCCTTGGTCATCCGGAGCAGATCGAAAGCTACGCAGCCATCGTGTAAGATTTGGGAGTTTGAACTACACGACCGATATCCGCGGAGAGTTGATCTTCGACGGATTCGAGCCACGACCAGCGCGCCGCCTTGTCTCGATGGGCACGATCTAGCTCTGCCGCCAAAGCGATTGCCTCGAGGCCGCACCAGCGTCCGCTCCGACCCTTAGCTCGGAGCCGACTCCGCCGATCGAGGATGAGTGGTTGGACACCGCCTCGGGGGCTAGGATCTCTACGGCGATTGAGCCGAACTCCATCCCTGTCCTTTGCGAAGGCCATGACTCCAAGGTGCCGGACTCCTCTACAGACTCCGAACCCTCCGCGCCCCTGCCAATCGAATCCAATTGGGCGCCGGTTATGGAGTTCACCGCCGCAGACATCTTTCAGCACTCGCCCTTTGGCGACATCCTGAATTCACTAAAGTCTCTCTCTTTATCAGGAGAGCCCTGGCCGGACTACGGTCAGGAAGGTTGGGATCTTGACGACGAAGAAATTCAACGCCCACCCACCGCCCACTTTGTAGCCACCGTCGAAAGCTTAAACGACGTGCTAGATTTCAACTCAAGACATCGACGGTATGGACGGCGATGTAGGAGACAACCATGAACCGCACCTATAGGATCCGGACAGCCACCTCATCCCACGATGTATACATGGTGGATACACCTAAAGGAAGTGACGACGAGGAACAACGGGACACTACGAAGGATAAATCCCTCGAAAAGCAGTCAAAACGGCAACGTAAACGCCACACCAGGTCCCGCCTCGACAAAAGACGGCAGCCACACCGACCCAGCCATAGAGCAGGGCGAACCGGTGGACGATGAACATGCTATCGAGCAACCGTCCGAACATGACTACTTGGATAAACAACCCATCCCCGGCAAAGATAACAGTCCGGACGATCTCACGCCGGACAAATTGTTGGAGCAGAAGAACCTCCACAAAAGGCTCGTCGCCACTGCGCGTAGCCTGAAAAAGCAGAAGCGGAAGGTCAAAACAGCGGAAGATGCACTCAGAATCAGATGGAGCAAAGTACTCAACACCACAGAGAAATACGGGCGATACCGCCAAACAAAGAGCTACCCAAGCGCAAATTACTGCCCGAATTCGATGAGGAGGCCGTGAGCCCCGCAATCAAAGAACAAAGAGGCGCCCGGTCGGATAGGCGACCACATGGCAAACATGGAGGCGGCAAGCGGCGCCGCACACAAGCCGCACGCGATCCGCATAAGGATTCACATCAAAAGGATGGCCCGATTAGGTCCATCTATGGGCCGAGAAAGCAAGCTCTTCCAAGCAATGCAACACGCCAAATATCCGAACATCACGGCACACCCAAATATAGGGGTGCCACACACCCCATGTTTCACCGATGAGGTGCCGGATCACGAATTCCCGGTGATTCAAACCCGTAAACATAGAGGCATCTGACGAAACAACGGACCTCGAGTCTGGATTGAGGATTACATCCTCCACATACACATGGCTAGAGGAGATGATCTCCACGCCATAAAATATTTACCCCTCAAGCTCAAAGGGCCAGCTCGGCATTGGCTCAAAAGCCTCCTTGAAAATACCATTGGAAGTTGGGAAGAGCTCGAGGATGCTTTGGCAAATTTTCAAGGGACTTATGTCCGCCCTCCGGATGCAGACGATTTAAGTCACATAACTCAACAACCCGGAGAGTCAACCCAAGAATTTCGGAACAGGTTCCTCATAAAAAGAACCAAATAGTCGACTGTCCGGACGCCAAGCCTTAGCAGCTTTCAAACACAACGTCCGAGACGAATGGCTCGCTGAACACCTCGGCCAGAGAAGCCGAGAACAATGGCTGCATTAACAAGCCTCATGACCCGCTTTTGCGGGAGAAGATAGTTGGCTGGCAAGATGCAGTACCGGTGACCCAAGTACATCCGAAGTCAGGGATGGAAATGGAAAACCACGACGCAGCAAGGACCAGCGGACAAAGGGAAACAGCCGAAGAGCACGGCGATCAACGCCGGATTCGAAGCTCCCGATGTAATCATAAAAACTGCCCTCAAGGACAACAGCGATGAGCTATCCGACCTAAACAAAATCTTGGAAAAATATGCCAAATCCACAAGACTCCGGGAAGCCAGCAAACCATACCCACAGAGATTGTTGGGTCTACAAGCAGTCCGGCAAACTCAATGCCGAACACAAGGGGCTCGAACCACCAAGCGATGACGAACCCCACAAGCAGAGCACCGGAAAACAAAAGAATTTCCCACAAAAAGTCAAAACAGTGAACTCACTTCAAGTGACAAAGGAAAACAGAGCGCCCATAGAAACACGCGCCGCACGGTCTATCCTAGAAGAGTCCCAACGATGGTTGTCAAAACCAATCACCTTCGATCATCAGGACTATTCCGGAAGTATCCGGAATGCAGGATGGACTGCCTTGATATTAGATCCTATAATCGACGGACTCCAATTTACAAAAGTCCTAATGGACGGAGGTAGCGATCTAAACCTGCTATATCAGGACACAATCCGCAAAATGGGGATAGACCCAACCAAAATTCGCCATAGCAACACCTCCTTCAAAGGGGTAATGCCAGGCCTATATGCCCATTGTACGGACTCCCTACTGCTAGAAGTTGTGTTCGGCTCATCCGACAACTTCCGCCACGAAAAGTTAACCTTCCACATCGCCCCATTCGAAAGTAGCTATCAAGAACTACTGGGACGTGAATCTTTCGCCTGCTTTAGCGCAATATCGCATTATGCATCTCTTACACTTAAAATGCCCGGTCCACGCGGCATCATCTCATTAAAAGGGAGTATCAAGTGTTACTCGAGCACGGAAGAACGTGAGACTGCCTTGACAGCCCCACACTAATCCGGCTCCGCTAATCAAAGCACCTGAATAGGTCATTGAACCCAGACATGGCTAGACGAGTCCGGCGTAAACATATAAACGCCTACTAGCGGCATACCCCGTACAAGGGGCTGCGCATGTACAACAAGAGACGATAAAGCTCAATTTTATTCACTTTTGAACCGTACTCTGTTTATTTAATATAAAGTACATTTTCGCACGATCTTTTTTCTTTTCAACTAAGTTCTTCTCTTTACAGATGAACACCGTGCTACACTGGCCCGTGATATGGCACAATGGAGACACAGCGCAGACGCAAGAGGGACCCGTTGCAAGGATTCTTTTCAGATTAAGACCCTGCGTAAACCTTTTTTACTGTCTCTTGTTGATACACATCCCCCGATTTATTGCTATAACCGAGAAGGAGGCTGGCGTTTTGGCATCGGCCGCACCAGAATTTTATGCGTGCACGGACACCGGGGCTTAGGGCATTATTCTGCCCATTTTCATAAAGACCGAATACCTTACGGAGTGTTCGGCGTCTCGAGTTAGGCCTTATATGCATCAGCTCTGAATCATGTCTTTGGTAAAATGTTGGGTTTGCCCGGCTCCTGTGTTTTGCTGCCTTATGTTTCGTTCTATCGGCTAACAGCACCGGAGAACTACTGCGATTGTGCCCGGTTCGCCGGTGAGCACCTCGAGAGAAAGCCAAAACTGATCGCCATGATATAGCGTGAGACTGGTCAACCACTCGATGACCCACCGGAATGTTTAGAATTCCCTCGCATTAACGAAGGACCGTTTCGGTCAGCACATCTGGCGCCCGAATTCGGGAGAGCGCGGTGCCCCTAGGGGCTATATAGTAGCCCCACCATCGAACTCCTATGGCTAAGTGAAAGTGATAAAGCATTATAGTCCGGTTGCTTAGTTTGCTACACTATCACCTCCTTTACAGGACCAAAACGTTGGATTAAGTGTGAAAATGCGCCTTTTTGCAAACACCCCCGCACTATGTGCGTAATGAAAGTCAAGACTGCCATCTTTCGGGTTATATACACATATACATCAACGGTCACAAGAGGTGTTTTAATACTTGAACGCACAAGTATAAAAAGCTCTTATATTATATTGAAACATCGTTTTCACAAATCATACATGTCATTAAAACATAATATCCTTGAGCATTGCGTCTCTATTAAACAAGCGCCTGCAGACTTCCTCAAAATAGTGCTCGGCGGTACCGCTTCTGTCCGAATCTTGGGATGCAACGTCGGTGGCCTTCATCTCCACCCAGTATGTCTTGACACGGGCAAGAGCCATCCGCGCACCCTCTATGCATGCTGACCGCTTCATTGCATCAATATGCGGCACCGCATCAAGGAGCTGTTGCACCAAGCCAAAATAACTCTTCGGCTCGGGCCTTTTCGGCCACAAATGAGTCACGACAGCCTTCATGGCAAGTCCGGACAACCTATTCAGCTCAGCCCATTCGGCCAAACGATCGGTTAATGAAAGTGGACGCTCCGGACTATGGAAATGCGACCAAAAAAGCTCTTCCATTCCGTGATCCTTTTGACCTCGGAAGTGTTCGGCCGCGTCTGCGGCACTCGCCGCCAAGTCCAGATAAGCATCCTCTGCACCCCATAGCCGGTCCAATTGAGTGTACTTAGGGTCCGTGAATTTTCTCCGCATCAGAAAGGGCTTTCCAGCCGCAATATCTCCTGCCTGACGTAGCTCCTCCTTCATAGCTCTCATCGCAGAGCGAGTATCCTTGGCCTCGGTGGCGGCCTTTTTCAGGTCCTCTTGTTTTGCTCGATCTTCTTTTTCAAGAAGCTCGCATAACGGTCGATAGCATTCTTCAATTTCACGGCCATCTCGGCCATTTCTTTCTTAACCGGCGGTGAGCAGCTTGTTCGGCTTTTAGCTCTGCGGCCGCCTTTAAGGCCGTCGCATCACTTTTTCCGGCTTGCTCCTTGGCTCGGGCGAGCTCACCAAGGTTCTCCATAGCAGCGGCACCATCTGCATTAAGCATACATGTTGTAAGGCATGGGCGTCAAGCTCCCTTACCAGGTGTCTGCGGAGAAGTTGCATACCTTGTGACTCGTCAAGCCGCTTATTAACAAGGGTGATGTCCGCATCCGCCACGTCAAGTTGCCGCTTCAGTTCGGCAAATTCATCAGCCCGGCTAGCCACCGGACGCCGCCACCTACATAGGAAGAGCGCATATTATACGGGGGTTATGATCCTCGGCGCGCCATCATTTTTGACACCGCACCAAGTCTCGGGGCTACTATCTATACATGGCGCATTTTATATGCAAAACTGTCAGAAGGTACATCATTTTGCGTACCTCAAAACCCGTCAGTAAACTTACGACGGCTTCATGCAATCCGCTCTCAGCGGATGAAATCCTTTCAATCACTGTACCCATTAACGTACGGTGATCTTCCGAGATAGACGCTCGCTCGAGCAAATCCTTCAGCTCCTCCGACCGTACACCCGTTGGTGTCGGACTCGTCCGGTGGCCTTTTTCGAAGGCCGGACACGGAGAGATTTGAGGGGACATGCGGCTGCCTTCTGGCCCCGCCGGATTCGGAGAAGCCCTCGCGGCGACACCTCAGTGGTCGCCCGCCGCATAATGATGCGGCGGGCGGAGGCGTTTCGCTCTCCATCATCTCCGGACCAAGATCCCCTGAAGACGAGCTCTGCTGTGAAGGGCTGAGATCCGACCTACAAGGTAAACTTTCGGTTACCTTCGGAAATAAAACGGGGATGTCTCTCTTTTAAATAAAAACGCCCCCCTTTACTTATGGCTCGCTGGAGTGCTGATCTCCTTGGGGAAATAGTGCGGCCGGGTCATCTCCACTTGAGACCCTCTGGTGAAGATTTCTTCCCCGCTTGAGGCTTTGGTCTCCGGGATCTTGAAGCGGTCCTCTTCTCCCCGGAGGGAGGATTCTCGATCCCCTTTCTTGATAGCCTCCTTCACGGAGGTAGTAGTTCCCTTGTTCCCCCTTCGCCTTCTTCAAAAGGCACAACCTCTAGCATCTTGGTTGTCTGAGGATCTAGCGTGGTCTAAGGGAGGGGGGCCGGACACCTGATCAGTTTTGGTTTTGCTATCCACTCCTGTTTAAAGGATAGCTCTTTTAAGGGCAAGTTTATGATAATTATGCGGATAGCATGTCCGGGTACAGGACTACTTACTTGAGTATCCGGGCGATTGCAGCTCAGACCTGCGTCCTCGATTAAGTCCGGACACATTGCTTGTGATCCGAAGAATAGTTGGTACATCTCCACGGGCGTTGCGCCCATAAAATGTTGGAGAGCTCGTGGTCCCTCCGGATTAAACTCCCACAGGCGGAGGGGCAACGTTTGCAGGGCAAGGTGCGACGAATCAGCATGACCTGCGCTACTACGACCAGATTGATCTCTCTCTAGGAGGTCACGAATACGGCCACCTAGATGCGTCCTTGGGCGGTCCCAGTCGAGCCCTTTATTGACCCATGACGCCCACCGCAGTGAAGGACCCGAGTGGAAGGCAGGTGGCGCCGCCCATTTGGTGCCCCTGGGAGCGGTGATATAAAACCACTCTTGTTGCCATAAATTGAGCTCCTCTTGAAAAGAGCCCTCGGGCCATGGAGCGTCGGGAAGCCTAAACCTCGAAGGAAGTGAGACACGAACACCACGCTCTCACCAGGCTCGGGAGTGGGAATAACCTGCCCTTGGGCAGGCAGCCTATGCAAAATTTCGCCGGTTAGATACCTGGCGTCTCTCAGCTTTAGCACATCTTCTTCCGTGACGGAGGAAGACATCCACCGGACTTGCAGGTCGGAGCCGGACATCGTTGAAGGTCCGAAGCGCCTAAATCTGGAGCTTTGGGTGTTGGAACTCGAGGCGAGGGGCGGATTCGATTGAGATTGAAAGAAAGGAGCGGGCCTTGGTCTCGTTATAAAGAGGTTGAATACCAAGAGCCCTCCCGTGACCTTCGGGACTCGCCTTCGATGGAGGGCGTGCCAGCAGGCACGGCCAGGTTACCCACGCCCGTATTGATGAGGATCCCGGAATAAGGGGCACGATCTCCGCTCGATAAGACGTGCCAAGAAAACCGCTGGCTAAACGGCTGAGGTGGAACAGTAAAACGATTCGTATAAAGGCACTGGCCGTGGTGTGATGTCATGCCGCGGAATACGTCGCCAGATCCGTGCAAAGGTTATTCTCTACGGTGGTATGTGGAACTTGTTTTGCGAGCGGACACTATCCTTGTGTTCAAAATCTTCTATGAAGTATTCGGAGGAGGAACCCGCCTTGCAATGCCGAAGACAAAATGCGCGCCGGACTCGTCGTCATTGAAGCCTGGTTCAGGGGCTACTGAGGGAGTCCTGGATTAGGGGGTGTCCGGATAGCCGAACTATCAACGTTGGCTGGACTCCTGGACTATGAAGATACAAGATTGAAGACTTCGTCCCGTGTCCGGATGGGACTTTCCTTGGCGTAGAAGGCAAGCTTGGCGATACGGATATGTAGATCTCCTACCATTGTAACCGACTGTGTAACCCTAACCCTATCCGGTGTCTATATAAACAGGAGGGTTTTATCCTCAGAGGATCTAACAACAATCATACCATAGGCTAGCTTCTAGGGTTTAGCCTCTACGATCTCGTGGTAGATCCAATCTTGTACTACCCATATCATCAATATTAATCAAGAAGGAGTAGGGTTTTACCTCCATCGAGAGGGCCCGAACCTGGGTAAAAACATCGTGTCCCTTGTCTCCTGTTACCATCCGCCTAGACGTACAGTTCGGGACCCCCTACCCGAGATCCGCCGGTTTTGACACCGACACGGGGGGTTAAAAATGATTTCTTTAGAGCCAGAATTACCTGGCAGGGGGATAAAAATAAAAGGAAGTATCATTTGGTTAGATGGTCTGAGGTGTGTCAACCAAAGATACACGGGGGTTTAGGAATTATTAACTTGAATTAATGAATAAATCCCTTCTAGCTAAATGGATTTGGAAATTGTAAATGGAGGAATGTCTTTGATAGAAAATTCTAAGAAATAAGTAGGTTAAAAATGAGTGCTTATCTGGAGTTAGAAAGAAGGTTGGTGACTCCCAGTTTTGGGTTGGCCTCCTTTCTGTTAAAGATCCCTTCTTCAATTATGTGAAGAAAATAGTAGGAAATGGGGAGAATATTATATTTTGGGAGGATTGGTGGGTTGATGATAAACCTTTGAAACAATCTTACCCTAGATTGTATGATATCTGCTTTGCTAAGAGTATTAAATTGGTTGATGTGATGACAAAGGCTGGGAACAATTTAAGTTCAAGAGAACTTTGTGTGTGTGTGTGTGTGGGGGGGGGGGGGGGATACACTAACATAGTGGAATGAGATCAAAGAATGTTGTGCTAATATTAAATTGAAAGATGAAAAAGATACTCTAATTTTGTCCCTTACCGCTGATGGGAAATATTCTATCAAATCAACTTTGGTAATTAGTGGGTTGAATTTTCTTTTCAAATTTCTTTGGAAAGTTAGAAATCCTCCAAAGACCAAGGTTTTCTCGTGGCTTGCTGTTTGAAATAGTGTGCTTACAAAAGATAATTTGCATAAAAGGGGTTGGAATGGTGATTCTAAATATGTTTTTTGTGGAGCTGATGAAACTATTGATCATCTGTGCTTACACTGCTTCGTAGCCAAATTTTTATGGAGTGTTTTGCAATGTTATTTTAGTTTAAACTGTGCTCCTATGGATGTTAAGAGCCTTTTTGGTACGTGGCTCTCTCCTTTTGAAAAGAATAGAAAGAAGGAGCTCTTTGTGGGTTTGTGCATTACAGTGGTCTATTTGGACTTGTAGGAATGACATTTGCATTGATCTTAAAAGGACTGGTAATCCTTTTTGGATTCTATATAAAACGTGTCACCTTATTGATGATTGATCTATTTTGTAGATAAGTCAGGGAGGTAAAAGGGAACTGAGGGGTGTGTGTGGGTGGGTGGGGGGAGGGGGGGGGGTGGGGTGGGGTAAATCTTCTAGAGCGGTTAGCAAGTGAGATTAAACTCAGATTAACTGAGGGCTGAAGACTACATACTTCTTGAAGCCGGTGTCTTTCTCGCTACGGTTGCCTTATCTAGAGTAGTTTTGTTGTTACTCCAGTATCTGATATATGCACTTTGTTCTTTGGTATCGGCTCCTGCTTTAAATTTATATTCGCACCGAGGTGCTACTTTATTTTTACCTTTATGATGTTGGTAGATGCTGGTTCTAGAATCTAGTTACGGCATGGCCAATGTATAGCCCTAGGGTGATGCCCCGTAGGATCGGATGTCAGGAAAAGTAGGTTCGGATGGAGCAGCGGGGTCCTTTGTAGGAGGCGGGTGCTTGGGGAGAAAAGGTGTGGTCCGGTGCATAAAGCTGAAAAGGTTAAAGTGAAGAGTAGAGATGCATGTGTAGTGAGAATCTTTATTTTTTTATTTTTTGATGAGGCACACTAGTGGTAGCTCGCATTGAGGAGAAAAAATCAATGTAAATGCCTTAATCTACTTTTTGTCATGGGGCATCTGTATCCATATGCCATCGTTGTACATGCCCTTGGTGTTGGGGGTTTGCTCCTTTCACTGAGCTGGATGTGTTGATGATTTGGTTTGAGTGGTGTAAATGATTACTGTGATTTTCTTAATTTTCTTAATGAAGTTCGGAGGCAAACCCCTTTCGCTTAACTTTTTTATTGCGGAATGTTTCTAGTATATCGTATGCGAATTTGTCATGTTAGATCTTATGATGATTCTAATCTAGATTAAGCTTAACCTGAAACTGCCTAATTTTCTAACAGAGGTAAGGGGCTGTTGAATGATTCATGCTTGTTAACAAAGCTAGAGTACTTGAGATGAATCTGAGCCTCTAGTTCTCCAAATAAGATGTGGGGTAACATTGGTGCCAATCGCCGAGAGAGAAAGATTGACATGACATGACATAGAAGGAGGGTTCCAGCCATAGAGCACGGCAGTAAGGCCACACGTTTCATCGATGGTAGTGTGTAGAGCTGCAACGATGGAGGGGCAATGGATTAACCACATCTCCCGCGATGGAAACATGCTAATCTAGCTATATCCATCATATAAAACATTAAAGATCGGATCCCGTCAATTAAGATGGCCTGCCAATTAAGATCGCAACTGGAGAATCGAATACGAAGTCCAAAGCCTGGGGTAGGTCAACTCTCGGTGTTTGCGTCGCCATAACGATCGCAAAGATAGCATACTCCAAGTGTGTTCCTGTCTGTATATTACAGTACGTGGTCTAATTTCTGAACTTCGAGGACGCGTTAACCCTAGATCGCTGCTAGCTGTTACTACTAGCTTTAAACCCTAGGAGTAGTATGCAATTAATCTAGGTCAACACTCTCCTTCGCCGTCTACCATAAGATTACTCACCTAGTGGCAATAGCTAGGGGCTAGTTGGAGCCTTTCTCAAACTGCATCACCGACGACCGACGATGAAGAACGACGTCAGATGGCCGGTCAGAGCTCGGCTCCATCTTCTGCATATACCAAGCTCATGTCGTTCTCGGTGTACTGTAAGGGGAGTCACTACTTAAGCAAAAACATACATCATTTTCTGTTGGTAATTAATAGTAAACACATGCCTTACGTACGGTAAGTGTACTTACTGTACGTATCTTGTTTTTCTCTTTATATATCCGCGGTGTTCATGATTCATAATGGTCAAGTGGCATTCATTAAGTGCAATGTCAAAGGATTCCCTGTGATCCATGGCTTCCAGTTCATGCGTGCGTATCGAGTAAAGGCAAGTCGCGTTCTTTCATGTGGTGGAGAGAAAATAATTACAGTAGTTAATCTGTCTGTCAGGAGATGGAATCTCAATCAAGTGTCAGTACGTATCTTCTGACCCTTCTACAGCTGACCAGTTCTCATCAATTAATTACCGATTAAAGAAAGATATGAAGAGATTTGCCTGATCGATGCATGCAGTGGGAGTGCAGTCACGACGCATGCTACCATGATTAGTGAACTTGTCATGGGATCACTCAGTCAGTTCACAACCCAATGCTCGCGCGCCTTCTGCGTGTAAGATCCAACACACACCATCCATCACCCATGCACCGGTTCCACTACTATATAAACCCACGCAGCCCTCTCTTCTTTCAACACCCAACTCATCTCACACTAAACCAAGTTCACTCACAATGGCTACTAGCACTAAGCTTGTAGCTCTTGGCTTTGTTGTCCTCGTGAGCATTGGGTTCACCAATGCTTCGAGGATGCTGGCTAGCTCCTCCAGTGCTGGAGGCGGAGGCGGGGGAGGAGGAGGCGGTGGCAGCTCGTCGGGTGGGGGTGGGAGTGGATGGGGCCATGGGGCCGGAGGAGGTGGTGGCTTGGGATTTGGCGAGAATGGTGGAGATGCCAGTAACAAGTATAACTTCGCCAAGGGAGCTGGTGGAGGAGGGGGAAACGGTGCTGGCGGTGGTTCCCAAGGCGGATCCGGATCCGGTTCCGGCTCTGGCGGTGGCAACGGTGTTGGTTCGAGTGGCTCGGCGTCAGCCCCTAGTGGCAGTGGGTACGCCAATGCTGATGGTCAGGGTGGGGGCGGTGGTGCAGGTGGTGGCGCAGATGGGTCAAGCGGATCTGGAGCCGGAAGTGGTGCTGGCAAAGGAGAAGCTGAGAGTGGCATAGCAACCTCCCCGGCTGTAGCTCCTTCTGCTGGTGGTGTCAGCTATTCTGATGCTGGCGGTGCTGGCACTGGCGGTGGTGGCGGTGATGGTGGAAATGGAGGTGGTAATGGTGCTGGAGGTGGGCAGGCCGCCAGCGATGACACTACTGGAGGCAATGCTAGTGGAAGCGGTAGCGGCAATGGTGGTGGCCAAGGTGGAGGCGTAGCTCAAGGTCCAAGCATGGGAGTTGGTTCTGGCTCTGGCATTGGGGGTGGACAAACTGGTAGCACTGGTTCCTATGGGCAAGGTTATGCCACCGGAACCGGTGCTGGAACGGGTGGCGGCGGTGGTGGCAGCAACAATGGTGGTTCCGGCAACGGTGGAGGTAGCGGGTCCGGATCTGGCAGTGCCGGATACCCCTAAATTTCTTTTTCAAACAAGTTAGAAACGGAGCCCATCACACATTTCTAGTCTCTTCATTTTACTATTCCAAGTCATTTGTGTTTCTTTTCATTCATAGGGTTTTCACTAGGCGTCTCCTAATAAAGGGCTCCATGATTCTAGGGAAGTACTAAGTAGTTAGTGGAGCAATCTACTAACATGTAATCGCTACCTACGAATATGTTATGTTATGTTATGACTTCTGATATGTTTCGTTGTTAGTGTGACTGCTTGGTTACTCCATCCCAACCAATATGCCTAGCTAAGGTTGATCTAAAAAGAAAGCTAATGGTCAATTGTTCTGGTTGCCTCTAACTTTCTTCTCTGTTGGGGATGGTGGCTGGTTTGGCTAGCATGGAGTACGTTGGGGTTTTTATGAGAAACGTAAGAAGAAGAAGAAAAGGACAAATTGCGCAAATACAGACCCAAGGCACAAAGCATTAGTAACCCGTTGACAATAATTTAGGCATGCCTGTAGGCTCCACGACCTTGCAAAGATCTGTATCTGGTTATTTTGATATACGGCCTTGATCCAGGTTGTTTATGGACGACCCGGTCGTACTCTTATGTTTCTCTTTCAATTTTATTCAATGCTATGTCAAGGCAGCAAAAAATCTACCCACTCCATCCCACAATATGTTAGTTTTCAAAAGCAGCTTATTGGGTTGAAGGGACTAGTTTTTTTTAGAGTAGTTGACATTGCAATATTGTATGTGGCTACACTATAATGCACCACCGTGGAAGATGTACGTCCTACGTCACATCTATTCCCTCTATTCCATATTTTTTGTCGTGGTTTTAGTTTGAATTATGAAACGGAGCGAGTATTGAACAAGGTCAGGTTTACAAAAACGGCTGGGTCGAAGTTGACCAAATGAAGCCATTACTACACTATGATGTGTCATAGCATGTTGTGTAACAAAATTGTCATAGCATGAGCTTTTGCCAGAAATATTTATGGAAAAAAATAAATCAAAAAGGCCGTGGTTCTACAAAAGTCCCCTTTTTATTTTATGGCAGGCCGTCCAAATATGTGGATGCTTATAGTGCATCGTACTCCCTCCTCTCCAGTTTCTGAGACCCATATAATAATTGGATTTGTTTTCTTTCCTGTTTCGAAAGCCTGATTGTTCTGGAAATAATATGCAAATCTAGTTTCTATATACAGTAATTCTGTCTAATTTTCGTTCACAGTGTGTATTCAAGTAAGTATATGAGGGACATGCATGTAGCATGAATATGCTGTAGCGTTCAAAGTCGTCTTTACCGCCCACATTTCCAGTTCCATATACTTGCGTGTATGTGTATATATTTTTTGGACAAAGGATGGATTTTATTGGCTCAAAATGAAGCATCAAGAGAATGTGTAACAAAATAAGCACATGTCCGGTCTCTGCATAGCTAGAATGCACACAACTAACACCAACTCACACACCCGAGAAATACACCATCAATTAGCAAAGTCATATAAGACCAAAGCTATGCGTAGGCGGGGAAAAACAAACAAAACCAAGGCGATCCAATCGACAAATTAGAATAATGACCATATCTATACCAACCATCTCATGTCACCACATGGATGACGAGGTTCTTCAACATCAATGCCTTCAATAAGGGAGCTACCCTGATCCAACCACCGAGGCCAGTATCTAGGTTTTCACCCTAAAAAATCAATCCGAGCATAACCGAGCAATGCCTTCAACAAGGTAACGATTTAAAAAAAAACATCGCCACCGCCAAGATATAACCAACTCAGGTCTGACGTAGGCTTTCACTCCGGAGCTCGAAACTGAGTGCTTGAGCAGCACCATCATCGAAGCCACTCATGTGTTGTCGCCATCATTTTTCCACGGTCCCAACAACTACAAGCGATGCTCTCGCCACCACAGCATAGCCATTAGTCTTTGTCAAGCCATTGTCCATAATTTGTATTTCACCGTCGAAGTCAACCAAAAGATCGAGAGAGATGAACCCTCCAAAAACCTTCTAATGACCTCCGTTGTCATGGAGCCGTGGGGAGTCGTTGCAGCATAGTCTGCAGTCAATACCACCCGGCCGATCAGATCTAGATCACAACCACCAAACCGGTGGGCCGTAGCACTGCCGGCTGGCCAGCGCATGTGCGGAATGGCACCTCATTGCCGCCGTCCACATCCAACACAGAGCCCACCGCACGATGGCCCCCGGTGGCGAAATAGGCCATATCTGGTCGGAGACCGGCCCACACGCGGAACCGCCATGGCAATCAGGGACACGCCAGTAGCCATGGTGGCGAGCGCCCCACACACCTCGCAGCAGGTTTAGGTGCTACCGCTTTGGTTCTTCCCACAAATTGTTTTACACGACGCAAAACAGAAGGCAACGCGAGTGAATCCAGACGTGGGGAGATGTTCTTGATGCGACGGGGTCGCGGTGTCCTTGAGGGGTTGTGGACGGGCGTGTGGAGCAAAGCAGCTGGCTTCGGGAGACACTAGGGCCGGCATGGCGGCAACCTGCAGGGAGTTGGAAGCCCAGGGTTTTGGCGCACGAGCAGCTCCGGGCTGCTGAGGCCCATCACCGACCGAATCAGAAGCCTCAACCCGCACCATCGGCCGATCTGTGATCCGGGTGTCGTCCTAGAACTCCTCCAACTAGCTGCAAACCAAAGGTCACATGCGGCCGTGAGATCTACCACCGCCGCGGCCGAGGCCGCCGGTGGCAGCGGCAAGCTGGGACAGGGAGAGGGAATCGAACTGAGTGATGGCGGTGGCTGGATCCTCCCGAGTCGCCCTAGGTCGGACGACACGGGAGTCTTGGACATGTGTCTCGGCTGTAGGAAGGTTAATCATGCAACCCTTACAAGGCCATCATTACAAACTACTCCTTCCGTTTCATAATATAATTTTTTTAACACTAGTATAATGTCAATACGGAAAAGAGGGAATAGAAAATAACACACATGCCGGTTTGGTACATCGACATTACAAACCCCAGGAGTGGTATGCAATTAATGTAGGTCAACACTCTCCTTCGCCGTCTACCATTGGCTATAGCTAGGGGTTAGCTGGAGCCTTTCTCAAACTGCATCACCGACGATCGACGATGAAGAACGACGTCAGACGGCCAGTCAGAGCTCGGTTCCATCTTCCGCATACCAAGCTCATGTGGGTCTAGGAGTACTAGTGTTAATGTAATGCGTGCATCTTACGGTTAGGGAAGTCACTAGTTAAGCAAAAACATACATCATTTTCTGTTGGTAATTAACAGTAAACACATGCCTTACGCAAGGTAAGTGTACTTACTGTACGTATCTTGTTTCTCTCTATATATATCCGTGGTGTTCATGGTTGATAATGTCAAGTGGCATTCATGAAGTGCAATGTCAAAGGATTTCCTGTGATCCACGGCTTCCAGTTCATGCGTGCGTATCGAGTAAAGGCAGGTCACGTTCTTTCATGTGGTGGAAAGAAAATAATTACAGTAGTTTTTTTATAACACGTGGTGTGATCCACGGCTTCCCGTTCATGCGTGTGTATGGAGTAAAGGCAGGTCACGCAGCACTCATACATACATTCATACACTCACATTTATGAACACGCATGCAAGTTCTATTTATGTGAGTACCTTCGAGAAACTGAGTCGGCATATCATCTTAAGATTGACGAAATCAGCAGAGGTTTCTCTTAGTCGACCGAAACGTCTCCTTTCACTGAGCACACATCACCGGAATTCCTGAAGCAAATCCAAAATAATGCAAGCGCCAAGACTTGAACCCTGATGGATTGTGGTATCACCGTCTAACCATCCATTTACAGTTTGGTTCACAATTTCAGTAGTTAATCTGTCTGTCATGAGACGAAATCTCAATCAAGTGTCAGTATACGTATCTTCTGACCCTACTACAGCTGACCAGTTCTCATCAATTAATTAACGATTAAAGAAAGATATGAACAGATTTGCATGATCGATGAATGCAGTGGCAGTGCAGTCAACGATGCATGCTACCGTGATTAGTGAACTTGTCATGGGATCACTCATTCAGTTCGCAACCCGAAGATCTCGCGCCTTCTGCGTGCGTGTAAGATCCAACACTCCACACTCATCATTCCATCATCCATGCACCGGTTGCACTACTATATAAACCCATCCAGCCCTCTCTTCTTTCAACACCCATCTCATCTCAAACTACACCGAGCTCACTCATAATGGCTGCTAGCACTAAGCTTGTAGCTCTTGGTTTTGTTGTCCTCGTGAGCATTGGGTTCACCAATGCTTCGAGGATGCTAGCTAGCTCCTCCAGTGCTGGAGGCGGAGGCGGGGGAGGAGGAGGCGGTGGCAGCTCGTCGGGTGGGGGTGGGAGTGGATGGGGCCATGGGGCCGGAGGAGGTGGTGGCTTGGGATATGGCGAGAATGGTGGAGATGCCAGTAACAAGTATAACTTTGCCAAGGGAGCCGGTGGAGGAGGGGGAAACGGTGCTGGCGGTGGTTCCCAAGGCGGATCCGGATCCGGTTCCGGCTCTGGCGGTGGCAACGGTGTTGGTTCGAGTGGCTCGGCGTCAGCCCCTAGTGGCAGTGGGTACGCCAATGCTGATGGTCAGGGTGGGGGCGGTGGTGCAGGTGGTGGTGCAGATGGGTCAAGCGGATCTGGAGCCGGAAATGGTGCTGGCAAAGGAGAAGCTGAGAGTGGCATAGCAACCGCCCCGGCTGTAGCTCCTTCTGCGGGTGGTGTCAGCTACTCTGATGCTGGCGGTGCTGGCACTGGCGGTGGTGGCGGTGACGGTGGAAATGGAGGTGGTAATGGTGCTGGAGGTGGGAAGGCCGCCAGCGATGACACTACTGGAGGCAATGCTAGTGGAAGTGGCAACGGCAGCGGAGGTGGCCAAGGTGGAGGCATAGCTCAAGGTCCAAGCATGGGAGTTGGTTCTGGCTCTGGCATTGGAGGCGGACAGACTGGTAGCACTGGTTCCTATGGTCAAGGCTATGCTACAGGAACCGGTGCTGGAACAGGTGGCGGCGGTGGTGGCAGCAACAATGGTGGGTTCGGCAATGGTGGAGGCAGCGGATCTGGATCCGGCAGTGCCGGATACCCCTAAATTTCCTTTTCAAACAAGATAGAATCAGAGCCCATCAGATATTTTACTATTTCACGTCATTTGTGTTTCTTTTCATTCATAGGGTTTTCACTTGGCGCCTCCTAATAAAGGGCTCCATGATTCTAGTGGAAGTACTAAGTAGTTAGTGGAACAATCTACTAACATGTAATCGGTACCTAAGAATACATTATGTTATGATATCTATGTTTCCTTGTTAGTGTTACTGCTTGGTTTCTCCTTCCGGACCAATACGCCTAGCTAAGGTTGTTCTAAGAAGAAAGCTAATGGTTAATCGTTCTGGTTGCCTCTAACTTCCTTCTCCCTTGGGGATGGTGGCTGGTTTGGCTAGCATGGAGTAGTACGTGGCAGTTTTTATGAGAAATGTAAGAAGAAAAGAAAGGACAAATGTTGATAATACGCCTTGATCCAGGTTGTTTATGGACGACTCACGAAGTCGTACTGTTATGTTTCTCTCTCAATTTATTTGATGCTATGTCAAGTCAGCAAAACATCTAAGTAGTTTTTTTTCTTTGAGAGTAGACGGAGCGAGTAGTTGATATTGCAATGGCTACATTAGATGCACCACCGTGGAAGATGTACGTCCTAAGTCACATCTATTCCCTCTATTCCATAACTTTTTTCGTGGTTATAGTTTGAATTATAGAACGGAGGGAGTATTGAACAAGGTCGGGTTTAGAAAAACGGCCAAGTTGAAGTTGACCAAATGAAGCCATTATGTGTCATAGCACGTTGTGTAACAAAATTTGTCATAGCATGAGCTTGTGCGACAAATATTTATGGAAAAAAATAAATAGAAAAGGCTGTGGTGCTACAAAATTTCCCTTTTTATTTTGTCACAGGCCGTCCAAATATGTGGATGCTTATCGCATCATACTCCCTCCTCTGTAGTTTCTTAGACCCATATAAAAATTGGATATTTTTTTTGCTGTTTTGAAAGCCTGATTGTTTTGGAAATATGCAAATCTAGCTTCCATACAGTAAATCTGTCTAATTCTGGTTCAGCGCGTGGAATCAAGTAAATACATGAGGGACATGCATGTAGCTTGAATATTTTGTAGCGTTCTAAGCCGTCTTGACCACACACATCTTTCAGTTTCATATACTTGCGGGTATGTGTGTATATGGGCGCTAGATGTGTCTCCACTGTAGGAAGGTCGGTCATGGCAAATTTTTCAGAAGAGAAGGCCAACACCATATGTTATAGTTATCCAACCCTTACAAGGCCATTACTAAAAACTAGAAAATAACACACACGATCGTTTGGTACAGCGACGTTTTCTTACAGTCGTCGACCGCAGGCTGTGGGCAAGCCCGACAACGCCTCTGGATCTTTGGACACTCTTGAAGCTAGGGTAACAGTGTCATTGTTGACGTAGTGCTAGAAAGCCGTCGGTTGGAGACAAAGATGTTGGTGACGACGCACTGATGAGCAGATCTAGCTAGCTAGAACTATTGAGGCCTCCTCTCACTAGCTCTCTAACAAAGTTAAAACTCGCTATGCTTCGGCGGACGGAGAAGAAGACAACAAACCAAAAAACACGAACCGTCGCTGTCCACACTACCAAACAACACCATCAAAGAGTACCTATATGAAACTAAGACAAATATGGGAAAGCGGGGCCAGATGACACTGCTTGGTGTAGGAGGTTTCTCGAGGGTCTTTGACAGGGTAGTCGGCAAAGAGGATATGCCGAGTGGCTCGTGGATAACACTCGGCAAACTATGAGACTCGTGGCAGACCCTAGGAATTCCTAGCAGAACAGTTTGTCGAGCACCGGTACCCGGCAATGAGGATATGCCAAGCGGCCTGTGCTTGACACTCGGCAAACTACGGGACACATGGTAGCCCGTAGGGATCCCGGGCAGAATTCTTTGTCACGCACCGGTGCTCGGCAAACATATATTTTTTTTGAAAAGAAGGATGACCACTGGCCTCTGCATCTGGGAGATGCATGTGGCCATTTTATTAATTATTTCTGAGGACCTTACAAAGTAGAATGACAATATGTCTGAATCCGTCATCTTGGCAACATCTGCCGCTACTCATATTCAAATGATGAAGGGGGTGCAAACTGGGCCACATACTCAGACCTCTCACCTTGGCTAACATCTAAAACTAGAGGCCCCGACTAAGCCATCTGCCAGGTCTGAGGCTCAAACCGGTCCGATGCACTCACATGTGTCGTCGCCGCCGTCTTCCGCTGGCCCATCGGCAAACATATATGTCGAGTATTAGGACATGGACACTCAGAAAAGTTAGGTGTCACATGGCAAAACATGTGGTGCACTGTTTTGCCGAGCATTCCCCACAAACACTCAACAAAGGTAGCTACCATGTGGTGCCATTGTTTCTGTCAGCAGGTCGTCACTAAGCTTTATGTTCCGGAGCATCCCCATGTTGCACTCAGCAAAGCCTTTGGCTAGTAGTGAGTACCCGACAAACAACACTCGGCATACCCTGCTTTGCCGGGCAGGGGTATGTTTGAACGGTCTTTGCCAAGTACTTTTCGGGTTCGCCAAGTATTTTGGTACTCTGCATAGAATTGTTTTCATGTAGTGCGTATACATATACGCTCTACTTGTATATGAAGATATAGACACACATATACACCATGTTAGTTAACTTTACGAAGGGAGAGAAGAGGGTATTTAAACCAATAATTATAACACTCATGTCTAGTAACAATTGCACTAGGTGACATATAATTGGAATTATTTTTGTATATCACACGTATCACTTTAATATTTAAAATATTCTTACATTCTCTCACTTGGCTTGTGCAATGACATGAAGATCGAAACCTTTAAAGATCGATCATGTCAATTAAGATGCTGGAGGGGCAATGTTTTAACATGCTAATCAAAATCATTAAAGTAATTCTCATGAAGTTTCATGTAATTCTAATCTCACGGGATCCGGTCGGTGCTGATCTTCAATAGATCTATTTGGGTCCCGTTTCGTCCGTCGCCGTTCATGTAGTGTCAGGTTAGATCTTTCCGATATAAGCTTCTCTTCATCAGTAAAGGTTGTTATTCTAGTGTGTTGGCCTTTTGAGGACTTTAGCACGATAACTTTCCGCCTGCCTGCTAAAATAAGGTTTGCTCGGCTCTGATGAGGGAGGGGCGCTGATGACAGCGCCATTTGGCTCGCTCTGGGTGTGTAGTCGTCGCTAGGTGGCCTGGTTGTAATTTTAGTAATCTCTGGTATTCTTTGTACTGACACGATAGATGATGAATTAATTATCAATAAAGAAAATGGCCTTCTTAAGAAAAATGGCTTTGCTATACTATACCCGTAGTTAGGATCTCGCATGCAGGTGGATAATCGAATACAAAATCGTAAGCCTAGGGTAGGCCAATTCTCGGTGTTTGCGTCGCCATAACGATCCCAAAGATAGCACACTCCAAGTGTGTTCCTGTCAGTGTATGAAAGTACGTGGTCAAATTTCTGAACTTCGAGGACGCGTTAAGGTGTTAAACCCTAGGTCGCCGCTGTTAGCTTTAAATCCTACGAGGAGGCTGCAATTAATATAAGTCAGCACTCTCTTTCGTCGTCTACCAGAAGATTAACTACTCGTCTAGTGGCTACAGCGTGGGGCTAGCTGGAGCCTTTCTCAGACTGCATGCACCGACGGCGAAGACCGGCGTCGGACGGTCAGAGCACAGCTCCATCTTCCGCATGCCAAGTTCATGTGCTTGTAGGAAGTAAGATGTAGGAGTACTAGTGCTATGGTAATGCATGCACCTTACGGTTTAGGCGAGTCACTGTTTCCATTTGTCGAAATCATTAAGTTGTTACTCACTAGTTAAACAAAATCATACTCCCTCCATTCTTTAAAGAGTATACTTTCAACTTTATTAAAAAGTCAAGCTTTTTTACGTTTGACCGTATTTCTACAATACATCATTTTCTGTTGGTACTAATTAACAGTAAGACAACGCCTTAGGTGGTCAATTTTCTTTTAAAACCTACATGCAATGATTTAATGCACCTTGGAATCTGAACATGTGATGAGGAACAACCAAATTGAGCCTTATAAAATGGAAAACTAAAATTTTGAGATAAGCTCTATAAACCGGAAAAGAGGAAGTACATCTCCTAGACCGATCTTTGGGATCCACGAATCCAGTTCATGCATGGGTCACTGTGCAATAGATCGTGAGGTCATAATGTCGATTAAGGGAAGTCACGTTCTTTCACATGGCGGAGGGACGAATTTCAAGGCAAGATATCAATCTGTATTTGCGACCCGATCTTTCGTGGCACCTCACATTCAGCAGTACTGTCATTTCCCCTATGCACACAATGTATACGTAGTATAGGGTTTGAACTTTGTGGTTCAACATGTGAGAACCAATCTAAATGAAAATAACTCACACGAAAAATCGCAACACAGATGTTTTTTCTAAAGGTTTTCCTAAAACTTAGGGTTTTTATGCAACCCAAAACTAGATTACGGGTGTTTTCCCAGAAAGCACATCATCAGTATCGATCAGAACAATAGCCGTCATGGTTCTTAAATTACAGGTGGTCATATCAAGAGAAGAATTAATTAATCTGTATGTCAGGAGATGGAATCTCAATTCTCAACCAAGCGTCAGTACGTATCTTCAGTCCCTTCTACAGCTGACCAGTTCTCATCAATTAATTAGAGATTAAAGAAAGATATGAAGAGATTTGCTTGATCGATGCATTTAGTGCAGTCAACTGTGTGCATGCATGCTACCGTGCGCGCCTTCTGCGTGTAAGATCCAACACTCAGCATCAATCACGCATGCACGGCTTCCACTGCTATATATACCCACGAAACCATCTCTTCTTTCAACACCCAACTCATCTCACACTCCACCGAGCTCTCAGTCACAAGTCACAATGGCTACTAGCACTAAGCTTGTAGCTCTTGGCTTTGTTGTCCTCGTGAGCATTGGGTTCACCAATGCTTCGAGGATGCTGGCTAGCTCAAGTGCTGGAGGTGGAGGCGGGGGAAGCGGGGGCGGTGGCAGCTCGTCGGGTGGGGGTGGGAGTGGATGGGGGCATGGGGCTGGAGGAGGTGGTGGCTTGGGATACGGCGAGAGTGGTGGAGATTCCAGTAACAAGTATAACTTTGCCAAGGGACTTGGTGGAGGAGGGGGGCACGGTGCTGGCGGTGGTTCTCAAGGCGGATCCGGTTCCGGTTCTGGCTCTGGCGGTGGCAACGGTGTTGGTTCGAGTGGCTCAGCGTCAGCGCCTAGTGGCAATGGGTATGCCAATGCTGATGGTCAGGGTGGGGGTGGTGGTGGAGGTGGTGGCGCAGATGGGTCAAGCGGATCTGGAGCCGGAAAGGGTGTTGGCCAAGGAGAAGGTGAGAGTGGCATAGCAACCGCCCCGGCTGTAGCTCCTTCTGCTGGTGGTGACAGCTACTCTGAAGCTGGCGGTGGTGGTAATGGTGGTGGTGGTGGTGACGGTGGAAATGGAGGTGGTAATGGCGCTGGAGCTGGACAGGCCGCCAGCGATGACACTTCTGGGGGCAATGCAAGTGGAGGGGGTAGCGGCAACGGTGGTGGCCAGGGTGGAGGTGTAGCTCAAGGTCCAAGCATGGGAGTTGGTTCTGGCTCTGGCATTGGAGGCGGACGGACTGGTAGCACTGGCTCCTATGGTCAAGGCTATGCCGCTGGAACCGGTGCTGGAACGGGTGGTGGTGAAGGCGGCAGCAACAATGGTGGGTCCGGCGGCGGTGGAGGTAGCGGATCCGGATCTGGCAGTGGCGGATACCCCTAAATTTACTTTTTGAACAAGCTAGAATTGGAGCACATCATGCATTCTAGTCTCTTCATTTCACGATTTCACATCATTTGTGTTTCTCTTCATTCATAGGGTTTTTACTAGGCACCTCCAAATAAAGGGCTCCATGATTCTAGTGGAAGTACTAAGTAGTTAGTGGAGCAATCTACTGAGATGTAATCGCTACCTACGTGTATCTTATGTTGTTTCATTGTTAGTTTGAGTGCTTGCTTACTACTTTTCGAACCAATATGCCTAGCTACTGTTTATTCTAAAAAAGGTCCGGTCTCCTTTGATTTGTAGGAACTTTGTAGGAATTTCATAGGATAGGATTTGTAAAGAAAAAATTCATTTGAAGCCTTTTAGTTTGTAGGAATAGATTCCTATTCCTATGTAGGATAGGAATCAATCCTTCGCATTTTGAAGGAAAGAAATATTAGCCTGGGCTCAATGAAAAAATTTCTATTCTATACACCAAATGACATATTTTTCTATATAGAAATTGAGATGTATGTTATCTCATTTTCTACGATTTTTCTATTGCTGTAAAATTTCTATCCTATACACCAAAGTAGGCCTCAATGGTAGTTCTGCAGGTTGCCTCTAATTTATTCCTTTCTCTATGGGTTGGTGGCTGGTTTGGCTAGCATGGAGTACGTGGCAGGCTTTATGAGAAACGAAAGAGAGAAAAATGGACAGATGAGACAAATACAGAGACCCAAAGCCCAATGCATTAGTAACCTGCTGACAATAATTCAGGCTAATACTACTAGGCTTGCCTGTAGGTCGACCTTCCAAAGATCTATTTGGTCATTTGCCATACGTACGGCCTTGGTTCAGGTTGTTTAGATTGGTCGTAACGGGGTATCATGTACTATTATTATGCAGTATCATGTATATAATATTAGTGTATGATACTACTTTCATAATGCATAGTATCATTAGTTAGTATTTTATTTATTAATTGTTATGCATGTCATAAAATAGTACAACATTTAATATGATACCACATTTTTTCTTTTTTCATTTTATTGTGTATCACATCATCTAAAAAGTCTAGTTAACATATATAATATTACCATTAAGACCAGCCTTATGGATTTACCGGACTATGTGCTCATGAGGGGAATTTACTTACGACTCAACGTCACTCGGGAAAGATAAATGTAGCCGAGTGTGGAACATATTCGACAAAGCCCAATATAACCTCGGTGAAGTATAAGCCGAGTGTTACACTCGGCATATGGTCCTCGGCTTCATTTTTTTTAGCTTAGGCCGAGTGCCAATTCATGGATGGTCGGCTTATAAGTTAAGGTTAAAAATGTGGATCTTGGCGAAAAAAAGCAGTATGACAATCGGCGGTCGATAACGGTGGTGCCACATGGCACATCCGTAAGCTGAGAGGGAGGCCTAACTTGTGTTTTTAAACTCGGCTTACGAGGAAATACACGACAACACACGATTTTTTCTGTAGTGAGTTGTGTTTCTCTCTCAATCTCTACTACTCCCTCCTTTTCGGTCTGTAGGGTTTATCTTAACTTTTTTGTTTTTCCAATTTATAGGGCTCATCTCCATCTCATTTTTATTTTCCGAGACGCATTAAATCTTTGCATGTAAGAATTAAAAAGGAACACACCAATGCATGTAATGTTTCTACTTATCTAGTGGCCAAGCATGCATGCACTGTAATTAATCCAATTTAACATGAGTTTAATTGGGGTAGTTTTGTAAAGTACGAGATACATTCCTCCACTCACAAAATGCCTTGATTGATGAGATTTCAGATTTGAGCCTTATAAACCGGAAAAGAGGGAGTATTAAAAAGCAGCTAATTGGGGGCACCCCTTGTTGGGTGTCCGAGCGACACTTTGGTGCGGGCTCACCCTAGCGCATATCGAATGGTTTTTTCTTTGGCTTTTCTTTGGTTTCCTGATTTTTAGGGCTTTTATTTATTGGGTTTTTGAAAAAAAATCGTGTTGTCTTGGTTTCTTTGGGGTTTTTCCATGTCTATCAAGAGCGTGAAAATCACGGTAGTGCTTCGTGTGAAGCATGGTTGTGCTTCTCACTTGAAAGCACAATTATGCTTTTCTGAAAAACACCACTTGAACCACTTCTCTTAAAGTAATTGTGTTTCATTGAAAACGTTAAGCACGGGTGTGCTTCTGCGAGCATGAGAAAATTCGGTCCATATTCGGTGTTGATGCTAGAGCAATGAGAGTACGAGAGAACATTTTGAGACAATGTACTCTTGTTTTTGTCGAAAACCCGTATGGTTACTTTATGCAATGGGGGGGTATTAGAAACTGGAAAAGTATGTTGTCCATGATGAGTATGTGTGGGGAGAACCAAATTATCATTAATTCAAGAGTTTCTATCTATTTCCACACCCTTTAATATTTTCCTTTTTTATGATTGATGACCCAAAAATATAGGGGATCAATCATTGTCCTTTTGATAAGTAAGAGTGACGAACCCAACGAGGAGCAAAAGAAATTGATAAGTCGTTTCAGCAAGATATTCTCTGCAAGTGTTGTAGAAGAGTAGTAACAGATAATTTGATAGCAAGATAAATTGATAGCAAGTAACAAGTAACCAAAATAACAAGGTGCAACAAAGTGGCTCAATCCTTTTATCGCAAAGGACAAGCCGGAAGTACTTCTTATAATAGCAAAGCGGTTCTCGAGGACACATGGATGCTAGTGTGTTGTTCTTGCTTGAACAATCAACCCACTTATGATAATCCCCTCTCAGAAGCATCCACAACTACAAAAAAAAAAGAATTAAGATAATTCTAACCATAGCATTGAATATATGGATCCAAATCAGCCACTCATGGCATAGCACATAAACTAGGGTTTAAACTTCTGTTACTCTCGCAACACATCATCTACTTACTACTCCACAATGCCTTCCCCTAGGATCAATGTAATGTAGGCATGTATTCCGTATATAGTCATACGTGCTTATGAAAAAGAACTTGCATGCCATCTTTTGTCCTACCCTCCCGTGGCAGCGGGGCCCATAAGGAAACTAAGGGATATTAAAGCCTCCTTTTAATAGAGAACCGGAACAAAGCATTCACACTTAGTAAATACATCAAATCCTCAAACTACGTTAATCATCGGAAAGAATCCCAATTGTTGTCACCATGAGGTATGCAGATCATAACTCGTAATAGGTGCATATAACTTGCAAGATAGGATCAAGAACAAAATATATTCATGAAAACATAATAGGTTCAGATCTGAAATCATGGAACTCGGGCCCTAGTGACAAGCATTAAGCATAGCAAAGTCATAGCGACATGACATATTGGATACTAGGGATCAAGCCCTAACAAAACTAACTCGATTACATGATAAATCTCATCCAACCCATCAATGTCTAGCAAGCCTACGAAAGAATTACTCACTCCCGGCGGTGAACATCATGAAATTGGCGATGGAGGAAGGTTGATGATGACGATGGCGACGGATTCCACCCTCCGGAGCCCCGAACGGACTCCAGATCAGCCCTCCCGATGAAGAACAGGAGGTGGCGATGGCTATGTATCGTAAAACATGATGAATCCTTCTCTATGATTTTTTTTCTTGGCGAATAGGTATATCTGGAGTTGGAGTTAGAATTGCCGGAGGTCCAGGGGGCCCACTGTTGGGGAACGTAGCAATTCCAAAAAAATTCCTACGCTCACGCAAGATCATGGTGATGCATAGCAACGAGAGGGGAGAGTGTTGTCCATGTACCCTCGTAGACCGAAAGCGGAAGCGTTAGCACAACGCGGTTGATGTAGTCGTACATCTTCACGATCCGACCGATCAAGTAACGAACGAACGGCACCTCCGAGTTCAGCACACGTTCAGCCCGATGACGTCCCTCGAACTCCGATCTAGCCGAGTGTTGAGGGAGAGTTTCGTCAGCACGACGGCGTGGTGACGACGATGATGTTCTACCGACGCAGGGCTTCGCCTAGGCACCGCCATGATACCGAGGTGGACTATGGTGGAGGGGGGCACCGCACACGGCTAAAAGATCAAACGATCAATTGTTGTGTCTTTGGGGTGCCCCCTGCCCCCGTATATAAAGGATCAAAGGGGGGTGCGGCCGGCAAGGAGGAGGGCGCGCCAGGAGGAGTCCTACTCCTACCGGGAGTAGGACCCCCCTTTTCCTAGTTGGATTAGGACTTGGGGGGGGGGGGGGAAGAGGAGGGAGAGAGGAAGGGGGGCGCCCCCCCCCCTCTCCTTGTCCTATTCGGACTAGGGGGGAGGGGCGCACGGCCCTGCCCTAGCCGCATCTCCTCTTCTCCGCAAAGGCCCACTAAGGCCCATTAACCCCCGGGGGGTTCCGGTAACCCCTCCGGTACTCCGGTAAAATCCTGATTTCACCCGGAACACTTCCGATATCCAAACATAGGCTTCCAATATATCAATCTTCATGTCTCGATCATTTTGAGACTCGTCGTCATGTCCGTGATCTACCTTCGGTACATCAGAACATATAAACTCATAATATAACTGTCATCGAAACTTTAAGCGTGCGGACCCTACGGGTTCGAGAACTATGTAGACATGACCGAGACACGTCTTCGGTCAATAACCAATAGCGGAACCTGGATGCTCATATTGGCTCCCACATATTCTACGAAGATCTTTATCGGTCAGACCGCATAACAACATACGTTGTTCCCTTTGTCATCAATATGTTACTTGCCCGAGATTCGATCGTCGGTATTTCAATACCTAGTTCAATCTAGATTGCGCAAGTCTCTTTACTCGTTCCGTAATACATCATCCCGCAACTAACTCATTAGTTGCAATGCTTGCAAGGCTTAAGTGATGTGCATTACCGAGAGGGCCCAGAGATACCTCTCCAACAATCGGAGTGACAAATCCTAATCTCGAAATACGCCAACCCAACAAGTACCTTTGGAGACACCTGTAGAGCACCTTTATAATCACCCGATTCGTTGTGACGTTTGGTAGCACACAAAGTGTTCCTCCGGTAAACGGGAGTTGCATAATCTCATAGTCATAGGAACATGTATAAGTCATGAAGAAAGCAATAGCAGAATACTGAACGATCGTGTGCTAAGCTAACGGAATGGGTCAAGTCAATCACATAATTCTCCTAATGATGTGATCCCGTTAACCAAATGACAACTCATGTCTATAGCTAGGAAACATAACCATCTTTGATCAACGAGCTAGTCAAGTAGAGGCATACTAGTGACACTCTGTTTGTCTATGTATTCACACAAGTATTATGTTTCCGGTTAATACAATTATAGCATGAATAATAAACATTTATCATGTTATAAGGAAATAAATAATAACTTTATTATTGCCTCTAGGGCATATTTCCTTCAGTATCCCACTTGCACTAGAGTCAGTAATCTAGATTACACAGTAATGATTCTAACACCCATGGAGTCTTGGTGCTGATCATGTTTTGCTCGTGGAAGAGGCTTAGTCAATGGGTCTGCAACATTCAGATCCGTATGTATATTGAAAATATCTATGTCTCCCACGGACTAGATCCCGGATGGAATTGAAGCGTCTCTTGATGTGCTTGGTTCTCTTGTGAAATCTGGATTCCTTCGCCAAGGCAATTGCACCAGTATTGTCACAAAAGATTTTCATTGGACCCGATGCACTAGGTATGAAACCTAGAACGGATATGAACTCCTTCATCCAGACTCCTTCATTTGCTGCTTCCGAAGCAGCTATGTACTCCGCTTCACACGTAGATCCCGCCACGACGCTTTGTTTAGAACTGCACCAATTGACAGCTCCACCGTTCTATGTAAACACGTATCCAGTTTGCGATTTAGAATCGTCCGGATCAGTGTCAAAGCTTGCATCAACGTAACCGTTTACGATGAGCTCTTTGTCACCTCCATAAACGAGAAACATATCCTTAGTCCTTTTCAGGTATTGAAGGAAATATGCCCTAGAGGCAATAATAAAGTTATTATTTATTTCCTTATATCATGATAAATGTTTATTATTCATGCTAGAATTGTATTAACCGGAAACATAATACATGTGTGAATACATAGACAAACAGAGTGTCACTAGTATGCCTCTACTTGACTAGCTCGTTAATCAAAGATGGTTATGTTTCCTAACCATAGACATGAGTTGTCATTTGATTAACGGGATCACATCATTAGGAGAATAATCTGATTGACATGACCCATTCCATTAGCCTAGCACTTGATCGTTTAGTATGTTGCTATTGCTTTCTTCATGACTTATACATGTTCCTGTAACTATGAGATTATGCAACTCCCGTTTACCGGAGGAACACTTTGGGTGCTACCAAACGTCACAACGTATCTGGATGATTATAAAGGAGTACTACAGGTGTCTCCAAAGGTACATGTTGGGTTGGCGTATTTCGAGATTAGGTTTTGTCACTCCGATTGTCGGAGAGGTATCTGGGCCCTCTCGGTAATGCACATCATTATAAGCCTTGCAAGCAATGTGACCAATGAGTTGGTTACGGGATGATGCATTCTGAAACGAGTAAAGAGACTTGCCGGTGACGAGATTGAACTAGGTATTGGATACCGACGATCGAATCTCGGGCAAGTAACATACCGATGACAAAGGGAACAACGATGTTGTTATGCGGTTCGACCGATAAAGATCTTCAGAGAATATGTAGGAACCAATATGGGCATCCAGGTTCCGCTATTGGTTATTGACCAAGAATAGTTCTCGGTCATGTCTACATAGTTCTCGAACCCGTAGGGTCCGCACGCTTAAGGTTTTGGCGATGCTTATATTATGAGTTTATGAGTTTTGATGTACCGAAGGAGTTCGAGTCCCGGGTGAGATGGGTGACATGACGAGGAGTCTCGATATGGTCGTGACTTTATGATCGTTTTATTGGTCGACTATATTCGGAGTTCGGAAAGGTTCCGAATGATTCGGTATTTTTGAGTCTGGAGAGTTACGGGAATACGTATTGGGCCTTATTGGGCCATACGGGAAAGAAGGAAAAGGGCCTCAAGGGTGGCAGCACCCTTCCCTTGGTCTAGTCCGAATTGGACTAGGGAAGGGGCGCCCCTTCCTTCCTTCTCCTTTTCCTTCCCTTTCCTTCTCTCCTACTCCTACTACATGGAAGGTTTCCTAGTTGGACTAGGAAAGGGAATCCTACTCCCGGTGGGAGTAGGACTCCCCTAGGCGCGCCATAGAGAGGGCCGGCCCTCCCTCCTCCACTCCTTTATATACGGGGCAGGGGCACCCCATGGACACACAAGTTGATCTACGGATCGTTCCTTAGCCGTGTCGGTGCCCCTCCACCATATTCCACTTGGTCATATCGTCATGGAGCTTAGGCGAAGCCTGCGCCGAGAAGTCATATCGTCATGGAGCTTAGGCGAAGCCTCGCGTCGGTGGAGCATCATCATCGTCACCATGCCGTCGTCTTGTGGAACTCATCCTCGACATTTTGCTGGATCGGAGTCCGGGGATGCGTCATCGAGCTGAGCGTGTGCGTAACTCGGAGGTGCGGACGTTCGGTACTTGGATCGGTCGGATCGTGAAGACGTACGACTACATCAACCGCGTTGTTATAACGCTTTCGCTTACGGTCTACGAGGGTACGTGGACAACACTCTCCCCTCTCGTTGCTATGCATCACCATGATCTTGCGTGTGCGTAGGAAATTTTTTGAAATTACTACGTTCCCCAACAGGTATTTCAGGATGTTCTTGACCGCTGTCCAGTGATCCACTCCTGGATTACTTTGGTACCTCCCTGCTAGACTTATAGCAAGGCACACATCAGGTCTGGTACACAACATTGCATACATGATAGAGCCTATGGCTGAAGCATAGGGACCATCTTTCATCTTCTCTCTATCTTCTGCAGCGGTCGGGCATTGAGTCTTGCTCAACTTCACACCTTGTAACACAGGCAAGAACCCTTTCTTTGCTTGATCCATTTGAACTTCTTCAAAACTTTGTCAAGGTATGTGCTTTGTGAAAGTCCAATTAAGCATCTTGATCTATCTCTATAGATCTTAATGCCCAATATATAAGCAGCTTCACCAAGGTCTTTCATTGAAAAACTCTTATTCAAGTATCCCTTTATGCTATCTAGAAATTCTATATCATTTCCAATCAGCAATATGTCATCCACATATAATATCAGAAATGCTATAGAGCTCCCACTCACTTTCTTGTAAATACAGGCTTCTCCAAAAGTCTGTATAAAACCAAATGCTTTGATCACACTATCAAAACGTTTATTCCAACTCCGAGAAGCTTGCACCAGTGCATAAATGGATCGCTGGAGCTTGCACACTTTGTTAGCTCCCTTTGGATTGACAAAACCTTCCGATGGTATCATATACAACTCTTCTTCTAGAAACCCATTCAGGAATGCAGTTTTTACATCCATTTGCCAAATTTCATAATCGTAAAATGCGGCAATTGCTAACATGATTCGGACAGACTTAAGCATCGCTACGGGTGAGAAAGTCTCATCGTAGTAAATCCTTTGAACTTGTCGAAAACCTTTCGAACAAGTCGAGCTTTATAGACAGTAACATTACCGTCAGCGTCAGTCTTCTTCTTGAAGATCCATTTATTCTCAATGGCTTGCCGATCATCGGGCCAGTCAACTAAAGTCCATACTTTGTTCTCATACATGGATTCCATCTCAGATTTCATGGCCTCAAGCCATTTTGCGGAATCTGGGCTCACCATTGCTTCTTCATAGTTCGTAGGTTCATCATGATCTAGTAACATGACTTCCAGAACAGGATTACCGTACCACTTTGGTGCAGATCTTGCTCTGGTTGATCTACGAGGTTCAGTAACAACTTGATCTGAAGTTTCATGATCATCATCATTAACTTCCTCACTAATTGGTGTAGGTGTCGCAGAAACCAGTTTCTGTGATGAACTACTTTCCAATAAAGGAACATGTACAATTACCTCATCAAGTTCTACTTTCCTCCCACTCACTTCTTTCGAGAGAAACTCCTTCTCTAGAAAGATTCCGAATTTAGCAACAAAAGTCTTGCCTTCGGATCTGTGATAGAAGGTGTACCCAACTGTCTCTTTTGGGTATCCTATGGAGACACATTTTTCCGATTTGGGTTCGAGCTTATCTGGTTGAAGCTTTTTCACATAAGCATCGTAGCCCCAAACTTTAAGAAACGACAACTTTGGTTTCTTGCCAAACCATAGTTCATAAGGCGTCGTCTCAACGGATTTTGATGGTGTCCTATTTAACGTGAATGCACCCGTCTCTAAAGCATAACCCCAAAACGATAGCGGTAAATCAGTAAGAGACATCATAGATCGCACCATATCAAGTAAATACGATTCTGACGTTCGGACACACCATTACTGTTGTGGTGTTCCGGTGGCGTGAGTTGCGAAACTATTCCACATTGTTTCAAATGAAGACCAAACTCATAACTCAAATATTCTCCTCCATGATCAGATCGTAGAAACTTTATTTTCTTGTTACGATGATTTTCAACTTCACTCTGAAATTCTTTGAACTTTTCAAATGTTTTAGACTTATGTTTCATTAAGTAGATATACCCATATCTGCTTAAATCATCTGTGAAGGTGAGAAAATAACGATACCCGCCGCGAGCCTCAACATTCATCGGACCACATACATCTGTATGTATGATTTCCAACAAATCTGTTGCTCACTCCATAGTTCCGGAGAACAGCGTTTTAGTCATCTTGCCCATGAGGTACGGTTCGCAAGTACCAAGTGATTCATAATCAAGTGGTTCTAAAAGTCCATCAGTATGGAGTTTCTTCATGCGCTTTACACCGATATGACCTAAACGGCAGTGCCACAAATAAGTTGCACTATCATTATCAACTCTGCATCTTTTGGCTTCAATATTATGAATATGTGTATCACTACTATCGAGATTCAACAAAAATAGACCACTCTTCAAGGGTGCATGACCATAAAAGATATTATTCATATAAATAGAACAACCATTATTCTCTGATTTAAATGAATAACCATCTCACATCAAACAAGATCCAGATATAATGTTCATGCTCAACGCTGGCACCAAATAACAATTATTTAGGTCTAAAACTAATCTCGAAGGTAGATGTAGAGGTAGCGTGCCGACCGCGATCACATCGACTTTGGAACCATTTCCCACGCGCATCGTCACCTCGTCCTTAGCCAATCTTCGCTTAATCCGTAGTCCCTGTTTCGAGTTGCAAATATTAGCAACATAACCAGTATCAAATACCCAGGTGCTACTGTGAGCATTAGTAAGGTACACATCAATAACATGTATATCACATATACCTTTGTTCACCTTGCCATCCTTCTTATCCGCCAAATACTTGGGGCAGTTTCGCTTCGATGACATATGCGCTTGCGGTAGAAGCACTCGATCTCGGGCTTAGGTCCAGACTTGGGTTTCTTCTCTTGAGCAGCAACTTGCTTGCTGTTCTTCTTGAAGTTCCCCTTCTTCTTCCCTTTGCCCTTTTTCTTGAAACTGGTGGTCTTATTGACCATCAACACTTGATGCTCCTTCTTGATTTCTACCTCCGCAGCCTTTAGCATTGCGAAGAGCTCGGGAATCATCAGGAAGCTCTTGTAGCTTGGTGGCAGTGATTGGATAATTTTGTCGATGATGCTATCATACAGAAGATTAACTCCCAGTTGAATCAAGTGATTATTATACCCAGACATTTTGAGTATATACTCACTGACAGAACTATTATCCTCCCAATCTTGCAGCTGTAGAACTTATTGGAGACTTCATATCTCTCAATCCGGGCATTTGCTTGAAATATTAACTTCAACTCCTGGAACATCTCATATGCTCCATGATGTTAAAAATGCCGTTGAAGTCCCGGTTCTAAGCCGTAAAGCATGGCACATTGAACTATCGAGTAGTCATCAGCTTTGCTCTGCTAGACGTTCTTAACGTCATCAGTTGCATCAGCAGCAGGCCTGGCACCCAGCGATGCTTCCAGGACGTAATTCTTCTGTGCAACAATGAGGATAATCCTCAAGTTACGGACCCAGTCCGTGTAATTGCTACCATCATCTTTCAACTTTGATTTCTCAAGGAACGCATTAAAATTCAACGGAACAACATCACGGGCCATCTATCTACAATCAACATAGACAAGCAAGATACTATCAGGTACTAAGTTCACGATAAATTTTAGTTCAATTAATCATATTACTTAAGAACTCCCACTTAGATAGACATCCCTCTAATCCTCTAAGTGATCACGTGATCCAAATAAACTAAACCATGTCCGATCATCACGTGAGATGGAGTAGTTTCAATGGTGAACATCACTATGTTGATCATATCTACTATATGATTCACGCTCGACCTTTCAGCCTCCGTGTTCTGAGGCCATATCTCATTATATGCTAGGCTCGTCAAGTTTAACTCGAGTATTCAGCGTGTGCAACTGTTTTGCACCCGTTGTATTTGAACGCAGAGCCTATCACACCCGATCATCACGTGGTGTCTCAGCACGAAGAACTTTCACAACGGTGCATACTCAGGGAGAACACTTATACTTTGATAATTTAGTGAGGGATCATCTTATAATGCTACCGTCAATCAAAGCAAGATAAGATGCACAAAAGATAAACATCACATGCAATCAATATAAGTGATATGATATGACCATCATCATCTTGTGCTTGTGATCTCCATCTCCGAAGCACCATCATGATCACCATCGTCATCGGCGCAGCACCTTGATCTCCATCGTAGCATCGTTGTCGTCTCGCCAATCTTATGCTTCTACGACTATCGCTACCGCTTAGTGATAAAGTAAAGCATTACAGGGCGATTGCATTGCATACAATAAAGCGACAACCATATGGCTCCAGCCAATTGCCGATAACTTGGTTACAAAACATGATCATCTCATACAATAAAATTTAGCATCATGTCTTGACCATATCACATCACAACATGCCCTGCAAAAAACAAGTTAGACGTCCTCTACTTTGTTGTTGCAAGTTTTAAGTGGCTGATACGGGCTTAGTAAGAACCGTTCTTGCCTATGCATCAAAACCACAACGATAGTTTGTCAAGTTGGTGTTGTTTTAACCTTCGCAAGGACCGGGCGTAGCCACACTCGGTTCAACTAAAGTTGGAGAAACTGACACCCGCCAGCCATCTATGTGCAAAGCACGTCGGTAGAACCAGTCTCACGTAAGCGTACGCGTAATGTCGGTCCGGGCCGCTTCATCCAACAATACCGCCTAACCAAAGTATGACATACTGGTAAGCAGTATGACTTATATTGCCCACAACTCACTTGTGTTCTACTCATGCATATGACATCTATGCATAAAACCTAGCTCAGATGCCAGTGTTGGGGAACGTAGCAATTTCAAAAAAATTCCTACGCTCACGCAAGATCATGGTGATGCATAGCAACGAGAGGGGAGAGTGTTGTCCACGTACCCTCGTAGACCGAAAGCGGAAGTGTTAGCACAACGCGGTTGATGTAGTCGTACGTCTTCACGATCCGACTGATCAAGTACCGAATGGACGGCACCTCCGAGTTCATCACACGTTCAGCCCGATGACGTCCCTCGAACTCCGATCCAGCCGAGTGTTGAGGGAGAGTTTTGTCAGCACGAAGGTGTGGTGACGATGATGATGTTCTACCGACGCAGGGCTTCGCCTAAGCACCGCTACAGTATTATCGAGGTGGACTATGGTGGAGGGGGTCACCGCACACGGCTAAAAGATCAATTGTTATGTCTTTGGGGTGCCCCCTGCCCCCGTATATAAAGGAGCAAGGGGGGGTGCGGCCGGCCAGGAGGAGGGCGCGCCAGGAGGAGTCCTACTCCTACCGGGAGTAGGACTCCCCCCTTTTCCTAGTTGGATTAGGACTTGGGGGGGGGGGAATAGGAGGGAGAGAGGAAGGAAGGGGGGCGCCGCCCCCCTCTCCCTGTCCTATTCGAACTAGGGGGAGGGGCACGCGGCCCTACCATGGCCGCTTCTCCTCTTCTCCGCAAAGGCCCACTAAGGCCCATTAACCCCCGGGGGGTTCCGGTAACCTCCCAGATTCTAAGAAATCGATTTCACCCGGAACACTTCCGATATCCAAACATAGGCTTCCAATATATCAATCTTAATGTCTCGACCATTTTGAGACTCCTCGTCATGTCCGTGATCACATCCGGGACTTCGAACAACCTTCGGTACATCAAAACATATAAACTCATAATATAACTGTCATCGAAACTTTAAGCGTGCGGACTGAGGGAGTCCTGGACTAGGGGGTGTCCGGATAGCCGAACTATCATCTTTGGCCGGAATCCTAGACTATGAAGATACAAGATTGAAGACTTTGTCCTGTGTCCGGATGGGACTTTCCTTGGCGTGGAAGGTAAGCTTGGCGATACGGATATGTAGATCTCCTACCATTGTAACCGACTCTGTGTAACCCTAACCTTATTCGGTGTCTATATAAACCGAAGGGTTTTAGTCCGTAGGAAAAACAACAATCATACCATAGGCTAGATTCTAGGGTTTAGCCTCTCTGATCTCGTGGTAGATCTACTCTTGTACTACCCATATCATCAATATTAATCAAGCAGGAGTAGGATATTACCTCCATCGAGAGGGCCCGAACCTGGGTAAAAACATCGTGTCCCTTGTCTCTTGTTACCATCCACCTAGACGCACAGTTCGGGACCCCCTACCCGAGATCCGCCGGTTTTGACACTGACATTGGTGCTTTCATTGAGAGTTCCTCTATGTCGTCACCTATAGGCCCGATGGCTCCTTAATCGTCAGCAGCGACGTAGTCCAGGGTGAGACTTTTCTCCTCGGACAGATCTTCGTATTCGGCGGCTTTGCACTGTGGGCCAATTCGCTAGGCCATCTGGAGCAGATCGAAAGTTATGCCCTGGCCATCAGGTAAGATTTGGAAGCCTGAACTATACGGCCGATGTCCGCGGAGATTTGATCTTCGAAGGATTCAAGCCACAGCCAAGCGTGCCGCACTGTCTCGATGGGCACGATCTAGCTCTGCCGCCGAACAGTGTCCTGGAGGCTGCACCAGCGTCCGCTCCGACCCTTAGCTCGGAGCCGACTCCCCCAATCGAGGACGAGTGGTTGGACACCTCCTCGGGGGCTACGATCTTTACGACAATTAAGCCAAACTCCATCCCTGTCCTTTGAGAAGACCGTGACTCCAAGGCGCCGGACTCCTCTCCGGACTCCGAACCCTCCGCGCCCCTGCCAATCGAATCCGATTGGGCGCCGGTCATGGAGTTCACCGCCGCGGACATCTTTCAGCACTCGCCCTTTGGCGGCATCCTGAATTCACTAAAGTCTCTCTCTTTATCAGGAGAGCCTGGCGAACTACGGTCGAAGGTTGGGATGCGACGATGAAGAAATTCAACGCCCACCCACCGCCCACTTTGTAGCCACCGTCGAAAAGCTTAAACGACGTGCTCGATTTCGACTCGAAGACATCGACGGTATGGACGGCGATGTAGGAGACAACCATGAACCAGCACCTATAGGATCTTTGGACAACCACCTCGTCCCATGATGTATACATGGTGGATACACCTAAAGGAAGTGACGACGAGGAACAACGGGACACTGCGAAGAATAAATCCCTCAAAAAACAGTCAAAACGGCAACGTAAACGCCGCACCAAGTCCCGCCGACAAAGACCCAGCCATAGAGCAGGGCGAATCGGTGGACGCATTTAACATGCTATCAAGCAACCACGATTTAACAGGACAACTTGGATAAACAATCCGTCCCGGCGAAGATAACAGTCCAGACGATCTCACGCCGGACAAATTGTTGGAGCAGAAGAACCTCCACAAAAGGCTCGTCGCCATCGCTGCGTAGCCTGAAAAAGCGAAGCGAAGCTCATAACAGCGAAGATGCACTCGTAATCAGATGGAGCAAAGTACTCAACACCGCAGACAAATCACGGCGATTGCCGAACAAAGAGCTACCCAAAGAGAAAACTACTGCCCGAATTTGATGAGGAGGCCGTAGAGCCCCCACAATCAAAAAACAAGAAGGCCACCCGGTCGGATGGACGACCCCACGGCAAACAGAGAGCGGCAAATGGCGCCGCACACAAGCCGGTATGCGATCCGCATAAGGATTCACATCAAAAGGATGGCCCGGTTAGGTCCATCTATGGGCCGAGAAAGCAAGCTCTTCAAAGCAATGCAACACGCCAAATATCCGAACATCACGGCACACCCAAATATAGGGGTGCCGCACACCCCCTGTGTTTCACCGATGAGGTGCTGCATCACGAATTCCCGGCAGGACTCAAACCCGTAAACATAGAGGCATACGACGGAACAATAGACCCTGGAGTCTGGATTGGAGGATTACATCCTCCACATACACATGGCTAGAGGAGATGATCTCCATGGCCATAAAATACTTACCCCTCAAACTCAAAGGGCCAGCTCGGCATTGGCTCAAAAGCCTTCCCGAAAACACCATTGGAAGTTGGGAAGGGCTCGAGGATGCGTTTCGGGCAAATTTTCAGGGGACCTATGTCCGCCCTCCGGATCTGAGACGATCTAAGTCACATAACTCAACAGCCGGAGAGTCAGCCGGAAATTTCGGAACAGGTTCCTTACCAAAAAGAACCAAATAGTCGTTGTCCGGACGCTTGAAGCCTTAGCAGCCTTCAAACACAATGTCCGAGACGAATGGCTGCTGCAGACACCTCGGCCAAGAAAAGCCGAGAACAATGGCCGCATTAACAAGCCTCATGACCCGCTTTTGCGCGGAAGAGGATAGCTGGCTAGCAAGATGCAGCACCAGCGACCCAAGTACATCCGAGGTCAGGGATGGAAATGGGAAACCACGACGCAACAAGGACCAGCGCCGGACCAGGGGAAACAATCGAAGAGCGACGATCAATGCCGGATTCAAAAGCTCTCGGCAGAACAATAAAAAACTGCCCCTTAAGGATAATAGCGACGAGCTATCCAACTTAAACAAAATCTTGGACAAGATATGTCAAATCCACAGTACTCTCGGGAAGCCTGCAAACCATACCCACAGAGATTGTTGGGTCTTCAAGCAGTCCGGCAGACTCAACGCCGAACACAAGGGGCTCGACACACCAAGTGAGGATGATGACGAACCCCACAAGCAGAGCACCGGAAAACAAAATAATTTCCCACAAGAGGTTAAAATAGTAAACTCACTTCACGTGATAAAAGGGAAAAACAGAGTGGCGGCCACTAAAATGCGCGCCGCACAGACTACCCTAGCGGAGTACCAACACTGGTTGTCAAAACAAATCACCTTCGACCATCAGGACTACTTCGAAAGTATCCGGAACGCAGGATGGACTGCCTTGATATTGGATCCTATAATCGACGGATTCCAATTTACACAAGTCCTCATGGACGGCGACAGTTACATAAACCTGATATATCAGGACACAATCCGCAGGATGGGGATAGACCCAACCACAATTAGCCATAGCAACACTTCCTTTAAAGGAATAATGCCAGGCACATATGCCCATTGTACGGGCTCCCTAACATTAGAAGTTATGTTCGGTTCATTCGACAACTTCCGTCGCGAAAAGTTAATCTTCCATGTCGTCCCATTCGAAAGTAGCTATCAAGCACTACTGGGGCGTGAAGCTTTCGCCTGCTTTAACGCAATACCGCATTATGCATCTCTTACACTTAAAATGCCCGGTCCACGCGGCATCATCTCATTAAAAGGGAGTATTAAGTGTTACTCGAGCACGGAAGAACGTGAGACTGCCTTGACAGCCCCACACCAATCCGGCTCCGCTAATCAAAGCACCTGAATAGGTCATTCAAACCCCGAACACGGCTAGACAAGTCCGGCGCCTACTAGTGGCATACCCCATACAAGGGGCTGCACGCACGTACAACAAGAGACAATAAAGCTCAATTTTATTCACCTTCCGAACCGTACTCTATTTATTTAATATAAAGTACATTTCTCGCACGATATTTTTTCTTTTCAACTAAGTTCTTCTCTTCGACAGATGTACACCGTGCTACACCCGTCCCGTGATACGCAAGACAACGGAGACACAGCGCGCAGACGCAGCGAGGGACCCGTCGCAAGGATTCTTTTCAGATTAAGACCTGCGTAAACCTTTTTCTTGTCTCTTGTTGATACACATCCCCGGTTTCTTACTATAACCGAGGAGGAGGCTGGCGTTTTGGCATCGGCCGCACCAGAATTTTTTGGCGTGCACTGGACACGGGGGCTTAGGGCATTATTCTGCCCGTTTTCATAAACACCGAATACCTTAGGGAGTGTTCGGCGTCTCGAGTTAGGCCTTTATGCATCAGCTCCGAATCATGTCTTTGGTCAAATGTTGGGTTTGCCCAGCTCCCATGTTTTGGTACCTTACGTTCCGTTATATCAGCTAAGGTAGCACTGGGAGAACCACTGCGATTGTGCCCTGGTTGAGCTGGGTTGAGCACCTCAGTGGAGAAAGCTAAAACTGACTGTCATGATATAGCGTGAGACTGGTCAACCACTCAATGACCCAGCGGAATGTTTAGAATTCCCCCGCATTGACGAAGGACTGTTTCCCGGTGTGGCACATACGCGCCCCGAATTCGGGAGAGCGCGATGCCCCTAGGGGCTATATAGTACCCCCACCATCGAGCTCCTATGGCTAAGTGAAAGTGATAAAGCATTATAGTCCGGTTGCCTAGTTTGCTACGCTATCACCTCCTTCACAGAACCAAGACGTTGGATTAAGTGTGAAAATGCGCCTTTTTTGCAAACACCCCCGCACTATGTGCGTGGGGGATGAAGCCGAAGACTGCCATCTTTCAGGTTATATACACATATACATCAACGGCCGCACAGGAGGCGTTTTAATACTTGAACGCACAAGTATAAAAAGCTCTTCTATTATATTGAAACATTGTTTTCACAAATCATACATGTCATTTAAACATAATATCCTTCGAGCACTGCATCTCTATTAAACGAGCGCCCTACAGGACTTCCTCAAAATAGTGCTCGGCAAGTACTCGGCTTCTGTCCGAATCTTGGGATGCAACGTGGGTGGCCTTCATTTCTGCCCAGTATGTCTTGACACGGGCAAGATCCATCCACGCACCCTCAATGCACGCCGACCGCTTCATTGCGTCGGTACGCAGTACCGCACCAAGGAACTGCTGCACTAAGCCAAAATAACTCTTCGGCTGAGGTTTCCCCGGCCACAAATGAGTCACCACACGCTTCATGGCAAGTCCGGACAATCGATTCAGCTCGGCCCATTCGGCCAACCGATCAGTTAACGGAAGAGGACGCTCTGGACTATGGAACTGCGACGAAAATAGCTCTTCCCTTATGTGCCCCTTCTGGCCTCGGAAGTGCTCGATCGCGTCCGCGGCACTCGCCGCTAAATCCAGATAAGCATCCTCCGAACTCCACAACCGGTTCAACTGAGCATACTTCGGATCCGTGAACTTCCTCCGCAGCGAAAAGGCTTTCCAGAGCAACATCCACAGCCGACGCAGCTCCTCCTTTGCAGCTCTCATTGCGGAGCGGCATCCTTGGCTTCGGCGGTGGCCTTTTTCAGGTCCTCTTGCTCCGCTTTGACGTTCTTTTTCAAGAACCCCGCATCGGTCGGTAGCATTCTTCAACTTTAAGGCCATATCGGCCATTTCCTCTTTGCTTCGGCGATGAGCAGCCCGTTCGCTTTTAGCTCTTGGCCGCCTTAAAGCGGCCGCATTACTATTTCCGCTTGCTCTTTAGCTCGGGCGAGTTCCGCCCGCAGCTCCTCCACAATTGCACCACCTGCATTAAGCATACAAGTAGTAAGGCACGGGCGTCAAGCTCCCTTACCAGCGTCCGCGAAGAAGTCGCATACCTTGTGACTCGTCAAACCGCTTATTGACAAGCGCGATGTCGCATTCGCCTCGTCAAGTTGCCTCTTTAGTTCGGCAAATTCATCAGTCCGGCCACATCGGACGCCCGCCACCTATTTAGGAGCGGCGATATGTTATAATCGAGATTATGATCCTCGACGACGCTGTCAATTTTGACAACATACCGAGTCTCAGGGGCTACTATCTATACAGGGCGCATTCTATATGCATAACTGTCAGAAGGTACATCATTTTTGCGTACCTCGAACCCCGTCAGTAAGCTTCTGACGGCTTCATGCAATCCACTTTCAGCGGATGCAATTCTTTCAATCAGCGTACCCATTAGCGCACGGTGATCTTCTGAGATAGCCGCTCGCCCGAGCAGATCCTTCAGCTCCTCGGCGAAGACGCCCGATTGGCGCTTGAGACCTTCCGGCCCCGCGGACTTCGGAAACCCTCCGTGGCGACACTTCAGGGTCGCCTACCGCAAGAAGGCGCGATAGGTGGAGGCGTTCGCTCTCTATCATCTCGGACGAAGATCCTCAAGACGAGCTCACGAGAAGGGCTGAGATCCGAACTACAAGGTACAATTTGGGTTATCTTCAGAAATAAATACAGGGATGTTCTTCATTCACAGGACCCCTTCTTTTTTACTTAAGGCTCGCTGGAGGGCTGATCCCCTTGGGGAAATAGTGCGGCTGGGGTACTTCCCAGCGCCGGACTCTTTGACAAAGATTTCTTTCCCCTCTTTGAGGCCTTGACCTCCAGATTTTCTGAAGCGGTCCTCTTCTCTCCTTGGAGAGTGGGACTTTTGATCCCTCCTTCCTCGAAAGCGTCCTTCGTGGAGGCAGTTGCTTCTCGCTCCCCCTTCGCCTTTGTTTAAGAGGCGGCCTTCAACATCTTGGTCAGCATGGGATCGGCGTGGTCTCTGGAGGGAGTCGGACACCTTATTAACTTTGCCTTGGCTATCCACTCTGTTCAAGAAACGGCTCCCTTAAAGGGCATATATATGATAAATGAATGAACAACCTGTCCGTTCTGAGTGGTTACTTACTTGAGTATCTGGGTGATTGCAGCTTAGACCTGCATCCTCGGTCAAGTCCAGACACTTCTCTTGTGATCCGAAGAACAGTTTGTACATCTCCTTGGGCGTCGCGCCCATAAAATGTTGGAGGGCTCGTGGTCCCTCCGGATTAAACTCCCACAGACGGAGGCGGCGTTTGCAGGGCAAAAGCGCCCGAATCAGCATAACCTGCGCCGCTACGACCAGATTGATCTCTCTTTCTTGGAGGTCTCGAATACGGCCCTGCAACAGAGGAACGTCCTTGGACGGCCCCCAGTCGAGCCCCCGGTTGACCCATTATGCCAGCCGATGTGGTGGACCTGAGCGAAAAAAGGGTGGCGCCACCCATTTGGTGCCCCTGGGAGCGGTGATATAAAACCACTCCCGTTGCCACAAACCAAGCTCCTCTTGAAAAGAGCCCTCGGGCCACGGAGCATCAACACACTTGCTTATGACCGCCCCTCCGCACTCTACTTGTTGCCCCTCGATCATCTTCGGCTCCACCTTGAAGGTCTTGAGCCAAAATCCAAAGTGAGGGGTAATATGGAGGAAGACTTCACATACGACAATAAATGACGAGATATGGAGGATGGACTCCGGATTCAAGTCATGGAAATCCAGCCCATAATAAAACATGAGCCCTCAGACAAAGGGATCCGTCGGGAAGCCTAAACCCGAAGGAAGTGAGACACGAACACCACGCTCTCGCCGGGCTCGAGTGGGAATGACCTGCCTGGAGCAGGCAGCCTATGCGAAATCTCGCGGTTAGATACTGGCGTCCTCGCAGCTTTAGCACATCTTCTTCTATGACGGAAGAAGACATCCATCGGCCGAGCTGGTCGGAGCCGGACATCGTCGAAGGTCCGGCGCCTAAATCTGAAGCTTTGGGTGTTAGAACTCGGAGCGAGAGGCTAACTCGATGGAGGGTGGATAAAAGAATATGGCCTTGGTCTCATTATAAAGAGGTTGAATACCAAGAGCCCTCCCCGTGGTCGATTGGGACTCGCCTTCGATAGAGGAGGCATGCCAACGGGCACGGTTGGGTTACCCACGTCCGTATTGATGGGAATCCCGGAATAAGGGGCACGATCTCCGCTTTGATAAGACGTGCCAAGGAAACCGCCTCGCTAAACATGCTGAGGTGGGATAGTAAAAAAAGATTCGAATAAAGGCTTGGCCATGGTGTGATGTCACGCCGCGGAATGCGTCAGCAGATCTGTGCAAAAATTATTCTCTCTACGGTGGTATGTGGAACTTGTTTTGCAGAGCCGGACACTATCCTTGTGTTCAAAATCTTCTATGAAGTATTCGGAGGAGGAACCCCCCTTGCAATGCCGAAGACAATATGCTACCGGACTAAATCGTCATTGAAGCCTGGTTTAGGGAGCTCTTGAGGGAGTCTGGACTAGGGGTGTCCGGATAGCGAACTATCATCTTTGGCGGACTCTGGACTATGAAGATACAAGATTGAAGACTTCGTCCCGTGTCCGAATGGGACTTTCCTTGGCATGGAAGGCAAGCTTGGCGATCTGGATATGTAGATCTCCTACCATTGTAACCGACTCTGTGTAACCCTAACCCTATTCGGTGTCTATATAAACCAAGGGTTTTAGTCTCAGAGGAAAAACAACAATCATACCATAGGCTAGCTTCTAGGGTTTAGCCTCTCCGGTCTCGTGGTAGATCTACTCTTGTACTACCCATATCATCAATATTAATCAAGCAGGAGTAGGGTATTACCTCCATCGAGAGGGCCCGAACCTGGGTAAAAACATCGTGTCCCTTGTCTCCTGTTACCATCCGCCTAGACGCACAGTTCAGGACCCCCTACCCGAGATCCGCCAGTTTTGACACCGACACGGACCCTACGGGTTCGAGAGCTATGTAGACATGACCGAGACACGTCTTCGGTCAATAACCAATAGCGGAACCTGGATGCTCATATTGGCTCCCACATATTCTACGAAGATCTTTATCGGTCAGACCACATAACAACATACGTTGTTCCCTTTTTTCATTGGTATGTTACTTGCCCGAGATTCGATCGTCGGTATCTCAATACCTAGTTCAATCTCGTTACCGGCAAGTCTCTTTACTCGTTCCGTAATACATCATCCCGCAACTAACTCATTAGTTGCAATGCTTGCAAGGCTTAAGTGATGTGCATTACCGAGAGGGCCCAGAGATACCTCTCCGACAATCGGAGTGACAAATCCTAATCTCGAAATATGCCAACCCAACAAGTACCTTTGGAGACACCAGAGAGCACCTTTATAATCACCCGATTACGTTGTGACGTTTGGTAGCACACAAAGTGTTCCTCCGGTAAACGGAGTTGCATAATCTCATAGTCATAAGAACATGTATAAGTCATGAAGAAAGCAATAGCAGAATACTAAATGATCGTGTGCTAAGCTAACAGAATGGGTCAAGTCAATCACATCATTCTCCTAATGATGTGATCCCGTTAATCAAATGCCAACTCATGTCTATGGCTAGGATAACCATCTTTGATCAACGAGCTAGTCAAGTAGAGGCATACTAGTGACACTCTGTTTGTCTATGTATTCACACGTATTATGTTTCCGGTTAATACAATTCTAGCATGAATAATAAACATTTATCATGATATAAGGAAATAAATAATAACTTTATTATTGCCTCTAGGGCATATTTCCTTCACCCACAATGTCACCAGGCGCGCCCTGGGGGTGGGCGTGCCTCCCGAGCTTGTGGCTCCTAGGTGGCACCCTTTGGTATCTTTTTCCGCCAGTATTTTTTATATATTCCAAAAATATTCTCTGTAAATTTAACGGTCAATTCGAGAGCTTTGATTTCTGCACAAAAACATGCTTTGAGATTAATCAAGATTGAATGCATGCATGAGTAGGATATAAAACACCATGAACATAAATTTCATGGAGGCTATGTTGGTTTTGATTCAACTACATGCGTGAACATGTGCCAAGTCAAGCCACTTGAAGCATTCAGAAGAGGATACCATCCTATCATACTGCATCATAACCATTTTAAATGCATGTTGGCACACAAGACAAACCATTATCCTCTCCTAGATATTTAAGCATGGCATGAGTAACTATGATCTCTAATTGTCATTGCAAACATGTTTCATTCATAATAGGCTCAATCAGGAACGGTGAGCTAAACATATTTACAAAAACAAGACAGGTCGAGCTGATACCAGCTTTTATCCATCTCAATCATTTCATCAAATTTCGTTATTATTGCCTTTCACTTGCATGACCAAATGATGTGAATAGTAATAAGAGTGCATGTGTCGTGGACTAAGGTGGAATCTGCAAACATTTATTCAAAGGAGAAGACAAGGTAATATGGGCTCTTTGTCAGATCAACAATAATGCATATGGGAGCCACTCAACATTTTCATCGTGGTCTTCTCCTTACGACCCAAAGAAAAGAAAGAATTTCAAAGAAACACAGTGAAATATTTTTGATTCTTTGTTTTTCTTGAAGGAAAGTAATAATGCAGGAAAAACGAAAGCGATAAAAACTATTTACACGGGAGAGCTCCCAACAAGAGAAGAACGAGAAATATTTTTGGGTTTTCTTTTAATAGTACTACTAATTTATACTAGAAAGAAAAACCGAAAAGAAGTGAGAAACTTTTGGGGGTTTTATCAAAGTTTTTCAAACACACAAGAAGAAATCAGAATAAATAAACTAACATGGATTATAAAATGAAAAAGGATGAACAACAACAACTGGAATGAATGTGTGATACATGAATGTAATGTCGGTGGGAAATACATACTGCCCCAAGCTTGGGCTTTTGGCCTAAGTTGGTCTATGGCCACGGCTGGCATGGTTGATACCCAAAGGCATAATGTGGGTTGTACTGGATTGCAACCGCCACAGCTTGGCGAGCTGCCTCATTGAGACGGGCGGTCTCCCTCACCCTCTCATACTCCTCTGCCTCGTCCATAAGTATGAAATATCTCCTTTTTACCTGAAAGTTAAAGAAGGCGGGAGCGGGAAGCATAATATGGAAAATGCGACGCATGTTAAAGATTAGTCTGTACTGGAATGGCAGGTCGCCCCTTTCAAGAAACTGGAAATGCTCCATAGCGGCATAATCAAGGAATACATGTGGCAACTGGGTATCATCATTTCTTATAGGTACCCCAACATAAAAATCTCCATCCAAAGCATTATTATGTAGACGACGTGCAACAATAGCCCCCAAGTTATATTGTTTATCATTCATTACTGCACTTTTAAGAACGCTCAAATCAGAAGCGCAAAGGTGAGTATGATCATGTTTGCCATTAATGCATCTACCTATGAAGAGAGCAAAATAATGTAAAGCAAGAAAGTGAATGCTCCCTATAGTAGCTTGTTTTATGCTTCTAGTTTTACCCTGAGTGATGCTAGCAAGGAACTCAGTGCAATCAGCTTTGCGAGGTTTAGTATAAATGTCCCATTGCGGAATTTTGCATGCTACATTAAATTCTTCAAGGTCCATGCGGAATGATTTTTCACAGAGATTAAATAAAACAAAATGTGTATTGCGATGGACTGAATACTCAAACCACCGCACAAAAGAATCAGTGAGGTTGTAATACTGCTAGCACTTATCTGACAAGAAGTCCGCCAAGCCGGCGTTGTGCACGTATATATCAAATTCTTCCTTAAAACCAGCTTGAGTCATGAAATAATCCGACGTCCATTCGCAAGGTTGCACTAGGGCTTCCCGTGGTGGTTCAAGGTCCGGCTCGCGCAGAGCGAGCCTTGGGGATTTCTTGCTTGAGGAACCACCTTGGAACATCTTCCTAACCATTTTATTCCTCCGAAAATTTCTGAAATTTTTAGTGACTCAAAATAAAAGTGAAGAAAACTCTACAAAATTGATAGCAACTGCTCCTACAAGTGTCTAGAGGCTATATCAAACACCAAAACTAGTTTGAGCCATATAAATTTGACATGCAAGCTCAAGAACAGGGTGACCAACAATAGCTAAATGTGAAAAATAATAAACCACTAGAACAAAAACTAATTGGACCAATGGAGGAGTCACATACCGCTCAACAATCCCCCAAAACAGTTTCGGAAACGGAGTTCCAAGTAAGGAGATCGAAAATGGCAGCAAGATGAGAAAGAACGTAGGTTTGAGCAAGGGAGTGATTTTTTCTAGAGGAAGAAGAAGTGCATGGGTGGCAGCAATAAGTGAGGGGGCCTACGTGGCCCCACAAGCTTGCTAGGCGCGCCCTGTCAGCTTGTGGCTCACAGGTGCACCCCCCTGGGGTGTGTTCAGTGCCACTATTTTATAAATATTACAGAAAAATCATATTAAATTTTAGGGCATTTGGAGAACTTTTATTTTTTGATCATTTTTTATTTCACGAATAATTCAGAAAACTATATAATCATGGAATTTCTACTTTATTAATTCTAAGTAATAGAATGTAAAAAGTGGGTACATAAAGTTGTGTTTACTAAATTCATCGACCACATGCCCGTCAAAAAAGAATCCATTAATAAGGTTGATCAAGTCTTATTAACAAACTTCTTCCGAATGACATGAAACCGGAGAATCTTCATATAACACTAGGTTACCTCAACGAGGATATGCATGTCCACAACAATAATAATTTCATATTTATTTTTGACAGTAGGAATAGGGAATTCAAAACCTCCAATAGTAATTGTTGAAATTTCTCCAATATAGTTGATACTATTCACTTGAGGTTGTTTCTTCCGAAAGTGTACCGTATGCTCATTACAATTGCACATGAAAAGTGACATTGCCCTTATAACAATCAATAATAGCCCCTGCAGTATTAAAAAAGGGTCTGCCAAGGATGATCGACATACTATCATCCTCGGGTATATCAAGAATAACAAAGCCCGTTAAGATAGTAACATTTGCAACTACGACATGCACATCCTCACAAACACCGATGGGCATAGCAGTTGATTTATCAGCCATTTGCAAAGAGATTTCAATTGGTGTCAACTTATTCAAATCAAGTCTTTTGTATAAAGAGAAAGGCATAACACTAACATACCGGCTCTCAAATCACATAAAGCAGTTTCCATATAGTTTCTTTTAATGGAGCAAGATATAGTTGGTATTCCCGGGTCTCCTAGTTTCTTTGGTATTCCACCTTTAAATGTATAATTAGCAAGCATGGTGGAAATTTCAGCTTATGGTATCCTTCTTTTATTTGTAACAATATCTTTCATATACTTAGCATAAGGAGACATTTTCATAATATCAGTCAAGCGCAAACGCAAAAAGACAGGTCTAAGCATTTCAACAAAGCGCTAAAATTCTTCTTCATCCTTATTCTTAGAAGCTTTAAGAGGAAAAGGAATGGGTTTCTGAACCCATGGTTCTCTTTCTTTACCAAGTTTTCTGGCAATGAAGTCTCTCTTATCATATGTTTTATTCTTTGGTTGTGGGTTATCAAGATCAATAGCAGGTTCAACTTCCACATCATTATCATTACTAGGTTGAACATCAACATGAACATCCTCATTATCATTATTACTAGGTTCATGTTCATCACCAGATTGGGTTTCAGCATTAGAAATAGAAATATCATTTGGATTCTCAGGTATGACTACAGTAGGTTCACTAGAAGCATGCAAAGTCATGTCATATTTCTTTTTCTTTTTATTACTAGAAGGACTAGATGCATCAGTATTAATTCTTTGAGAGTATTATTCAACCCTCTTAGGATGACCTTCAGGATACAAAGGTTCCTGAGTGATTTTACCACTTCTAGTCATAACTCTAACATCATGATCATTCATCTTATTGTTCATCTCATTAAGAATATCAGTTTGTGCCTTGAGAACTTGTTCTACTTGGGTTTTTATCATGGAAGCATGTTTACTCACACCCTTGACATCATTAACAGTTCTAAACATAAAATCACTCAAGCGTTCAATCATATAAGCATTTCATTTCAATTGCCTACAAACATATGCATTGAAGTTTTCTTGTTTAACAGTTAAGTTATCCAATTCATCCAAGCATTGACTAGAAGACTTAGTATAAGGAATATTACCTTCATCAAATCTATAGAGAATTTACCTCTACTACCTGTGTTGGGGTATCGAGACCATGTATTTCTTCAATAGGTGGTAAAATTCTTAACATCTTCAGCTTTAATACATTTTTCTTTCATAGATTTCTTTGCCTCTTGCATATCTTTAGGACTGGGAAATATAATATCTCTCTTCTTCGGAGTTAGCTTGGTCGGTCGTTCAGGAAGATTCCAATCATTATCATTCCTCAATATATTATTCAATAGTTCTTCAGCTTGTTCAACAGTTCGTTCCCTGAAAACACAACCAGCACAACTATCTAGGTGGTCCCTAGAAGCACCGGTTAGTCCATTATAAAAGATATTAAGTATTTCATTTTTATTGAGAGGATGATCACACAAAGAATTAAGTAATTGGAGAAGCCTCCCCCAAGCTTGAGGGACATACTCTTCTTCAATTTTACAAAAAGTTAAATATTTCTTGTAAAGCAGCATGTTTCTTATGAGCAGGAAAATATTTTTCAGAGAAGTAATATATCATATCCTGGGGACTACGCACACAACCAGGAGCGAGAAAATTAAACCATATCTTAGCATCACCCTTTAATGAGAAAGGAAACAACTTAAGAATGTAGTAGTAGCGAATTTTTTCCTCATGAGAAAATAGGGTGGCTATATCATTCAATTTAGTAAGATGTGCCACAACAGTTTCAGTTTCATAACCATGGAAATGATCAGATTCAACCAAAGTAATTAACTCAGGGTCGACAGAGAAATCATAATCCTTATCTGTAACAAAGATAGGTGAAGTAGCTACTTAGGATCATATTTCATTCTAGCATTCAAAGATTTTTCTTTCAACATGACTAGTAATTTCTTAAAATCATCTCTATCCTTACAAGCAAGAAACTCTTTAGCTACTTACCCATCCATAACATAACCCTCAGGTATATCAGGCAATTCATATCTTGGAGACCTAGGCCTAATAGGTGTTTCAAAGTTTTGAGTTTCAAAGACTTCATCAGTTTCAGTAATTTCGCCAGTTTCAACATTCTCAATATTTTTAGCTCTAGCAAGTTGTTCATAAAGAAATTCACCTAGTGGCACGGTATCATCAAGCAAAGTACTAACATCATCATAAGCATCATTCATAATAGAAGTAGCATTATCAATTACTTGCGACATAACAAGATTAATAGGAGGTGGTGGTGTGCAAGCTTATTCAAAATAGAAGGTGAATCAAGTGCAGATTGTGATGGCAGTCCTTACCTCCCCTCGTCTTAGAGGGAATGATCTTGGTTCTGGTATCTTTCAGATTCCTCATAATGATCAACAGATATAAATCCCAAGTGACTCAACAAATAGAGCTATGCTCCCCGGCAACGGCGCCAGGAAAAGGTCTTGATAACCCACAAGTATAGGGGATCGCAACAGTTTCTGAGGGTAGAGTATTCAACCCAAATTTATTGATTTGACACAAGGGGAGCCAAAGAATATTCACAGGTATTAGAAGTTGAGTTGTCAATTCAACCACACCTGAAAGACTTAATATCTGCAGAAAAGTGATCAGTAGCAAAGTAGTCTGGCAATTTGATAGTAGCCGTAATGTGATAGCAATAATGCAGAACAGGAGCGATGGCAGTTTTGTAGTGATTGTCACAGTATGGCGAACGTAACTTAGCAAAGATCAATATATGAAAAGTGTAGGCGTTGGATCAGCGATGGATAACTGTGTTGGATAATATTCATCATGTAGCAGTTATAACTGATGACCCACAAGTATAGGGGGTCAATCGTAGTCCTTTCGATAAGTAAGAGTGTCGAACCCAATGAGGAGCAGAAGGAAATGACAAGTAGTTTTCAGCAAGGAATAAACTTTTGGATCGAAATCATCCCTTACGAAGTAGCGCATAAACTAGGGTTTAAGCTTCTATCACTCTAGCAACCCATCATCTAATAACTAATCCACAATGCATTCCCTTAGGCCCAAATATGGTGAAGTGTCATGTAGTCAACGTTCACATGACACCACTAAGGGAATCACAACATAAATATGATGTCTACTACGCAACTTTATTCTTGTAGACACGTGTTGGGCCTCCAAGCGCAGAGTTTTGTAGGACAGTAGCAATTTTCCCTCAAGTGTATGACCTAAGGTTTATCAATTTGTGGGAGGCGTAGGACGAAGATAGTCTCTCTCAAACAACCCTGCAACCAAATAATAAAAAGTCTCTTGTGTCCGCAACACAAAAAATACAATGGTAGTTTGTATAGGTGCACTAGTTCAGCGAGGACATGGTGAAACAAGTGTAATATGGATAGTAGATATTGATTTTTGTAATAAGAACAATAAAAATAGCAAGGTAGCAATTGATAAAACAGAGCGCAAACGGTATTGCAATGCTTGATAAAACAAAGCACAAACCTAGCGTCTGTAATTTCACTAGTGCAATCTCCCAACAATGCTAATATAATTGGATCATATAACCATCCCTCAAGGTGCGATGAAGAATCACTCCAAAGTTCCTATCTAGCGGAGAACATAAGAAGAAATAGTTTGTGGAGTACGAAACCACCTCGAAGCTATTCTTTCCGATCAATCTATCCAAGAGTTCATACTAAAATAACACCAAATAATTTCATATTCATAATACTCAATCCAACACAAAGAAGCTCAAAGAGTGCCCCAAGTTCTACCAAAGAAACAAACACAAGAACATGCATCAACCCCTATGCATAGATTACCCCAATGTCACCTCAGGAATACGCGAGTTGAGTGCCAAAAAATATATCAAGTGAATCAAAATAATACCCCATTGTCACCACAGGTATTCATATGCAATACATATATCAAGTGCTCTCAAATCCATAAAACTATTCAATCTGATAAAACGAAATCTCAAAGGGAAAACTCAATTCATCACAACAAGATAGAGATGGGAAAACACCATATAATCCAACTATATTAACAAAGACCGCGATACATCAAGATCGTGACATCTCAAGAACACGAGAGAGAGAGAGAGAGAGAGAGAGAGAGAGAGATTAAACACATAGCTACTAGTACAAACCCTCGGCCCCGAGGGTGGACTACTCCCTCCTCATCACGGTGGCCGCGGGGATGATGATGATGGCCACGGGTGATGATTTCCCCCTCCGGTAGAGTGCCACAATGGGGTCTAGATTGGTTTCTCGTGGATACAGAGCATTGGGGCGGTGGAACTTCTGACCTAGGGTTAACCCCGAGGGTTTTGGAATATTTGGCAATTTATAGGGCAAAGAGGGAGGTACGGGAGGCCACCGAAGTGGGCACAACCCACCTGGGCCCCCAGGCGCGCCCTGGTGGGTTGTGCCCCCTCGGGGCACCCCCAGGTGCTTCTCTGGCCCACTGGATGTCTTCTGGTCCATAAAAAATCAACAAAAAGTTTCGCGATGTTTGGACTCTGTTTGATATTGATTTCCTGCGATGTAAAAAACAAGCAAAAAACAGCAACTGGCACTGGGCACTGGGTCAATAGGTTAGTACCAAAAATGATATAAAGTTTCAATAAAATGATTGTAAAACATCCAAGAACGATAATATAACATCATGAATACTTCATAAATTATAGATACGTTGGAGACGTATCAGCATCCCCAAGCTTAATTCCTACTCGTCCTCGGGTAGGTAAATGATAAAAGAAATAATTTATGGTGTGAATGCTAGCAAAGTGCACAAGTTTTATCAATGACAATTTCAATCACTTTCCCTAGCATCTTAACAACAATTCTTTCTTATGAAACTTCTCATGTTAAAGTAGCAACCAATTCACATGTTAAGGTTCAAACAAAAAATTCTCTTGAAACTCAACAACCTATATTCTTAATCACCAAACAATTGCATTTCAACTTATTCAACAGAGTCTAAGTAACAACTCCACATACTCAACCATCATATAGTCTTCTATGATTGCTAACACTCACCGCATACACATGAGCAAAACGTTTCAACCGGACACATAGAAAGATAGAGGCTTCACTACAAAAAAATACACTTCTGTGATGATACGTGTTTGTCATAGTAGGTCACGTTTTCTATCATGCATGTACATCCATGACAAATTTATGATAGAATCAAGATAGTCATACCTGTGCTGTCGTAGAAGTGTTCCATGACATTACCAAAATTATCATGATGATAAATCGCGTCACGAAGTGCTTTTCGTCAAGGGTGACCGACACGTGGCATCCACCGTAACGGAACGCCGTTAAGCTATCGGGTCCGGTTTTGGATCCGATAACCCGTTAACAGCCCTGACCAATGGGGATTTTCCACGTGTAAAATCATCATTGGCTGGAGAAAGCACGTGTTAGCTCACCGTTGGGACAGATGTCATCCACTCATTGGACCCAAAGCGCCTATGATACGTCAACATGTGGCACAGCCCAACAGAGGCCCATATAGGTTAAAATGGCCAGCCCAGTCAAAGGCCCACAGTACTTACTCAGCTACTAGTGGGCCAGCCCAATAACGGCCTGCTTAATAAAGGCCCATTTACGGCCCGAAGCCAGATCTGGCCCGTTAATTGTTCGCTGAATATTTGGGCCCATTTACGGCCCGAAGCCAGACCCATCTCGTTAATTGTTCGCCGAATATTTGGGCCCAATTATAGCCCAGTGACTTTCGGCCTGTTAGAGGTCCGATGTAGACATGGGCCCATTTCAGCCCGGTGTGACTTTCGTCCTGGGAATGGCCCGTGCTGCCCATGGGCCATATATGGTCCGACGGGACATCGTGCCCACTAACGGCCCATGATAAAGGTGGCAACAGTTAAGCCCAACGTGACTTTGGGCCTGTTAAAGGCCTGTCACATAATTCGGCCCGTTGATGTCTGACTAAGCTTTCGGCCTCTTAAAGGCCCATGATATCAGTGGGCCAACCAAGGCCAGAGATATGTTTCGGCCTGGTAATCGCCGTGATATAATCGGGCCCAAAAAGGCCGGTCTACATTTCAGCTTCAAGGCCCATCGACAACTAGTGAAAATTGAGGCCCAATATGCATTTCGGCTCGCTAAAGGCCCATGGTTTCATCTGGGCCATAATGCATCAAGATAATATTCAGTTCGTTAATGGCCCAACGCTACCTAGGCCAAACTAAGCGCTGGGTCCACAAAAGGCACAACTAATTTATAGGTCGGTGTAAGTTGTGGGCCTCACGCAAAGTGTGAAGGCCCCAATCATTCGGGCCCAGGAAAGATGCAGGCCGACCCAATTGTGGCCCGCTAAACACCAGGCCCGTTAGAGGCGAATGTTTCGGCCCGGTCGACTACATCTGATTTTTTTTTCAGATAGCGAATGATGGCAGTAACTAGTAGGAATTAAGAACAAACCTACTCTATACAATAAAGAAATTACGGCATAGTAACTAAGAATAAACCTACACTATACAATAAAGGATTTATTATATATTACATCCATTGGGCATCGAAGTTCGCCACCAGTGATAATAAAGCGCAACGAAGAAGCAGATTACAAAAGCTGGGCACCATTGCAGTTGTCGGATTTCGGGTTCCGGCAGACCCTTGAGGTTCGAACACTGGGGTGCGCGCGGAATCTCGCCCTCTACCTACCTGCACCCCGCCGCCTTGCTAGGATCTAAACTACAAAAGGAACATCACAAAAGACACAAGGTTTATACTAGTTCGGGCCACCATTGTGGTGTAATACCCTACTCTAGTTTGTGGTGTGGTGGATTGCCTCTTGGGCTGATGGTGATGAACAATACAAGGAAGAACAGCCTCGCGAGGGTCTGTTCTTGGCTGGTGCGATGAACTGCTAGGGGGAGTTCAGTCGCTTCTCTCTATCTCTCTTGTTTGTTCTCTTGCTAATTTTTCTTTCTCTCCTACCATGTGGGTGGCTAGCCCTATTTATAGGCAGAGGCCCTGGGCCTCTACCCAAATATTGAGCGGGAAGGGCGCCAACAATTTGCCATTTTGAAGGGGAACATCTGGTACACTTATTGTGACGCCCCCGATTCAATCGTACACTAATCATACACACAAACGTGTACGATCAAGATCAGGGACTCACGGGAAGATATCACAACACAACTCTAAAAATAAAATAAGTCATACAAGCATCATAATACAAGCCAGGGCCTCGAGGGCTCTAATACAAGTGCTCGATCATAGACGAGTCGTGAAGCAACAATATCTCGAGTACGGACATAAGTTAAACAAGTTGCTATAAGATGGCTAGCACAAACCGGCATACAGATCGAAGAGGCGCAGCCCTCCTACAGGATCCTTCTAACTACTCCTCGGTCGCCGCCGGGGCTGCACGTAGTAGTAGGCACCTCCGGTAGTAGTCGCCATCGACGGTGGCGTCGCTCCTGGCTCCATCGTCTGCTGCAGCAATCGGGTAGAGATAGGGGGAAAAGGGGAACAAGGCAACCGTGAGTACTCATCCAAAGTACTGCAAGCAAGGAGCTACACTACATATGCATGGATATATGTGTAAAGGGCCATATCAAGGACCGAATCTGCAGAATGCCGTAATAAGAGGGGATAGCTAATCCCGTCAAGACTACGCTCGCAGCCTCCGCCTTGGCAGCATGTAGCGTAGAGTAGTCTCAAGTCCTCCAAGTAGCATCACATAGCAATAATCCTACCCGGCGATCCCTCCTCGTAACCCCGAGAGAGCGACCACCGGGTTGTATCTCGCACTTGGAAGGGTGTGTTTTATTAAGTATCCGGTTCTAGTTGTCATAAGGTCAAGGTACAACTCCAAGTCGCCCCGCCATCAAGATCACAGCTATTCGAATAGATTAACTTCACTGCAGGGTGCACCACATAACCCAACACGCTTGATCCCATTTGGCGGACACACTTTTACGGGTCATGCCCGCTGCGGAAGATCAACACGTCGCAGCCCCACCTAGGCACAACAGAGAGGCCAGCACGCCGGTCTAAACCTAAGCGCACAAGGGTCTGGGCCCATCGCCCAATGCACACCTGCACGTTGCATGGGCGGCCGGAAGCAGAACTAGCCCCCTTAATACAAGAGCAGGCCTACGTTCCAATCCGGCGCGCGCCGCTCAGTCGCTGACGTCACGAAGTGCTTCGGCTGATACCACGACGCCGGATACCCATAACTACTCCCGCGTAGATGGTTAGTGCGTATAGACCAAATGGCCAGACTCAGATCAAATACCCAGATCTCGTTAAACGTGTTAAGTATCCACGAACGCCGACCAGGGCCAGGCCCACCTCTCTCCTAGGTGGTCTCAACCTGCCCTGTCGCTCCGCCACAAAGTAACAGTCGGGGGCCGTCGGGAACCCAGGCCCACCTCTACCGGGATGGAGCCACCTGTCCTTTCGGCCCCATCTCCGAACAATATCAAGGTAATGTAATGGTGTAAAGTATATAGTATATGCTCGTGATCACCTCCCAAGTGATCACAGCCTCAAAGAGTATAGCATGGCAGACGGACAAGAATGTAGGGCCACCGATGGAACACTATCATCCTATACTAAGCAAGAGGATAGCAGGAAAAGGTAACAACAAGAGTAGCAAGGACAGGCTATGCAAGATAGGATTAACTGAAAGCAGTAACATGCTACACTAGTCTAATGCAAGCAGTATAGAGAAGAGTAGGTGATATCTGGTGATCAAAGGGGGGGCTTGCCTGGTTGCTCTGGCAAGAGAGAGGGGTCGTCAACACCGTAGTCGTACTGGGTAGCAGCGGCGTCGGTCTCGGTGTCTAGCGGAAGAAGAGGGGGAAGAAACAATAAATACATAGCAAGCAAGTGCATAACAGGACAACGAGCAGAGCTAGACGTTTTCTAACGCGGTATGAGGTGATACCGGTGAAGGGGGGAAACATCCGGGAAGCATCCCCGGTGTTCCGTGTTTTCGGGCACATGAACCGGAGGTGAAATGTTGCAGTTTCACTATGCTAAGGACGTGTGGCGGATGAACGGGCTGCGTATCCGGATTTGTCTCGTTGTTCTGAGCAACTTTCATGTTGAAAATATTTTAATCCGAGTTACGGATTAAAAGATATGATTTTCTAAAGATTTTATTAATTTCTGGAATTTAATTAATTATTTAAATCCAACATTATGCAGAATAGTAAATGATGACGTCAGCATGACATTAGAGTGATGTCAACAGTCAACGTTGAGCATTGACCTGGTCAACCTGACGTGTGGGTCCCGCATGTCATTGACTGTCAACTAACCTAACAGATTAATTAACTAAGCTATGTGATTAGGCTAATCTAATCAGGTTTAATTAAGTTAATTAACTAATTAATTAATTAATTAACATTATTATTATCATTATTATTTGAAAATTCTTTTCTTCTTTTTTTAATAAAATGTTCCAGGGGCTGGGCGCCGCTGGCAGTGGCCCATCTGGCCACTTGAGCGGGCTATCGGGGCTGCAGGAGCGGGGCGCTCGCCCGAACAGGCACGAGCGAGAGGACGCCAGGGGGCGAGGCTGCACACGCGGGTTGCCTGGCCGGCCGCTTCCGGGCGACGGAAAACCGGCCAAGGGGAGAAGCGACGGCGAGGTGTTGGGGAACGTAGTAATTTCAAAATTTTCCTACGCACACGCAAGATCATGGTGATGCATAGCAACGAGAGGGGAGAGTGTTGTCTACGCACTCGTAGACCGAAGCGGAAGCGATCACAACGTAGAGGAAGTAGTCGTACGTTCTCCTCGCGATCCAACCGATCCCAGCGCCATTACTCCGGCGCCTCCGAGTTCTTGGCACACGTTCAGCTCGGTGACGCTCCTCAGGCTCCGATCCAGCAAAGCTCCGGGGAGAGAGTTCCACAAGACGATGGCGCAGGACGATCTTGATGTTTCATCGACGCAGGCTTCGCCTAAGCACCGCCACGATATGACCGAGGTGGAATATGGTGGAGGGGGCACCAGACACGGCTAAGGAACGATCTCAAGGATCAACTTGTGTGTTCTAGGGCGCCCCCCCCCGTATATAAAGGAGCAAGGGGAGGGCCGGCCGGCCCTAGGAGGCGCTGGGCCAGGAGGGGGGAGTCCTCCTCCTAGTGGGAGTAGGACTCCCTTTCCTAGTCCAACTAGGAAGGAGGAAGGGGAAGGAAAGAGAGGGAGAGGAGAGAGGGGGGCGCGCCCCCTCCTGTCCAGTCGGACTCCCCATGGGGGGGGGGCGCCACCTCCTGGTGCGGCCCTCTCTCTCCCCCTTTGGCCCAATAAGGCCCATTACTTCCCCGGGGGGTTCCGGTAACCCCTCCGGCACTCCGGTTTTCTCCGGAAACTTCCGGAACCTTTCCGGTGTCCGAATATAGCCGTCCAATATATCAATCTTTATGTCTCGATCATTTCGAGACTCCTCGTCATGTCCGTGATCACATCCGGGACTCCGAACTCCTTAGGTACATCAAAATACACAAAACTCATAATATGACCGTCATCGAAACCTTAAGCGTGCGGACCCTACGGTTCGAGAACAATGTAGACATGACCGAGACACGTTTCCGGTCAATAACCAATAGCGGGACCTGGATGCCCATATTGGCTCCTACATATTCTACGAAGATCTTTATCGGTCAGACCGCGTAACAACATACGTTGTTCCCTTTGTCTCGGTCATATGCGGTCTGACCGATAAAGATCTTCGTAGAAAATGTAGGAACCAATATGGGCATCCAGGTCCCGCTATTGGTTATTGACCGGAGACATGTCTCGGTCATGTCTACATTATTCTCGAACCGTAGGGTCCGCACGCTAAGGTTTCGATGATGCTTATATTATGAGTTTATGTATTTTGATGTACCAAGGTTGTTCGAGTCCCGGATATGATCACGGACATGACGAGGAGTCTCGAAAATGGTCGAGACATAAAGATTAATATATTGGACGGATATATTTGGACACCGTAAAGGTTCCGGAGAAGTTTGGAGCCCGGAGGTTACCGGAACCCCCCGGGAGGTATATGGGCCTTATTGGGCCCATGTAGGAGGAAGGGAGAAGGAACAAGGGAAGGGGGCGCGCCCCCCCAAGCCCAATCCGAATTGGGGAGGGGGCCGGCCCCCCCTTTCCTTTCTCCTTCCCCCTCTTCCTATTCCTACTACTAGTACTACTTCCTAATACTAGTACTCCTTCCTTCCCTCCAAATAAGATAAGGAAAGAGAGGGAAACCTACTTGGAGTAGGTTTCCTCCCTATGGCGCGCCCGCTTGAGGCCGGCCACCTCCTCCCTCTCTCCTTTATATACGGGGTAGGGGGCACCCTAGAACACACAAGTTGATCCTTGAGATCGCTCTCAGCCGTGTGCGGTGCCCCCTCCACCATATTCCACCTCGGTCATATCATAGCAAAGGTGCTTAGGCGAAGCCCTGCGTCGGTAGAACATCAAGATCGCCACCACGCCGTCGTCTTGTGGAACTCCCTCTCCCGAGCTTTGCTGGATCGGAGCCCGAGGAGCATCATCGAGCTGAACGTGTGCCAAGAACTCGAGGCGCCGGAGTAACGGCGCTGGATCGGCTGGATCGCGAGGAGAACGTCTGACTACTTCCTCTACGTTGTGATCGACTCGAGGCGCCGGAGTAACGGGCGCTGGGATCGGCTGGATCGCGAGGAGAACGTCGACTACTTCCTCTACGTTGTGATCGCTTCCGCTTTGGTCTACGAGGGTACATAGACAATACTCTCCTCTCGTTGCTATGCCATCACCATGGTCCCGTAAAAGCGTAGGAATTTTTGAAATTACTGCGTTCCCCATCGATGGCATCCGAGCCTGGTTTTATGCGTTGATGTCATATGCACGAGTAGAACACAAGTGAGTTGTGGGCGATACAAGTCATACTGCCTACCAAAGCATGTCATACTTTGGTTCAGCGGTATTGTGAGATGAAGCGGCCCGGACCGACATTACGCCAGACGCTTACGCGAGACTGGTTTCACCGTTCTGAGCACTCGTGCTTAAAGGTGGCTGGCGGGTGTCTGTCTCTCTCACTTTAGTTGAACTGAGTGTGGCTACGCCCGGTCCTTGAGAAGGTTAAACGGAGTCTATTTGACGAAGTATCGTTGTGGTTTTGATGCGTAGGTAAGAACGGTTCTTGCTCAGCCCGTAGCAGCCACGTAAAACTTGCAACAACAAAGTAGAAGACGTCTAACTTGTTTTTGCAGGGCATGTTGTGATGTGATATGGTCAAGACGTGATGCTATATTTTATTGTATGAGATGATCATATTTTGTAACCGAAGTTATCGGCAACTGGCGAGGAGCCATATGGTTGTCGCTTTATTGTATGAAATGCAAACGCCTGTAATTGCTTTACTTTATCACTAAGCGGTAGCGATAGTCGAGAAGCAACAGATGGCGAAACGACAACGATGCTACGATGGAGATCAAGGTGTCGCGCCGGTGGCGATGGTGATCACGACGGTGCTTCGGAGATGGAGATCACAAGCACAAGATGATGATGGCCATATCATATCACTTATATTGATTGCATGTGATGTTTATCCTTTATGCATCTTATCTTGCTTTGATTGACGGTAGCATTATAAGATGATCTCTCACTAAAAATTATCAAGAAGTGTTCTCCCTGAGTATGCACCGTTGCCAAAGTTCGTAGTACCCAGACACCACGTGATGATCGGGTGTGATAAGTTCTACGTCCATCTACAACGGGTGCAAAACAATTGCACACACAGAATACTCAGGTTAAACTTGACGAGCCTAGCATATAACAGATATGGCCTCGGAACACGGAGACCGAAAGGTCGAGCGTGAATCATATAGTAGATATGATCAACATAGTGATGTTCACCATTGAAACTACTCCATCTCACGTGATGATCGGACATGGTTTAGTTGATTTGGATCACGTAATCACTTGGATGACTAGAGAGATGTCTGTCTAAGTGGGAGTTTTTAATATGATTAATTGAACTTAAATTTATCATGAACTTAGTACCGATAGTATTTTTGCTTGTCTATGTTTCTGTAGATAGATGGCTCGTCTTTGTTGTTCCGTTGAATTTTAATGCGTTCCTTGAGAAAGCAAAGTTGAAAGATGATGGTAGCAATTACACGGACTGGGTCCGTAATTTGAGGATTATCCTCATTGCTGCCTAAGAATTAAATCTGGAAGCACCGCTGGGTGCCAACTGCAGAGAGCTGCGCCGAAGTTGTGAACGTCTGGCGAGCAAAGTCGATGACTACTCGATAGTTCAGGTGTGCCATGCTTTACGGCTTAGAACCGGGTCTTCAACGACGTTTTGAACGTCATGGAGCATATGAGATGTTCCAGAGTTGAAGTTAATATTTCAAGCAAATGCCCGGATTGAGAGATATGATGTCTCCAATAAGTTCTATAGCTGCAAGATGGAGGAGAATAGTTCTGTCAGTGAACATATACTCAAAATGTCTGGGTATAATAATCACTTGATTCAACTGGGAGTTACTCTTCCGGATGATAGTGTCATTGACAGAATTCTCCAATCATCGCCACCAAGCTACAAGAGCTTCGTGATGAACTATAATATGCAAGGGATGACCAAAACAATTCCCGAGCTCTTCGCAATGCCGAAAGTCAGCGGAGGTAGAAATCAAGAAAGAGCATCAAGTGTTGATGGTCAACAAGACCACTAGTTTCAAGAAAAGGGCAAAGGAAAGAAGAAGGAAACTTCAAAAAGAACAGCAAGAAAGTTGCTGCTCAAGAGAAGAAACCCAAGTGCGGACCTAAGCCTGAAATCGAGTGTTTTACCGCAAGGCATCGGACACCGGAAGCGGAACTGCCCCAAGTATTTGGTGGATAAGAAGGATGGCAAGGTGAACAAAGGTATATGTGATATACATGTTATTGATGTGTACCTTACTAGAGCTCGTAGTAGCACTGGGTATTTGATAATCGGTTACATTGCTAATATTTGCAACTCAAAACAGGGACTACAGAATAAACGAGCACTGGCAAAGGACGAGGTGACGATGCGCGTGGGAAACGGTTCCAAGATCAATGTGATCGCGGTCGGCACGCTACCTCTACATCTACCTTCGGGATTAGTTTTAGACCTAAATAATTGTTATTTGGTGCCAGCGTTGAGCATGAACATTATATCTGAATCTTGTTTGATGCGAGACGGTTATTCATTTAAATCAGAGAATAATGGTTGTTCTATTTATATGAGTAATATCTTTTATGGTCACGCACCCTTGAAGAATGGTCTATTTTTTTTTGAATCTCGATAGTAGTAATACACATATTCATAATGTTGAAACCAAAAGATGCAGAGTTGATAATGATAATGCAACTTATTTGTGGCAATCGCCGCTTAGGTCATATCGGTGTAAAACGCATGAAGAAACTCCATCTTGATGGGCTTCGGAATCACTTGATTATGAATCACTTGGTACTTGCGAACCGTGCCTCATGGGCAAGATGACTAAAACGCCGTTCTCCGGAACTATGGAGCGAGCAACTGGTTTGTTGCAAATCATACATACTGATGTTTGTGGTCCAATGAATATTGAGGCTCGCGGCGGGTATCGTTATTTTCTCACCTTCACAGATGATTTGAGCAGATATTGGTATATCTACTTAATGAAACACAAATCTGAAACATTTGAAAAGTTCAAAGAATTTCAGAGTGAAGTGGAAAATCATCGTAACAAGAAAATAAAGTTTCTACGATCTGATCGTGGAGGAGAATATTTGAGTTACGAGTTTGGTGTACATTTAAAACAATGTGGAATAGTTTAGCAACTCACGCCATACCGGAACACCACAGAGAAATGGAGTGTCCGAACGTCGTAATCGTACTTTACTTGATATGGTGCGATCTATGATGTCTCTTACTGATTTACCGCTATCGTTTTGGGGATATGCTTTAGAGACGGCCGCATTCACATTAAATAGGGCACCATCTAAATCCGTTGAGACGACACCGTATGAACTATGGTTTGGCAAGAAACCAAAGTTGTCGTTTCTTAAAAATTTGGGGCTGCGATGCTTATGTGAAGAAACTTCAACCAGATAAGCTCGAACCCAAATCGGAAAAATGTGTCTTCATAGGATACCCAAAGAAGACTGTTGGGTACACCTTCTATCACAGATCTGAAGGCAAGATTTTCGTTGCTAAGTTCGGATCCTTTCTAGAGAAGGAGTTTCTCTCGAAAGAAGTGAGTGGGAGGAAAGTAGAACTTGATGAGATAATCAGATCTGCTCCCTTATTGGAAGGTAATTCATCACAAGAAATGGTTCTGTGACAACTACACCAATTAGTGAGGAAACTAATGATATTGATCATGAAACTTCAGATCAAGTTGCTCTTGAACTTCGTAGGTCAACCAGAGTAAAATACGCACTGAGTGGTATGGTAATCCTATTCTGGAAGTCATGTTACTTGACCATAGCGAACCTACAAACTATGAAGAAGCGATGGTGAGCCCAGATTCCGCAAAATGGCTGGAAGCCATGAAATCTGAGATGGGATCCATGTATGAAAACAAAGTATGGACTTTGGTTGACTTGCCCGATGATCGGCAAGCCATTGAGAATAAATGGATCTTTAAGAAAAAGACTGACGCCGATGGTAATGTAACTGTCTATAAAGCTCGACTTGTTGCAAAAGGTTTTCGACAAGTTCAAGGGGTTGACTACGATGAGACTTTCTCACCAGAAGCGATGCTTAAGTCTGTCCGAATCATGTTAGCAATTGCCGCATTTTATGATTATGAAATTTGGCAAATGGATGTAAAAACTGCATTCTTGAATGGATTTCTAGAAGAAGAGTTGTATATGATGCAACCAGAAGGTTTTGTTGATCCAAAGGGCGCTAACAAAGTGTGCAAGCTCCAGCGATCAATTTATGGTGCAGTGCAAGCCTCTCGAGTTGGAATAAACGCTTTGATAGTGTGATCAAAGCATATGGTTTTATCTGAGACTTTTGGAGAAGCTCGTATTTACAAGAAAGTGAGTGGGAGCTCAGTAGCATTTCTGATATTATATGTAGACGACATATTATTGATTGGAAATGATATAGAATTTCTGGATAGCATAAAAGGATACTTGAACAAAAGTTTTTCAATGAAAGACCTCGGTGAAGCTGCTACATATTGGGCATCAAGTTCTATAGAGATAGATCAAGACGCCTAATTGGACTTTCACAAAGCACATACCTTGATAAAGTTTTGAAGAAGTTCAAAATGGATCAGGCAAAGAAAGGTTTTTACCTCAGACAAGGTGTAAGATTGAGTCGACTCAATGCCCGACCACGCAGAAGATAGAGAGAAAATGAAAGATGTTCCTATGCTTCAGCCATAGGCTCTATCATGTATGCAATGCTGTGTACTGCACTGACGTATGCTTAGGTGTAAGATTGGCATGAAGGTACCTTAGTAATACAGGAGTGGATCATCGGACAGCGGTCAAGAACATCCTGAAATACACGAAAAGGACTAAGGATATGTTTCTCGTATATGGAGGTGACAAAGAGCTAGTCGTAAATGGTTACGCCGATGCAAGCTTTGATCGATCCGGACGATTCTAAATCGTAAACCGGATACGTGTTTTGTTAAACGGTGGAGCTGTCGGTTGGTGCAGTTCTAAACAAAGCGTCGTGGCGGGATCTACATGTGAAGCGGAGTACATAGCTGCTTGGAAGCAGCAAATGAAGGAGTCTGGATGAAAGAGTTCATTTCCGATCTAGGTGTCATACCTAGTGCATCGGGACCAATGAAGATCTTACGTGACAATCTTGGTGCAATTGCCTTGGCAAAGGAATCCAGATTTCACAAGAGGACCAAGCATATCAAGAGACGCTTCAATTCCATTCGGGACCAAGTCCAAGTGGGAGACATACAGATTTGCAAAATACATACGGATCTGAATGTTGCAGACCCGTTGACTAAGCCTCTTCCACGAGCAAAACATGATCAGCACCAAGACTCCATGGGTGTTAGAATCATTCTTGTGTGATCTAGATTATTGACTCTAGTGCAAGTGGGAGACTGAAGGAAATATGCCCTAGAGGCAATAATAAAGTTATTATTTATTTCCTTATATCATGATAAATGTTTATTATTCATGCTAGAATTGTATTAACCGGAAACATAATACATGTGTGAATACATAGACAAACAGATAGTCACTAGTAAGCCTCTACTAGACTAGCTCATTAATCAAAGATGGTTATGTTTCCTAACCATAGACATGTGTTGTCATTTGATTAATGGGATCACCTCATTAGAAGAATGATGTGATTGACATGACCCATTCCGTTAGCTTAGCACTTGATCGTTTAGTATATTGCTATTGCTTTCTTCTATACATGTTCCTATAACTAAGAGATTATGCAACTCCCGTTTACCGGAGGAACACTTTGGGTACTACCAAACGACACAACGTAACTGGGTGATTATAAAGGAGTACTACAGGTGTCTCCAAAGGTACTTGTTGGGTTGGCGTATTTCGAGATTAGGTTTTGTCACTCCGATTGTCGGAGAGGTATCTCTGGGCCTTCTCGGTAATACACATCACATAAGCCTTGCAAGCATTACAACTAATGAGTTAGTTGTGAGATGATGTATTACGGAACGAGTAAAGAGACTTACCAAAGAATCTAGATTGAACTAGGTATTGGATACCGACGATCGAATCTCGGGTAAGTAACATACCGATGACAAAGGGAACAACGTATGTTGTTATGCGGTCCGACCGATAAAGATCTTCGTAGAAAATGTAGGAACCAATATGGGCATCCAGGTCCCGCTTATTGGTTATTGACCGGAGACATGTCTCGGTCATGTCTACATTATTCTCGAACCGTAGGGTCCGCACGCTTAAGGTTTCGATGACAGTTATATTATGAGTTTATGTATTTTGATGTACCAAGGTTGTTCGAGTCCGGATATGATCACGGACATGACGAGGAGTCTCGAAATGGTCGAGACATAAAGATTAATATATTGGACGGATATATTTGGACACGGAAAGGTTCCGGAGAAGTTTGGAGCTCGGGAGGTTACCGGAACCCCTGGGAGGTATATGGGCCTTATTGGGCCCATGTAGGAGGAAGGAGAAGGAACAAGGGAAGGGCGCGCCCCCAAGCCCAATCCGAATTGGGGAGGGGGCCCCCCTTTCCTTTCTCCTTCCCCTCTTCCTATTCCTACTACTAGTACTACTTCCTAATACTAGTACTCCTTCCTTCCCTCCAAATAAGATAAGGAAAGAGAGGGAAACCTACTTGGAGTAGGTTTCCTCCCTATGGCGCGCCCCCTTGAGGCCGGCCACCTCCTCCCTCCCTCCTTTATATACGGGGTAGGGGGCACCCTAGAACACACAAGTTGATCCTTGAGATCGTTCCTTAGCCGTGTGCGGTGCCCCCTCCACCATATTCCACCTCGGTCATATCATAGCAGTGCTTAGGCGAAGCCTGCGCCGGTAGAACATCAAGATCGCCACCACGCCGTCGTCTTGTGGAACTCCCTCTCCCCGGAGCTTTGCTGGATCGGAGCCCGAGGAGCATCATCGAGCTGAACGTGTGCCAAGAACTCGAGGCGCCGAGTAACGGGCTACCGATCGGCTGGATCGCGAGGAGAACGCACGACTACTTCCTCTACGTTGTGATCGACTCGAGGCGCCGAGTAACGGGCGCTGGGATCGGCTGGATCGCGAGGAGAACGACGACTACTTCCTCTACGTTGTGATCGCTTCCGCTTTGGTCTACGAGGGTACGTAGACAATACTCTCCCCTCTCGTTGCTATGCCATCACCATGGTCCTGTGTGTGCGTAGGAAATTTTTTGAAATTACTGCGTTCCCCAACAGTGCATTACCGAGAGGGCCCAGAGATACCTCTCCGACAATCGGAGTGACAAATCCTAATCTCGAAATACGCCAACCCAACATCTGCCTTTGGAGACACCTATAGTACTCCTTTATAATCACCCAGTTACGTTGTGACGTTTGGTAGCACCCAAAGTGTTCCTCCGGTAAACGGGAGTTGTATATTCTCATAGTTATAGGAACATGCATAAGTCATGGATAAAATCAATAGCAACATACTAAACGATCGGGTGCTAAGCTAATGGAATGGGTCATGTCAATCAGATCATTCAACCAATGATGTGACCCCGTTAATCAAATGACAACTCATGTCTATGGTTAGGAAACATAACCATCTTTGATTAACGAGCTAGTCAAGTAGAGGCATACTAGTGACACTCTGTTTGTCTATGTATTCACACATGTATTATGTTTCCGGTTAATACAATTCTAGCATGAATAATAAACATTTATCATGATATAAGGAAATAAATAATAGCTTTATTATTGCCTCTAGGGCATATTTCCTTCAGTCTCCCACTTGCACTAGAGTCAATAATCTAGTTCACATCGCCATGTGATTTAACATCAATAGTTCACATCTATATGTGGTTAACACCCATAGTTCACATCGACATGTGACCAACACCCAAAGGGTTTACTAGAGTTAGTAATCTAGCTCACATCGCTATGTGATTAACACCCAAAGAGTACTAAGGTGTGATCATGTTTTGTTTGTGAGAGAATTTTAGTCAACGGGTTCCGCCACATTCAGATCCGTATGTATTTTGCAAATTTCTATGTCTACAATGCTCGCACGGAGCTACTCTAGCTAATTGCTCCCACTTTCAATATGTATCCAGATTGAGACTCGAGTCATCTAGATTAGTGTTTTAAACTTGCATCGACGTAACCCTTTACATTTACCTAACCTTTTTCACTTCCATAATCGAGAAACACATCCTTATTCTACTAAGGATAATTTTGACCGCTGTCCATTGATCTACTTCCTAGATCACTATTGCACTCCTTGCCAAGCTTAGTGGTAGGGTATGCAATAGATCCAGTACACAAGATATGACATACTTTATAGAACCTATGGCTGATGCATAGGGAATGACTTTCATTCTCTTTCTATCTTCTGCCGTGGTCGGGTTTTGAGTCTTACTCAATCTCACACCTTGTAACACAGGTAAGAACTCTTTCTTTGACTGTTCCATTTTGAACTACTTCAAAATCTTGTCAAGGTATGTATTCATTGAAAAAACTTATCAAGCCGCCTTGATCTATCTCTATAGATCTTGATGCTCAATATGTAAGCAGCTTCACCGAGGTCTTTCTTTGAAAAACTCCTTTCAAACACTCCTTTATGCTTTGCAGAATAATTCTACATTATTTCCGATCAACAATATGTCATTCACATATACTTTATCGTAAAGGCTGTAGTGCTCCCACTCACTTTCTTGTAAATACAGGCCTTTCCAAAAGTCTCAGTATAAAATCATATGCTTTGATCAACACATCAAAGCGTATATTCCAACTCCGAGATGCTTGCACCAGTCCATTGATGGATCATTTGGAGCTTGCACATTTTGTTAGCTCCTTTAGGATTGACAAAACCTTCTGGTTGCATCATATACAACTCTTCTTTAATAAATCCATTAAAGAATGTAGTTTTGACATCCATTTGCCAGATTTCATAAAATGTGGCAATTGCTAACATGATTCGGACAGACTTAAGCATCGCTACAGCTTGAGAAAATCTCATTGTAGTCAACACCTTGAACTTGTCGAAAACCTTTTGTGACAAGTCGAGCTTTGTAGATAGTAACATACTATCGCTGTCCGTCTTCCTCTTGAAGATCCATTTATTTAACATGGCTTGCTGATCATCGAGCAAGTCAATCAAAGTCCATACTTTTGTTCTCATACATGGATCATATCTCAGATTTTATGGCCTCAAGCCATTTCGCGGAATCTGGGCTCATCATCGCTTCCTCATAGTTCGTAGGTTCATCATGGTCTAGTAACATGACTTCCGTAACATGATTACCGTACTACTCAGTGCGGATCTTACCGGAAGACCCACGAGGTTTGGTAGCGACTTGATCTGAAGTTTCATGATCATCATCATTAACTTCCTCACTAATTGGTGTAGGAATCACCGGAACTGATTTCGTGATGAACTACTTTCCAATAAGGGAGAAGGTATAATTACCTCATCAAGTTCTACTTTCCTCCCACTCACTTCTTTCGAGAGAAACTTCTTCTCTAGAAAGGATCCATCTTAGCAACGAAAAACTTGCCTTCGGATCTGTGATAGAAGGTGTACCCAATAGTTACCTTTGGGTATTCTATGAAGACGCACTACTCCGATATGTGTTTGAGCTTATCGGTGAAAACTTTTTCACATAAGCATCACAACTCCAAACTTTTAAGAAAGCATACGCTTAGGGTTTACCGTTAAACCATAGTTCATATGGTGTCATCTCAACGGATTTAGATGGTGCCCTATTAAACGTGAATGCAGCTGTCTCTAATGCATAACCCCAAAATGATAGTGGTAAACCGATAAGAGACATCATAGATCGCACCATATCAAATAAAGTGCGATTCTGACGCTCGGACACACCATAACATTGTGGTGTTCGGTGGCGTGAGCTATGAAACTATTCCACATTATTTTAATTGAAGACCAAACTCGTAACTCAATTATTCGTCTTTGCGATTAGATCGCAGTAAACTTTATTTTCTTGTTACGATGATTTTTCCACTTCACTCTGAAATTCTTTGAACCTTTCAACTATTTCAGACTTATGTTTCATCAAGTACATATACCCATATCTGCTCAAATCATCTTGTGAAAGTCGAAAATAACGATACTTGCCACGAGCATCAACACTCATTGGATCGCATACATCGGTATGTATTATTTCCAATAAGTCAAGAGCTTGTTCCATTGTTCGAGAACGGAGTTTTAGTCATCTTGCCCAAACGGCACGGTTCGCAAGCATCAAATGATTCATAATCAAGTGATTCCAAAAGTCCATCAGCATGGAGTTTTCTTCATGCGCTTTACACCAATATGACCTAAACGGCAGTGCCACAAATAAGTTGCACTATCATTATTAACTTTGCATCTTTTGGTTTCAATATTATGAATATGTGTATCACTATGATCGAGATCCAATGAATCATTTTCATTGGGTGTGTAACCATATAAGGTTTTATTCATGTAAACAGAACAACAATTTATTCTCTTACTTAAATGAATAACCGTATTGCAATAAACATGATCAAATCATACTTATGCTCAACACCAAATAACACTTATTTAGGTTCCATACTAATCCCGAAAGTATAGGGAGTGTGCGATGATGATCATATCAATCTTGGAACTACTTCCAACACTCATCTTCACTTCCCCTTCAACTAGTTTCTGTTCATTCTGCAACTCCCGTTTCAAGTTACTACTCTTAGCAACCGAACCAGTATCAAATACCGAGGGGTTGCTACGAACACTAGTAAAATACACATCAATAATCTGTATCTCAAATATACCTTTGTTCACTTTGCCATCCTTCTTATCCGCCAAATACTTGGGGTAGTTCCGCTTCTAGTGACCAGTTCCATTGCAGCAAAAGCACTTAGTCTCATGCTTAGGTCCAGACTTGGGTTTCTTCACTCGAGCAGCAACTTGCTTGCCGTTCTTCTTGAAGTTCCCCTTCTTCCCTTTGCCCTTTTCCTTGAGACTAGTGGTCTTGTCAATCATCAACACTTGATGCTCTTTCTTGATTTCTACCTTCGTCGATTTCAACATCATCACGAAGAGCTCGGGAATCGTTTTCGTCATCCCTTGCATACTATAGTTCATCACGAAGTTCTAGTAACTTAGTGTTGGTGACTAGAGAATTACGTCAATCACTATCTTATCCGGAAGATTAACTCCCACTTGATTCAAGCGATTGAAGTACCGGACAATCTGAGAACATGCTCACTAGTTGAGCGATTCTCTTCCATCTTTTAGCTATAGAACTTGTTGGAGATTTCATATCTCTCAACTCGGGTATTTGCTTGAAATATTAACTTCAATTCCTGGAACATCTCATATGGTCCATGACGCTCAAAACGCCTTTGAAGTCCCGATTCTAAGCTGTTAAGTATGGTGCACTAAACTATCAAGTAGTCATCATATTGAGCTAGCCAAACGTTCATAACGCCTACATTTGCTCCTCGCAATAGGTCATCACCTAGCGGTGCATTAAGGACATAATTCTTACGTGCAGCAATGAGGATAAACCTCAGATCACGGATCCAATCCGCATCATTGCTACTAACATTTTTCAATACAATTTTCTCTAGGAACACATATAAAAACATAGGGAAGCAACAACGCGAGCTATTGATCTACAACATAATTTGCAAAATACTACCAGGACTAAGTTCATGATAAATTAAAGTTCAATTAATCATATTACTTAAGAACTCCCACTTAGATAGACATCTCTCTAGTCATCTAAGTGATCACGTGATCCAAATCAACTAAACCATAACCGATCATCACGTGAGATGGAGTAGTTTTCAATGGTGAACATCTTATGTTGATCATATCTACTATATGATTTACGCCGACCTTTCGGTCTCCGTGTTCCGAGGCCATATCTGCATATGCTAGGCTCGTCAAGTATAACTCGAGTATTCTGCGTGTGCAAAACTGGCTTGCACCCGTTGTAGATGGACGAGAGCTTATCACACCCGATCATCACGTGGTGTCTCGGCACGCATTTAACTTTGGCAACAGTACATACTCGTGGGAGAACACTACTTGATAATTTTAGTGAGAGATCATCTTAAAATGCTACCGTCAATCAAAGCAAAATAAGATGCATAAAGGATAAACATCACATGCAATCAATATAAGTGATATGATATGGCCATCATCATCTTGTGCTTGTGATCTCCATCTAAAGCACCGTCGTGATCACCACCGCCACCGGGCGCGACACCTTGATCTCGATCGTAGCATCGTTGTCGTTACGCCATCTATTGCTTCTACGACTATCGCTACCGCTTAGTGATAAAGTAAAGCAATTACAGTATGCGTTTGCATTTCATACAATAAAGCTACAACCATATGGCTCCAGCCAGTTGCCGATAACTTCGGTTACAAAACATGATCATCTCATACAATAAAATATAGCATCACGCCTTGACCATATCACATCACAACATGCCCTGCAAAAACAAGTTAGACGTCCTCTACTTTGTTGTTGCAAATTTTACGTGGCTGCTACGGGCTTCAGTAAGAACCAATCTCACCTACGCATCAAGACCACAACGATATTTCACAAATAGACTCCGTTTAACCTTCTCAAGGACCGGGCGAGCCACACTCAGTTCAACTAAAGTGAGAGAGACAGACACCCGCCAGCCACCTTTAAGCACGAGTGCTCGTGAACGGTGAAACCAGTCTCGCGTAAGCGCACGGGTAATGTCGGTCCGGGCGCTTCATCTCACAATACCGCTGAACCAAAGTATGACATGCCGGTAGGCAGTATGACTTGTATCGCCCACAACTCACTTGTGTTCTACTCGTGCAAAACATCAAACCATAAAACCTAGGCTCGGATGCCCTTTGTTGGGGAACGTAGTAATTTCAAAATTTTCCCACGCACACGCAAGATCATGGTGATGCATAGCAACGAGAGGGGAGAGTGTTGTCTACGCACTCGTGAGACCAAAGCGGAAGCGATCACAACGTAGAGGAAGTAGTCTTACGTACTCCTCGCGATCCAACCGATCCCAGCGCCGTTACTCCGGCGCCTCCGAGTTCTTGGCACACGTTCAGCTCGGTGACGCTCCTCAGGCTCCGGTCCAGCAAAGCTCCGGGGAGAGAGATTTCCGTTAGCACGATGGCGTGGTGACAATCTTGATGCTCTACCGACGCAGGGCTTCGCCTAAGCACCGCTACGATATGACCGAGGTGGAATATGGTGGAGGGGGGCACCGCACACGGCTAAGGAACGATCTCAAGGATCAACTTGTGTATTCTAGGGCGCCCCCCTGCCCCCGTATATAAAGGAGCAAGGGGGAGGGCCGGCCGGCCCTAGGAGGCGCGCCAAGGGAGGGGGGCGTCCTCCTCCTAGTGGGAGTAGGACTCCCCTTTCCTAGTCATCCTAGGAAGGAGGAAGGGGGAAGGAAAGAGAGGGAGAGGAGAGGGAAAGGGGGCCGCCCCCTCCTTGTCCAGTCGGACTCCCCATGGGGGTGGCGCGCGCCACCTCCTGGTGCGACCCTCTCTCCCCTTTGGCCCAATAAGGCCCATTACTTCCCGGGGGTTCGGTAACCCCTCGGCACTCCGGTTTTCTTGGAAACTTCCGGAACCTTTCCGGTGTCCGAATATAGCCGTCCAATATATCAATCTTTATGTCCCGATCATTTCGAGACTCCTCGTCATGTCCGTGATCACATCCGGGACTCAACTCCTTCGGTACATCAAAATACACAAAACTCATAATATAACCGTCATCGAAACCTTAAGCGTGCGGACCCTACGGTTCGAGAACAATGTAGACATGACCGAGACACGTTTCCGGTCAATAACCAATAGCGGGACCTAGATGCCCATATTGGCTCCTACATATTCTACGAAGATCTTTATCGGTCAGACCGCATAACAACATACGTTGTTCCCTTTGTCATCGGTATGTTACTTGCCCGAGATTTGATCGTCGGTATCCAATACCTAGTTCAATCTCGTTATCGCAAGTCTCTTTACTCGTTACGTAATGAATCATTCCGTAACTAACTCATTAGCTACATTGCTTGCAAGGCTTAGTGATGTGCATTACCGAGAGGGCCCAGAGATACCTCTCCGACAATCGGAGTGACAAATCCTAATCTCGAAATACGCCAACCCAACATCTGCCTTTGGAGACACCTGTAGTACTCCTTTATAATCACCCGATTACGTTGTGACGCTTTGGTAGCACCAAAGTGTTCCTCCGGTAAACGGAGTTGCATATTCTCATAGTTATAGGAACATGCATAAGTCATGGATAAAAGCAATAGCAACATACTAAACGATCGGGTGCTAAGCAAATGGAAAGGGTCATGTCAATCAGATCATTCTCCTAATGATGTGAACCCGTTAATCAAATGACAACTCATGTCTATGGTTAGGAAACATAACCATCTTTGATTAACGAGCTAGTCAAGTAGAGGCATACTAGTGACACTCTGTTTGTCTATGTATTCACACATGTATTATGTTTCCGGTTAATACAATTCTAGCATGAATAATAAACATTTATCATGATATAAAGAAATAAATAATAACTTTATTATTGCCTCTCGGGCATATTTCCTTCACGAGGGGCCCGGTAGGGCGCGCGAGGAAGGCAGCAGGGGCGTCCGTCCAACGGGGCAAGGCAAGGTCGTGGGTGCTCCGGGGCGCAGACAGAGGCCGTGGCTAGGGGCGTAGCCGGCCGGAGCAAGGGGCGGCCAGGCGGCGGGCGCCGGCCGCGACAAGGAGGCCGACCAGCGAGTGGAGGGGGAGAGCGGGTCGCGGCCGGAGCCGGGTGAGGGTAGTCGCCGGCGTGTGACGGCGGGAAGGACGGGGCGTGGCCCGTGGCAGAGGCGGGGCTCAAGGCGACGGGCGCGGAAGACGCGGCGGACGCGAGCCCGTCCGGAGCTCGGGTGCGGGGCGTACATGGGAAAGGAGGGGCGCGCGGCGCGGGCGGGTCGACCGCGGTGCCGCAACAGCATCGCACGGGGCGAGGGAAAGAGAGGAGGGGCGCGACTCACAGCGGGTTAGCAGGGACGGGGCAGCGTGTGTCGTGGAGGAGGACGGGGACGGCGCAGACGGAGTGGAGGCAGGCCGGCGAGGAGGAGGAAGCAGGCCAGCGGGGAGGTCCGGCGTCGTGGCCTCCGGCGAGCTCTCCTTGGGCGGCGGCGACGAGGCGATCCGGCGAGGAGGAGATGAGGACGAGCGACGAGACGGGCAGGCGGCACTAACGACGCAGGGCGGGCGGGCGGCTTCCAGCTGGGTTCCAAGGCGGGCGGGCGGGCGAAGTTCTCGATCCCGATCTGGATCGGGAGGGAGGCAGAGGGGAATCGGGGAGGCGGCAGTGGTGAATCGGGGGCTAGGGTTTCAGGGTGTGGGGTGGCCTATAGGCTGGGCGGTTGGTGGGCCATGGCCCAGTTGGGCCAAGGGGTCCAGTGGGGGGGGGGGTTCTCTTGTTTTAACTTAGTTTTCTGTTAGTTTGTTTTTCTATCTTATTTATTTTCTTTTACTGTTTTAATTCAACTTAGGGCATATAAGTATTTTATAAATTTGTGTTTTCTTTACTATAATTACCTATGTAATATTTGGCACTAACCGAACATTTTTGTTTTGATGTTTGAAAACTTTTGATGTTTGAAAATATTTAAATTTTGAATTTGAAAGTTTCGAACCGACGCGAGATTATTAGCAGTAACCGAGGTGACGTGTCCTCTTTAACGCGGGATTACTGTAGCCTAATTATCCGGGCGTCACACTTATCCTGACTAAAGTCGGTCCTCGCCTGTCAAAGGCTCTGGTGATGATGCCGGCTTGGGCTCCACAATGACTTCCTTCCTGCCGTTGGACTGGTCTTGGTCTTGTTGCACCGAAATGGACGCCTTTGCTTGATGCTCTCGCCTGCGCTTGCTCCCTTTGCACCAAAGAGGAAAGGAGGACACTTGTAGCGACCAGACCTCAAACAGTCTGATCTCTGTGCTCAGTGTCATCCCTGGATCAGTAATGCTGACACCACACAATACTCGAAGGATTTATAACAGAGTAGCAATCACACACTTATTACAATCGAATGTCTCAAGAGAGAACTTAATAAAATAAATATGGCTTAAGGCCATCTAATAACGATAACAAATGGAAGGCTTGGAAGAAAAGCGAGTCCATCAACTCCAACGACATCACCGAGTATAGAACCACGACCTATGCACCTTACTCGTTGCTTGAAAAGTCTCGCAACATGAAACGTTGCAGCCCAAAAACGGGTCAGCACATGGAATATGCTGGCAATGTAACACATAGAGAATAATGGAATGATAAGCCTATACTACATGCATATATGGCTGGTGGAAAGCTCTATGGTTACAGTTTTTGCATAAAGCCAATTTTTCCCTACTTCAAAGGAATAAATTTATTTAACTATCATGGTGGTTGTGAAACATTGAGAATGGTTGACAGCATCCTCAATCCCAATTAAAAAGTACTCATAAACCCAACAACATTAATTAGAAGTAACGTGATGAGATTCACATGATATCCAGGTACTAGATACTCAAGACGTCCATAACCGGGGACACGGCTAACCATGATTAGTTTATACACTCTGCAGAGGTTTGCGCACTTTTCCCCACAAGACTCGATCGCCTCCGTTGGATTTCTCGCACTACATGATGTTTGAGAAAGCGGATGACCGAGACATAGTCTTTCGAAGCACTAGCACCTTACTTGTGGGTAGACCGGTACACATACTTTCCCTACATCTCGCTAGTCTACCCGTAAGAGTTCGCACAACTTAATCAACTATGCCAGAGCCCATAATGGCTTGTGGCTGCACACGGAAGTTTCTAGTTTGAATAATCTCATGATCCCTTTGAGCCCGGGTGGCGGTCCGAGGAAATACAGGCAAGTCTGATAGAAACCAGGTGCCTCAATCCACCCAGATGTGTGTTTAAGTTGCCACCTTAAATAAACCATTAATAACAATCTCACATCTGTCATGGATACACTCACCCAATCCACGTCTACTAGCATAGCATAGCATGATAAGCAAACGTAGAAGTAACTCCCAAAGGTTTGATTATAAAACAGGTAATAGGTACTACCTCATCTACTTCCCATCCCACAATTTAATTAGATCCTAATCATGCAAGTGTTTGAGGATAGATCTAATGCGTAAAAAAAACTGGGTATGAGAAAAGTATGATCAAAGTGTTACTTGCCTTACTGATGATCCGCGTAACCTAGAGACTCGAAATAACAAGCGGCGCACTCCGGGTAATCTATCGCAAACAAACAAATAAGCATACAATAAGTACTCATCTAATGCACAGGTAAAACTCGAATAGATCTAACCAGATAGTTAAACTTAAAAACTCCGGTTTGCAAAAATAATCAAATCAAACGAAGCAACAAAAGTCAAACGGCGGAAGAAAACAGCTTCGTTTTACTAATTTGGATCTAAGTCAAATTTTACATAAGCAAAAACTTGTTTAAGTAGATTATTCGGAAAGAGGGTTTCAAGACGAAACTCCAGGCGCTTGAATCGCCTGATTCCGATAAACGAGCGAAAAGTTATACTAAAACGAAAATCGGATCTGGAATCGCGATCAGAAAAATCGCGGATTAAATCCGAGAAAAAGAAAAAAACGACGAACAGATTCGAACGGAAAAAGAATAAAAAAAATAAAAAAATAAAAAAAATAAAAAAACCGATCTGTTTTTTTTCAAAAAAAACCCGGCACGGTAATCGAGGCGATTTAACCTCGGAAGGCGTCTGGCGACTCAGTGGCCTGCTGGCCATTTGAAGCATGGCTCAAGGCGGCTAGGGTTTCCAGGGCTTGGTAGGCTAAGGTTCATGGCGGCTATTTATATAAGCGCCCCGGCGGAGTCCCGCTGGTCTGCCCGAAAAGGCGGTCTGCGTTTTTTAATAAAACATTACGCGCAGAAAAAAATCAAAAGAAGTACCAAACGGACTCCAAAAATCCCGAAATAAATTTTCCCCAGCTTCTAAAATCAAGCCGGATTTAATGAACATTTATTTGGGCCTAAATGAAATTTTTGAAAAACGCGCATTTTTCCTAAATTCAAATAAAAAGGCGAAAAACTCCAAAATAAAATCTTATTTGATTTTATTATTAAATCTTCAATATTCCTTTATTTTGGGAAAATCATTTTATTCCCTCTCTCATATTTTTGTAATAGAAATAATTGAAGATAAAATAATTAAAATCAAATGATCCTATTTTCAAAATTTGAGAAAACTCAAATATGAAAATAACGAAAATCCCCAACTCTCTCCGAGGGTCCTTGAGTTGTGTAGAATTTCTAGGATCGAGCAAAATGCAAAAGAAAATGCAATGAAAAATATGATATGCAATGATGCTCTATGTATAACATTCCAAATTGAAAATTTGGGATGTTACAAACCTACCTCTTAAGATGAATCTCGCCCTCGAGATTCGGGTTGGCTAGAAAATAGGTGAGGGTGGTCTTTAAGCAAATCTTCCTCTCGCTCCCGTGTGGCTTCATCCTCCGTGTGGTGGCTCCAATTGAACTTTGCAAAACTTAATGACTTTGCATGAAAGTGACTCTGTTTGGCATACTCCAAATCTTAATTGGTTTCTCCTCGTAGGTCAAATCATCATTCAATCAATCGCTTCGGTGTAATCAGATCTCTCGGTGGTATGTCACCCATCTCTGCGTGACACTTCTTCAACCGAGAAACATGAAACACATCATGAACTCTGACAATCCTTCGGGTAATTCCAACTTGTACGCAACTTCTCCCATACGTTCCAAAACACGATAAGGTCCAACAAATCGAGGTGCTAACTTTCCTTTAACTCCAAAACGCTTAACTCCTCGAAGCGGCGATACTCGAAGATAAACTCTGTCTCCGACTTCGTATTCTGTCTCCTTGCATTTTGAATCTGCATAACTTTTCTGTCTTGACTGGGCTACCTTGAGCCTATCGCGAATCAACTTTACTTTCCGTTTAGACTCCTTAATCAAATCCAGTCCAAACAACTGGCGGTCTCCAACTTCATCCCACAACAACGGGGTCCTGCACCTCCTTCCGTACAAGGCTTCGAAAGGGGCCATCTTCAAACTGGTTTGGTAACTGTTGTTGTAAGAAAACTCCGCATACGGCAAATTGTCATCCCAACTTGATCCATAATCCAAAGCACAAGCTCTAAGCATATCCTCCAAAATCTGGTTAACTCTCTCGGTTTGTCCATCTGTCTGTGGATGGAAAGTCATGCTAAACTCGATCTGGTTCCCAAAGTTTCATGCAACTGCTTCGAACTTTGAGGTAAATTGGGTTCCTCTATCCGACACGATACTCCTCGGAACTCCATGCAAGCATACAATCCTGGTCATGTATATCTTAGCCAATTTGGCACTGCTGTAGGTAGTCTTTACTGGAATGAAATGAGCTACCTTCGTCAAGCGATCGACTATAACCCAAATCGAGTCATAGCCTGAACGAGTCCTGGGCAATCCCGGGATAAAATCCATACCTAGTTTATCCCACTTCCATTCGGGTATAGGCAATGGCTATAGCAATCCTGCTGGCTTCTGATGTTCTGCCTTCACCTTTTGACATACATCACAAACTGCTACATACTCTGCAATATCTTTCTTCATTCCGGTCCACCAGAAAGTATTCTTCAAATCCAAATACATCTTGGTATTTCCAGGGTGAATCGAATATGGTGAATCATATGCCTCTTGTAGAATCAACTTCCTGATCTCTGGGTCATTGGGCACATAAACTCGGTCCTCAAACCATAAGGTATCGTGCTCATCCTCACGAGATCCCTTTGGTTTTCCTTCGCTCATTTTCTCCTTTATGGAGGCAATCTCTTTATCAGTCTTCTGAGCTTCCCTGATCTTGTCCATCAAAGTTGACTGAATCTCCAATGCTGCTACATAGCCTCTCGGAACTATTTCCAAACATTGCTCTCGAAGATCCTCGGCTAACTCCTTTGGTATTTCTCCCGTCATTAGTGTGTTGACGTGACTCTTACGGCTCAACGCGTCTGCTACAACGTTAGCCTTTCCGGGGTGGTAATGCAATCTCATATCATAATCCTTGATGAGCTCCAACCATCTCCTTTGCCTGAGATTCAGCTCCTTCTGCGTGAAGATGTACTTCAAACTCTTGTGATCCGTATACACCTCACAATGATTTCCAATGAGGAAATGTCTCCATGTCTTCAACGCATGCACTACGGCTGCTAACTCCAAATCATGCGTAGCATAATTTAGCTCATGAGGCTTAAGCTGTCGTGAAGCATACGAAACAACTCTCCCCTCCTGCATAAGCACTGCTCCAAGTCCTCGACGTGAAGCGTCGCAATATACCTCGTAATCCTTGGTCTGGCTGAATTAACACTGGTTAGGTAACCAAACGTTTCTTCAACTCTTGGAAACTAGCTTCACACTCCTCGGTCCAAATGAACTTGGTATCCTTCTTTAATAATTCTGTCATAGGCTTCGCAATCCTTGAGAAATTCTCAATGAATCTCCGGTAGTATCCCGCGAGTCCAAGGAAACTCCGGATCTCTCCAACTGTCGTTGGCGCTTCCCAGTTTGTTACGGTGACAACCTTAGTGGGGTCTACTGCTATACCTTCTCCGGATATAACATGTCCAAGAAATCCAACTTCCTTCAACCAAAATTTCACACTTGCTGAACTTGGCATACAACTGATGTTCTCTGAGCTTCTCGAGTACCAAACGCAAATGCTCCTTATGTTCCTCTTCATTCTTCGAGTAAACCAAAATATCATCTATGAACACCACGCATTTAACTTATCCAAAAACTCCATAAACACTTTCTTCATCATGTTCATAAAATAGGCAGGTGCGTTAGTCGGACCAAATGACATAACGGTGTACTCATATGACTGTGCACTGTGGTAAAAGCTGTCTTAGGTATATCCTGCTCTCGAATCTTCAACTGATGGTACCCTGATCGCAAATCGACCTTTGAAAACACCTTAGCTCCTTGCAACTGGTCAAACAAGTCATTGATCATCGGCAGTGGGTACTTGTTCTTAATGGTCACTTCATTCAATCCTCGATAATCAACAACCATTCTTAATGATCCATCCTTCTTTTCCACTAGAAGTCTTCGGTGATCCCCAAGGCGAAGAACTTGGGCGAATAAAACCTTTATCAAGAACTCCTTAATCTGCCTCTTAATTTCCTCCAAATCTTGGGCTGGCATCCTATATGGTCTATTAGATATCGGCCCAAAGGTTCGGCAAGAGTTCAATCAGAAACTCAATGTCTCTATCCGGTGGCATGCCTGGCAACTCTTTTGGAAACACATCCGGAAATCCCTGACCACCGGTACTTCTTCCTGCACAACTCCTGATAAGGAATTTACATGTGCTCTCCTCGGCTCATGTCGTGATACATACTTGATTCTCCTTCCTTCTGGGGTGGTAAGCAAAATTGACTTACTGGCGCAATCTATGTTCCCTCCATACTTCCTCTTGCGATAGTCAATCTGCTGCTGCTTCCCTTCAATCATAAGCGCACGATCTACTAACTCCTGGTAGTTATTGAAAGTGGCTACCATCAACTGCATGCTCAGCTCATCATTCGGTCCTTCTAGAAACTTCTCCTGCTTAGCTGCGTCTGTAGCAACGTCATCCGGGGCATAACATGCTAGCTATGAAATCATCTACATACGCTAACCGTCTGGCCCTCCTTGGCGCAAGTTGCGAAACTCACGCTTCTTCATGGCCATAGCTCCTGCTGAAACATGGGCAAGACGGAAAGCTTGTCAAACCGATCCCATGTGACGGTGTCTCTGAGGTAAGTGGCTGTAAAATTCTCCCACCATGTCTTGCGGGTCCTTCAAGCTGATGTGCGGCAAACTTCACCCTTTCTCCATCTGTACATCCTGCAGTGGTCAACTCCCTCCCTATCTTACGGAGCCAATCATCTGCAACAATCGGCTCGGTGCTATTGGGAAACACCAGCGGATTCAGCCTTAAGAAACGGGTCAGATGGTCAACAGGTGGTGGTGGCGGTGGGTTGTTGTTGTTGTTGTTGTTGTTGCCTTGGTTATGTACCAATGTTTGAATCAAGGCATTCTGCTGCTGAATCAACTGAGTGATCTCTGGCGGAAAAACAAATCCGGGGTCGCGTCTCGGAGGCATCTGAGGGGTTTAAAGAAAAGACGAGAATTTAGAATAGAATGAGGTCTAGAGAGAAACACTACCCATATGCACATGAGACAAATCACACAATATCACTCCAATCAATTCAGACAAGGGCATACAACGGTCTATCTATCGTTACAAAGTGCTGAACTAAAACTAAAATAACATGGGGGTAATCTACTACTGTTATGGTGGTCAACTAGAAAAACTGCTCCGATGAAGACTCCATGTTATCTGCTCCAACTTCATCTTCGTAATCATCATCACTAGGATCAGAATCGGTGTCGTCGATGATAATGTAGTTCTCTGGACAGGTGCTATCTTCATCTCCTCCTCCGGGTGCTGAATTTCCCATGAGTTCTTCAATCTTCTCCTTAAGATTGTCGTTTTGTCCCACTAGAGCTACAATCTCCTCCATGTAGTCCTTGCGAGTGGCCTTGATTCTCCTTCTAGTTCGATAATCTTGGCTTTTGCTGTCTTCAACTCCATCATGTCTGCAAGACATCTGGTTTTCCCGACGCCGAATGTGCTGGTTTAACTCTGGATGAAAGCTGCAATGGATCGATCCTTCTTAGTGCCAACTATCTCCCATTGTTCATCTCGGCGTCCGCAAATATGGTAGATAGTATCCTTGAGGTCTTCTTTGTAAACTTCTCCAATGGGCCCCATGGTTATATGGGCTGCCATGCTCTTTCCCAGACTCCAGGTTGGTGCATTGAAAACACACTCTATGGGCTCCGTGATTGGCGCGAACGTCCTTCCGGGAACTTGAGCTTGAATCTCCCAGCGCTCCTCTTCGGGTAAAGTGGAATTGTAGGTCCCGGTGAAGCTTGGTAATCCAATGTTAAGGTACTTACTGACTTCCTTCAGGTGTCGTCCAAAGGGTGTATCCTCATCCGCCGAAAGTGAACTTGATCCTCGCTTCCGTCATCCTAAAAGAGTAGAAAAGATGAGGAGTCAGAAATGAGAAGTGAAAGTAGTGATCTAGGGCTTTAGCTTAATGGTCGTGTCATACAGTCAGCGTGTGCTCTGATACCATCTCTGTAGCGACCAGACCTCAAACAGTCTGATCTATGTGCTCAGTGTCATCCCTGGATCAGTAATGCTGACAACACACAGTACTCGAAGGATTTATAACAGAGTAGCAATCACACACTTATTACAATCGAATGTCTCAAGAGAGAACTTAATAAAATAAATATGGCTTAAGGCCATCTAATAACGATAACAGCGGAAGGCTTGGAAGAAAAGCGAGTCCATCAACTCCAACGGCATCACTGAGTATAGAACCACGACCTATGCACCTTACTCGTCGTCTGAAAAATCTGCAACATGAAACGTTGCAGCCCAAAAACGGGTCAGCACATGGAATATGCTGGCAATGTAACACATAGAGAATAATGAAATGATAAGCCTATACTACATGCATATATGGCTGGTGGAAAGCTCTATGGTTACAGTTTTTGCATAAAGCCAATTTTTCCCTACTGCAAAGGAATAAATTTATTTAACTATCATGGTGGTTGTGAAACATTGAGAATGGTTGACAGCATCCTCAATCCCAATTAAAAAGTACTCATTAAACCCAACAACATTAATTAGAAGTAACATGATGAGATTCACATGATATCCAGGTACTAGATACTCAAGACGTCCATAACCGGGGACACGGCTAACCATGATTAGTTTATACACTCTGCAGAGGTTTGCACTTTTCCCCACAAGACTCGATCGCCTCCGTTGGATTTCTCGCACTACATGATGTTTGAGAAACGGATGACCGAGACATAGTCTTTCGTAAGCACTAGCACCTTACTTGTGGGTAGACCGGTACCTACTTTCCCCTACATCCGCTAGTCTACCCGTAAGAGTTCGCACAACTTAATCAACTATGCCAGAGCCCATAATGGCTTGTGGCTGCACACGGAAGTTTCTAGTTTGAATAATCTCATGATCCCTTTGAGCACAGGTGGCGGTCCGAGGAAATACATGCAAGTCCTGATAGAAACCAGGTGCCTCAATCCACCCAGATGTGTGTTTAAGTTGCCACCTTAAATAAACCATTAATAACAATCTCACATCTGTCATGGATACACTCACCCAATCCACGTCTAGTAGCATAACATAGCATGATAAGCAAACGTAGAAGTAACTCCCAAAGGTTTGATAAACAGGTAATAGGTACTACGTCATCTACTTCCCCATCCCACAATTTAATTAGATCCTAATCATGCAACTGTTTGAGGATAGATCTAATGCATAAAAAAACTGGGCATGAGAAAAGTATGATCAAAGTGTTACTTGCCTTGCTGATGATCCGCGTAACCTAGAGACTCGAAGTAACAAGCGGCACACTCCGGGTAATCTATCGCAGACAAACAAACAAGCATACAATAAGTACTCATCTAATGCACAGGTAAAACTCGAATAGATCCAACCAGATAGTTCAACTTAGGAACTCCGGTTTGCAAAAAGAATCAAATCAAACGAAGCAACGAAAGTCAAACGGCGGAAGAAAACAGCTTCGTTTTACTAATTTGGATCTAAGTAAAATTTTACAGAAGCAAAAACTTGTTTAAGTAGATTATTCGAAAAGAGGGTTTCGAGACGAAACTCCAGGCGCTGGAATCGCCTGATTCCGATAAACGAGCGAAAAGTTATACTAAAACGAAAATCGGATCTGGAATCGCGATCAGAAAAATCGCGGATTGAATCCGAGAAAAAGAAAAAAACGACGAACAAATTCGAACGGAAAAAGAATAAAAAAATAATAAAAATAAAAATAAAAAAATAAAGTAAAATAAAAAAAAGAAAAAAAACTGATCTGTTTTTTTCAAAAAAACCGGCACGGAACTCGAGGCGGTGGCGAACCTCGGAAGGCGTCTATGGCGACTCGTGGCCAGCGCGGGCAGCTCAAGGCGGCGGCAAGGCTCAGGCGGCTAGGGTTTCGGGCGGGCTCGGGTGGGCTGAGGCTCCGGGACGGCCGCTATTTATATAGCGCCCCCGAGCGGAGTCCCGCTCGGGTACGGCCCGAAAGGCGGTGCTCGTTTTTTTAATAAAACATTACGCACAGAAAAAAAATCAAAAGAAGTACCAAACGGACTCAAAAAATCCCGAAATAAATTTTCCCCGACTTCTAAAATCAAGCCGGATTTAATGAACATTTATTTGGGCCTAAATGCAATTTTTGAAAAACGCGCATTTTTCCTAAATTCAAATAAAAAGGCGAAAAACTCCAAAATAAAATCTTATTTGATTTTATTATTAAATCTTCATTATTCCTTTATTTTGGGAAAGTCATTTTATTCCCTCTCTCATATTTTTGTAATAGAAATAATTGAAGATAAAATAATTAAAATCAAATGATCCTATTTTCAAAATTTGAGAAAACTCAAATATGAAAATAACGAAAATCCCCAACTCTCTCCGAGGGTCCTTGAGTTGTGTAGAATTTCTAGGATCGAGCAAAATGCAAAGAAAATGCAATGAAAAATATGATATGCAATGATGCTCTATGTATAACATTCCAAATTGAAAATTTGGGATGTTACAACATTGCGCGGGCTGGCGCCCGCTTGGCGCTATTGGTCGTCATGGCTTGCGTCATGGGCACCTCGTGAGGTACCCCGCCTTGATCTGTCCGCCTCCTCACAAGCCAGCCTGATGAGGCCGTGCCTGAGGAAGCTCCCTGTCGTCCGCCCCGCGAGGCTTGGCCCCTCGCGAGGGTCTTGATCTTGTGTTGATGAAGATGGGCCGTGATGGGCCCCCCCTTGAGCCACGCCGCAGGCCGCAGGCAGGCAAGTCCGGAGACCCCCGTTCCCAGAACGCCGACAGTAGCCCCCGGACTTGACTGAGCAGAGAGGCGAAGGGGCAAGTGCGAAGTGCCGCGGGCCCTAACAGCCTGCGGCCTTGGGCGTCGCGTGGCGGTTGATTGGACGTGGGCGGCACTTTTCCCCCACGCCTCCTTATTTTGTGCCGTGCTAGGCGGACTCATAGCTGCACACAGCCGCTCCCCCTTTCTGCTGCTCGACCGTCCCCCACTCTTCCTCCTCTCGAACTCCAGCTTCTGCTCCCAATCCAATCTCAAACCTTCCTCCCCCCCTTGTGTTTTCATGGCTCCGACGAAGAAGGGAAGAGGGAAGAAACCCATGCCTCCGCCTCGCTCGCCGTCGATCGGTCTATCATACTCAATCGAGAGGGCCTGGGCAAGGTCAGCTCGGCTTTGGCCACCATCTTCAACGAATGCGGGCGGACGACGGCTTGGTCCGTGTCCCACTTCGCCATTGACAGGATAATCACTGAGGTCCAGTATTTTGTCGATGCCCTGTGGGCGGGGCTGGTTCCCCCTTCTCCGATTTCTTCAATGCTGTACTCTCCCACTATCAGATCCATATCATGCACTTGGGTCCGGAATCCATCACTCTTCTTGCGGTCTTCGCCTTTGTTTGCGAGGCGATGATGGGCATCCTTCCCTCGGTTGCCTTGCTGCGCCACTTCTTCTCTCTGCGCCTTGTTGACCCCACCCAATGTTCGGGTGCGTGAGCTTCATTGCTGCATCTGAAACAGCGGCTTGTGGATTGACTTCACCTTCCTCCGACCGCTTTGGGTTCCGCGGTGGTCAGACGTGGGCGTGGGGGTGCCCAGCCTCATTGCCGGAGCCAACATCACCCGTTGTCCCCAATTCAGGCTGGGGCGAGGAGACGCTCATGAGCCCCCGGCTCGCCTTTGTCTGGCGTCGCTTCGCGCTCCTGAGGGCGCTCGAGGTGACGGCGCCCAAGGTGGTGAAGGAGTTCCTGTTGTGCGGCATTGCCCCTCTCCAGCGCCATTCCCGCCGGATGTGGGCCTTCAGCGGGCGTGAAGACCGCATGAGGCTCTAGGAGGAGGACTTGACGCCTGAAGCGCTGAGGAAGGTGCTCTTGGTCTTGACTGGGGATCCCAACCCTGGCAGTGTCCGGCGAGGGGGTGCTTTGCTATACTTTTGCGACTTTGTGAAGCAGATGCCTAGCTTCGACGAATGGGGGCTGCGCCCCACAGGCCTCATGGGGTCTCGCGAGAACCCGGTGGTGGTGACTGCCCTTCCATTCGGCCGTGGCGGCTCTTCCTCGAGTGGCGAAGCAGGGAGGCACGAGCCGCTGGGGGCCGAGGGGGCCTCCGCAGGGGTGACGGTCCCAGGCGGCGCTCTTGAGGGAGCAGCTCCTGAGGCCCAGGCTGCCGTGGTTGGGGGTGGCGAGGAGCTGCCCGTGGTGCCTGCGGCTGAGGCCCCTGGGGCCCCTGCTACCATTCTTGGTGAGGTGACTGGCGGCGTGCGCCAGGACGACGCCCCTGACGCAGGTCGTCTCGACGCTCCTTCCTCGTCGCAGGTTGACCCCTGCGCTCAACTCTTGGGTCGCTTCCGCGTGGACTTCGAGGCTCTCCGGAAGAGAAGGGAAGCCTTGGGCGATGATTACCCTTGTCGCGTGCTGAAGCGCAGGAAGTACTTCGCCACTGATGAGTAAGCTTTCCCTTTTTCTGGCCCCTGATTCTCCTGTTGCTTTTACTAATCCTTGCTCCGCAGGGCCCTTCCCGCCGAGCTCACGGAGATGGCTGAGGAGCCATCCCCCTGGGCTCCGCCTTCTCCGCCGTCTTCAAGCACTCCGAGAAGCAGGGCCCTTGTGGTGAGGCCGGCCGAGAGACGAGCCATCTGAGGCGCATCAGCGTCCCAGCGCCTCGCGACCCTCCTTCGCGAGCCCTCTCGTGGCATAGCCGGCCTGCCTCGGGATTCTCGTCTGGTCATCGACCGTGATTGGCTGAGGCATTCCCTGCGCTCTTCTTTGGGGGATGGGCTGGCTCCTGGCCGGGCTTCTGGCGAGGCGTGCCTAGCCGTGGCGAGGGCACAGCCCCCAACCCCCTGCCCGGAGGGGGAGTGCTGATTCGCGGCCCTCGATGCTCGCCTGGGGCGGATGATGGTGTGGAAGACGTACTTGAGCGCGCCCGGGAGCGTCGCGCTCTTCGCCAAGGGTTTCTTGGGAGGGCGGCTGATGCGGTGAGCCTGCTTGGTGAGGAGCTCGCCGATGAAGACGCGCGCCTCGAGGCCGAGGGCCTGCGCCTGGCCGCAGAGAGGCACGAGCTGAAGGCGGCTGTCGCCCTTGCGCGCCACCAGCATGATCTTGACGATGAGGAGGCCAAGGTGTCGCTGGCGGCCTCTCGGGAGGTCCGTTCTCGGGCCGTTGTAGAGGCTCGGGAAGCTGACCGGCGGTGAGAGGCGGCGGAGGAGCGGGCGAGGGAACTCCTGGCCCGTTGCCGCTCACTGGAGGAGCAGGTGGAGCTGCGCGAGACGGCCCTTGCGTCGATGAGGGTGGCCTCAGGCGACCCAGCAGAGCTTCAGAAGCGGGAGGAGGCGCTGACGCCGAACGCGCACGCGAGTACGAGCGCCAGGAAACAAGGGAGCGCTTGGTGACGAGGGCGGAGGATGATGTCGCTGCGCGGGAGGCCCGTGTCCTGGAGGAGGTCAGGCGTCGGGTGGTGACGGCGCGCTTGAACCTCGAGCGCGAGTTCGAGGAAAGGCTGGGGTTGATCCGGGCTGAGGCCGAAGGTAGGACCGCTGGCTTGAGGGCCAAGCAGGAGGAAGCGACGCGGCAGGCCGATGCTTTTCGGGCCGCCCTTGAGGTGGCGCAGGAGGAGTTAACTACCTCCCGTGCCGAGGTGCTTCTTCTTCACCAACGTGTGGACGAGGCTGAGGCTGTTGCGCGACAGAATGCGGACGAGATGCGCCAGCGTTGGGTCCTGGAGCATGAGCACGGCCCCATGCTCTCCACGCTCTGGGAGAGAGCCAACACAGCCTTGGGTAACATCTACGAGGTGCTGTTGGCGAGTCGCACGCAATTAACTACGCCGGAAACCTTCAGTTCTTCACCGATGTGGTGACTCGGCTGGAGGCGCGGTCGGTCAGGGCCGACAGGTTGGTGGAGGAGAGGAGCCGCGCCCTTCTCGGGCGCGCCTTCTCTCGCGTCTTCAGCCATCTCCGGAATATGGACCCCCACTTTGACTTCGACGCAGAGTTATCGCCTCAAGTACTTCTGTGCCGTCCGGGACGACCTGACGCACTGGGTGGAGGACAACGTGGACGCCCTTGCCAGGGCCTTTGCTTCAGACAACGATGCCGTGATCGTGGATGATGACGAAGGCGGCGTGGTGAACGACCCTGATGCCGCTGGCGACGACGCAGAGAGCGACGACGAGGCCAGCAACGCCAGCGACAATTCAGGAGGTGCCCCTGAGGATGCATTGGGGGATTTATCCGACTGACTGAGCACCGTTCCTATTTCCTGCACGAATAGAGCTCAGATTTTGCCCTGATAGTCGTGAGAGCATTTTGGGAGGGGGAGCCCCTCATGTAAAACTTGTGTTCTGTGTATTAGTAGATGCTATACCACCCGTACGCCTGTGCCAAGTGGCTGGCTAGTTTACCTTTTCCCGCGCGGGCCCCGAGATAGCTTGTGGAGGGCCGTGGCATTTCGAGCGTCTCCCGATTGAACCCATAGGATATGCAGTAAAAGCCTTCTGAGAGGATGCGGCGGCGGCAGTCTGGGCTGCACGCAAGCTAGGCCCAACCCGGCTCGCGAGGGGCTCACGAGGGGAGGCAGCTGAGGCAAAGCGGTAACCGGAACGCGAGAGATTGCTCGAACGAGACTAAACACCCCCTTCCCCAAACACACGCAAATCTTGAATTCGAATCCAACTTAAATCCAGTAGGGGAAAGTGACAACCAAAGGGAAAAGCAATGAAAGCAAACCAAAAAAGGCCGCGTCCGGCACCTAGTCTAGTCTTGGACGTCTTCTCACCAGTGCGGAGCTAAGTGCTGCCACTGGGCGTGGGAGGGAGCCCCAGGGCCTGAGGCCGGCACCCCTGAGACTCTGGGGCGTGTACAACCCCACTCATTATTACGTGAGAGTTTCATGGGGCGGCGAGCTTCACAGGCACTGGGCCTTCTTCACAGGTACCGGCCTTGCTTCATATCGCCAGACGACGGCCCTGCCTTGCACCGCACTCTAGTGCCATCGACGACGACCAGAAACCAGGACGCCGCCGATGGGGTAGAGCGGTCGCCAGCGGTTCCCCCGACGACCACGGGTCCTCCGCCAGGGGCAGGCCCTGAGGCACCTCCCCAGCAGAGGGCCTACCTCCCGAGAACGCCTTGCTCCGAACGCCGCGGTGGTGATGCCGGATCTCGGCCCCTCTCCTGCAGCCCCCGGCGCCCTCCTCCCGAGGGGTAGGAGACTGCGGGAGCGGGGCAGCCGCTTGTTGTGGCGACCTGCACCTCCTGCGATTCATGATAAATGTATGTCTTCTCCTGAGGAATTAGTGGTACCCGATAATCGTCGCTTCCAGCGTGGCCGGTGGGGCCTTCACGGGGCTCTTGGAAGAGCTCAGCTTCTGTCGCCTCGTCCCCCCAGCCTGGGCTGAGGAGCGAGCCTTGTTCGCCTTCGTGCTGGTGCCCTTCGTCCATCATGTGGGGCACGTATTCTTCTAGGGTCGTCATCCCGAAGGCCGCGCCATAGTGCTCCGCGTGCCATGCGGTTCTGCTTGGAGCGCCTACCTGGGGGTGGTAGCGCGGCGGCCCACTGGGGCCGTGGGTTGCGGCGAGTCCTTCTTCGCTGGCCGGGAGCGGAGGCAGCGTTGCCGCTGGCCCGGTGCTGATAGCTTCACTGCCGTTGGAGTAGCCTTGGGGCCCGCGACCGCGTGTGGAGCCCCCGCGCGGGCCGCCCTGGACCTGAGGTGGGAGCTGGGTGCAGAAGGGATGAGCCCCCGAGGCGGCGAAGCTCAGGAGCTCTACCACCCGCTCTAGCAGCACGTCGCGGCCGCCTTCGAGCTCGCACCGCAGTAGCTCCGGCCACCGTGAGCGCGTCCCTCGAGTTCGCTTTGCTCGGCGGGTGTACAGCTGTCATGGCATGGCGTGGTTGGAGGCCCTCGCTGCCGACCGCGTCTGCCTTGGCGTGAGAGTTGTCGGCCTCGTCCGTGTCGCCATGACCCGCAGCGCCCTACGGACCGCGAGCTGCCTGGGGCATGGGGTCGCCCGAGGCGAGCGGCTCTGCGTGGGCGGGCCAAGCTGCCCAGGGACCGGGGTTGCCCGCCTGGTCGCCGGACAAGATGAGGACGATGCGACGGGACACGAAGTGGCGGAAGCTGGATCCCTGTGCACCCCTACCTGGCGCGCCAAATGTCGGATTTCGGGTTCCGGCAGACCCTTGAGGTTCGAACACTGGGGTGCGCGCGGAATCTCGCCCTCTACCTACCTGCACCCCGCCGCCTAGCTAGGATCTAAACTACGAAAGGAACATCACAAAAGACACAGGGTTTATACTAGTTCGGGCCACCATTGTGGTGTAATACCCTACTCTAGTTTGTGGTGTGGTGGATTGCCTGTTGGGCTGATGGTGATGAACAATACAAGGAAGAACAGCCTCGCGAGGGTCTGTTCTTGGCTGGTGCGATGAACTTCTAGGGGGAGTTCAGTCGCTTCTCTCTATCTCTCTTGTTTGTTCTCTTGCTACTTTTTCTTTCTCTCCTACCCTGTGGGTGGCTAGCCCTATTTATAGGTAGAGGCCCTGGGCCTCTTCCCAAATATTGAGCGGGAAGGGCGCCAACAATTGGCCATTTTGAAGGGGAACATCTGGTACACTTATCCTGACTAAAGTCGGTCCTCGCCTTTCAAAGGCTCTGGTGATGACGCCGGCTTGGGCTCCACAATGACTTCCTTCCTGCCGTTGGACTGGTCTTGGTCTTGTTGCACCAAAATGGACGCCTTTGCTTGATGCTCTTGCCTGCGCTTTCTCCCTTTGCACCAAAGAGGAAAGGAGGACACTGCGCGGGCTGGCGCCCGCCTGGCGCCCTTGGTCGTCATGGCTTGCATCATGGGCACCTCGTGAGGTACCCCGCCGTGATCTCTTCGCCTCCTCGCGAGCCAGCCTGATGAGGCCGTGCCTGAGGAAGCTCCCCGTCATCCGCCCCACGAAGCTTGGCCCCTCGCGAGGGTCTTGAGCTTGTGTTGATGAAGATGGGTCGTGATGGGCCCCCCTTTGAGCCACCCCGCAGGCTGCAGGCAGGCAAGTCTGGGGACCCCCATTCCCAGAACGCCGACAGCAGCGTAACAAAATAATACTGAACCGAGACCACTTCCAAGACAGTTCAAGAAAGGTTAGCCTTGCGCGGGAACTGCTGCGCAAGCTTCTGAGCAAGGTTGTGAGACCGGCCTAGCATGTCGGTCATAGCTTCCAGGTGTAGTTGTTTAGCGATGAGGTTCTCATTGGTGTTCTCTGCAATTTTTCTTAGAGATAGGACTTCAAGTCCAAGTTGAGTTGCAGAATGCCTTTCTGCTTGAACTTGGGACTGAAGAAGTCGAACTAATTCAGATAACAAATTCTATGTGTTTGTCTGACTGCTAGTCTCAAGTAACTTGAACACTGCATCAAGACAAGACTTTGGGGTTGTCTCGCTATCTTCAAGATGTTTTGCCTTCTTTGCTGCAATATATGTTGGGTTTGTTGCACAGCCTTCAGCAGACATGTGCATGCCATCAGGCTTATCACCCTGAAACAAAGCAGAGAGATGACAGGTTTTGCACGTGTATAAACAAAGATGATAACTGTGTTGTCAATTCCATCCAATTTCAAATTAGAAAATAAAGAGTAAGTTCAAAATATCAATAGCATAATTTGGCATTGTTCATAATGCGGGGAGCTTCACCACAATACTGGATTACCATGTCAACATAACAAGCATAGATGAAGGGCAAAGAAAATCATTGTATCTATTTTGGTTAATGTGCATGGCATGTTGTTCATATCATCGACCACATCAAGAAGATAAAATAGGAGATGACCAGGTGCAAACGTGGGCGGCTTCACCACACAGTGGATTATAGATCCACAAAAACAAGCATACATAGAGGGAGTATTGAGTAATGTGCATGGTATGAATAAGGAATTTGGTTTTACAAGTAAAACTTAGAACTTACAATTCTTGCGAACATGCATTTTAGTAGAAACAGGAAACTAAATGTAGCGACCCGACCTCGGATGGTCAAGTCTCTGTGTTCCAGTGTCATCCTGGATCGATAATCTTGACACACACGACTTTCGAAGGATTTATAATAGAGTAGCAATCACACACTTATTACATCGAACTTTTCCCCACAAGACTCGACCGCCTCCGTTGATTTCTCGCACTACATGGTATTCGAGAAACGGATGACCGAGACACAGTCTTTCAGAAACATTAACTCTCTACTCCGGGTAGACCATACCAAACCTACAAAACCCACTACCTGCTGATCTACCTCTTCAAGAGCTTCACGTAACTTACTCAACTATGCTAGAGCCCATAGTAGCTTGTGGCTGCACACGGAAGTTTCTAGCATGAATAATCTCAGTTCCCCTTAAGCTTGGTGGCGGTCCATAGGAAGATCACACGCAGGTACCCAGGATTTCAAAAAAATAAAAGCAGAACAACCTTTGGGTTCCCTAGGTGCCTCAATCCACCCAGATGTGTATTAAAGTTGCCACCTTAAATTAAACCATAAATTAACAATCTCACATCTGTCATGGATTCACTCAAACCCAAACCACGTCTACGAGCACAGCATAGCAATATAAGCAACACGTAGAAGTAACTCCCAAGGGTTTGATAGTAACAGGGCAATAGGTTCTACCTCAACTACTACTTCCCAGCCCACAAGTTAATGACATCCTAATCATGCAATGTTTGAGGATTGAAACTAATGCATAAAAACTGGGTATGAAAAGAGTATGATCAAAGTGTTACTTGCCTTGCTGACGATCCGCGAATCCTAGAGACTCATAGTAACACGCTTCGCACTCTGGGAATTCTATCGCAAGCAAACAATAACATACATAAGCAACAAGCAAAGATGCACAAGCAAAATTTCAACTAAAAGAGGCTGACCAGAAAGTTCAACTTAAGAACTCCGGTTCGCAAAAAGAATCAAACCAAACGAAGCAACGAAACTCAAACGGCAAAAGAAACAAGATCCGTTTTACTAATCTGAACCTAGGTCAAATTTTACAAAGGAAAAAACTTGTTTGAGTTGATTATTCGGAAAGAGGGTTTCGAGACGAAACTTTAGGCGTGTGAATCGCCTGATTCCGATAAACGAGCGCAAAGTTATACTAGATCGAAAATCAGATCAGAAATCGCGATCGGAAAAAATCGCGGAATAAATCCGAGGAATAGAAAAACGACGAACAGCTTAACGAATGAGCGTTCATTATCTGAACCAAAATGAAGAACGCGTTCGTTAAAACGAACGAATGAGCGAACGCTCGCTAAATAAATAAACCGGAGAAATAAATCGATCTATTTAAAAAACGAAAACCTAGGGCTTTCAAAACCGAACGGTTTTCTTTGGAAAACCGGGGCGGCGGGGCGGCTACCTCGCTCGGCTCCGGCGGGGCTCGGGCTCGGCGGGGGTGGCGGCGGGAGGCGGCGGCAGCGACTCCGGGCGGGGCTCGGGCTCGGCTCGGGCTCGGGTCGTGGCGGTGGTGGTGGTGTGAGGCGTCGGGGGGCTCCAGATTTAAAGAGGAGGCGGCGGCGGCTTGGGAGGAGGCAAGCGGGCGGCGGAGGTGGTGTCCGCCTCGGACACGGCGGTGGCGGCGCTGGGAAGGCTGCGGCGGTTGGGCCGTCCTGGCTGGGCCTCGACCCAGTCAGGTGCGGGCGCGCGCGGGGTTTTTTTTAATAAATAGATACCACCGAGACTTAGAAAAATCCTAGAAAAATAAATAAAAATCTAAAAATGCCAAAACAAATTTTCACCATCTAAATGGAATATTTAGAACGAGATGAACATTTTCTTGGCCCTAAAATGCAATTTTTTAAAACGTGCAATTTTTCTAACGCAAATAAAATCCAAATAAAATCAAATAAAAAATCCAACAAATGATTTTAACATTTTTCCGCCAATATTTCAATTGTTTTGAAGAAGTCATATTATCTCCCCTCATTTATTTTATTATGAAATATTTTTCGGAGAGAAAAATAATTAAAATAAAAAATCCTCGTTTTCACTATTTGATAAAAATCAAATATGAAAACCGGAAAATCCCCAACTCTCTTCGAGGGTCCTTGAGTTGCTTAGGATTTCGAGGATTGCGGAACGAAGATGCAATAAAATATGATATGCATGGATGACCTATGTATAACATTCCAAATTGAAAATTTGGGATGTTACAAACCTACCCCCCTTAAGATGAATCTCGTCCTTGAGATTCGGGTTGGCTAGAAAATAGGTGCGGGTGGTCCTTGCGAATATCATCCTCTGGTTCCCAGGTGGCTTCCTCCTCGGTATGGTGGCTCCACTGCAGTTTGCAAAACTTGATAACCTTGCTGCGAGTGACTCGGCCGGCAAAGTCAAGAATCTTTACTGGCTTCTCCTCATAAGTTAAATTACTGTCGAGCTGAATCGCCTCCAGGGGTACTGTATCTCTTAATGGTATATCGGCCATCTCAGCATGACACTTCTTCAACTGTGAGACGTGGAACACATCGTGAACTCCTGACAATCCTTCAGGTAACTCCAGCTTGTAGGCAACTTCTCCCATCCGTTCCAAAACACGGTATGGTCCTACGAATCTCGGAGCTAATTTTCCCTTAACTTCAAAGGATTTCACTCCTCGTAAGGGCGATACTCGCAGATATGCTCTATCTCCAATTTCATAGGTTACCTCCTTGCGTTTTGTATCTGCATAACTCTTCTCCCTGGACTGAGCAATCTTCAATCTGTCACGGATCAGTTTAACCTTCTCCTCCGACTCTTTGATCAAATCTGGTCCACACAACTGACGATCTCCTACCTCATCCCACATCAGTGGTGTTCCACATCTGCGTCCATACTGAGCTTCGAACGGTGCCATCTTTAAACTGGCCTGGTAGCTATTGTTGTATGAGAACTCTGCGTAAGGCAAATTGTCATCCCAACCAGATCCATAATCTAGCGCACATGCTCTCAACATGTCCTCCAGAACCTGGTTGACTCTCTCTGTCTGTCCATCTATCTGCGGGTGAAATGTTGTATTGAACTCCAATCTCGTACCCAGGGTCTGGTGTAACTGATGCCAAAACTTTGAAGTAAACTGTGTTCCTCTATCTGATACGATGGTCCTCGGAACTCCATGCAAACATACGATCCTGGACATATATATCTTGGCCAACTTTGCACTTGTATAAGTTGTTTTCACTGGGATGAAGTGAGCCACTTTGGTCAAGCGATCCACTACTACCCATATTGAGTCATATCCTGCTTTGGTCCTGGGCAATCCGGTGATAAAGTCCATGCCAAGTTTATCCCACTTCCATTCGGGAATCGGCACAGGCTGTAACAGTCGTGCTGGCTTCTGATGCTCTGCCTTCCCTCTCTAACATACATCACATACAACTACATACTCGGCAATATCCTTCTTCATACCAGTCCACCAGAAACGTTCTTTTAAATCCAAATACATCTTGGTGTTTCCGGGGTGTATCGAGTATGGTGATTCATGAGCCTCCTGAAGTATTAACTTCCTGATCTCGGGGTTATTAGGCACATAAACTCGATCCTCAAAACATAAGGTATCGTGCTCATCCTCGCGAAAACCTTTGGCCTTTCCTTTGCTCATCTTCTCCTTTATCTCGGCAATCTCTTGGTCTTCCTTCTGATCTTCTCGAATCTTGTCCAACAATGTAGACTGAACTTCCATTGTTGCAATGAAACCTCTTGGAACAATCTCCAACCGAAGTTCCATGATATCTTCAGCTAACTCCTTCGGCAATCCCTTACTTTCAAGGATATTAGCGTAACTCTTCCGGCTCAAAGCGTCTGCTACGACATTGGCCTTTCCTGGATAATAGTGTAGCTTCATAATCCTTTATAAGTTCCAACCATCTCCTTTGTCTAAGGTTCAACTCCTTCTGTGTGAAAATGTACTTTAAACTCTTATGATCTGTGTACACATCACAACGGTTTCCAATAAGATAATGTGTCCAAGTCTTCAATGCGTGCACTACCATTGCTAGCTCCAAATCTTGCGTGGCATAGTTCAACTCGTGGGGCTTCAGTTGTCATTAGGCATATGAAACAACCTTTCCGTCCTGCATAAGCACACATCCAAGTCCCAAGCATGAGGCGTCACAATACACTTGAAACTCCTTGTGTATATCTGGCAGTGTTAGCACTGGGGCTGTAGTAAAACATTTCTTCAACTCCTGAAAACTTGCCTCGCAATCCTCTGTCCATTTAAACTTAGTATCCTTATTCAGCAATTCAGTCATTGGCTTAGCAATCTTGGAAAAATTCTCAATTAATCTCCGATAATATCCTGCGAGTCCAAGAAAACTGCGGATCTCGCCAACTGAAGTGGGTGCCAACCATTCAAAGGATCGATCGAACCTCATCGATCTACTGCTATACCTTCTCCTGATATAACATGTCCAAGAAATCCAACTTCCTTCAACCAAAACTCACACTTGCTGAATTTGGCGTATAACTGGTGTTCCCTGAGTTTCTCGAGAACTAAACGCAAATGCTCCTTGTGCTCCTCTTCGTTCTTTGAGTATACCATAATATCATCAATAAACACCACAACAAACTTGTCCAAATATTCCATGAACACCTTGTTCATCATACTCATGAAATATGCAGGGGCGTTAGTCAGTCCGAACGACATGACCGTATACTAGTATAATCCATACTGTGTGGTGAACGCTGTCTTTGGTATATCCTTCTCTCAGATCTTCAACTGATGGTATCCTGATCGTAGATCAATCTTCGAAAACACCTTAGCTCCTTGCAACTAATCAAACAGATCATTGATCATCGGTAGTGGATACTTGTTCTTTATCGTTACTTCATTCAAGGCTCGGTAATCAACAACCGTCCTCAGGGATTTATCCTTCTTCTCCACCAAAAGCACTGGAGCTCCCCAAGGCGATGAACTCCTTCGAATGTATCCTTTGTCCAATAACTCCTTGATCTGTTTCTTAATTTCCTCCAGATCATTTGCAGGCATCTGATAGGGTCTCTTGGATATTGGCCCTGTACCTGGCAATAGCTCTATCAGGAACTCATTGTCTCTATCCGGTGGCATGCCGGGTAACTCCTCTGGAAAAACATCCGGGTAATCCTTTACTACCGGCACTTCCTCCCTAACAACTCCCGTGTCGGCATTCACTTGGCTCCTCCTAGGCACATGCCTAGATACATACTTAATCCTTTTTCCCTCTGGGGTGGTAAGATAAATTGATTTGCTAGCACAGTCAATGCTTCCTCCATACTTTGACATCCAGTCCATACCTAATATCACATCCAATCCTTGCGACTCCAAGATAATTAGGTCAGACAAAAAAACATGTGTGCCAATGGTTAGGGTTATCTGGTTGCACCATCGGCTAGCCATGTACTACTGCTCGAGCGAGCTCACTAAGAGAGGGGTCCTAAGGGTTTGGGTTGGTAGCTTAAATTTATCCACAAATCCCCTTGATATGTATGAATGCGATGCACCAGTATCGAAAAGAACAAGAGCGGTAAATGACTTAACCAAAAACTTACCTATTACCGCGTCCGGCTGCTCTACAACTTCCTCCACGTTAACGTGGTTCACTTGTCCTTTGTTGAACGGATTGGGCTTCTTCCCAGCGCTCCCATTTCCGTTTCCATTCCTTCTTCAGGGTAATCATTGGCATAGTGCCCTGTCTTCCCGCACTTAAAGCAAGTAACTTGACTTAGGTCCCTTTTGGCGGGTGTAGCTGGGTTGGAGCGGTTCTGATTGTTATTAACTCCATTCCCATTTCCATTCTTGGCACCATTGTGGTTATGCGATCCTCCTCCAGTGTGGTTGTGACCTCCATGATTATGAACAAGTCCTCCCGAGTTCGGGGTTAAGAGGGGCTTCTGTTGAGCTCCTGAATTGTACTTCCCTTGTCCATACTTCCTCTTACGGCTCTCAATTTGCTGCTGCTTTCTTTCAATCATAAGGGCCTTGTCTACCAACTCCAGGTAGTTATTGAAAGTTGCCACCATCAATTGCATGCTCATCTCATCATTCAGCCCTGCCATAAACTTCTCCTGCTTCGCGGCATCTGTGGCCACATCATCAGGGGCATAGCGTGATAACTTGCTAAAATCATCCACGTACTGAGCTACAGTACGGTTCCCCTGGCGTAAGTTGCGAAACTCATGCTTCTTCATCTGCATGGCTCTAGTTGAGACATGGGCCGTGCGAAAAGCTTCCTGAAACTGGTCCCAAGTGACATTGGCTATAGGAAAAGTAGCCGTGTAATTCTCCCACCATGCGGCTGCTGGCCCATCCAATTGATGTGTGGCAAAGCGCACCTTCTCAGCATCTGTGCATCCTGTGGTGGTTAAATCCCTTCCAATATGGCGTAGCCAATCATCAGCAACTATTGGCTCGGTGCTACTGGAAAACACCGGCGGCTGTAACCTTAGGAAACGGGCTAAGTTGTCCACTGGCGGCGGGTTATTGTTGTTGTTGTTGCCACAGTTACGAACTAGCAATTGTATCAAGGTATTCTGCTGCTGGATCAACTGGGTGAGCTCCGGTGGGAAAACAAAACCGGTGTCACGTCTTGGAGGCATCTGATGGGTTTAGATGGAAGAGATTAGAATAGAAGAAAAAGGCCTAATGAGAAAACACTACCCATATGCACATGAGGCAAACACAAACATTTCACTCAATCAATCAAGCAAGGGCATACAAACGTTCTAGAACTATCGCAAAAGTGCTCAACTACTATCAGATACACGGGGGAAATACTACTAATATATGGTGGTCATTTAGAAATTTTGATCGGTGGAAGACTCCATGATGTCTGCTCCAACTTCGTCTTCGTAATCATCATCACTTGGATCGGAATCGGTGTCGTCGATGATGATGTAGTTGTCCGGGCAGGTGGGGTCATCGTCTTCTTCTTCCGGTGCTAGTCCTCCCATGAATACTCCGATCTTCTTAACTAGGTCGTCGTTCTTCTCCAGTAGTGCCTTGATTTCCTCCTCATATCCATCACGTGTAAACTTGAGTTCTTCCTCTAGCTTGATGATCCTGGTCTTCGCCTTCTTCAACTCCATCATGTCTGCGCACATCTGGTTCTCCTGACGTCGAATATGCTGGTTTAGCTCCTGGATGAATGCTGCAATGGATCTATCCTTCTTGGTGCTGATTAATTCCCATTGCTCGTCTCGGCGCCCACATATTTGATAGATGGTGTCCTTAAGTTCCCTGTTGTAGACTTCCACAATGCGTCCCGTGGTAATGTGAGCCGCCATGTTCTTGCCTAGACTCCAGGTGGGTGCTTTGAAAGAAAATTCTATGGGTTTAGAAGTTGGCGAGAACGTCCTTCCTGGAACTTGTACTTGAATCATCCAGCGCTCCTCTTCTGGTAAGGTGGCGTTGTACATCCCGGTGAAGCTTGGTATTCCAATGTTCAAGTACCTAGTGACTTCCTTCAAGTGGCGTCCAAAAGGTGTGTCTTCATCCGGTTGTGCAAACTTGTTCTTCATCTCCGTCATCCTAAAGAGTGGAAAGATGGAGAGGAGTCAGAAATGAGTAGAGAAGAGTGACCTATGGTTTATCTTAGTGGTCGTGTGTCCTACACTCGGCGTGTGCTCGATACCATCTTGTAGCGACCCGACCTCGGATGGTCAAGTCTACGTGTTACGGTGTCATCCTGGATCAAGAATGTCTTGACACACGATTACTCGAAGGATTTATAACAGAGTAGCAATCACACACTTATTACATCGAATGTCTCAAAAGAGAACTTAATACAATAATATGGCTTAAGGCCATCTAAAGCGATAACAGCAGAAGGCTTGGAAGGTAAAGTGAGTCCATCAACTCCAACGGCATAGCTGAGCTGCACGACAACGACCTATCGAACCTTACTCCTCATCTGAAAAGTCTGCAACATAACATGTTGCAGCCCGAGAACGGGTCAGCACATGGAATATGCTGGCAATATAACACAATAGAGTGGAAACGTAATAATGCTATCACTACATGCATATATGGCTGGTGGAAAGCTCTATGGTCATAGTTTTGCGAAAAGCCAATTTTTCCCTACAACAAAGGAATAGATTTTAATTTAACTATCATGGTGGTTGAAACATTGAGAAGGTATAACCCCAACTCAATCCCAATTAAAGTAGTTAACAACCCCACAATATTATTTAAGAGTGATGAGATACATGTGATAACTCAAGTACTAGATGCTCAAAATTGTCCATAACCGGGGACACGGCTAACCATGATTAGATTGTACACTCTGCAGAGGTTTGCGCACTTTTCCCCACAAGACTCGACCGCCTCCGTTGATTTCTCGCACTACATGGTGTTCGAGAAACGGATGACCGAGACATAGTCTTTCAGAAACATTAACTCTCTACTCCGGGTAGACCATACCAAACCTACAAAACCCACTACCTGCTGATCTACCTCTTCAAGAGCTTCACGTAACTTACTCAACTATGCTAGAGCCCATAGTAGCTTGTGGCTGCACACGGAAGTTTCTAGCATGAATAATCTCAGTTCCCCTTGAGCCTGGGTGGCGGTCCATAGGAAGATCACACGGGTACCCCGGGATTTCAAAAAATAAAATAGACAACACTGGGTTCCCCAGGTGCCTCAATCCACCCAGATGTGTATTAAAGTTGCCACCTTAAATTAAACCATTAATTAACAATCTCACATCTGTCATGGATTCACTCAAACGCAAACCACGTCTATGAGCATAGCATAGCAATATAAGCAACACGTAGAAGTAACTCCCAAGGGTTTGATAGTAACAGGGCAATAGGTTCTACCTCAACTACTACTTCCCAGCCCACAAGTTAATGACATCCTAATCATGCAATGTTTGAGGATTTAAACTAATGCATAAAAACTGGGTATGAAAAGAGTATGATCAAAGTGTTACTTGCCTTGCTGACGATCCGCGAATCCTAGAGACTCGTAGTAACACGCTTCGCACTCCGGGAATTCTATCGCAAGAAAACAATAACATACATAAGCAACAAGCAAAGATGCACAAGCAAAAATTCAACTAAAAGAGGCTGACCAGAAAGTTCAACTTAAGAACTCCGGTTCGCAAAAAGAATCAAACCAAACGAAGCAACGAAACTCAATCGGCGAAAGAAACAAGATCCGTTTTACTAATCTGAACCTAGGTAAAATTTTACAGAGGCAAAAACTTGTTTGAGTTGATTATTCGGAAAGAGGGTTTCGAGATGAAACTCTAGGCGCTTGAATCGCCTGATTCCGATAAACGAGCTAAAAGTTATACTAGATCGATAATCGGATCAGAAATCGCGATCGGAAAAAAATCGCGGAATAAATCCGAGGAAAAGAAAAACGACGAAAAGCTTAACGAACGAACGTTCATTATCTGAACCTAAACGAAGAACGCGTTCGTTAAAACGAACGAACGAGCGAACGCTCGCTAAATAAATAAACCGGAGAAATAAACCGATCTATTTAAAAAACGAAAACCTAGGGCTTTCAAAACCGAACGGTTTTCTTTGGAAAACCGGGGCGGCGGGGCGGCTACCTCGCTCGGCTCGTGAGCTCAGGCTCGGCGGGGTGGCGGCGGAGGCGGCGGCGGCTGACTTCCGGGCGGGGCGGCGGGGCTCGGTCTCGGCTCGGGCTTCGGGGCGGCGGCGGTGGTGGTGGTGTGAGGCGTCGGGGGGGGGGGGGGGTTCCGATATTTAAAGAGGGAGGGTGCGGCGGCTTGGGGGAGGGGCAAGTGGCGGCGGCGGGAGGGGGTGTCCGCCTTGGACTCGGCGGCGGCGGCGCTGGGAAGGCGGCGGCGGTTGGGCCGACCTGGCTGGGCCTCTGCCCAGTCGGGTGCGGGCGCGCGCGCGGTTTTTTTTTATAAATAGATACCGCCGAGACTTAGAAAAATCCTAGAAAAATAAATAAAAATCTAAAAATGCCAAAACTTCTAAATGGAATATTTAGAACGAGATGAACATTTTCTCGGCCCTAAAATGCAATTTTTTAAAACGTGCAATTTTTCTAACGCAAATAAAATCAAATAAAAAATCCAACAAATGATTTTAACTTTTTTCCTCCAATATTTCAATTGTTTTGAAGAAGTCATATTATCTCCCCTCATTTATTATGAAATATTTTTCGGAGAGAAAAATAATTAAAATAAAAAATCCTCGTTTTCATTGTTTGATAAAAATCAAATATGAAAACCGGAAAATCCCAAACTCTCTCCTATTGGGGAACGTAGTAATTTCAAAATTTTCCTATGCACACGCAAGATCATGGTGATGCATAGCAACGAGTGAGGAGAGTGTTGTCTACGTACCCTCGTAGACCGACAGCGGAAGTGTTATGACAACGCGGTTGATGTAGTCGTACGTCTTCACGGCCCGACCGATCAAGTACCGAAACTACGACACCTCCCAGTTCTAGCACACGTTTTGCTCGATGACGCTCCCCGGACTCCGATCCAGCAAAGTGTCGGGGATGAGTCCTGTCAGACGATGGCGTGGTGACGATCTTGATGTTCTACCGTCGCAGGGCTTCGCCTAAGCACCGCTACAATATTATCGAGGATTATGGTGGAGGGGGCACCACACACGGCTAAGAGAACGATAATGAAGATCAACTTGTGTGTCTATGGGGTGCCCCCTGCCCCCGTATATAAAGGAGTGGATGAGGGGGAGGGCCGGCCCTCTCTATGGCGCGCCCTAGGGGAGTCCTACTCCCACTGGGAGTAGGATTCCCCCTTTCCTAGTAGAACTAGGAGCCCTTCCAAGTAGTAGGAGTAGGAGGGAAGGAAAGGGAAGGGAAAAGGAGAAGGAAGGAAGGGGGCGCCCCCCCTCCCTAGTGCAATTCGGACCAGTTCATGGGGAGGGATGCGGCCACCCATTGAGGCCTTTCTCTCCTTTCCCGTATGGCCCATTAAGGCCCAATACGAATACCTGTAACTCCTCGGTACTCCCGAAAATACCCGAATCACTCGGAACCTTTCCGATGTCCGAATATAGTCGTCCAATATATCAATCTTTACGTCTCGACCATTTTGACACTCCTCGTCATGTCCCCGATCTCACCCGGGACTTCGAAATCCTTCGGTACATCAAAACTCATAAACTCGTAATATAATTGTCATCGAAACCTTAAGCGTGCGGACCCTACGGGTTCGAGAACTATGTAGACATGACCGAGGCATGTTTCCGGTCAATAACCAATAGCGGAACCTGGATGCTCATATTGGCTCCTACATATTCTACGAAGATCTTTATCGGTCAAACCGCATAACAACATACGTTGTTCCCTTTGACATCGGTATGTTACTTGCCCGAGATTCGATCGTAGGTATCCAATACCTAGTTCAATCTCGTTATCGGTAAGTCTCTTTACTGCTACGTAATGCATCATTCCGTAACTAACTCATTAGCTACATTGCTTGCAAGGCTTATAGTGATGTGCATTACCGAGAGGGCCCAGAGATACCTCTCCAGAGCAATCGGAGTGACAAATCCTAATCTCGAAATACGCCAACTCAACAAGTACCTTCGGAGACACTCAGAGAGCTCCTTTATAATCACCCGATTACGTTGTGACGTTTGGTAGCACACAAAGTGTTCCTCCAGTAAACGGAGTTGCATAATCTCATAGTCATAGGAACATGTATAAGTAATGAAGAAAGCAATAGCAACATACTAAACGATCAAGTGCTAAGGCTAACGGAATGGGTCAAGTCAATCACATCATTCTCCTAATGATGTGATCCCGTTAATTAAATGACAACTCTTTTGTCCATGGCTAGAAAACATAACCATCTTTGATAAACGAGCTAGTCAAGTAGAGGCATACTAGTGACACTATGTTTGTCTATGTATTCACACATGTATTATGTTTCCGGTTAATACAATTCTAGCATGAATAATAAACATTTATCATGATATAAGGAAATAAATAATAACTTTATTATTGCCTCTAGGGCATATTTCCTTCAGTCTCCCACTTGCACTAGAGTCAATAATCTAGTTCACATCATCATGTGATTCAACACCAATATTCACATCTGTATGTGATTAACACCCATAGTTCACATTGTCATGTGACCAACACCCAAAGGGATTATTAGAGTTAATAATCTAGTTCACATCGCTATGTGATTAACACCCAAGAGTACTAAGGTATGATCATGTTTTGCTCGTGAGAGAAGCTTAGTCAACGGGTCTGTCACATTCAGAGCCGCATGTATTTTGCAAATATTCTATGTCTACAATGCTCTGCACTGAGCTACTCTAGCTAATTGCTCCCACTTTCAATATGTATCCAGATTGAGACTTAGAGTCATCTGGATCGGTGTAAAAGCTTGCATCGATGTAACTCTTTATGACGGGCTCTTTTATCACCTCCATAATTGAGAAATATTTCCTTAGTCCTCACTAAGGATGTTCTTGACTAATGTCCGTGATCTACTCCTAGATCACTATTGTACTCCTTGCCAAATTCAGAGCAAGGTATACAATAGGTCCGGTACATAGCATAGCATACTTTATAGAACCTATGATCGAGGCATAGGGAATGACTTTCATTCTCTTTTCTATTTTCTGCCGTGGTCGGGATTTGAGTCTTACTCAATTTCACACCTTTGCAACACAGCAAGAACTTTTCTTTGACTGCTCCATTTTGAACTACTTCAAAATCTTGACAAGGTATGTACTTATTGAAAAAACTTATCAAGCCGCCTTGATCTATCTCAATAGATCTTGATGCTCAATATGTAAGTAGCTTTATCGAGGTCTTTCTTTTAAAGAACTCCTTTCAAATACTCCTTTATGCTTTCAAGAAAAATTCTACATCATTTCTGATCAATAATATGTTACTCACATATATTTATCAGAAAGGCGGTAGTGCTCCCACTCACTTTATTGTAAATACAGGCTTCATCGCAAGTGCAGATAAAACTATATGCTTTGATCAACTTATCAAAGCGTGTATTCCAACTCTGAGATGCTTGCACTAGTCCATAGATGGATCGCTGGAGCTTGCACATTTTGTTAGCTCCTTTAGGATTGACAAAACCTTTTGGTTGCATCATATACAACTCTTCTTTTATAAATCCATTAAAGAATGTATTTTTGACATCCATTTTCCATATTTCATAAAATGTGGCAATTGCTAACATGATTCGGACAGACTTAAGCATCACTACAGTTGAGAAAATCTCATTGTAGTCAACACCTTGAACTTGTCGAAAACCTTTTTGTGACAAGTCGAGCTTTGTAGATAGTAACACTACTATCAGTGTCCGTCTTCCTCTTGAAGATCCATTTATTTAACATGGCTTGCTGATCATCGAGCAAGTCAATCAATGTCCATACTTTGTTCTCATACATGGATCCTATCTCAGATGTCATGGCCTCAAGCCATTTCATGAATCTGGGCTCATCATCGCTTCCTCATAGTCCGTAGGTTCATCATGGTCTAGTAACATGACTTCCGTAACATGATTACCGTACCACTCAAAGCGGGTCTTACTCGGGAAGACCTACGAGGTTTGGTAGCAACTTGATGCGAAGTTTCATGATCATCATCATTAACTTCCTCACTAATTGGTGTAGGAATCACTAGAACTGATTTCTGTGATGAACTACTTTCCAATAAGGGAGAAGGTACAATTACCTCATCAAGTTCTACTTTCCTCCCACTCACTTCTTTCGAGGGAAACTTCTTCTCTAGAAATGATCCATCTTAGCAACGAATAACTTGCCTTCGGATCAGTGATAGAAGGTGTACCCAATAGTTACCTTTGGGTATTCTATGAAGACGCATTTTTCCGATTTGGGTTCGAGCTTATCAGGTTGAAACCTTTTCATATAAGCATCACAACTCCAAGCTTTAAGAAACGACAACTTAGGTTTACTGCTAAACCATAGTTCATACAGTGTCATCTCAACGAATTTAGATGGTGCCTTACTAAACGTGAATGCAGCTGTCTCTAATGCATAACCCCAAAACGACAGTGGTAAACCGATAAGAGACATCATAGATCGCACCATATCTAGTAAAGTACGATTACGACGTTCGGACACACCATTACATTGTGGTGTTCGGTGGCGTGAGTTGCGAAACTATTTCACATTGTTTCAAATGAAGACCAAACTTCGTAACTCAAATATTCGTCTCCACGATCAGATCGTAGAAACTTTATTTTTCTTGTTACGATGATTTTCCACTTCACTCTGAAATTCTTTGAACTTTTCAAATGTTTCAGACTTATGTTTCATCAAGCGATATACCCATATCTGCTCAAATCATCTGTGAAGGTCGAAAATAACGATACACGCCAAGAAGCCTTAACACTTATCGGATCGCATACATCGGTATGTATTATTTCCAATAAGTCAGTAGCTCGTTCCATTGTTCCGGAGAACGGAGTTTTAGTCATCTTGCCCAAAAGGCACGGTTCGCAAACATCAAATGATTCATAACCAAGTGATTCCAAAAATCCATCTTTATGGAGTTTCTTCATGCGCTTTACACCGATATGACCCGAACGGCGATTACCACAAATAAGTTGCACTATCATTATTAACTTTGCATCTTTTGGCATCAATATTATGAATATGTGTATCACTACAATCGAGATCCAACAAACTATTTTCATTGGGTGTATGACCATCGAAGGTTTTATTCATGTAAACAGAACAACAATTATTCTTTGACTTTAAATGAATAACCGTATTGCAATAAACATGATCAAATCATATTCATGTTCAACGCAAACGCCAAATAACATTTATTTAGGTTTAACACTAATCCCGAAGGTATAGGGAGTGTGCGATGATGATCATATCAATCTTGGAACTACTTCCAACACTCATCGTCACTTCCCCTTCAACTAGTCTCTGTTTATTCTGTAACTCCTGTTTCGGATTACTAATCTTAGCAACTGAACAAGTATCAAATACTCAGGGGCTACTATAAACACTAGTAAGGCACACATCAATAACCTGTATATCAAATATACCCTTGTTCACTTTGCCATCCTTCTTATCCACCAAATATTCAGGGTATTTCTGCTTCCAGTGACCATTTCCGTTGCAGTGTAAGCACTCAGTTTCAGGCTTTGGTCCAGCTTTGGGCTTCTTCGCGGGAGTGACAACTTGCTTGTCATTCTACTTGAAGTTCCCTTTCTTTCCCTTTGCCCTTTTCTTGAAACTAGTGGTCAATCATCAACACTTGATGCTCTTTTCTTGATTTCTACCTTTGTCGATTTCAGCATCACGAAGAGCTTGGGAATTGTTTTCGTCATCCCTTGCATTATAGTTCATCACGAAGTTCCAGCAACTTGGTGATGGTGACTAGAGAACTCTGCCAATCACTATCTTATCTGGAAGATTAACTCCCACTTGATTCAAGCGATTGTAGTACTCAGACAATCTAAGTACTTGCTCACTAGTTGAGAAATTTTCCTCCATCTTCTAGGCGAAGTATTTGTCAGAGGTCTCATACCTCTTGACACGGGCATGAGTCTGAAATACTAATTTCATCTCTTGAAACATCTTATATGTTCCATGACGTTTCAAAAAATCATTTTTGTAGTCCCGGTTCTAAGCCATAAAGGATGGTGCACAAAACTATCAAGTAGTCATCATATTGAGCTAGCCAAACGTTCATAACGTCTGCATCTGCTCCTGCAACAGGTTTGTCACCTAGCGGTGCATCAAGGACATAATTATTCTATGCAGCAATGAGGATAAACCTCAGATAACGGATCCAATCCGCATCATTGCTACTAACATCTTTCAACAAAAATTTCTCTAGGAACATATCAAAACAAACATATGAAAGCAACAACGCGAGCTATTGATCTACAACATAATTTGTAAAATACTACCAGGACTAAGTTCATGATAAATTTAAGTTCAATTAATCATATTACTTAAGAACTCCCACTTAGACAGACATTTCTCTAGTCATCTAAGTGATCACATGATCCAAATCAACTAAACCATAACTGATCATCACGTGAGGTGGAGTAGTTTTCAATGGTGAACATCACTATGTTGATCATATCTACTATATGATTCACGCTCGACCTTTCGGTCTCCGTGTTCCGAGGCCATATCTGCATATGCTAGGCTCGTCCAAGTTTAACCTGAATATTCGGCGTGTGCAAAACTGGCTTGCACCCATTGTAGATGGACGAGAGCTTATCACACCCGATCATCACGTGGTGTCCGGGCACGACGAACTTTGGCAATGGTGCATACTCGTGGAGAACACTTCTTGATAATTAGTGAGAGATCATCTTAAAATGCTACCGTCAATCAAAGCAAGATAAGATGCATAAAGGATAAACATCACATGCAATCAATATAAGTGATATGATATGGCCATCATCATCTTGTGCTTGTGATCTCCATCTCTAGAGCACCGTCATGATCACCATCTTAACCGGCGCGACACCTTGATCTCCATCGCAGCATCGTTGTCGTCTCGCCAACTATTGCTTCTACGACTATCGCTACCGCTTAGTGATAAAGTAAAGCAATTACAGGGCGTTTGCATTTCATACAATAAAGCGACAACCATATGGCTCCTACCAGTTGCCGATAACTCGGTTACAAAACATGATCATCTCATACAATAAAATATAGCATCACGTCTTGACCATATCACATCACAACATGCCCTGCAAAACAAGTTAGACGTCCTCTACTTTGTTGTTGCAAGTTTTACGTGGCTGCTACGGGCTTAGCAAGAATCGTTCTTACCTACGCATCAAAACCACAACGATAGTTTGTCAAGTTGGTGCTGTTTTAACCTTCGCAAGGACCGGGCGTAGTCACACTCGGTTCAACTAAAGTTGAAGAAACTGACACCCGCCAGCCACCTGTGTGCAAAGCATGTCGGTAGAACCAGTCTCGCGTCAGCGTACGCGTAATGTCGGTCCGGGCCGCTTCATCCAACAATACCGCCGAACCAAAGTATGACATGCTGGTAAGCAGTATGACTTGTATCGCCCACAACTCACTTGTGTTCTACTCGTGCATATAACATCAACGCATAAAACCTAGGTTCGGATGCCACTGTTGGGGAACGTAGTAATTTCAAAATTTTCCTACGCACACGCAAGATCATGGTGATGCATAGCAACGAGAGGGGAGAGTGTTGTCTACGTACCCTCGTAGACCGACAGCGGAAGCGTTATGACAACGCGGTTGATGTAGTCGTACGTCTTCGCGGCCCGACTGATCAAGTAATCAAAACTACGGCACCTCAAGTTCTAGCACACGTTCAGCTCGATGACGATCCTCGTACTCGATCCAGCAAAGTGTCGGGATGAGTTCCACAAGACGACGGGCGTGGTGACGATCTTGATGTTCTACCGTCGCAAGGCTTCGCCTAAGCACCGCTACAATATTATCGAGGATTATGGTGGACGGGGGGACCGCACACGGCTAAGAGAACGATCACGAAGATCAACTTGTGTGTCTATGGGGTGCCCCCTGCCCCCGTATATAATGGAGTGGAGGAGGGGGAGGGCCGGCCCTCTCTATGGCGCGCCCTAGGGGAGTCCTACTCCCACCGGGAGTAGGATTCCCCCTTTCCTAGTAGAACTAGGAGCCCTTCCAAGTAGTAGGAGTAGGAGGGAAGGAAAGGGAAGGGAAAAGTAGAAGGAAGGAAGGGGGCGCCCCCCCTCCCTAGTCCAATTCGGACCAGCTCACGGGGAGGGGTGCGGCCACCTTTGAGGCCTATCTCTCCTTTCCCGTATGGCCCATTAAGGCCCAATACGAATTCCCGTAACTCTCCGTTACTCCCGAAAATACCCGAATCACTTGGAACCTTTCCGATGTCCGAATATAGTCGTCCAATATATCGATCTTTACGTCTCGACCATTTCGAGACTCCTCGTCATGTTCCCGATCTCATCCGGGACTCCGAACTCCTTCGGTACATCAAAACTCATAAACTCATAATATAACTGTTATCGAAGCCTTAAGCGTGCGGACCCTACGGGTTCGAGAACTATGTAGACATGACCGAGACACGTTTCCGGTCAATAACCAATAGCGGACCTGGATGCTCATATTGGCTCCTACATATTCTACGAAGATCTTTATCGGTCAAACCGCATAACAACATACGTTGTTCCCTTTGACATCGGTATGTTACTTGCCCGAGATTCGATCGTAGGTATCCAATACCTAGTTCAATCTCGTTACCGGCAAGTCTCTTTACTCGTTACGTAATGCATCATTCTGTAACTAACTCATTAGCTACATTGCTTGCAAGGCTGATAGTGATGTGCATTACCGAGAGGGCCCAGAGATACCTCTCCGACAATCGGAGTGACAAATCCTAATCTCGAAATACGCCAACTCAACAAGTACCTTCGGAGACACCTGTAGAGCTCCTTTATAATCACCCAGTTACGTTGTGACGTTTGGTAGCACACAAAGTGTTCCTCCGGTAAACGGGAGTTGCATAATCTCATAGTCATAGGAACATGTATAAGTCATGAAGAAAGCAATAGCAACATACTAAGCGATCAAGTGCTAGGCTAACGGAATGGGTCAAGTCAATCACATCATTCTCCTAATGATGTGATCCGATTAATTAAATGACAACTCTTTTGTCCATGGCTAGGAAACATAACCATCTTTGATAAACGAGCTAGTCAAGTAGAGGCATACTAGTGACACTATGTTTGTCTATGTATTCACACATGTATTATGTTTCTGGTTAATACAATTCTAGCATGAATAATAAACATTTATCATGGTATAAGGAAATAAATAATAACTTTATTATTGCCTCTAGGGCATATTTCCTTCATCTCTGAGGGTCCTTGAGTTGCTTAGGATTTCGAGGATTGCGAAACGAAGATGCAATAAAATATGATATGCATGGATGACCTATGTATAACATTCCAAATTGAAAATTTGGGATGTTACACTAAACAACAGTAAACGATAGGGAGTATGAGCAAATTAAACAGCAGTTGAGGATAAAGGCTTTAGAAGGACTGACTTAGATTAACAGTTAACACCGGCTTTATAATGCCCTTCTCCATGTCAAGGGAAGGATAACTCAAGAATTTCAGCACATAATGTTCTTCATAAGCATTGCCTGTACTCTATATTTTGTAGAGAGTAATTATAGATATGATAATACTGGAAGGTATAGAGGATAATGAAGATAAGATGCAGATTGATGCTACATAATCAACTACCAATCCTTGGAAGTACAAGCATTACAGGACAAAATGTACTGACAAGAGCAATGGGCTACACTTCAGACCGGCATTGTGCATGTATTCTACTTTTGGTAAGATTAAATATAGATCTGATCTTTTTAGTAAATGGTGGGCGAGGGAGATAAGATGCAGAATGCTACACAACGAACCAATCCCTCTTCCCATAATACAAGAGTGTTTTGAACACTGGTGTACTGTACAAAACGTTCTTATATTATGGGACGGAGGGAGTAGCTGTTAATGTAAGTACAGTGATAGATGACGTTCAGTCCTTACAAGAGGACTGCAGAGCTAAACCTCTTCAAAAGCATTGGGTTGATTCTAAATTTAAGTAAGAGTCCATACGGATCTTATAATGTCCACCAAATGGACGATAACGAGTCTAACATGTGCAGTGACGCTACATAATCAAACAACTATGAAAGTAAGTATGGTCATACAGGGCAAGAGGTACTCACAAGCGCAATGCGGTGTGCAGTATAGTTGCAAGATTCTGTGGTCCCTTGAGAATGAATGTTCTTCTGCTAACAGTTTTCGTACAAGTGAGACGTTAAGGCAAATGCAGAAATATAGTTCAAATTGTGAATTGATATCATAGATAGTACCTTACGCTGCAGCCGAGACCAATGTGTAACAAGATTATTCCAGTCACCGTCGGATAAATGTAGCACCGGAGACTTTACAGAAATTTCGTTTAGAGGCTTTCCATCGAAGTGCGCTTGCCTCAGGTAGGAACGATACTTCATCAACGAGTGCTTGAAAAGCGCAACCAACCCTTGCTCGTCTTCACAATCCAGTTTGGTCCTCACCTATTTAAAAGAATGAAATCTTTTGTCTTCTGTCAGCAGAAACATATGCAGTAATGACCATGAATAACATTACTACTTTACTTATGCGTAAGTTGCGGAGGAAGACTGGAAATTGTTACGTATACGTGGTATAGTCTTTCCATGAAGGAAAGATGCACAAAGTTCGACAACAATATAAGCTTTGTCTTCTAAACTGGGAAGAAATGGAACAGGGGTCCTATTTGCTGCAATTGGGGATCTCTCTGGTTCGAAAAGGGATTTGGCAACTGGATTTGGTGTACTCTTTGCTGGAATGGGGGTTTTGCGTCGTAAAGCTGGTGATATGTCAACTGGCATAATCATAGTGTTTGCTGCAGTTGGGGTCTGCTGAGTTGGGGCATCAGAAATGACCAGTGTAGTAGGGCTAGAGTCTGCTAGAGTTGGGGTGATTTGTGGGTCAGGTGATATTGCCACTACCTTTTCTAAATACTTTGCTTGTGCTCCTCCCCGATCAGCAATCACCCTCTTCCTTTTGAACGTCTGATACACAAGAACAACATTTGAATGGATAAATATGGTATGATGACAGATGGAATATGTACTGAAAATGGACAGGCAGCCTGTATTCACATACACGATGTGTAAACTAAGCTAATGGTAGTTCAACAAAGTAGAAGCAATGCAAAGCATCAGTTGCAAGATATGTGCGACAAATATAACCTTGGAAAGTTAGAGCAAGCACCTTGATGGATGAATAAGATAGGGCATCTTCCTCTGACTCCTCTACTAGGGAGCTACATTGACTTAGGTCTCCCTCTAGCTTAGAATCACTGTTAGGATCATATTCTGAGCATGAATCTGTAGGCGGAGAGCGTTTGCATTGCATTGCATCTAGACTTGATTTCAGACCCTTAATGCGAAGTTTGACAGCCATGGCATTGTTCTGCTTTATTCTTTTCATGCGCGCAAGCTCATAATCATTATGATGCTGTTCAGAATCTAAGATTCATGAAAACATAAAAAGTAGTCAGATTATCTATGGAATGCATTGCGGATTCAACTCGAAGAGTGTCTCCCTATAAACCCCTGCATATGCAAAGTTCACCCCCCAACCGTGCTGACAGACCACACACAGAAATACAAACCCCTTATGTCTCTATAACAGGAAAACACACATTTCAAAACTGAAGTAGGAACATTAGAATTATATGAAATTCGTATTTGAACAAATAAACTAAGGAATTATGTGTGGCATAATGTTTAGCTTCAAGGGTGGAGTGTTGGTAGTGTGACATAAAAGCAAGTAGGCAGATTGTATTCCATGTAAAAGATCGAATCCTATGTAAAAGCTGGAAATGACACTTTCGTTCTATACAATGCAGTGATCGTTGCCCACACATGATGGAAGAGATCACATAGAGAAATACTATTCACTCATGTCTACGGTTGCAGTATTTAGAAACAAGGTGGTCCACCCTGAAAGAATATTGACAACGATATGACAAGGCAAGCATAGATGTAGTGAATCAATCATTTACTTGTGAGCTCACTAGGACAACTATGCAGAATTGTAACTGCAGTAAGAGACCGATCTGAATCAAGAAGTTTGTCTAGCACTTATTTTTTGCAACTAATCGACTTGAATAATTGGATATTATATCGAATGAGTAAGAAAGAGAAGTAAAATTTTCAACAAACCTGGCTTGCAGTAGTAATCTGGGTCAATGTCACTACGACCAATAATCCAAAATGACTAGTGGTTGTTCCTAGGGACGGAATTTTGAAAACCCTGTGAACTTTACAGGTACTAAAGATTACCGAAATACATCTGAACCATTAAGTGTAGGTAGCTGAGCACACAACAAACCCTAATGACAGTCCTGCCTAATGAGTAATGAATCAATTAGAAAATGGGTGATGAGGAGTGGCTGCTGAGTGTTGAGGACTTATCTCAGGACAAATCGGGTTGGCTTAGTGGGTGCTGCACGCCTGAGCCCTGAATGGACTGGGAAGGTAGGCAGGACGGCGCGCCCGAGCAGCGGTGACGCTGTTGGGCGAGCGGCTCCTGACCTCCTGTTAGTTCGGCGTCTCCTCCTAGAGTCATGTCGTCCGGGGACGGCAAGTCACCGGCGAGGCAGGCGGCTGTTGTCGTGGTTCTAAGCCTGACAGTAGAATGGGGGGTAGGTATGGAGAGGCAAGATCCTAGCTATGGAGTAGTTGTATACGCAAGATGTTTACGAGTTCAGGCCCTTCTCGGAGGAAGTAACAACCCTACGTCTCGGAGCCCGAAGGCGGTCGACTGTATTATGTGCGTAAGAGTTACAGGCGTGCGGACCCTTGACACTGAGGAGGGGGGTGGCTTATATAGAGTTCGCCAGACCCCTCCGACCCTCAGTTATGCAGGGTTAAAGGTACATTAAGATAGGGGCTTACTGGCAACACCCACATAAAGTGCTATGATGACCATAAAAGCTACTAAATGACCGACCGTTTGAGTGCAGACTGGCTTTAGATCTCCTGGTGGTCGAGTGGTTGGCTTCATGGTCGAGTGTCTTCCAGTTGGTCGAGTGGAACTCTTCCAGGTCGACTGAAAGGTAATTTCTTCTTGAGATGTCCTTGGGGAGGGTGTCTTAGACAGGTCCATGACCCTACCCTAGGTATACGACTTCATCATTAGCCCCCGAATGGATCGAGGTTTGAGTGGGGAAGGAGTTCAACATACTCCCGACTCATTCTTGTGCTGCAATTGTGTCTTGTCTTGGATCAAATGGACTTAAGTAACGGCATCAACTTCTTTTTTAGTCGCCTTGATCCATTCTTTGTATCCGTCGAGTGTGTTTTCTGTACTTGGCGATTTCCGAATGACAGGATGGAGGAAATCTTTTGTCTAACAATTTGCTCTGTGGCTCGCGGATTTAGCGGGATTTGAATCTTCGGGAAATGAGCGGGACGGAGAGAGAGCCGCAGTAATCGGACGGGATAAGGCAAGGACGCCTCGATCTTTGCGCCACCTTTTTCGCCACGTATCGCGCGGGCGACTGTTGCGGGATTTGACAGGATCGCCTGGGCCTACCGGTCAGTCACTCGGAAGCAACCTCATATAAGGCCCAGGACTGGGGTTTTTTGAACAGTGCGTTCCCCTTTCCTCCTTCCTTCCTCAGATTCATCCGCCGCGCCTGCCTCCACCTCCGAACTGCTGCTCCACGCGCGTTCCGCTGGCGACAATGGTGACAGAAAAGACGGCGGCTTTGGAACGGGCGAAGAAGGCGATGGCGAAGGCGAAGGGGAGGGCGACCAGTCGGGGCGGATCCTTGTCGCGGGCCGGTTTGCTGCAGAGCTGGATCCAGGGCGACTGGATTCGCTCGACCATCCGCCAGAAAGATCTTGATGACCTGGCCAATGAGGGACTGATCCCTCATGGATCATCGAGGCTTCCGGGGATGGAGTGGCAGTCGCAGCCTCAGGAGGGTGAGTGCCTCCTCTTAGCCACTCACGTCGACCGCGGGTTTTCTTTGCCGCCCCACCCTTTCTTTCGAGGATTTCTGAACTTCTTTGGGGCACAACTCCACCACTTCACACCCAACTCTCTCGGGTATCTCGCCGCTTCGTGTCTTTGTGTGAGAATTTTTGGGTTGTCGGCCGCATTGGGGCCTCTTCAAACACATTTTCACTGTCGCTCCCAGACGGTGAAAAAGGCCAATCCAGTGGCAGAGAGAACCCTAGTGATTCAGATGTGTGGGGGTCTTGGGGTCCAAATGAGAGGTAAGAGCTCTTTTCCAGCCATGATCCTTCCTGAGTCGGTTCGTGGGTGGCAGCCGACCTGGTTCTACTGCCAAGACCAGCCGACGCCAGGGCAGTCGACTGGACTCCCTCCTTTCTCCATGGATCGAGTGAGCAAGCCGTCCTCTCTGAAGGTGGTCCCGGAGGAGAAGGCTCAGGTCAAGGTTTTGGTCGAGCGTGTATTCCATCTCATCCATGACGGGGTGACTGGTATGGATCTTCTAGAGGTTTTTCTTCGACGGCGCATCCAGCCACTTCAGTATCGAGACCATCCGATGTGGGTGTATTTTGGCACTGATGACACCACTCGGGTCCACCCGGAGGAGGTCGAGGATGCCACACTGGAGAGATGGATGACCGCCATCACTGGGAACAAAGATAACCCCCGAGGAGCCAGGAGGATCCCTCCACTCGACCAATCATACGAGCCAGACAAGGTTCAATCCTGTATCTTTGACTCTGACTCTGCTTACTCCATCTTGTTTGCTTAAATTGGTCGACTAACTTTCATCTTGTTTGTCTTCTTCCAACTCACCACTAAGATGTACTCGATTCCCAACGGGGCGCAAGAACCAGTTGAGGAGGAGGAAGGGAGCGGAGGTGAAAGCCAGGAGGAATTGCAGTCTGACGGTGGGGGGGGGGGGGACAAATATGACGACAGCTCCGACAAAGAGGAGGAGGAGGAAGAGGAGGAAGAAGTCGACCCCCCTCCCATGGAAAGGCGGTCCAAGCTCACCCATGACCCCGCGGTTGAGCACGGCAAGGCTATCGCGCCTGTCGGGCAGTCGACGAAACATCCGCGGACGACCTCTCCGGCGCCGACTGAAAAAGCACCAAAGCAACCCCAAGCGACGCCGTCAAAGCCGACAAAGGTTTTGCCCAAGATGAAGATGCCTATCCCCACTATTTCCGTGTACAGCAGAACTTGAGCTTTTTTGTTTAGCGCGAACATACTTTTGGTCGACTTGTTGACTGATCAACTGATTTCTGAAATCTGCAGCGCTGCCACCTCCGAGACCTCAGTCAGGAACGAAGACCAGGAGATGGAAGATGTTGTTACCTCTAACCTTGGTATGATCGCTGTAATTTTGCTTTTGGTCGATTGGATTTCTGTTTTTAACTTTGACTCTTTCCTGTAGTCCCTCCTCATGTCATTGATCTCCCTGATGATGATGATGATGAGGCGCCGTTGAGGCGGAGGAGAACTAAGAAGGCACCTGCCGGCAAGACTGCTCAGGTTGCATCGATGCCTGAGGCGCTGGTTCATGAGGGTGGCAACACCACTCGGACTTCTGTGTCTTCATTTGTGCCCTTGTGAGTATCCGCCTTCAACGTCGACTGCTGATCCGCCTTCCCTTTTCGCCACGCACCATGTCCCGGAGGACCAAGTGGGTGCTGCTAAGGAGGCTATACGCCAAGCGGGGCTCATGATGGAGCAGATGAAGGTGGTCCGGGAAGCCAGCCAAGCGGCCTATGATGCCAGCTCAGCTCTTCAGAGCAGCGTCCAGGTTAGTTGATCACCACTTGTTCTATTAGGATATGCTACCTGAAAAACTCTTCTTTATGAAGATCTTCGTATATGTACACCCACTTGGTGTGTCGAGTGAAATTTCGGACTGGTGGGGGCACGCTGAGTGCACCCACTGGGTGTAGTCCCCGAGACTATGGTGGACTGCTGGCAGTCGACCGTAGTCTTTATACTTTGTATCTCTTTGATAACTTCTTCACTAGTGCATGCAGGACCAGGTCGAGTGGAATCTTGAAACCGGTGGGGGCACGCTGAGTGCACCCACTGGGTGTTGTCCCCGAGACTATGGTGGACTGTTAGCAGTCGACCGTAGTCTGAAGAACTCCTTTCTCTTTTTTTTATCTCTTTCGGTCGACTGATCGAACCGAGTTGGTAGGATCAGTGGGGGCACGCTAAGTGCACCCACTAGGTGTAGTCCCCAAGACTACTCTCGAATATTTTGATTTGGCTGTAGTCTTAGAAACGCAATGATTTTTCTTGGTCACTCGGAAGTAACCTATCTGTGACGTCTGTCGACTAATTTTTTGCAGAAATCTTGCGATCTTGTGGCTCGATACACTGAATTGGAGAACAAACAGATCCAGCTCAACCTTGACTTGGAGCTTGCACATGAGAACTTGCAGAAGGTGAGAGACGAAGCAAAAGGTATGGCTGGTGAGATCTTGACGATTGTTTTTGTTTTTCTGTCCCTTCCTAATTCTGACCTCACTATTATTTTGCAGACAAAATGGAGGAGGCTCTGAAGAAGAAGGATCATGACCTTGCCGAGGCGCAACAAATGGCTTTGAACAAGACCAAGCTCTCGGAAGAGAAGCTGTCTTCAGTCGGAAAATTGAAGAAGAGAATGCCAATCTGAAAGCTGCTCTCGATGCGGCCAACAAGGAGGTTAGCCGGTGAAGAGCGACAAGATAGCTCTGGCGACAAAGGCTGGAGGCTGGCGGGGAAGAGGAATGATCTAGAGGCTTATCTGGGAGGGTTCGCCAAGAAGCTATTCCTCATGCTTGAAGGTAATTCCTCTTATCCGACTGACTTGTTATCACCGACTCATCATAGAACCATTAGCTTGAACTCGAGTCATGTTTGCAGAATTCTGTCAGAACTTCAAGGAAGAGACTAGTCGAGTGGAGACAAGTCTGGACCCCATTAACTCCCCCATGAAGGATGAAGCTGCCATGAATGTGCTCCGACTGGAGTCTCGTGTTCTTCTTGTGGTGGACTACCTTGCTCGACTGAAGGTTGCGGTGTCGCGGATCGACTCAACACTCTGGCCAGGCGAAACACTTCAAAATGACCTCGAGTCTTTAATGACTCGACTGAATGACGTTCCAAGTCGAGTGCAGGAATGGAAGAAGTCTTCTGCCAGATGTGGTGCTGATGTCGCTCTGTCCCTGGTCCGCGTTCATGGCAAGGAGGCGCGAGAGGAAAGGTTGGCGTCCATCAAAGTTGCTAATACCAAGAAGTACGACTTCCGATCTTTCATGGAGACTTTCATTGGTGTTGCCACCCAAATCGCTGATGGGATCGACCTGGACCAGTTCGTCGCTCCTTCCAGTCCTCCACCTGAGGAGTAAAAACTTCTATGATTCGTCTTAAATTTGCCTCGGAATGCCGAGTGATCCTGTAACTGATAAACTTTAACATGCTTGAGGCCTGGGTACTTCTGCATCCTTAGGATGTTATCTGAACTTTACTTATCGTCGAAATATGCTTTTGTTTGCCTTGGAGTGAACTTTGCTCTTCACTCGGATTATGCTTCAATGCTTGAGATGCAGCTCTGAGGTGGATCCAGTCGACATACACTTCGTTGTTCTTGTAGGCGCAGGAGAAGGTAACAGTCGACCTGCACCTCGTCGTCCTTGTGGATCGGGAGGGAGCGCACATTGTACTTGTGGCGCAGCTCCGAAGGAGAAGGCAACAGTCAACCTGCACCTCGTCGTCCTTGCGGATCGGGATGGAGCGCACGTTGTACTTGTGGCGCAGCTCCGAAGGAGAAGGTAACAGTCGACCTGCACCTCGTCGTCCTTGCGGATCGGAATGGATTTCATACTTAGGCGAGTACTGGACTGCAGCTAAGCCTCCGAGCGGGAGGGTTGCTCTCCACTCGGTAGGATTTTTAATACTTAGGCGAGTACTGGACTAAAGCTAAGCCCCCGAGTGGGAGGTTTGCTCTCCACTCGGTAGGATTTTTCAAACTTAGGTGAGTACTGGACTGCTGCTAAGCCCCCGAGTGGGAGGTTTGCTCTCCACTCGATGGGATTTTTAAACTTAGGCGTAGTCTTGGACTGCGGCTAAGCCCCAGTGGGAGGTTTGCTCTCCACTCGGTGGGATTTTTCAAACTTAGGCGATCTTGGACTCTTGCTAAGCCCCGAGTGGGAGGTTTGCTCTCCACTCGGTAGGATTTTTCAAACTTAGGCGAGTACTGAACTGCTGCTAAGCCCCCGAGTGGGAGGTTTGCTCTCCACTCAGTAGGATTTTTCAAACTTAGTTAAGTACTGGACTGCAGCTAAGCCTCCAAGGAGGAGTTTTGTGTCGTAGCTCTGAAGGGGTAGGCAACAGTCGACCTGTACCTCGTCGTCCTTGCAAAGCACACATTGTATTAAATACTTAGGCGAGTACTTGGACTGTAGCTAAGCCCCCGAGTGGGAGGCTGGCTCCTCACTCGGTAGGATTTTCAAACTTAGGCGAGTACTTGGACTGCAGCTAAGCCCCCGAGTGGGAGGCTGGCTCGCCACTCGGTAGGATTTTATAACTTAGGCGAGTACTTGGACTGCAGCTAAGCCCCCGAGTGGAAGGCTGGCTCGCCACTCGGTAGGATTTTCAGATACTTAGGCGAAACGGATTCACAGCTAAGCCCCCGAGTGGGAGGCTGGCTCTCCACTCGGCAGGGATTTTTTTTACAAACTTAATCGAAACAGATTCGCGGCTAAGCCACCCACTGGGGGAAATTTCCTATGTAATCGAAAAGTAAGAACAATCACTTGGAAAATTATAACATTCTTGTCTTTGATAAACAAACTACAGAGGTACTTTTATTACATCTCACCCGAGTGAGTTCTTAAGTGTAAAAGGGGCGGAGCAGCTCCGCATTCCAGGCTCGAGGCTCATCAATCTGGCGTTCGACGTTGTAAAGATGGTAAGCTCCATTGTGGAGAACTCTGGTGACGATGAAGGGACCTTCCCAAGTGGGAGCGAGCTTGTGTGGTTTCTATTGATCCACTCGGAGGACCAAGTCCCCTTCTTGAAAGGCTCGGCTCTTCACATTTCTAGCATGGAATCGACGCAAGTCCTGCTGATAGATGGTCGAGCGGATCAGGGCCATCTGTCTCTTCTTCAAGGAGGTCGATTGCATCTTGCTGGGCTTGCTCCGCTTCAGCTTCAGAGTAGAGTTCGACTCGGGGCGCATTGTGAAGCAGGTCACTCGGCAGAACTGCTTCAGCTCCATAGACCATAAAGAAAGGAGTTCTCCCAGCCGACCGATTAGGAGTGGTCCTTAATCCCCAAAGAACTGATGGAAGTTCGTCGACCCACACTCCTGTTGCATGCTTGAGATCACGCATCAGTCGAGGTTTCATTCCTTTGAGAATTAGACCATTTGCTCGTTCTGCTTGTCCATTCGACTAGGGGTGAGCAACTGAAGCATAGTCGACTCGCGTGCCCTGAGAGGCGCAAAAGGCTTTAAACTTGTCAGAATTGAAGTTTGACCCATTTTCAGTGATGATGCTGTGCGGAACTCCATATCTGAATATCAACTCTCTGATGAAACTGATAGCAGTGCACGCATCAAGGTTCTTGATAGGTTTAGCTTCGATCCACTTCGTAAACTTGTCGAGTGCTACAAGCAAATGAGTGAAACCGCTCCTGCCAGTCCTCAGAGGTCCAATCATATCCAACCCCCAAACAACGAAAGGCCAGACGAGTGGAATGGTCTTCAATGCTGAGGCGGGTTTGTGTGACATATTGGAGTAGAACTGACATCCTTCACACTTGTCGACTATTTCCTTTGCCATTTCATTTGCTTTTGGCCAGTAAAATCCCGCCGGTATGCTTTAGCCACGATGGTCCGAGAGGACGCATGGTGGCAACAGGTCCCCGAATCGGATATCATCAAGAATTATCGACCTTCTTACGGCGTTATGCACTTACGGTCGACTCGATCACGCTTTCTCTGAGTAACTGTCCCTTGATCATAGTAAAGGCCTTGGATCGGCGGGCGATCTGTCGAGCCTCTTCTTTGTTCTCCGGGAGCTCTTTCCTCAGGATATACGCGATGTACGGTACTGTCCAGTCGGGAGTGATGACCACGACTTCCATGATCAGGTCGACCACCGCTGGGACCTCAACTTCAGTCGGATCAGTGGCACTTTTTGGCTGTGGAGCTTCTTCAGTGAAAGGATCCTCTTGAATTGACGGTGTGCGGATGTGCTGCAAAAACACATCACTGGGAATGGCTTCCCTCTCGGACCCTATTTTCGCCAAATCATCGTGAGCTTGATTTTTCAGTCGGGGTATATGATGAAGCTCTAACCCCTCAAACTTCTTCTCTAGCTTCCTCACTGCATTACAGTAACCAGTCATGGCTGGACTTCTGACGTCCCACTCCTTCATCACCTGATTAACCACTAGATCTGAGTTGCCATAAACCATGAGGCGACGGACGCCGAGTGAAATGGCCATACGCAACCCATACAACAGTTCTTCGTATTCTGCTTCATTGTTGGAAGAATCAAAGTGAATCTGGAGCACATATCTGAGCTTATCTCCTCGGGGGGAAACCAATACTACCCCAGCACCGGAACCATTCAGCGTATTGGAACCATCAAAGAACATAGTCCAGTGCTCCGAGTGAACTTGAGTCGGTAACTGTTGTTCAATCCACTCGGCGGTAAAATCTGCTATTGCTTGGGACTTGATGGCTTTCTTTGCCTCAAACTTGATATCAAGGGGAAGAAGTTCAATCGCCCATTTCGCCACTCGACCAGTTGCATCTCTGTTGTGCAAAATCTCTGATAATGGGGCGTCGCTGACGACTGTAATGGAATGATCAGAGAAGTAATGAGCAACCTTCTTCGCGGTCATATAAATCCCATACACAAGCTTCTGATAATGAGGGTATCTTTGCTTTGACGGGGTTAATACTTCAGAAAGATAATATATTGGGCGCTGAACTTTGAAGGCCTTTCCTTCCTCTTCCCGCTTTCATTTGTAAATCTTGATCGACGACTTGTCCTGTGGCTGCAATGTAAAGCAGCAACAGCTCCTTGCTGATTGGGGTAGCAAGCACCGGCTGGGTGGAGAGGAGAGCTTTGAGCTCTGCAAACGCTGCATGAGCTTCAGGAGTCCACTCGAACTTGTCTGACTTCTTCATCAGTCGGTAAAGAGGCCATGCCTTTTCACCGAGGCGAGAGATGAATCGACTTAAAGCGACCAGGCATCCAAAGAAGCTTCGGACATCGCGGCAGACGCAGTATGCGTTTCATTCGGAGTATAGTGCCAACTTTTTCTGGGTTAGCGTCGATTCCTCGTTCAGAAACGAGAAAACCGAGTAACTTTCCGCCAGGAACTCCGAATGTGCACTTTGATGGATTAAGCTTGATATCATACCTCCTGAGAATGAAAAATGTTTCAGCAAGGTCAGTCAACAGGTCGGAACCTTTCCGTGACTTGACCACAATGTCATCCATGTATGCTTCCACATTCCGGTGATTTGAGTGAGTAAACACTTCGAATCATCCTCATGAACGTGGCTCCGGCATTCTTGAGGCCGAATGGCATGGTGACATAACGAAGCACCCGAATGGAGTGATGAAAGCTGTTTTGATCTCGTCGGGTCCATACAGATGGATCCGATGGTACCCGGAATATGCGTCTAAGAAAGACAACCGCTCACATCCCGATCAAGTCGACTATTTGGTCGATGCGGGAGAGGAAAATGATCTTCGGGCAGGCCCGATTGATATGTTTGAAGTCGATGCACATGCGTAGTGAATTGTCCTTCTTAGGGACCATGAGAACATTGGCGAGCCACTCAGAGTGGTAAATCTCTCGGATAAACTCTGCTGCTAAGAGCCGAGCCACCTCTTCGCCAATGGCCTTTCTCTTCTGGACGGCGGACCGTCGAAGATGTTCTTTGACAGGTTTAACTTTTGAGTCGACTCGTAGACGATGCTTAGCCAGTCCCCTGGGAACACCCGGCATGTCAGCAGGCTTCCATGCAAAGATGTCCCAGTTCTCACGGAGGAACTTGATGAGCGCTTCTTCCTATTTGGAGTCGAGTGTTGTTGAGATGTGAGTCGGAGCAGCATTGGGATCAGTCGGATGAATGTGAATCGGTTGCGTATCTCCGGACGACTGGAATGCCGACTCCGTGGCGGGCTTCTTGGCTCCCAACAAATCACTCGGGTCTGCATTTTTCTGGTACTCTTGCATCTCGACCACTGCCATCTGAGCATCAGCGATCTTAGAGCCTTTCTGGAAACACTCTTCTGCCTTTTTCTGATTGCCAGTGACAGTGATCACACCTTTGGGACCTGGCATCTTCAGCTTGAGGTATACGTAACATGGTCGAGCCATGAAACGCGCATATGCCAGCCTCCCGAGGATAGCGTGATAAGCGCTCTGGAAATCCACGACCTCAAAGGTCAACTTTTCCTTACGAAAATTCTTGTAGTCACCAAAAACCACATCGAGAGCAATTTGGCCGAGTGACTCATCCTTCTTTCCAGGAATGACTCCATGGAAGCTCATGTTGCTGGTGCTGAGTCTGGACATCGGAATGCCCATCCCTTTCAACGTCTCTGCATACAATATATTCAAGCCACTACCACCATCCATCAAAACCTTAGTTAGTCGAGTGCCTTCGACGACTGGGTCGACCACCAACGCTTGCCTCCCAGGGGTGGCTATGTGTGTTGGGTGATCAGACTGGTCGAACGTGATGGCGGTCTGCGACCATTTCAATGTAATCGGGTGTCGCCGAGCGACCATATTCACTTCGCGGTTGATATCTTTCAATCGACTTTTGCTTTCAACGTCAGCAAAAATCATCAGAGTGGAATTGACCTGAGGGTACCCACCGTCACTATCTTCCTTGTCCTCAACTTTGTTCGACTCCTTTTCCTTGTCCTTGGGCTGCTTCCCCTGGAACTGCTGAATCAAGAGCCGGCACTCTCGAGTGGTATGCTTTGGGTAAATAAGTTTACCCTCTTCATCTTTCTTCGTGTGAATGTGACATGGCAAGTCCAACACATCATTTCCATCTTGGTCTTTCACTTTCTTGGGGTTCCAAGGCCCCTTGGGTTTCCCCTTGAACTTTCGTGTAGTCACGGCCAAGGCTTCTCCAGGAGCAGCTGGCTCGGCTTTCCGCTTTTGTTTCCGACTGGAGTTCCCTCCCAAGGTTTCATTAGCGGCTGACTTGTACTTGCCACTCCGAGCCGATCCTCTTCTTCACCATTGGCGCATTTGGTGGCAATCTCCATCATCCGACTCGTGGTCATGTCTCCGTCCGACCAATTTCAGACTCAACTCTCTCGTTCTTAACACCTTCCTTGAAGGCACAGACTGCCTGATGATCAGATACATTCTCCACTGTGTGGTGCAAAGTGATCCATCTCTGGATGTAATCCCTCAGAGTTTCATTCGACTTCTGCACACACGACTACAACTCTGTCAACCCTGCTGGCCGCTTGCAAGTTCCTTCAAATGTCCTAACAAACACTCGGGCAAGATCTTCCCAAGTGTGAATGTCATTGGTGCTAATCGATTCAGCCATGCTCTGGCCGATCCCTCCAACATAAGTGGCAGGTGTTTCGTGGCCACTTCATCGTTGCCGCCGCCGATCTGAACATCCACTCGGTACTCCTCAAGCCAAGTATCTGGCTTAGACTCACCAGTGAACTTACTGACTCCAGTCGCCAACCTGAAGTTGGGAGGAATCACCGCGACTCTAATGGCTCTGCTAAAACATTCTGGTCCTGAGACGTGTACTCTGCTGCTGATGGGCGCATTTTTGTCATGGCCTTCTCGGTTAGCTCTGTTCCTATCGACCAAACCTTGAACGATGATGGATCTCGCATCAAATCCTGGTTCCCTGGGGTCGAATGGAATCCTTCGCCCAACACCGCATCAAGGCTCGTCAGTCTTGTCTGCCGAGGCGATATGACCCACCCCTTGTGGGAGGAGTGGGCACTGGCGATGTCGATCATCACGATCGAATCGGTCCTCATATCGCTCACGCCGCCTCCATGCCCCTCACGCCTCGGGGCGATCTTGGGCTATGTGTCGATCGGACTGTATTCACAGCCGACGGATCTGCTGTGAATCCTGTTCCGCGATCGTGATACTGCCTGAATTTTGATCTCCGCTGCCCAGAGCAAATCTACGATCCGAGTAAGCCTCTGCCAACCTCCGACTGGGAAGGCTGAATGGACTCTGCTATACGGGCTGCAGCTGCTAGATTCTGAATGGGAGTTCGGTATACCTGAGTTGGTTGTGGAAAGAGTTGACGTCGACTGGACGACGGGACCCGTTGTTGCGCTCGTTCGTCGAGCACTTGCTGGAGATTTTCCAGTCGAGTGCGCTCAGCCAAGTTGGCCAAACGTGCATCTTCTAAGGCACGGGCCTTGGGGGTTTCTCCAACGATAGGAGTGTGAAGCGCATCCATGTTCCGGCGGCGGAGCTCCTCCCTCTGCAGCGAAGTGAGGGGCTTGGGTTGGTACTCTTCGTGAGCCTGCGCCGGCTCGCCTCCGCCAACGCCTCCTTCGGTGCGGGGGAAGCCAGGAGGACTGCGTGGTCCGTTGACCATCAGAACCTCCGCCGCTGGATCGCTGTTGTCGCACTCGGATGCAGTCTCTACGGAGCCAGTCAACAGATCGAACATGCCGTAGAGAGATTCACCGGGCTCGATTGCCGTGACTTGGGGAGTGGCCGACTGGCGGGCCACCGCGTGCCTCACCCACCGCTGAAGCCTCGATCGACCGGAGCGCTTGCGCCGGCGCGAGACCGGGAGGGAGGACGACACAAGACCGGATCGACATCGGGTCGACGGCTGCGAAGGAGGACGCCCATGGACGACGCGCTGAAAGTGCGTCGTCCCGCGACGGGAGGCGTCAACGCCGAGTGGAGCCTCCCGCAACCAAGCGGAGTCGTCGGCGATGAACGTGAGCGCCCAGACGGATCTCGCGGCCCTCAACCAAACCTCCGCTTTGAAACCATGATGAATGGGATCAAAAATGCAACTTCTCCAACAAGTCGCTAAGACACTGCTGCATGAAGGCGCCAACTGTCGTGGTTCTAAGCCTGACAGTAGAATGGGGGGTAGGTATGGAGAGGCAAGATCCTAGCTATGGAGTAGTTGTATACGCAAGATGTTTATGAGTTCAGGCCCTTCTCGGTGGAAGTAACAGCCCTACATCTCGGAGCCCGAAGGCAGTCGACTGTATTATGTGCGTAAGAGTTACAGGGGTGCGAACCCTTGACACTGAGGAGGGGGGTGGCTTATATAGAGTTCGCCAGACCCCTCCGGCCCTCAGTTATGCAGGGTTAAAGGTACATTAAGATAGGGGGTTACTGGTAACACCCACATAAAGTGCTATGATGACCATAAAAGCTACTAAATGACCGACCATTTGAGTGCAGACTGGCTTTAGATCTCCTGGTGGTCGAGTGGTTGGCTTCATGGTCGAGTGTCTTCCAGTTGGTCGAGTGGAACTCTTCCAGGTCGACTGAAAGGTAATTTCTTCTTGAGATGTCCTTGGGGAGGGTCTCTTAGACAGGTCCATGACCCTACCCTAGGTATATGAATTCATCAGCTGTGGGCGAGTAGAGATCGGAAGCACGCAGCAGAACAGAGGGGAATCGGGGCCTGGGACGACCCAAAATCCTAGGGTGGGCCGGCCCACCGTGGGCACCTCAGAGAGATACACACCTGCCAAGTAACATGCATTTTCGAAACTAATTTAATAACATTTAGCTGACCAATTAAACGAATCTGTTTTAATAATATCATATGCGTATTTGAACAACTAAGCTTGTTTAGCTTGATGGGCCGAGCAGTGCTATTATGACACGAAGCACGTATTCTGATCGTATAGTGATCATAAAAGGGGGAAACCGGAGAAATGATATTTACCAGCCATTGGTTGCTTCGAACTAAGAACTAAATTCTAAGAGCTGAAAAGAAAGTAGAGTAACCAAGTTAAGATCTATTTTCTGGTTGAGCTCAAAAAGTTGAGGAGATATGAAGTACCACCTCTCTTGCGGCGCCGTGTAGGCATCGAAGTGCGATGGCTGTCGGTGGCGTTGAAGCAGATCTGTGACGGTAGACAGGTGCATCGGGGGATAAGTCCCGTTGCGGTGGAAGAGAAGGTCATGTGAGCGGCCCCGACAAAGAGGACGATGACGCCGATGAAGCGAGAGGACGTGATGCAAGGCTCTTGGTCCATCACCGTGGATGAGAAACGTCCATCTCTAGCAGTGGACGATGCGGTCTTGGTAGGCCCTCCGACATGGTGGAGGACGGTGGCGATGGATGTGGTGGAGGATGGGGGCGATGGATGTGGTGGAGGACGGCGGCGATGGATGGGGCGGCGGACCGAGGCTGGTGTGGGGATGGTGTTCTAGCGCGGACGGTGTATGAATGGGAAAATGGAGGGAGAGGTACGGGGAATCATGTTTTTGGGATGCGCCTGTCTGAAATATGGGAAAGTTACGAACTTAGCCCCCGTTTAAAATTTGGACGTCTCGTCGATTGGGGAGACGACGGTAATCTCGCATCTCGCCAATATTTTCCCAGAGCGATTTTGGGCGAGGAGAGGGTGGTTGGCGCCCATGGTTGGCACCCACGGTGTATGAACGGGGCTGACAGGTAGGGCGGTTTTGTCACGTCTGAGTGAAGTTACAAACCTGCCCCTATTGAAAATATTTGCCTACATCGATTTTGGCCGAGTCGAGTTTGTTTTGCCGCGCACCGTGTATGAATAGGGAAATGGAGGGAGAAACAGAGGTCTTTCAGACGAGCTTGAATCAAATGTGTTTTGCCACCCATGTTTGCCGCCGACTGTGTCGGAATGGGCTCAGAGGCGGTCGTGTCACATCTTATTGAAGTTACTATCCTACCCCTATTTAGAGCAGTGGAAATCGGGCCGATGGATTGTCCGTGTAATGGGTAGACAGTAATTTCCATCTCCCAAACACTTGTCTTCGGGCAGCCGACGTGCGAGTGGACATTTTTCCGCTTCTTTCGAATTTTGGGACAATAAGCATCCACGTTTACCCTGGCAACTAAATTTGAATCCATTTTGTATTCCTATACAAATATTTATAAATCATTCTATGTGTTTGTATATATCTTCAAAAGGACGACAAAGATGTATTCCACTGTCATATATGAATATGGTTTACAAATGCCGATACTCAAATTCAGAAGCTAGAATCCATTTTAAGGTGAATTCGAATATTTGGAACACTTCATGTCCAACTCAAATGTCACAAGCAGCATAATGTGTACTCCCATTTAGATATGTACACAAGCGATGTATCAAGATTCAAATACCGAGTGAATCAACCAAGAATGTACAGAACTAACAGACATATAAACACTTATAGAGTATATGGATTAATAATATCAACTAACATACATAAGCCAGGTCGCTGTACTTTTCTTTGCTACAACAACATCCTTTTTTAGCCAAGCTAGTACAACATCTTGGCCCTTTCCGATGTGTGCCACTTATGGTCCATCTATACTACTATTATTACTGAATGCACATTCAGCCCGATTGGCATATTTGTAGGTCTGGCACAACAATCAAAATGAAATGTCTCCGAGTCTTATCAATTAATACAGACTTGTGCTCAAAGAAAATTACAAACCAAAAACCAAAAAACAAAAACAATTATTACATGATCTCTAAAACAAATGGTTTGATTGATTAGATGAACAAACAACACAAAGGTTATTCAACGATGGAAAGAACATTTCACCTATGATTTACCAAGTGGGAATTTAATTTCCTTTTTTTCCTTCAGGACCTTAACAATGTGGTCAGTCTCAGCTTGCTTCGTTTTGAAATCCACCAAATATTTAATGGTTGTCTTGAGTACTGCTACTGATTGTGTTGTTTGCTTCCTCAACATGTCAACTTCATCTCTAAGTGCAGAAGCAAAATCTCTTTCTACCACTAGTTTAGCCTCTAGAGCATCAGCAGTTGGCAATTCATAATGCATGATTGGGCCGGTGCCACCGCTGTGGGATGATAAAACGTCCATGGGGACCTCGCTCTTTGATCTTGGGCTAACCTGTTTTGCCATTGAAGTTCCGATTGGATTCAGAAAAGTTGAAGTTAGCAAAACATCTCAACTGGGAGTTATAACAGAAAACCAGTTAAAATAACAAGGAATTAAAGAGTTTCAATTCGATGCTGAAAAGTAGTTATTAACATCATTGTAAGAGCATCTCCAGCCGTTGGAGCCCCCCAAGGACAATCGCCGGGCCAATAATAGCACGTCCTGGGGGGCATAACACCTTCGCCGGCTGAAACGCGAGGACGGTTTCCCAGCCGTTGGTTCCCCCCAGGACAGTCGCCAGGCAAAAAGTGAATGAGTGGGCCAGAAAAAATGGTACATGGAGGAATATGATTGGCTGTTGCTTCCGCCGGTGCCCCCAGCAGTCCCCCCAGCGTGTTGGGTGTGGCCTGGGTTCGCCGGCACCTTTTTGAGGTCTTGGGGGGCCTTGGGGGGCATGGCTGGGCCTTTTGTTTTGCCATTTTTAGCTCGCCGGCAGAAGAAAAGGCGCCTGGGGGTGGCACTCGGGGAGGCGGCTGGAGATGCTCTAACCCGTTGTTGCAACAGCAAAGCAGTTAAACAAACAAGTAGCTATTTAAGGTCAGGCAAACAGGTAATTCTTAACAGTAAGTATCAAACACATAGATAGGTGGAGTCTATAATAGGATTAACAGGCTGTTGCATTATGTAATCAGTAGCAAACTAAATTAAGCCAAGCAACGTAATTGAACAATTTTGCAATAAGTGGCTAACTAAAATTCCGAGAAGGTGTAACTGAACTTACGCTAGTTCTTTGTACAGGCACACTTTGCAACTTCTTTTTCGCTTACAAGGTTGTAATGAAGGAGTCCATGGCATCAATTGCTTGCATACATGATCCCAATACTTCTTTCTTCCCTGCTTTGCATTGGTAAGTCAAATGGTTAATCTGGTAAGATGGTGCGTCCTTGATATGTTATATGAGGACGTGTAGTCAGACTAGTTGTAGCCACACACATCACACTGGCTTTTACTGTATATTTCATGTGATTACTTTTGGCATATCGAGATCTAAGCAATCTACAATAGGATGAAAAGACCGGCATCCTTCACATTATGTGCGAACTCAGTTCATACAAACAAGCAATTCAACCACTCTGTGGGTAAATCAAAAGCGCCACTGGAATATTTTTCACTACCCCTATCATACACGCAACAAGGGGCGACGACACCATAGGGGCTGGTATGGGCGGCCGCCTCAGGTGGCTCGAAAGTGTGCACCTAGTTTGAGTCGTCCAGGTTGGCCCAGGCTAGTTTTGTTCATCCCAATGCACGGCGGTGCAATGTAAAAAATGAAGAAAAATGTTTCAATTTGGATAGGCCAATAACATAAGTGCAAGGCAGGCCCTATAGCAGGCTCGCAGCCCAAACGAGCGCCCCCCATATCGATCGACAGCATGAAAAATCCCAATTCATCCGCTCCAGCCTCCAGTCTGGTTTGCTCCTAACCTAGCTGCCGCTGGACAGACCGACACAACACTTCCTCGCGCCCTCGTTGGAGGGCAGTCGCCGGGCTTCAAGCGAACGGAAGGACAAGAAGATGAAGATCCAACCCTGGGTGTAGCCTGCGTGGGAGGCAGCGGCGGCAGCACGGGCATGGCATCGAGCTTGCACAAACGTACAGAGCAGCTTGCAATAGTAGCATGCGCAACGAGCAGGTACATCACATCCCTGATTATATCTAATTCAACTGTTCAATTTCTGGCCAATAGTTAAACCTGACGGTGTTGTAAAACTGCTTGTATGTAGGGAATCTATGAGAAAATGAAACCAATTTCTGCTTATTTTATAACTCCCCAATCAATACTGAACTGACTGAATCTGATGTATCTAATCAAGTTTCTGGTGCAAACATCCAAGCTCATGTTGTTCTTGAGCCTGAAGTGTCAAATGAATAGACTGCTAATGAAGGATTTGATGCAAACATTTTACATGCTCTTGGTGATGAACATATAGTGTCTAATGAGGCATCTAATGCAAGCATTTTGCAAGCTTCCATTGAAGGATTTAGTGTCTAATGATGATCTCCTATGTTGTGAGAGACATAGAGATTTGCAGGCATTGATGACAAGCAAATTATAGTGCATTTTCATGGCTTGAGGAAACGTCGAGGCCATCTACCGTAAAAGTCCCCGTATCATGACAACGTAGCATAAATACTTTTATAATCTGTTGTTTGAAACTATTGACATACTTGTGCAGGATAGATATATTGATATGCAGTTTGCGCACTGGTTATAGGTGCAATTACACTTCGATATTTTCAGCCAGAGAACGAATAATTCAAGCATGTATAGACCATGTTTGTAGTCCTTGTACACCATGTTGCATTTTGTGTTTTTTGGTGCTTGCATCATTTAGTGTTTATAATCTGAACTACTTTGGATCATTAGCTGGTTTTCAAAGTGCATGTAGCTTCACATTTCTCAAGTTATGTTGATTTCCGGAGTGCAAGTGCCTTCGTATTTTTTAAGTTAAATGTTCGCCCCTGGTAACTTGAATTCGTGGATCCGCCACTGCACACAAATCATACACGAATGCCAGTACGAATTAAACGAAATCCAGGGACTTAATCTAGCTCGTCGTACAGGCTCACTGCAGCTCTACTTGCGTTTGGGATGTTCCATGTACAAGTCCATGTTACCACTTGCTTGGATGTGCAGGCCTTGCATCCCCCTCTGCATTTTTGACACGGCGAATGGCTGATCAAATAAGAGGAATCGACCTCGCTGTTGTACCGGAGGACAGATACTTACAAGGTTATACGGGTGTGCAGGATGTGTACCAGATCCCGTAGCGCCGTCATGCTTCGCTAAAAATGGATTTTCTTGTTTCAGATGATATCTCCAGAAGAAATAAGAGTTAAAGTCAGAGTTGGATAGACGTGTAAGCTAAGAGAGCAGTGAAAGGATATCCAAACATCGTCGGAACAGTAAACAAAGGAGTGATGTGCGGATACCTAGTTCGGGCCGGCGTTTGGGCATGCTCGCCTAGCTAGAGTGCGGGTCACTTCAGAGCCGTTGAGGGTGATGTGCTGGCGTTGGCTGGCCGCGCACGGATGCAGATCTTGAGTGGCAGCGGAGCGCTACGATGCGGTGGACTAGACCGTTGGTGAAGCCCCAACGGCCTCGGGGGGCGGAGGCACGACGATGTGCTCGGTGAAGTAGCCCCGGTGAGCTGGGAGACGGTGTCGGTGAAGTGCACCTGATGCGGTGGAAGTCGGTGTCTGTGAGGCACGTCGGTTCTGGCGGCCGACGTTGTCGGTGGACCACCCGGTGCAGTGGACGAGGGCGTAGATGAGGTAGCTCCGGTGCGGTGGTGAAGCGTGACCGTCGTCTTCGTCATCGTCGTCTGGCACAGAGGTGGGGAAAGAGACGAGACGAGGGGCGGTTTGAACTTTGCTTGGGTTGGCGGCGAATTAGGGATTTGAGCAATCTAGGCGTGGAAGGGGATGGTGGAGAAGGGAGATTTTGCAGGGCTGGAATTGGGGCCGCTAGATATTTCAAGCCGAAACATGGAAGCGCGAACTTATTTTGTCGTCGTCCTTTTGGGGGAGTAGCGGAGGGTGGGTGGCTGGGTGCTACGCGTCCGTCCGACACACACGCGACGACCACGACACCTAATTTCTGTGCGCCTACATTTGAGAATGCAAACGAATCTTCTTTCATTTGCAAACGAATCTGTATGTATTACCTTTCCCGTGTTTTCCTTGCAATAATTAGTCATTCAAAACGAGATACTATAAATTAATTAATGAGGAGTTATTTGAAAAAAAATCGAAACGGTATCCACGATAACATGGATTAGAGTGTGTGTCACATAGCGATCTCCAATTCTAACGTGGATTTCACATTTCACTGTATCCACGCTACTTTTTTAATACAAATTCATATGTATATGATGAACACCATGGTAGTGAGAAAACTTTTGGATGGATTCAAACATATGACCTACAAAATAGCACAACAAATCGAGTCGATGTCAACTTTTCGAAACCTAGTATGGCAGGAATTCGAAATAATTACCCATATGCATGGTCCTCAGTTCAAATCTTACAATGTACACCGAATTGAAACAACAATATTAAGTCTCTTACTATCTACATTCAAATTTTGTTTTTAGCCCACCCCCCCCCCCCCGCACACACGCTACATACTTCCTGTATTGGTCAATCTTCCTCTCCTAACCAGCTTAGGAAGCTATCGGTTTCCAACACACATCCATTCTTTCTCTCCATGTTTCGATCTCTAACTCTCTCAACTACACAACCCCCTTTTTCCACTCTGTTATGAAATGTATTTACCTCACACACCCGCCATTGCACCCCATGCCGAGCTCTCTCTCCCCCTCTCCCTCTCACCCTCTCGCGCTAAATACATGCATTGCCTATCTAGCCCCCCAACCTCTCATGTGCACGCACGCACGTTGTCTATCTAGGTCACTCCCTCGAGACTGTCTCACTCTTTGTTCCGCACGGTGGGCCACACTCGCTCAATCTCGCTCTCATTATCTAAGTCTTGTTTAAACTCGTTTCTTTCACACACAAATGATATATCTCCCTATTCGGGCCTCGATCAACACACTCTATACTCTCTCACACAGATTGTCTACCTAGGTCAGTCCATCGAAGCCGCCCCCACTCTTTCGACCTCATGGCGGGCCACGCCCGCTCTCTCTCTCCCTCTTCCTCTCTCTCTCCCTCTCTCTCTCTCTCTTTGTATGTCTCGATTGACCTCGCTCTGTCTCGGACAAAACGATATATCACCATGTTTGAGCCCTATTCGACTTATTCACATTGTATACTCTCTCACGCACATTGTCTATCTAGGTCACTCTCTCCAACCCTATGTGATCGATCGACCTTGCTTCCTCCCACGCACAAAATATATCTACACGTCTGTGACTGGATCATCTCTCAAGCTCTACGTTACAGCCCTCACCCTTGCCAAAAGCTCAATCGGACAATATCTCTCCAGAGCATATAAATTTTTTCCATGAATGTTGGACCACACTCACTTTGTCTCTCGATTGACCTCGCTTTCTCACGCCGTATCTTCCACATATTGAAGCGACCTCTCCATCCCCTGCAAAGCTGGAGCTATTTACATTGCGAGGGGCACTCCAACCTTGGAATAATTTATGTAGGCATTTATTCCGGTCAGTTTAGATTATATTTTCGTAGCATTCGGCCCACAACTACTCGAAACACCGTTGCAACCCCCGCAACTTCCCTAGTTGATTTCCCTCTGGCTCGGTCATCGCTCTCTCGCACGTCCTTTCTCGCCTTCAACGTCACGCCTTGGTATTATTGCAAAAAACTATATTGTTCTCTTTAATTATTATAAATAAGCTACAAAACTGCACACCGATAGTCCACTTGGAATGGAACAAATTTGGACCCACAAATTAAAGTGCTACAAACTACACACCGAGGGACCCACATGTCATGAAACAAATTTGGACCCATATACAAATTAAAAAATAAAGGACGAGGATCGAACATGCGACCAGGGCCTTCAAGACGCACGTCAATAGGCAACATACGTAGAACAACAATGTTTGGTGTACCTCCCTTTGTTCACATAATGTTTCTATATTACCACGCCTATTTAATTGATAACATGTAATATTATTTTTAGTACTATTCACCTTCACTTACTGGTGGGTTCCATGTGCTCTCTCTCTCTCTCTCTCTCTCTCTCTCTCTCTCTCTCTCTCTTCTCCCCTTTTGCGTTTAGACGCACGGGCAAACACGAAGAACTCGCGGGCGATGTTGCCGTTGACCATATCTGGATGCATTCATAAGTTACGACACCAGTAAGCGTGTACGTGCAATGCACGTTAATTTGGAAGTATATTAAGTGCATGAGGATATTAAGTTGGATATTATTTGCGTGTTATTATGTGATTAGCACTATTTTTGGCATGAAATTAACTACACGCTAAACGTGTTGAGCGCTCGACATTGAAGTAGTCTAGGTCATTGGATGATAAGGAATACATGTGGCTTGATGAAGTTTTATATTTAATTTGATACGGCTCTTGCAGAACATTCAATCGATCAAACCATAGATTTCGTTCAGTTTGACTCCAACTTTAAATTATACGATGATCGATCTAAAATAAACAGAAATGATAAACGTTCGGATTATAAGCATGGCAATCCGAATGTTTTTCATGGCAAATTTAGATTACGCGGCAGCGGCGGGGGCGTCTTGCGGTGGGAAGCAGCTCCTCTGCCGTGCTCTATGTGTCGTCGGACCACTGACCGTTGGCGACGGCAGCGTCTTGCGCCGTTGTTGGCATACTCCTGGACGTTGGCCCTAGCTTCAAGGAAGGCCACAATGTTCAGGACTTCGGTCTCCAGGAGCGAGTCAACTGGTGGGAGGAGGCGACTAGCGTTTGTGCAAGGAAACGATCGACGGCGGCCATCCATGCCGCTGAGGGGGGGGCACTGGCACCCGCGCGGGGACAGGCGCTGTCAACGATGCAGCGGAGACATTCCTGTGCACGGGCACCGACACGGGCATGCACGCTGCCAGACGCGCGAAGCGCATGCACCGGGCAGGTATGCAAGGCAGCGTCGCCAGCACGCAGAAGCGCATGCGGCCGCAGTGCACGAGCACGTGAAAGTCGGCGGGGACCTCGTGGAACCCGTGGCATCAAGCTCGGCGACAATGTGCGGCTCCTAGCCCATCAATGCCACGGGATGGGGCGCGGTCGAGGCGATGGGGCGGGCAGGGAGGCGGAGCGGGACAGCGCGACGTCTTCCCGCAAGGCCAGTTCAAGCTCGTCCAAAAGCGCCTTATGTTCTTGAGACTCCGGCTGGGTGTCTTCCTCAGGAAACTGGAAGACTAATGGCAGACCATCATGATGCGGCATGGCGTACGTTTAGGTCAGGCTGGTTGGAGGTAGACGACATGAGAATCGGAGAGGAAGAGAGAAGATTGTAGCGATACTGGGTAGTGCGGGGTTGATTTTAAACTGCGGTGCCGGCGACATTAAAAGTGGGAGCAGTTGGGACGAAGGTGGGCGGTGGAGCCTGGTCAAAGGGCTTGCCTCCCGGTGAGCCTGCGACACCTGTGATGCCTTTGACGCCTCCCTCGCTGTCGAACGGCGCAGCGGTCTGCTCGCACGCCTCCCGTTGACTCACACGCTTGCTCGGACGGCACATGCCGATGAGAAGGGGGACTCGTGGCGGCACGTAAACGCCCACGGTTTCAATAGTGAAAGCGTTCGCCTTAACGTGACAGGTATTTGTTCCAAAATACCTTGGCTCTTCATTTGTGCAACTTGTCATAAGCAGCTTGTCTCAAATTGATGAAAAATATTATGAAGTAATATTTGTGCCATATCACGTGACCATGCTCAGTTTCAAGAATTTATGGTCACTTTTGGATTTTCTGAAATTTAAGATCCAGGATTCGAAACAATATCATAACCTGCATCATGCAATAAATTTTCAAGCCATACATCTGTCCTGTTGTATTTCTTAAGAAAGGATTTGGTCAAACATTTTGCTTAGTTAGACTTCAGACAAGTTATATATGCAGAGCAAAAGGATAATCCCTCCGTACCAGTGCATTGCCTGATATATTAACTCAAGTACTAGGCACGAACAAACGGGCTCAATTCTGCGCTCATCCTGGTGTAGTAGTAGTACTAGTAGTACTAGGCAATGCATTTGACGGGTGACCTTGGCTAGCGGCGACCGAGGGAATTGAACCGTGCCTGGCATGATAGGTAACGTTGTCTAGTTACTTTTTTTTAAAACAACATTGTCTAGTTACTAAAGCATCCCTCCGTTGTTTATTGGTAGTCATTATAGACCGTGGACATGAGGGGAATTTCCTAGGGCTGGAATTCTGGCCGCCAGATATTTCGACTCGAAACATGGAGGCTCGACTGGTTGGGGTTGCCTAATGTGCGTACCACGCACGCCACCAGATGGACATGAGCCTAGTTTTTTAGGATCAACATGAGCCAAGGTCTACCTGGTACGCCGTTGGGTCCTACCATTCGAGAATACGAAAGGAACCTTTTAAGTTGTCGAATGAATCTATGTGTATTACAATGCTCGTATTTTCCTTGCAAATACTAATCTCAACGTGGTAATTGATTTATGACGAGTTGTTGAATTAGAGTGAGGTTGTGATATAGTGATCTCAACGTGGATTTCACATTTCATCGTATCCCTACAAAGTTTTTCAATGCAAATTCAAATTTAAAAGATGAACAATATGGAGGTGAGAAAACTTTGTATGTATCAAGCATATGACCACATACACACACACACACACACGAACACAACAACAATCCAATAAGTATAGTGCATCTATTTTTCCAAACCATGCATGTATGACACGAATTCAAAAATACTCCTTCTGTTCCTCAATATTAGTCTTTTAGAGATTTCAACAAGCGACTACATACAGAGCAAAATGAGTGAATCTACACTCTAAAATATGTCTATATACATCCGTATGTGCCAGTCCACTTGAAATCTCTAAAAACACTAATATTTAGGAAAAAAGGGAGTAAAATGTAAGACATGCATGGTCCTCAATTCAATATTTAAAACGAACATGAAACTGAAACATGAATATTATTTCTAGTACTACAGTACAAGCAAATGTTGTGTTTAATTAGGCGGAGCAATGATTGTCGGGGGTCACCCCCTAGACCTTAGATAAAATTTTGAAGCTCTGTTTAGGGTTGTTTAGATTATATTTGTCCCCACCCTCCCAACCACCGATTGGTTGTGCACCCCCCACCCCTCCTCCCCGGGAGAATATCATGTGCCCCATACCTTATATGCTATATGCCGATACGAGTTGCTTGGAGCTTGTAGATCTGAGATATAGCAGCTCACATGATGTCTTAATATTTTTACAGGAAACTTTGATGAGTTTGAGAATTGCACACAATTTGTACAAAAACTACTCAGATGCCCTTGGATCCCATATCCAACGACCTCAAAGCTCGTATCATCGTAGCATCTAAGATGAAGGAGGACATCATATTCTCCTGTATGTAAGAATATCATGTGCTACCACACCTTAGATGCTTTGGTGATACAAGCTCTTCAGAGCCTTTGGATTTGTGACCCAACGCCTCCTCGGTGGTTCGAATGGTTTTTGCGTAAAAGCCCCAAAGAGTTCGCCATCGCTTACAAGCACAAAGACTGCTTTCAGATGCCATTGGATCTCAGATCAAACGACCTCGAAGCTCGTATCACCGTAGCATCCAAGCTGCGAGAGCACCTTATGTTTTCTCGCACGGGAGAATATTAGGTGCTCCCGCACCGTAGATTCAATGGTGATATGAGTTCATGGAGATCTAACGGCCCACAGTAGGAGGTTTGAATGTTTTTGCAATATACGGCTGAGAGAGTTTGGGAATTGCGCAAAAAGTACAAGTACTACGCATGTGCCATCTGATCACTGATCATACGACCTAGATGCTCATATCACCGTAGCGGGTAATTAAGCTACGGGGAGCACCTAATATGAGCAACGGGGAGCCGTTGGATCCAAGATGTAGCGGCACACACGAGGCCTGAATGTTTTATTTGCAAAAAAACCTTTGGAGAGTTTGGAAATTGCGCATAATTACAAAGACTACTCCCAAGCCATTGGATCTCACTTCCAACAGTGTAAAAACTCGTATCACCATAGCATCTAAGCTGCGGGGTGGATGTGATATTCTATGCCGCTGTCATTTTTGTTCGTAAACTTGCAAAATAGGTGTAACTTGTGCCGTTACTTGTCTAACCTCGCAAAGTGTTTGTTCAAAAAAACCATCATACACTAAAATATCGGAACAACACAAGGGGGTCCCACTTGTCATTAATCAAATTTGGACCTAAAACTAACAAATCTGAAAGACGAGATTCGAACTGGCAACCTGGACTACAAAGTGTAAGTCGATAGCCTGAAACAGCAATGGTTGTTGGCTTTGTCCCATAATTTGATTTTATACAGTATTACGTTGAGTAGAGTAGAGGGAGTGCCTCGTCTACATGTGCATGACCGTTGACTCACTTACTGGTGGGTCCCAGGTCTGCGATCTCTCTCTTCTCTCCATCGTCTAACCTTTGCGGGCACACACGAAGAGCGGCGCTTAGCTTGCCGTTGTGTTATTACAACTAAAAAACTTGGAATATATAAGAATCGCCTAGAACAAGAGACGTTGTGGCTGGTCGAGACGGAGCTAACCACACCTATCCTCCGTGCCATGTTCGCATGATGAAGCTGTGTGGCTAGTGGGGTGGTTTCAACTGACTGGCTGGTTCCTGAGGTCGAACCATAGGTACTACGTATGATAAAGTAATTTTTTACATGCACATTTTTCCTCGGTGCCGAGACATGGCACACCCTACCGCGCGGTTTCGGGGTCCTCCCGGGTGGTGCACGCATATATTCTTCCTGACGTGGGACGCCCTACCGCGTGTTTTCGGCGAAGCAAGAAAATAAATGAGTCGTCAAATCACGAAAGACCACTTTTCCTGCCGAGTACATCAGTGAAGCACGGTGGCTAGCTTGTTGGGCTAGTTCGACCGATTAGCTAGGCCGCCGCCACATTTGTTTTTTCACCCCTTTTTTATCTACTTGCCGGCAGGTGTCGGGGAGGCTGATCTGGCCCACGAACACCTATGGGACCGGCGGACCGAGCCCCTTTCGGTTTGGCGGGGGTCGGAGGTCGCACGAAGAGCAGATCGAGGCGAAGCACACGAGCGGTTTACCCAGCTTCGGAGCTCTCCGGAGAGATAACACTCCTACTGCTGCATGTCTGAGTGTATTGAGTTCTTGCTCGGGAGCGCTTGAGTGCTACAGTATACACAAGCTGCTAACGAGACCCAGCGTGAGTGTTCTCTGGCTTCGAACCTCTTGAAAAACGCCCCTCTGTACGTTGCGCATGGGCCTCCTTTTATATGCTAAAGGGGTCTCCGACAGGTGGCAACGTAGACAAGGGTAAAAATGGAAAAGGAGTGGTTGGTACAGCTACTTGTACAATGTATCATACCTAACCACGACGGCGAGGGACAAAGGCATTAAATGCCCGTCTCGCCGCCCTAAAGGTGCAAGCGAGGACCGTCGAGGGGCCACCGCTTCGCCACGATGGCAATCTTGTCGGCGCCGCTTGCCACCAGCGCTCCGCTGACGCCTGACCCCTCTTGCCACTGGCGCTGGAAGGGTCCTGCAGGCGACACGTTAGTGGATGTCTTTGGGCCTTGGTGCAGAGTGGTGGTCTGCCGCGGCAAGCGCCTTGCCGCGGTTGTTGTCTTGTCGCATCCGGAAGCTTGTCGCTCACCGGGCCTTCCCGGCAAGCTCCTCTTGCCGGGGCCTTGTCTCCTAGGTGCCTTGGGTGGCCTTCCCGGCAAGCTCCTCTTGTCGGGCCTTGTCTCCTAGGTGCCTTGGGTGGCCTTCGGCAAGCTCCTCTTCTTGGGGCCTTGTCTCCCAGGCTTGAATACTTTGTTCTTGAATGGCTCCAAAGGAACCACGGAGGACCTTGGCGATCACCCGGTAAGCCTTGCCGCGGAGGGCTGCAACTGCCCGTGCACAAGTTCGGGATACTAGGGTACCCCTACTCTAGTACATTGACAGGAGCCCCCGGGCCTGGGCCACACACGGTGCCGAGCGCTGTTGGGCCAGGCCCAAAACAGGGCACGGACGCGCGCGGCCTGGGTTACGTCGTAACTCACCCCGGACCCACCACGCCCTCCACGAACAGCACGCGTCGAATGCGGCGTCGTGTGAGAGATCGTGGGTGGTTTCTTTATTTGGAAAGACGGAACGTCCGCCCCTTCCCTCTTTATAAGCAGGGGAAACAGGGGCAGTTCGCCCATCTCGCCAGTTGTTGTCCAATCTCGAAAAACCGCCGCTGCTTCCCCCTTCTTCCCTAGGCTGAAGAGAGAGCAGCGCTCCGCCCCCCATCACCACCAGCATCACCAACGCCGTCGATCTCCCTCACCACCTTCGTCATGGCTCCGAAAGCCGACAAGGGGAAGGCCGCGAAGTCGGCCCAGGCGCAGCGGCTTGCGGCGCTGCGGAAGGAGCGGGCAATCTTCCCCCCCAGCTCGCCGCGAGGGAGCTGAGGGAGTACTACTACCTCTTCTGGTCGACGGAGACACGAGCGCATCCGCGCACGAAGGTACTCCCAGCTGCTGCTTCGGAACTGGCTCCGAATGGGTACCCTTTCTTCGCGCTGTTCTTCTACTGCGGGCTCTGCCCGCCTTTCTCTGAATTTTTCTGCGATATCATGAACACCTACGGGTTCCGCCTCCTTGATTTCACCCCCAATGCTTTTCTGACCATGGCAGTTTTCGCACATCTCTGCGAAAACTATGTCGGAGTCCATCCTAACGTAGCCCTTTTCCGCCACTTCTTTATGCCCCGAGTTGAGAGAGGGGAGCCTTTTTCCGGTGGGATCGCCTGGATCTCGAGGACCGGCAAGAAGGAAGCTTATCTGGAGGGAGAGCTCCGCAGCAAATGGGATGAGTGGAGAGCAGATCGGTGCTGGATTGTCGAGGAGAACCGCAGCCGTTACCGCCAAAGACCAAACCTCGATGAGTGCGCGGCAACGATTGGAGCAGTCTGGCCCCGGAAGACGCTAGGATGAAGATTGCCGTCATCCGGATCCTACGCCTGAGGCTTGCCGGACTCACTATAGGCGCCGTTGGCGCAGATTTCCTTCGTTGCCGCATCGCCCCCCTGCAGGAGAGGAGGAGACCCGCCCGGGCCTCAACTTCAATTTCACTGTCCTGGAACTGGACGCGATGCTCTTGGAGCTGTTCAAGCACGATCCTGAGCATCCCTGAGCGTTCAGGTTGCCGAAGAATGTTGTCGGCGTGCAACAATTCCTCGCTCGACCGCATCCGTGCAATGATGCCGTTGTGCGACTCGCATGGAATCGTTCCAACCTGGCAAGAGCCTGCAGATGACGTCGTGCGAGTGTTCTTTGACAGCCTAGTAGCAGTGCCAGTCCGCCCCGATGAACAGAAGAGCCTCACCCGCGACACCACCGATGATGAGATGCAGCGCATCGCCACCAGGCTGGAAGAGGCGGCAGCAGCCGCTGCCGCGGGCGAATTCGGATTCACCGTGGAGGAGGCAGAGGCAGCAGAGGCGGCAAGCCTTGTCGATCGAGGGGAGTTTGCCGGCGAGGAAGAGCTTGTCGGGCCTGAAGCTGAGTTGAGCGAGCCCGAGGGCGCCTCCTCCCTCCTTCGCATAGCTTGCCGCGAAAGCAGCCCCCAGCTCCACTAAGAAGGCATCTCCGCAAGGCCGGAGACGAGCGGGCGGCAGACGGCAGGTCAACAGCCGCTGGCGCGTGACGCAGCTTCCACCGCGGCAAGCACTGTTGCCGCGGGAGCACCTCTCGCAGACCACCGCTTCTGCTCCCGCCAAGCGGCCAAGGGAACCTACTCCTCCGCCTCGTCGTACTGGAGGCGAGCCAGAATTTGATCTCTCCGCGCTCAGCTCCGACGAGGAAGAAGAAGAGTAAGATTCTTTGTAGGATCTGTAGTTCTTCGGCTTGTTGCTTTGTCTTGTATCTGATTTGCTTCACTCTGAACCCATTCCTTTTCAGGACGCTGGCCCAGAGAGCGTGGAAGAGAGCCAAGGTCCCGGCAATTGTCATCGAGGATGAACCCACCGCGACAGCAGGAGGTGCGTCCGAGACCACCTTGCCGGACGCGGCAACTCTTCCTCAAAGCAGCCCCCAGCGCAGCCCCCAGCGTAAGTATATGGTTTACTTCCTGCTGTTAGGCATGCACGGGTGCCCTTTCTTTGCCGATATCATCGCTGATTTGTGTAGGAGCAGAGCAGCCTTACCAGGAGTGCCCTGAAGCCGCTCCTGACATGCCTTCTGCTTCGACTACACCGCCAAGGGAGGATTCCCCGGCAAGGGAGCGTTCTCCGGCAAGGGAGACTTCTCCGGCAAGGGGCAGTTCTCCGGCAAGGGACAACTCTCCGGCAAGGGACAGCACCAGCGATCCCCTGGTGGCGGAGACCATGACTGCAGACCCTAGCACAGGTAATCCTCTTGCTTGAAAACTTTCCTTGTGTTCTTCTTCTTCTGATTTTCTTTTTGAATATTTGCTTCACTTTTCTTCATTTTCCGGTCGTCCACAGAGCCAATGGAGACCGAGGGTCACTGGCGAGGAGGACCTTGGGCAATGCGACGACGCCGCTGCCATCGGAGAAGAAGCCGGGCGCCGACGAGCCCGCCGGGCCAAGAGGCCGCCAAAGCTGCCGCCGCAGAAGCCGGGCGAGGGGTCCGGGCGATCACCGACGGCCCTGAGGCCGCAGGAGCGCCAGGCGCCACGCCGACCGCCGATCCCTCCGCCCGCGGCAGCTGCCGGGCTCGGGAAGAGCCCCAGCCAGCGCCTATTTGAAGGTCGGCGATGGCGTCTTCATCAAGCTCCCATGGGCGCCGAGCCTGTGGCGCCGGCGAAGGAGAAACTTTTGATGAAGAGCTGCTCGCCTCCGCTGGATCGACGCTGATCGACGCACCAAACAGCAAGATCGGCGAAGTCCGAGGAGGAGGAGCTGTTGCGAAGGCTGCTGTCGCTCTACCGCGCCCGACAAGCCAAGCTGGAATCCCGGGAAGCGCTTTGTCGCGGCGGGAGCAGACATCGAGAAGTGCGCGGAGGAGCTCCGGGGCCTCAACCAGGAAGCTCTCCGGTCCTTGGCAGAGGAGCGGGAGCGGCTCGCCGAGGAGCGCAAAGCCTTCCTCCTCGAGAAGGCTGAAGCTGAGGAGCAACAGCGGCTTGCCACCGAGAAGCTATCTGCGCAGGAAGGCGAGTTGGCGCAGAGGAAGGTTAATCTTGACAGCCATGAGGAGGATCTAGCCATGCGCGAGCAAACATTTGGCGGGGCTCTCAAGGAAGCAAAGGTTGCCGCCGCAGCTGCCGAGGCCGCCAAGAAGGAGCTGGAGACGAAGGTGATGCATTGGAGGCCAATCTCAAGGAGAGCGGTGAGGAGCTTGCTGCACTCAAGCATGAGCGCGAGAAGGACGCCTACACTCTTGGCGAGGCTGCAGGGCCGTCTCACGAGAGGAGCAAAGGAGCTCAGCGCCGCCAAGGACTCCAACGCAGATCTTGAGTTGAAGTTGACCACCTTGACTCGGTATTTGGGCCGGCGCCAGGGAGCAGGAGGTGGCCTTGAAGGAGAAGATCAAGGCTGACGAGGCGCTGCTGGCGAGTGTTGCTGCCGCCCAGAATACCTTTAGGGAGAATGTGGAACACTGGACCGAGGGTCTCGTGGATGTTGCTGCAGCCATCGACAGGGAGCTGGCGCAGCTGAGGATGGAGGATCTTGGATATCCCTCCGATGAGCACCTCCGACCCAGCGCCAAGCTCAGCTTGTTCTTCAAGGGCGTGGTGACGGCCCTCCAGCGACTTCGGGAAGAAATCCCAAAGCAGCTGGCCGAGGAGTCGCGCCAGATCTGCGCGGGAGCTCTTCAAAAGGTGCTAATGAAGGTGGCCTTCCGCAACCCAGGCCTCAACCTCACCAACATCCTCAAGTCCTTGCCGCCGGATGCTGATGTGGAAGCGCTCAAGACCCTTGTCGCACTCATCGTGGACAGGGTGAGCGGGATCAAGAGGGTTGAGGGCGATCGCGTAGATTAGGCCGCCCGCTTTCTCTTTTTCTTGCCGCTGCTGGTCATGTTATGAGAACAATCTATTAGAGCTGCGACAAGCTATCTTGTAATATAACTCTATGTTGGGTAGTGATTGCTATGTTTTTTCCTTTACTTGATTCCTTCCGTTGTATGTTTTTGCCCTCACGCTTTTAGGGAACTTGTCGGTACGCACTGGGCTGCGGCGGCTGAGTCTTGAGACGTCGGCAACTGCTTGGCGGTGCTACCGACAAGAAACCTTGTCGCAACTAGTCACAGCTCACTTAAGTTGTTGAGCGGACTCGAAACAAAGTAAGGGCGCAACTAGCTACAGTCGGTTCCTCCAGCGCAGGTTTTCCATACAAAGTATGGTCGTTCGAGGAAGATAACTTAAAAAATTTAAAACTGATTGCTCAAACTTTAGCAACTTAGCTTTTCTGTTGTTTGCTTCGCGGTAAGGCTAGACTTCCTTGAGCGACGCTTGGTCCACACCATTATCTTCTCCTTTCCCCCCGGCAAACTTGTGGGCGAGGGAACCTTCCTTTCTTTGAGAAATAGAAAGAAGAGAAAATAAAGATATGGAGCCTTTGGCTCGTTATTGCTTACCGGGGTAGGTGCTGCACAAAGTGTCAGATAACGCATGCAAATAGAAGTAGAAAGCATGAAATTGACAAGATGTGCGAAGCACATTAGCTTTACTTATGCATCGGGTCTGCGCCCGGCTTTGTACAAAGGATTACATGCAACATCTGCAAGACTTGTACAAGGTGGTTGCCGGAGCAGGTTCCGGCAACCGCGACCTCTGAGTAAAACTTACGAAGATGCTCAATGTTCCAGGAGTTGCTCACGGAATGCCATCTTCGGTCTTAAAGCCGGACAGCGCCGAGCCTAGTGACTCGTTTCACCGGTAAGGGCCTTCCCACTTCAGCGTCAACTTGTTGGAATTCTTGGCTGACTGAACGCGACGAAGTAAAAGTTCGCCTTCCTCGAGACTTCTGGCATTAACTTTGCGGCTTTGGTAGCTGAGCAAAGCTTTCTGATATCGAGCAGCTAAATGCAATGACACGAAGGCGATCCTCCTCAAGGAGCAGCGCGTCATCTTGTCACAACTGCTCTTGCTCAAGCTCATCATAAGCGAGCACTCAAGGTGATCCGTATACGAGTTCCGTGGGGAGAACTGCCTCTTCTCCATAGACTAGAGCGAAAGGTGTGCGGCGGTGGCTCGTTTTGGCGTCGTCTGATCGACCAAAGAACCACCGGCAGCTCCTCAATCCAGATTTCTTCCGCACTTGTGCAGCCCGTCGAAAGTCCTGGTCTTGAGCCGCGCAAAGCACTTCAGCATTGCCCTCTCCGCTTGACCGTTACTTCTCGGATGAGCAACGAGCGAAGCAGACCTTGGCACCAAGATCTTGGACGTACTGCATGAAGGTGCGGCTCGTGAATTGCGTGCCGTTGTCGGTGATGATCCTGTTAGGGATTCCGAAACGGCAAACAATCGACCTAAAGAACTTGACTGCTGACTGTGCTGTCACCTTCCTCACTGCTTCCACTTCCGGCCACTTTGTGAACTTGTCGATTGCAACGTACAAGTACTCAAAGCCCCCGACAGCTCGGGGAAAGGGGCCGAGGATGTCGAGCCCCCAGACCGAAAATGGCGAGGATAAAGGGATCGTCCGGAGAGCTTGAGCTGGCTGGTGTATCTGCTTGGAATGGAACCGCACGCTTCACACTTGGTTACTTGTGCAGTTGCATCACGGAGGCTGTCGGCCAAAAGAAACCTTGCGAGGAACGCTTTGCCTGCAAGTGCTCTGGCGCCAATGTGGTGACCACATATGCCTCCATGTATCTCTGCCAACAGCTTTTGTCCGTCTTCCCGGTGAATACACTTCAATTTCTCACCGTTGAGTCTTCTTCTGTACAGTGTGTTGTCGACAAACTGGTACATACTTGACGTCCGGGCTACTCTTTCTGCTTCTTCTTGCTCTTCGGGAAGTTCCCATGTGCCCATGCTGGAGCTTGTGGCTCAACAACAAGGACTAAAGGCACATCTGCTGCTGCGGGAACATCTGCTTCTACGGCGAGAACCTGCGACTCAGCCGGAGCTTGACGTTCCCCGGCAAGTTTGCCGGAGCAAAACTTGCCGGGAGCGTCGTCTTCAACGGAACAAACCCTAGGGCTTGCCGGAGCAGACTGCTCCTCAGCACCCTTGGTGTTGATCTTGGGGACCTTCTTGGCGGCGGCTTCGGGAAGCTCTGCCGGAAAATAGTCACCAGAAATCAACTTCCTCTTCTTGCTCTGTCCAGTTGATGGCGTTACAGATGGTTGAGTCAGCTTGAGCACAAAAATCCCTGGTTCCACAGGCAACTTAAGTGCAGCGCACTTCGACAGGCCATCGGCAATGTCGTTCTGAGCTCTTGGAACATGTTCCATTTGCAGGCCGTCAAAGTGCTCTTCTAGCTTTCTCACTTCATCAACATAAGCTTCCATCAACGGACTCGATAACTCTTGTTCACTTGGCGGATGACAAGCTGTGAGTCACCCACGACAATGAGCTTCTTGATCCCAAGGTCTCTGCGATCTCGAGACCGGCAAGCAAACCGTCATACTCTGCGGTATTGTTTGTTGCTTGCTCCTCGAAAGCTCATCTGGACTACGTGCTTGAGGTGCTCTCCGGTGGGTGCAACAAGTAGCACGCCAAAGACCGGGCGCCTTGCAGCGAGAAGGCACCATCAAAGTACATCAGCCACTCTTTGCTTGCTTCCTTGACGGGATGCTCGTTTGGAATTTCTTCATCTTGTGTTGGCGTCCATTCTGCTATGAACTCCGCCAATGCTACGCTTTGGATAGTTGAAGTGCTCTCAAACTTGAGGCCAAAGCTTGACAGTTCCCAAAGTGCCCACTCGACAATCCTGCTGTTGCCTCCGGATTTTGCATTATCCTCTTCAGCGGAAAACGAGTGGCGGCTGTGATCTCATGTGCTGGAAGTAATGGCGCAGCTTTCTCGAGGCCATGAGGAGGCCGAAAAGCAATTTCTGCACATCAGAGTACCTTGACCTAGCCCCCTGTAGAAGGGAACTGACAAAGTAAACTGGGCGATGCACCATCCTTTTCTGCATCTTCTCATGCGTCTACGTGGATCCATCCTTGTCGGGACCAGAGCTTGCCGGTGAAGCCCCCTGCTCGTCGCTGGATGCATCTGCCATGGTTGCTAGCTCATCATGTGCCTCCCTCTCCGCTACTAACGCAGCACTAACCACTTGATTGGTTGCCGATATATATAGCAGCAACTTCTCTTGTGGCTTAGGTGCGACAAGTGTTGGAGTGGAGGACAGGTATCTCTTCAAGTCCTGCAGCGCAACCTCCGCTTCCGGAGTCCATTTCATCGGACCTGCCTTTTTCAAGATTTTGAAAAATGGCAGGGCGCGCTCAGCAGACCTAGAGATAAACCTGCCGAGAGCAGCTACGCAACCGGCAAGTCTTCGTACATCCTTAACGCGCTTTGGTGCTTCAATCTGCTCAATGGCCTTGATCTTGTCGGGATTGGCTTCTATTCCCCGATGAGACACGAAGAACCCGAGAAGCTTGCCGGAAGGGACTCCAAACACACACTTCTCAGGGTTGAGCTTGAGGTTGATCTTGCGCAGATTCAAAGGTTTCGTCTAAATCTTGAATCAGAGTCGCCTTGTCCTTGCTTTTGACCACTATGTCATCCATGTAGGCTTCCACATTTCTGTGCATCTGCGGCTCAAAAGCGTCATGGACTACTCTTGCAAATGTTGAACCAGCATTCTTTAATCCGAAAGGCATCCGTAAATGCGAAGCAGTATGTGCCACATGGGGTGATGAATGCGGTCTTCTCCTCATCCTCTTCCGCCATGAAGATCTGATGATATCCTGAGTATGCATCCAGAAATGAAAGCAAATCACATCCGGCTGTGGAGTCAACAATCTGGTCGATGCGCGGCAAGGGAAATGGGTCTTTGGGACAAGCTTTATTGACATCGGTAAAGTCGATACAATGCCTCCATTTCCCGTTTGCCTTGCGTACAACTACATGATTGGCCAACCACGTAGGATGGAGCACTCCTCTGACAAGGCCTGCTGCTTCCAATTTCTTGATTTCTTCTGCGATGAATTCTTGGCGCTCCACTGCCTGCTTCCTGACTTTCTGCTTGACGGGCCGCGCATGTGGACAAATGGCAAGATGGTGCTCAATTACTTTCCTGGGAACACCGGGGATGTCAGACGGTTGCCACGCAAACACGTCGACGTTCGCCCGCAGGAAAGCAACGAGCGCGCCTTCCTATTTAGGGTCGAGAGTGGCAATCGGCGATGGTGAAGGTACCACCGATTGCCGTCCTCCTCGGCGGACACTTTCTTGGTCTCTGGTGGAGCTGCCATCGTCTTCTTACACTTGCCGGTGGAGCTCGATGGTGCGTCCTCGGCGGTGGCGCAGCACTCGAAGAGGTGCGCTTCTTGGAGTGGGCATCAGAGCTCTTGCCGGACTTGGTCTTCTTCTTCGCCCCGGGAGCTTCAGTGGCAAGTGGCTTGCAATCTGTTGCAGCTGCTGCTTCCCGGTAGATCTTGTCGGCGCAGATAAGAGCATCCTTCTTGTCGCCAGGGACAGAGATGACACTTATCGGGCCTGGCATCTTCAGCATGTTGTATGCATAGTGAGAGGCTGCCATGAATTTGGCGAGTCTTTGGATGGCCAAGTATCCGTTGTAAGGCAATGGAAAGTCGAACGCGTCAAAAGTGACCCTCTCGATCCTGAAGTTCAACTTCGCTGCCAAATGTCACCGCAATGTGATCTTTCCTTCGCTTACTCCTTCCCGGATTGATTCCTTGGAATGTGTCGGTCTCTTCGAGCTCGCCATCGAGGATCTGGAGTTTCGGAGCACCGCGGAGGAGATCAGGTTCAAGCCGGCCCCGCCATCAACTAGCATCTTAGTGACCTTGAGGTTGCGGATAGTTGGTGAAACCAACATCGGCAAGCACCCGACCGCAGTTACGCGATCAAGGTGGTCCCCAATATCAAAGATGATAGGCGTGCTGGACCATTTCAGAGGCTTGCGTGACTCGACGGATGGTTCTGCCGCATTGACTTCCCGCATCCACTGCTTGAGCTGGCATTGTGAGGTATGCAGAGTTGCACCGCCGTCAACTCACATGACCTCTGTGGCTTTCTGGAACTCCTGCTCATCGGTCTCGTCATCATCCATGTCTTCATCATCGTCGTGGTCTTCATCCTTGTCGCGGCCGCGGGGAGGTCTGTCTCCTTGCCGCTGCTTGGCCTTGTCGCGGCGTCCTCCCGGCCGGGGCGTTTCTTGCTAGCTCCTCCGGCACCTTCTGGGCCTTCTCCTTGTCGCGTCGTTCGTATTCAGCCTTCGCTGCTCGACAAGCTGCTCGACCTTTTGCAGCTCTGGAGGTCATGGCCCTTGGTGTGGTGGATCTTGCGATCTTGTTTGTTGGAGCCGTCACCCGCTTGTCGTGACCGCCACAACTGGCAGTTGGTGCGGCGGCAACCTCCTTGCCGGAGCTACCAGCTTTGGCTTTCTTGGCGCCACCTCCGTTCTTGGGACTGCCGACAACTAGCACATCTTTGCCTTTCTTCTTCCTGTTGTTCCGCCGCTTTTTTCTTTGCGGGCGGTCTCCTCACTATCAGATCCTCCCGCTTCAGATTCTCTCCGGAGTCTCCTCCTTCCTCAAAGACGTGCACACTTGTCGGCGGGGCATATAGCTCACCGGCGTCTACGATCTTGCACATCGCCATCTCCTTCCGCATCCTGCGGTTTCGCGACGCTCGATGGAACGCGCTGATTACCGCGGCAGGGTGGACATCTGGGATGTTGTCTTGTCTGTGGCTAAATCTCCGAATGTACTTGCGGGGGCTCTCCTTCCTTCGGGCGAGCAGATGAAGGTCGCTTTCTTGGCCATGGGGCTTGTGGTCACGCTGTAAAGCGCCGACAAACTGATGGCATAGATCTGCCCAAGAGGATATGGAGTTGTCCGGCAAGTGCATGAGCGATATCGACATTGGGCTTGAGCACCGGCGAAGTAGTTGGCCAGGATCTTGTCGTCTCGCCCCCCGGCAGCTTGCACCGCGATGGTGTAGATGCTGAGGAACTCCGACGGATGCGTCTCGCCGTCGTACTTCTCTGGTATGTCTGGCTTGAAATTCTTCTTGCTGGGCCACTGGACTTGCCGCAGCTCACGAGTGAACGCAGGGCAACCTACCACAGACGGCAAGTCGTCTCGTTCTTCAGGCGCATGCATGTCGACAGAGGGCCCAGCGCTGGCCAGTCGGATTGACGCCGCGCTTCTCTTGGGCGCTTCGATGCGAAGTTCGAAGCGTCTTCTTCTTGTCGTTCGTGAAGAACTTGGCGCTGACCGCGACGAGCTCGTGGATCCGATGATGCGGCGGAGTCGCTGTCGAGGTGGATCCGGCGAGTCGGCGATCTTGGCCTTCGGGGCGGAGAGTGCATGGTGGTTGCACCCCACCGGTTTCGTCGCCATCGGCTCGTGTTTGGCAGTCCTGCCGCGGCAGCGATGCACTCGGCTGCCGCGGAGCGTCGCCGTTGGCAAAGCCGATGAGACTCTGAATGGTGGCCCTCCATTCATCGACCTTGTCGGCTGTTGGAGGGTAATCCAGGAGCAGTTGAGCTCGCCAAAGCTTCTGCTGGAGTCGTGGGTGGCAGTGGTGAACGGCGCGAGGAGCGGGATATGCTCGGACTTCTAACTATGTTAGAAGGAGCAGTATCCCGTCCAGGCGACCGTGCCTCGCTCGCGCCAGCATGTTGGCGTGCATGCTGGTCTTGAGCATCCCGAGATCCACCAGCTCGATCTTGGTCCAACGAACGTATGGCGTTGTGAATGCCATGACACTGTCGGTCCCGCGCCTCCTGAGACGGGCGCGGTGCATGTACGGCCGCCGAGGTCTGTGCAGCCTTGTCCTTGGACTTGGCAGCACCGTGGGCTCCCCCGTCGACGTCCATTCTTCCGCCGGCGTCTACCCCACCACCCGTTTGCTCCGGTGGTGGTGGGTTCGACGCGGACGGAAGATCTGCCGCCGAAGCCTTCTTCTTCGGTGGCATGTCTATGAAGATGATGAAGATCTAGCTCGTGTGGACGCCGGATCAGGTTCACACAATCTCGACGCCCCCTACCTGGCGCGCCAAAGATGTCGGGGTAGGCTGATCTGGCCCACGAACACCTATGGGACCGGCAGACCGAGCCCCTTTCGGTTCGGCGGGTGGCGGAGGTCGCACGAAGAGCAGATCGAGGCGAAGCACACGAGCGGTTTACCCAGCTTCGGAGCTCTCCGGAGAGATAACACTCCTACTGCTGCATGTCTGAGTGTATTGAGTTCTTGCTCGGGAGCGCTTGAGTGCTACAGTATACACAAGCTGCTAACGAGACCCAGCGTGAGTGTTCTCTGGCTTCGAACCTCTCGAAAAACGCCCCTCTCTATGTTGCGCATGGGCCTCCTTTTATATGCTAAAGGGGTCTCCGACAGGTGGCAACGTAGACAAGGGTAAAAATGGAAAAGGAGTGGTTGGTACAGCTACTTGTACAGTGTATCATACCTAACCCTGACGGCAGGGGACAAATGCATTAAATGCCCGTCTACGTCGCCCTAATAGTGCAAACAGGGACCGCCAGGGACGCCACCGCTCGCCACGATGGCAATCTTGTCGGCCGCTTGCCACATCAGCGCTCCGTGGTCAAGACGGCCTCTTGCCACGCTGCTACCGAAAGGTCCTGTGGCGACACGTTAGTGGATGTGCTGGAGCGCAGTCTGAGTGGTGATGCCGCGACAAGCTCCTTGCCGCGGTTGTTGTCTTGTCGCGTCCGGAAGCTTGTCGCTCACCGGGCCTTCCCGGCAAGCTCCTCTTGCCGGGGCCTTGTCTCCTAGGTGCCTTGGGTGGCCTTCCCGGCAATCTCCTCTTGCCGGGGCCTTGTCTCCTAGGTGCCTTGGGTGGCCTTCCCAGCAAGCTCCTCTTGCCGGGGCCTTGTCTCCCAGGCTTGAATACTTTGTTCTTGAATGGCTCCAAAGGAACCACGGAGGACCTTGGCGGTCTCCCGGTAAGCCTTGCCGCGGAGGGCTGCAACTGCCCGTGCACAAGTTCGGGATACTAGGGTACCCCTACTCTAGTACACCGACAGCAGGTAAATTTAAACATCCACCGCGGCATTGCTCTGGTGTTAGAGTGCGGCAGGATGTTTAATTTTTTTATTGACGGGAGCAGGCGCGGCAGGATTTTTAATTTTTTGATCCATGGGAGCAGACGCGGCAGGATTTTTAATTTTTTGATTGATGGGAGCAGGCACGGCAGCAATTAGTCACGATGACTCCGCCTGTAAAACCCACTGTTCCCTGATGTGAGAAGTTGTCGACTGGTGTTTTACCATGGTGAAAACCAAAAGATTCCCCGCTCCTCGGCTGGCTCCCTCCGCCTTCCCGTAGATAGCATTGCCTTTCAACCGTTTCACCCCCTGCATCACCAACGTCATGCGCCTCGAGAAGCAGAGGGACTTCAGTTGTGTTTAGGCGCCCCCTGCATGGGCATGTCCATGTCTCAGTGCAACATGACCGTTGGATCAAACTCAGACGGTGCAGATCAGTCACTGTAGCACAAAGCGTGTGGGTGTGTTTGGTTGCATTCTCATCTCAATATAGTGTGTAAGTCACCTCACAAAAACAAAATAATCCCAAAACACTTAGGCGCGGTACATTAACTCCCTCCCCGTTTCTTGTTTTGTGACATATCAACCAATAAGAGACGTGGGCCGTGCATGCTTTCAATGACTTTAGACTAATAAACATGACATGTAGTGGTTAGTTCATTGCATGCAATGCTATTAATTAGCAAAAAGACATTAAGTTTTCTCGTTTTCCTCTCCGCCTTGGTCACAGTGCACAACGTAAGATGACTTACACACCTAGACGGAATTGTTGTTTCCTCTTCGACGTATCTATAATTTTTGATTGCTCCATGCTATATTATCTACTGTTTTGGACATTATTGGGCTTTATTATCCACTTTTATATTACTTTTCGGACTAACCTATTAACCGGAGGCCCAGCCAGAATTTCTGTCTTTGCCTATTCCAGAGTTTTGTAGAAAAGGAATATCAAACGGAGTCCAAACGGAATGAAACCTTCGGGAACGTGATTTTTAGGAAGATTATGATCCGGGAGACTTGGACCCTACGTCAAGAAACAAGGGAGGAGGCCACGAGGTAGGGGGGCGTGCCTACCCCCTCCAGGCGCGCCTTCCACCCTCGTGGGCCCCCCCTGTTGCTCCACCGACGTACTCCTTCCTCCTATATATACCTACGTACCCCCAAACGATCAGATACGGAGCCAAAAACCTAATTCCACCGCCGCACCTTCTATACCCACGAGATCCCATCTTGCGGCCTGTTCCGGAGCTCCGCCGGAGAGGGCATCCATCACGGAGGGCTTCTACATCAACATCATAGCCTCTCCGATGAAGTGTGAGTAGTTTACTTCAGACCTTCGGGTCCATAGTTAGTAGCTAGATGGCTTCTTCTCTCTTTTTGGATCTCAATACAATGCTCTCTCGTGGAGATCTATTCGATGTAATCTCCTTTTTGCGGTGTGTTTGTTGAGACTGATGAATTGTGGGTTTATGATCAAGATTATCTATGAACAATATTTGAATCTTCTCTGAATTCTTTTATGTATGATTTGTTATCTTTGCAAGTCTCTTCGAATTATCAGTTTGGTTTGGCCTACTAGATTGATCTTTCTTGCAATGGGAGAAGTGCTTAGCTTTGGGTTCAATCTTGCGGTGTCCTTTCCCAAAGGATGAGGGGCAGAAAGGCACGTATTGTATTGTTGCCATCAAGGATAACAAGATGGGGTTTTTATCATATTGCATGAATTTATCCCTCTACATCATGTCATCTTGCTTAAGGCGTTACTCTGTTTTCTTGAACTGAATACTCTAGATGCATCTTTGGATAGCGGTCGATGAGTGGAGTAATAGTAGTAGATGCAGGCAGGAGTCGGTCTACTTGTCTCGGACGTGATGCCTATATACATGATCATACCTAGATACTCTCATAACTATGCTCAATTCTGTCAATTGCTCAACAGTAATTCGTTCACCCACCGTAAAATACTTATGCTCTTGAGAGAAGCCACTAGTGAAACCTATGGCCCCCGAGTCTATCTTCATCATATTAATCTTCCAACACTTAGTTATTTCCTTTGCTTTTTTACTTTGCTTTTATTTTACTTTGCATCTTTATCACAAAAATACCAAAAATATTATCTTATCATATCTATCAGATCTCACTCTCGTAAGTTACTGTGAAGGGATTGACAACCCCTTATCGTGTTGGTTGCGAGGAGTTATTTGTTTTGTGCAGGTACGAGGGACTCGCGCTTAGCCTCCTACTAGATTGATACCTTGGTTCTGAAAAACTGAGGGAAATACTTACGCTACTTTGCTGCATCATCCTTTCCTCTTCAAGGAAATCCAACGCAGTGCTCAAGAGGTAGCAAGAAGAATTTCTGGCACCATTGCCGGGGAGTCTATGCAAAAGTCAACATACCAAGTACCCATCACAATCCCTTATCTCCCGCATTACTTTATTTACCATTTGCCTCTCATTTTCCTCTCCCCCACTTCACCCTTGCCGTTTTATTTGCCCTCTCTTTTCCGTTCGCCTTCTTTTTTGCTTGTGTGTTGGATTGCTTGATCGTCACGATGGCTCAAGATAATACCAAATTATGTGACTTTACCAATACCAACAATAATGATTTCCTTAGCACTCCGATTGCTCCTCTTACCAATACTGAATCTTGTGAAATCAATGCTGCTTTGTTGAATCTTGTCATGAAAGATCAATTCGCCAGCCTTCCTAGTGAAGATGCCGCTACTCATCTAAATAGCTTCGTTGATTTGTGTGATATGCAAAAGAAGAAAGATATTCATAATGATATTGTTAAATTGAAGCTATTTCCTTTTTCGCTTAGAGATCACGCTAAAGCTTGGTTTTTGTCTTTGCCTAAAAATAGTATTGATTCTTGGAATAAGTGCAAAGATGTTTTTATCTCTAAGTATTTTCCTCCTACTAAGATCATCTCTCTTAGAAATGATATTATGAATTTTAAGCAACTTGATCATGAACATGTTGCACAATCTTGGGAGAGGATGAAATTAATGATACGTAATTGCCCTACTCATGGTTTGAATTTGTGGATGATTATACAAAAAATTTATGCCAGATTGAATTTTGCTTCTAGAAATCTTTTAGATTCATCCGCGGGAGGCACTTTTATGGAAATCACTTTAGGAGAAGCTACTAAACTCCTAGATAATATTATGGTTAATTATTCTCAATGGCACACTGAAAGATCTACTAATAAAAAAGTGCGTGCGATAGAAGAAATTAATGTTTTGAGTGGAAAGATGGATGAACTTATGAAATTATTTGCTAGTAAGAGTGTTTCTTCTAATCCTAATGATATGCCTTTGTCTAATTTGATTGAGAATAATAATGAATCTATGGAATCTATGGATGTGAATTTTGTTGGTAGGAATAATTTTGGTAACAACGCGTATAGAGGAAACTTTAATCCTAGGCCTTATCCTAGTAATTCCTCTAATAATTATGGAAATTCCTACAACAACTCTTATGGAAATTTTAATAAGATGCCCTCTAAATTTGAGACTAGTGTTAAAGAGTTTATGAATTCGCAAAAGAATTTCAATGCTTTGCTTGAAGAGAAATTGCTTAAAGTTGATGATTTGGTTAGGAACGTTGATAGAATTTCTCTTGAGGTTGATTCTTTAAAGCTTAGATCTATCCCTCCTAAGCATGATATCAATGAGTCTCTCAAAGCCATGATAATTTCCATTGATGACTGCAAAGAAACAACCGCTAGGATGCGTGCTACGAAAGATGCCTTTATAAGAGCGTGTTCTTCTATTTCCTATGAAAATAAAGATGAAGATCTAAAAGTTATTGATGTGTCCCCTATTAAATCTTTGTTTTGCAATATGAATCTTGATAATGATGGGATTGAATATGATCCACCCTTACCTGGAAGGCGTTCCAAAAATTCGGAGTTTTTAGATCTTGATGCTAAAATTGATAAAAGTGGGATTGAAGAAATCAAAACCCTAGATGTTGCTAAACCCACTATTTTGGATTTCAAGGAATTTAATTATGAGAATTGCTCTTTGATTGATTGTATTTCCTTGTTGCAATCCGTGCTAAATTCTCCTCATGCTTATAGTCAAAATAAAGCCTTTACTAAACATATTGTTGATGCTTTGATGCAATCTTATGAAGAAAAACTTGAGTTGGAAGTTTCTATCCCTAGAAAACTTTATGATGAGTGGGAACCAACTATTAAAATTAAAATTAAGGATCATGAGTTTTATGCTTTATGTGATTTGGGTGCTAGTGTTTCCACTATTTCCAAAACTTTGTGCGATTTGCTAGGTTTCCATGATTTTGATGATTGCTCTTTAAACTTGCACCTTGCGGACTCCACTATTAAGAAACCTATGGGAAGATTTATTGATGTTCTTATTGTCGCAAATAGGAATTATGTGCCCATAGATTTTATCGTTCTTGATATAGAGTGCAATCCTTTATGTCCTATTATTCTTGGTAGACCTTGAAGGAAATATGCCCTAGAGGCAATAATAAAGTTATTATTTATTTCCTTATATCATGATAAATGTTTATTATTCATGCTAGAATTGTATTAACCGGAAACATAATACATGTGTGAATATATAGACAAACAGTATGTCACTAGTATGCCTCTACTTGACTAGCTTGTTAATCAAAGATGGTTATGTTTCCTAACCATAAACAAGGAGTTGTTATTTGATTAACAAGGTCACATCATTGGTTGAATGATCTGGTTGACATGACCCATTCCATTAGCTTAACACTTGATCGTTTAGTATGTTAATGCTTTCTTCATGACCCATACATGTTCCTGTAACTATGAGATTATGCAACTCCTGCTTACCGGAGGAACACTTTGGTGCTACCAAACGTCACAACGAATCGGGTGATTATAAAGGAGTACTACAGGTGTCTCCAAAGGTACTTGTTGGGTTGGCGTATTTCGAGATTAGGTTTTGTCACTCCGATTGCTCGGAGAGGTATCTCTAGGCCTTCTCGGTAATACACATCACTTAAGCCTTGCAAGCATTACAATTAATGAGTTAGTTGTGAGATGATGTATTACGAACGAGTAAAGAGACTTACCGTAACGAGATTGAACTAGGTATTGGATACCGACGATCGAATCTCGGTAAGTAACATACCGATGACAAAGGGAACAACGTATGTCGTTATGCGGTTTGACCGATAAAGATCTTCAGTAGAATATGTAGGAACCAATATGGGCATCCAGGTTCCGCTATTGGTTATTGACCGAGAATGGTTCTAGGTCATGTCTACATAGTTCTCGAACCCGTAGGGTCCGCACGCTAACGCTTCGATGACAGTTCATTATGAGTTTATAAGTATTGATGCACCAAGGTTGTTCGAGTCCCGGATGTGATCACGGACATGACGAGGAGTCTCGAAATGGTCGAGACATAAAGATTGATATATTGGAAGCCTACATTTGGACATCGGAAGTGTTCCGGTGAAATCGGGATTTTACCGAGTACCGGAGGTTACGGAACCCCGGGAGGTCCATGGGCCTAATGGGCCATAGGAGATAAGAGGAAGGGCCAGCCAAGGTGGGCTGCGCGCCCCCTCCCCTCTAGTCCGAATAGGACAAGGAAGGGGGCGGCGCCTCTTCCCTCTTCCTCCTCCAATCCTAGTCCAACTAGGAGAGGGGAGTCCTACTCCTGGGAGTAGGACTCCTCCTTGCGCGCCTTCCCTAGGGCCGGCCACCTCCCCTTGCCTCCTTTATATCACGGGCAGGGGGCACCCCAAGACACACAAGTTGATCTACGGATCTTTCCTTAGCCGTGTGCGGTGCCCCTTCCACCATATTCCACTTCGTCATATCGTCATGAGCTTAGGCGAAGCCTCGCGCCGGAGAAGTCATATCGTCATGGAGCTTAGGCGAAGCCTCGCGTCGGTGGAGCATCAACATCGCCACCATGCCGTCGTTGACAGTAACTCATCCCGACACTTTGCTGGATCGGAGTCCGTGGGATCGCCATCGAGCTGAACGTGTGCGTAACTCGGAGGTGCCGTGACGTTCGGTGCTTGGATCGGTCGGATCGTGAAGACGCACGACTACATCAACCGTGTTGTTATAACGCTTCCGCTTTCGGTCACGAGGGTACGTGGGCGGACACTCTTCCCTCTCGTTGCTATGCCATCACCATGGTCTTGGCGTGATCGTAGGAAAATTTTGAAATTACTACGTTCCCCAACAAAGGGTATCAGAGCCTGGTTTTATGCGTTGATGTCATATGCTCGAGTAGAACACAAGTGAGTTGTGGACGATACAAGTCAAACTGCCTACCAGCCTGTTATACTTTGGTTCAGCGGTATTGTGAGATGAAGCGGCCCGGACCGACATTACGCCAGACGCTTACGCCGAGACTGGTTTCACCGCTCCGAGCACTCGTTGCTTAAAGGTGACCGGCGGGTGTCTGTCTCTCACTTTAGTTGAACTGAGGCATACGCCCGGTCCTTGAGAAGGTGAAAACAGAGTCTATTTGACAAACTATCGTTGTGGTTTTGATGCGTAGGTAAGAACGGTTCTTGCTCAGCCCGTAGCAGCCACGTAAAACTTGCAACAACAAAGTAGAGGACGTCTAACTTGTTTTTGCAGGGCATGTTGTGATGTGATGTGGTCAAAACGTGATGCTATATTTTATTGTATGAGATGATCATGTTTTGTAACCGAAGTTATCGGCAATCGGCAGGAGCCATATGGTTGTCGCTTATTGTATGAAATGCAACGCCATGTAATTGCTTTTACTTTATCACTAAGGAGTAGCGATAGTCGTAGAAGCAATAGTTGGCGAGACGACAACGATGCTACGATGGAGATCAAGGTGTCGCGCCGGTGACGATGGTGATCATGACGGTGCTTGGCGATGGAGATCACAAGCACAAGATGATGATGACCATATCATATCACTTATATTGATTGCATGTGATGTTTATCCTTTATGCATCTTATCTTGCTTTGATTGACGGTAGCATTATAAGATGATCTCTCACTAAAAATTATCAAGAAGTGTTCTCCCGAGTATGCACCGCTATGAAAGTTCTTCGTACTGAGACACCACGTGATGATCGGGTGTGATAGGCTCTACGCTCAAATACAACGGGTGCAAAACAGTTGCACGCTGAATACTCAGGTTAAACTTGACGAGCCTAGCATATAACATATATGGCCTGGAACACGGAGACCGAAAGGTCGAGCGTGAATCATATAGTAGATATGATCAACATAGTGATGTTCACCATTGAAACTACTCCATCTCACGTGGTGATCGGACATGGTTTAGTTGATATGGATCACGTGATCACTTAGATGACTAGAGAGATGTCTGTCTAAGTGGGAGTTTTTTAATATGATTAATTGAACTTAAATTTATCATGAACTTAGTACCGATAGTATTTTGCTTGTCTATGTTTACTGTAGATAGATGGCTCGTGCGTTGTTCCGTTGAATTTTAATGCGTTCCTTGAGAAAGCAAAGTTGAAAGATGATGGTAGCAATTACACGGACTGGGTCCGTAATTTGAGGATTATCCTCATTGCTGCACGTAAAATTACGCCCCGGAAGCACTTTGGGTAGCGAACTGCTGCAGATCTTGAGCGAGAAGTTGTGAACGTCTGGCAAAGCAGTAGCCGATGACTACTCTATAGTTCAGTGTGCCATGCTTTACGGCTTAGAACCGGGTCTTCAACGACGTTTTGAACGTCATGGAGCATATGAGATGTTCCAGAGTTGAAGTTAATATTTCAAGCAAATGCCCGGATTGAGAGATATGAAGTCTCCAATAAGTTCTATAGCTGCAAGATGGAGGAGAATAGTTACATCGGTGAGCACATACTCAAAATGTCCGGGTATAACAATCACTTAATTCAGCTGGGAGTTAATCTTCCGGATGATAGTGTCATTGATGTAATTCTCCAATCATCGCCACCAAGCTACAAGAGCTTCGTGATGAACTATAATATGCAAGGGATGACTAAGACAATTCACGAGCTCTTCGCGATGCTAAAAGCTGCGGAGGTAGAAATCAAGAAAGAGCATCAAGTGTTGATGATCAACAAGACCACTAGTTTCAAGAAAAAGGGCAAAGGAAAGAAGAAGGAAACTTCAAAAGAACAGCAAGAAAGTTCTTGATCAAGAGAAGAAACCCAAGTGCGGACCTAAGCCTGAAATCGAGTGTTTTACCGCAAGCAAACTGGACCTTTGGAAGCGGAACTGCCCCAAGTATTTGGCGGATAAAAAGGATGGCAAGGTGAACAAAGGTATATGTGATATACATGTTATTGATGTGTACCTTACTAATACTCGCATGAGTACCTGGTATTTGATAATCGGTTACATTGCTAATATTTGCAACTCAAACAGGAACTACGGATTAAGCGAAGATTGGCTAAGGACGAGGTGACGATGCGTTGGAAATGGTTCCAAAGTTGATGTGATCGCAATCGGCACGCTACCTCTACATCTACCTTCGGGATTAGTTTTAGACCTAAATAATTGTTATTTGGTGCCGCGTTGAGCATGAACATTATATCCGGATCTTGTTTAATGCGAGACGGTTATTCATTTAAATCAGAGAATAATGGTTGTTCTATTTATATGAGTAATATCTTTTATGGTCATGCACCCTTGAAGAATGGTCTATTCTTGTTGAATCTCGAAAGAGTGATACACATATTCATAATGTTGAAGCCAAAAGATGCAGAGTTGATAATGATAGTGCAACTTATTTGTGGCAATCGCCGTTTAGGTCATATCGGTATAAAACGCATGAAGAAACTCCATACCGATGGGCTTCGGAATCACTTGATTATGAATCACTTGGTACTTGCGTAACCGTGCCTCATGGGCAAGATGACCAAAACGCCGTTCTCCTAACTATGGAGCGTAGTAACTGATTTGTTGGAAATCATACATACTGATGTTTGTGGTCCAATGAATGTTGAGGCACTTGTGGCGGGTATCGTTATTTTCTCACCTTCACAGATGATTTGAGCAGATATGGGTATATCTACTTAATGAAACACAAATCTGAGACATTTGAAAAGTTCAAAGAATTTCAGAGTGAAGTGGAAAATCATCGTAACAAGAAAATAAAATTTCTACGATCTGATCGTGGAGGAGAATATTTGAGTTACGAGTTTGGTTTACATTTGAAACAATGTGGAATAGTTTCGCAACTCACGCCACCCGAAACACCACAGAGAAATGGTGTGTCCGAACGTCGTAATCGTACTTTACTAGATATGGTGCGATCTATGATGTCTATTTCCGATTTACCGCTATCGTTTTTGGGGTTATGCTTTAGAGACGGCCGCATTCACGTTGAATAGAACACCGTCAAAATCCGTTGAGACGACGCCTTATGAACTGTGGTTTGGCAAGAAACCAAAGTTGTCGCTTTCTTAAAGTTTGGGGCTGCGATGCTTATGTAAAGAAACTTCAACCAGATAAGCTCGAACCCAAATCGAAAAATGTGTCTTCATAGGATACCCAAAGGAAACTGTTGGGTACACCTTCTATCACAGATCTGAAGGCAAGATTTTCGTTGCTAAATTCGGATCCTTTCTAGAGAAAGAGTTTCTCTCGAAAGAAGTGAGTGGGAGGAAAGTAGAAATTGATGAGATAATCAGATTCGCTCCCTTATTGGAAAGTAGTTCATCACAAGAAATGGTTCCTGTGACAACTACACCAATTAGTGAGGAAACTAATGATGATGATCATGAAACTTCAGATCAAGTTACTACTGAACCTCGTAGGGTCAACCAGAGTAAAATACGCACTGCAGTGGTACGGTAATCCTATTCGGAAGTCATGTTACTTGACCATGGCGAACCTACAAACTATGAAGAAGCGATGGTGAGCCCAGATTCCGCAAAATGGCTGGAAGCCATGAAATCTGAGATGGGATCCATGTATGAGAACAAAGTATGGACTTTGGTTGACTTGCCCGATGATCGGCAAGCCATTGAAAATAAATGGATCTTTAAGAAGAAGACTGACGCAGATGGTAATATAACTGTCTACAAAGCTCGACTTGTTGCGAAAGGTTTTCGACAAGTTCAAGGGTTTGACTACGATGAGACTTTCTCACCCGTAGCGATGCTTAAGTCTGTCCGAATCATGTTAGCAATTGCCGCATTTTATGATTATGAAATTTGGCAAATGGAAGTAAAACTGCATTCTTGAATGGATTTCTAGAAGAAGAGTTGTATATGATGCAACCAGAAGGTTTTGTCGATCCAAAGGGTGCTAACAAAGTGTGCAAGCTCCAACGATCAATTTATGGTCCGGTGCAAGCCTCTCGGAGTTGGAATAAACGCTTTGATAGTGTGATCAAAGCATATGGGTTTGTACAGATTTTGGAGAAGCCTGTATTTACAAGAAAGTGAGTGGGAGCTCAGTAGCATTTCCGATATTATATGTGGACGACATATTATTGATTGGAAATGATATAGAATTTCTGGATAGCATAAAAGGATACTTGAATAAAAGTTTTTCAATGAAAGACCTCGGTGAAGCTGCTTACATATTGGGCATCAAGATCTATAGAGATAGATCAAGACGCTTAATTGGACTTTCACAAAGCACATACCTTGATAAGGTTTTGAAAAGGTTCAAAATGGATCAGGCAAAGAAAGGTTTTTTGCCTGTGTTGCAAGGTATAAGATTGAGTCAGACTCAATGCCCGACCACAGCAGAAGATAGAGAAAAAATGAAAGATGTTCCCTATGCTTCAGCCATAGGCTCTATCATGTATGCAATGTCTGTGTACCAGACTGACGTATGCTTAGCTGTAAGCTTGGCAGGAAGGTACCAAAGTAATCCAGGAATGGATCACCGGACAGCGGTCAAGAACATCCTGAAATACACGAAAAGGACTAAGGATATGTTTCTCATATATGGAGGTGACAAAGAGCTAGTCGTAAATGGTTACGCCGATGTAAGCTTTGACAATCGATCCGGACGATTCTAAATCGCAAACCGGATACGTGTTTTTAAACGGTGGAGCTGTCGGTTGGTGCAGTTCTAAACAAAGCGCCGTGGCGGGATCTACATGTGAAGCGGAGTACATAGCTGTTTCGGAAGCAGCGAATGAAGGAGTCTGGATGAAAGAGTTCATTTCCGATCTAGGTGTCATACCTAGTGCATCGGGACCTATGAAGATCTTCTGTGACAATACTGGTGCAATTGCCTTGGCAAAGGAATCTAGATTTCACAAGAGGACCAAGCATATCAAGAGACGCTTCAATTCCATTCGGGACCAAGTCCAAGTGGGAGACATAGAGATTTGCAAAATACATACGGATCTGAATGTTGCAGACCCGCTGACTAAGCCTCTTCCACGAGCAAAACATGATCAGCACCAAGACTCCATGGGTGTTAGGATCATTACTTTGTAATCTAGATTATTGACTCTAGTGCAAGTGGGAGACTGAAGGAAATATGCCCTAGAGGCAATAATAAAGTTATTATTTATTTCCTTATATCATGATAAATGTTTATTATTCATGCTAGAATTGTATTAACCGGAAACATAATACATGTGTGAATATATAGACAAACAGTATGTCACTAGTATGCCTCTACTTGACTAGCTTGTTAATCAAAGATGGTTATGTTTCCTAACCATAAACAAGGAGTTGTTATTTGATTAACAAGGTCACATCATTGGTTGAATGATCTGTTAGACATGACCCATTCCATTAGCTTAACACTTGATCGCTTTAGTATGTTAATGCTTTCTTCATGACCCATACATGTTCCTCGTAACTATGAGATTATGCAACTCCGTTTACCGGAGGAACACTTTGGTGCTACCAAACGTCACAACGTAATCGGGTGATTATAAAGGAGTACTACAGGTGTCTCCAAAGGTACTTGTTGGGTTGGCGTATTTCGAGATTAGGTTTTGTCACTCCGATTGCCTGGAGAGGTATCTCTAGGCCTTCTTGGTAATACACATCACTTAAGCCTTGCAAGCATTACAACTAATGAGTTAGTTGTGAGATGATGTATTACGGAACGAGTAAAGAGACTTACCGTAACGAGATTGAACTAGGTATTGGATACCGACGATCGAATCTCGGGTAAGTAACATACCGATGACAAAGGGAACAACGTATGTCGTTATGCGGTTTGACCGATAAAGATCTTCGTAGAATATGTAGGAACCAATATGGGCATCCAGGTTCCGCTATTGGTTATTGACCGAGAATGGTTCTAGGTCATGTCTACATAGTTCTCAAACCCGTAGGGTCCGCACGCTTAACGTTTCGATGACAGTTCATTATGAGTTTATAAGTATTGATGCACCGAAGGTTGTTCGGAGTCCCGGATGTGATCACGGACATGACAAGGAGTCTCGAAATGGTCGAGACATAAAGATTGATATATTGGAAGCCTACATTTGGACATCGGAAGTGTTCCGGGTGAAATCGGGATTTTACCGGAGTACCGGGAGGTTACCGGAACCCCCGGAGGTCCATGGGCCTAATGGGCCATAGGAGAGAAGAGGAAGGGCCAGCCAAGGTGGGTTGTCGCCCCCTCCCCTCTAGTCCGAATAGGACAAGGAAGGGGCGGCGCCTTCCCTCTTCCCTCCTCCAATCCTAGTCCAACTAGGAGAGGGGAGTCCTACTCCCGGGAGTAGGACTCCTCCTTGTGCGCCTTCCCTAGGGCCGCCACCTCCCCTTGCCTCCTTTATATACGGGGCAGGGGGCACCCCAAGACACACAAGTTGATCTACGGATCTTTTCTTAGCCGCAGTGCGGTGCCCCTTCCACCATATTCCACTTCGGTCATATCGTCGCGGAGCTTAGGCGAAGCCTCGCGCCGAGAAGTCATATCGTCATGAGCTTAGGCGAAGCCCCGCGCCGGTGGAGCATCAACATCGCTACCACGCCGTCAGGTTGACGGAACTCATCCCCGAAACTTTGCTGGATCGGAGTCCGGGATCGCCATCGAGTTGAACGTGTGCAGAACTTCCGGAGGTGCCGTGACGTTCGGTGCTTGGATCGGTCGGATCGTGAAGACGTACGACTACATCAACCGCGTTGTTATAACGCTTCCGCTTTCGGTCTACGAGGGTACGTGGACAGACACTCTTCCCTCTCGTTGCTATGCCATCACCATGGTCTTGCGTGATCGTAGGAAATTTTTTGAAATTACTACGTTCCCCAACAGACCTTTCCTTAGAACGATTGGTGCAATTATTGATATGAAGGAAGGGAATATTAGATTCCAATTTCCATTAAATAAAGGCATGGAACATTTCCCGAGTAAGAAAACAAAATTACCATATGAATCTATCGTGATAGCAACTTATGGATTGCCTACCAAATATAGCAATACCTAGATCTATCCTTGCTATTATGCCTAGCTAGGGGCGTTAAACGATAGCGCTTGTTGGGAGGCAACCCAATTTTATTTTTAGTTTTTTGATTTTTCCTTCTGTTTAGGAATAAATATTTGTTCTAGCCTCTGGTTAGATTTGTTTTTATGCTTTAATTAGTGTTTGTGCCAAGTTAAACCTATAGGATCTTCTTGGATGATAATTATTTGATCTTGCTGTAATTTCCAGAAACTTTCTGTTCACGAAAACAATTGTTAAAAATCACCAGAACGTGATAAAATACTTATTCTAATTGCTGCTGATCAACAAACAAATTTTCTAGGCCGTACTATTTTGGCTGAATTTTTGGAGTTCCAGAAGTTTGTGTTAGTTACAGATTACTACAGACTGTTCTGTTTTTGACAGATTCTGTTTTTCGTGTGTTGTTTGCTTATTTTGATGAATCTATGGCTAGTAAAATAGTTTATAAACCATAGAGAAGTTGGAATACAGTAGGTTTAACACCAATATAAATAAAGAATGAGTTAATTACAGTACCTTGAAGTGGTCTATTGTTTTCTTTCGCTAACGGAGCTCACGAGATTTCTGTTGAGATTTGTGTTGTGAAGTTTTCAAGTTTTGGGTGAATGATTTTGATGGATTATGGAACAAGGAGTGGCAAGATCCTAAGCTTGCGGATGCCCATGGCACCCCCAAGATAATCTAAGGACACCAAAAAGTGAAAGCTTGGGGATGCCCCGGAAGGCATCCCCTCTTTCGTCTACTTCTATCAGTAACTTTACTTGGAGCTATATTTTTATTCACCACATGATATGTGTTTTGCTTGGAGCGTCTTGTATGATTTGAGTCTTTGTTTGTTAGTTTACCACAATCATCCTTGCTGTGCAAACCTTTTGAGAGAGCCATACATGATTAGGAAATTGTTAGAATACTCTATGTGCTTCACTTATATCTTTTGAGTTATATAGTTTTGCTCTAGTGCTTCACTTATATCTTTTAGAGCACGGTGGTGGATTTGTTTTATAGAAACTATTGATCTCTCATGCTTCACTTAGATTATTTTGAGAGTCTTAAATAGCATGGTAATTTGCTTAAATAATCTTAATATGCTTGGTATTCAAGATTTGTAAAACTTCCTTATGAGTGTGTTGAATACTAAAGAAAAATTTGATGCTTGATAAATGTTTTGAGATATAAAGATGGTGATATTAGAGTCATGCTAGTTGAGTAGTTGTGAATTTGAGAAATACTTGTGTTAAGGTTTGTGATTCCCGTAGCATGCACGTATGGTGAACCATTATGTGATGAAGTCGGAGCATGATTTATTTATTAATTGTCTTCCTTATGAGTGGCGGTCGGGGACGAGCGACGGTCTTTTCCTACCAATCTATCCCCATAGGAGCAAGCGAGTAATACTTTGCTTTGATAACTTGTAGATTTTTGCAATAAGTATATGAGTTCTTTATGACTAATGTTGAGTCCATGGATTATACGCACGTTCTTCCTTCCACCATTACAAGCCTCTCTCATACCGCGCACTTTTCGCCGGTATCATACACCCACCATATACCTTCCTCAAAACAGCCACCATACCTACCTATCATGGCATTTCCATAGCCATTCCGAGATATATTGCCATGCAACATTCCACCGTTCCGTTTATTATGACATGCTCCATCATTGTCATATTGTGAGAATGATCATGTAGTTGACATCGTATTTGTGGCAAAGCCGCCATTCATAATTCTTTCATACATGTCACTCTTGATTCATTGCATATCCCAGTACACCGCCGGAGGCATTCACGTAGAGTCATATTTTGTTCTAAGTATCGAGTTGTAATTGTTGAGTTGTAAGAAAATAAAAGTGTGATGATCATCATTATTAGAGCATTGTCCCAAGTGAGGAAAGGATGATGGAGACTATGATTCCCCCACAAGTCGGGATGAGGCTCCGGACTAAATAAATAAATAAAAGAAAAAAAGAGGCCATAAAAAAAGAGAAAAGGCCCAAATAAAAAAAATGAGAGAAAAAGAGAGAAGGGACAATGTTACTATCCTTTTACCACACTTGTGCTTCAAAGTAGCACCATGATCTTCATGATAGAGAGTCTCTCATTTTGCCACTTTCATATACTAGTGGGAATTTTTCATTATAGAACTTGGCTTGTATATTCCAATGATGGGCTTCCTCAAAATGCCCTAGATCTTCGTGAGCAAGCGAGTTGGATGCACCCCCACTTAGTTTCTTTTATTGAGCTTTCATATACTTATAGCTCTAGTGCATCCGTTGCATGGAAATCCCTACTCACTCACATTGATATCTATTAATGGGCATCTCCATAGCCCGTTGATACGCCTAGTTGATGTGAGACTATCTTCCCTTTTTTGTCTTCTCCACAACCACCATTCTATTCCATATATAGTGCTATATCCATGGCTCACGCTCATGTATTGCGTGAAGACTGAAAAAGTTTGAGAATGTCATAAGTATGAAACAATTGCTTGGCTTGTCATCGGGGTTGTGCATGATTTAAATACTTTGTGTGGTGAAGATAGAGCATAGCCGGACTATATGATTTTGTAGGGATAACTTTCTTTGACCATGTTATTTTGAGAAGACATGATTGCTTTGTTAGTATGCTTGAAGTATTATTATTTTTATGTCAATATTAAACTTTTGTCTTTAATCTTTCAGATTCTGAATATTCATACCACAATTAAGAAGAATTACATTGAAATTATGCCAAGTAGCACTCCGCATCAAAAAATCTGTTTTATCATTTACCTACTAGGACGAGCAGGAATTAAGCTTAGGGATGCACGATACGTCTCCAACGTATCTATAATTTTGATTGCTCCATGCTATATTATCTACTGTTTTGGACATTATTGGGCTTTATTATCCACTTTTATATTACTTTTGGGACTAACCTATTAATCGGAGGCCCAGCCCAATTCTTGTTTTTGCCTATTTCAGAGTTTCACAGAAAAGGAATATCAAACGGAGTCCAAACGGAATGAAACCTTCGGGAACGTGTTTTTTAGGAAGATTAAGATCCGGGAGACTTGGACCCTATGTCAAGAAACAAGGGAGGAGGCCACGAGGTAGGGGGGCACGCCTACCCCCTCCAGGCGCGCCCTCCACCCTCATGGGCCCCCTGTTGCTCCACCGACGTACTCCTTCCTCCTATATATACCTACGTACCCCCAAACGGCCAGATACGGAGCCAAAAACCTAATTCCACCGCCGCAACCTTCTGTACCCACGACATCCCATCTTGGGGCCCAAACGACCAGATACGGAGCCAAAAACCTAATTCCACCGCCGCAACCTTCTGTACCCACGACATCCCATCTTGGGGCCTGTTCCGGAGCTCCGCCGGAGAGGGCATCCATCATGGAGGGCTTCTACATCAACATCATAGCCTCTCCGATGAAGTGTGAGTAGTTTACTTCAGACCTTCGGGTCCATAGTTAGTTGCTAGATGGCTTCTTCTCTCTTTTTGGATCTCAATACAATGTTCTCCCCTCTCTCGTGGAGATCTATTCGATGTAATCTTCTTTTTGCGGTGTGTTTGTTGAGGCCGATGAATTGTGGGTTTATGATCAAGATTATCTATGAACAATATTTGAATCTTCTCTGAATTCTTTTATGTATGATTGGTTATCTTTGCAAGTCTCTTCGAATTATCAGTTTGGTTTGGCATACTAGATTGATCTTTCTTGCAATGGGAGAAGTGCTTAGCTTCGGGTTCAATCTTGCGGTGTCCTTTCCCAAAGTGATGAGGGGCAGCAACGCACATATTGTATTGTTGCCATCGAGGATAACAAGATGGGGTTTTTATCATATTGCATGAATCTATCCCTCTACATCATCTCATCTTGCTTAAGGCGTTACTCTGTTTTCTTGAACTTAATACTCTAGATGCATGCTAGTAGCGGTCGAAGAGTGGAGTAATAGTAGTAGATGCATGCAGGAGTCGGTCTACTTGTCTCGGACGTGATGCCTATATACATGATCATACCTAGATACTCTCATAACTATGCTCAATTCTGTCAATTTCTCAACAGTAATTCGTTCAACCACCGTAAAATACTTACGCTATTGAGAGAAGCCACTAGTGAAACCTATGGCCCCTGGGTCTATCTTCATCATATTAATCTTCCAACACTTAGTTATTTCCTTTGCTTTTTTACTTTTCTTTTATTTTACTTTGCATCTTTATCACAAAAATACCAAAAATATTATCTTATCATATCTATCAGATCTCACTCTCGTAAGTGACCGTGAGGGGATTGACAACCCCTTATCGCGTTGTTTGCGAGGAGTTATTTGTTTTGTGCAGGTACGAGGGACTCGCGCGTAGCCTCCTACTGGATTGATACCTTGGTTCTCAAAAACTAAGGGAAATACTTACGCTACTTTGCTGCATCATCCTTTCCTCTACAAGGAAATCAACGCAGTGCTCAAGAGGTAGCATTAACCTACTAGTGTGGACTCATGCACCCTTCATGCACTTTGCCAAACACCCAAAAGTGGGTCGAGAAGGGAACTTTTGCTCCCATCCCGTGCACCCTTCATACACCCTGCCTAACACTATTCATGCTTTATATGGTTCATGTTTCGTGGAGTACTGTAGCACCATACTCTCCGTACGCTGTAGACCTGGTTCTGTTAACATTGATCTCACCGTTCATTCTCGACCAGACAATAGAGAAAGCGGTACTATGTTACTACATTATTGTTCATATAGTTGACATGCGCACAACATCATTTGTTGTCGTCATATCTTACTACACTAGCAACAAGATTATGTAGTACTGACGTATGAACCACTGCACATGCCTAGTAGTAGGAGCACTGTGTATGTTCAAGTGGCTGCCATGTTTCGCACTCCTCCGTCATAAGAGTGGAAATGCTTGCTGTAATCATTTTTTTCTTCAGAAAAATAGTGGACACACTCTACCGTGCGGATCCTCCTCCAGCCATGCACTAAATTACTCACTTTCGTTGACGTGTGGGACAGCCAGCATCGGGGTCCACCAGCCATGCACTAAATTACTTCGTAGTAGAGTGATGGTAGACTACCCCAATCAAAGTGCCGCAGTAATGCCCAGTGAGCCGTCAAATAACAAAACCCCCTCCTTTCCAGCAGTAAGTTGGATGGACGAAGCAACCATCATTTCACTCTTCTCTCGCAGCTTCCTCTCTACCCAACCCTCGCTTCTCCCTCATCTTGTTCCTCATTTCTTCAAGAAAACCCTGACCTGCTTTTGCCATTGTTCTTCTCTCCCAAAGAAGGAAAGGTGAGCAGATCAATGGTGTTGATTCTGGCCAAGGCCCGGTCTTGCAACCCCGAGACTGATCCTATAACTCCCTCTCTTTTCTTCTTTTGGGTTTGTGATTATGGTTTCTTTTCTTTTATTTCTATTTGACAGTTTCTTGATGGACGCTGGAGCACCGACCGAAGTGATGTCTATGGCTCTGGCCAAAACCGTCGAGGCTCATGGTACGAAGAAGCGCAAGCACCCCACCGAGACTACCGCAAACAAGCTCAAAGCCATCGCCCTGTTCAAGCCCCCCTCTCTAGGATCCCTCATTAAGCAAGTCCAGGTAATATCTCTTCTTGATGATCTTTTTCTCGATCTTGATCGTGTTGTTTCATCTAACACGCAGTACTAGTACTAGTAGTACAACTTTCTGGGTGATCTTGCATGTGATTTTTGTGTGCCAAATGACGGTTCTAAATTCCTCTTTGACCAAATCATGCGAGAGGTTGACACTGATTTCTTATAGATTACTTTCAACTACTCCCTCTATCCCAAATTTCTTGTCTTAGATTTGTCTAGATACGGATGTATCTAATACTAAAATGTGACTTGATACATCCGTATCTAGACAAATCTAAGACAAGAATTTCGGGACGGAGGGAGTATTGTAAGAACATCAATGCTACCTTTGAAGAGGGTATATTTGCCTCAGTAACTTGTGTTATGGATATTGCAAGTAATCCCTCTGCTCTCATGCCTTTGAAGACATGTTCTAGTGTCTTTGTTCACTCATTTTTGTGCGTATATGTAGTCATATATGGAGTATAATATCAAAAATCATCTTATATTTCTGAACGGAGGTAGTAATAAAATATGGTTTCTGTTTGAATTAGAACCATGTCTGCGGTGGAGATGAAGTTCTCAAAGTCATGCCGTGTGAACTCGAAGACCTGAGGATGAGTTCTACTACTAAACTATCCAGGTGCTGTGTCCTTGTCGCCACGTGTCCTGAACTAGTGTTTTCCTGTAGCATTGTTTTCAGGCGTGTTCTCGAGGCTGTACTTGACCACAACAATTTCCTGGTTGTACCTTTGATTACGAAGGGTGTGGTTCTTGTAAAGCTTCCCAACAAATCTGATGTGTCTTGTCTTCGTGATCATGTTTATGAGTGGAAAGACCACTCTGTTAGGTTCTCCAAGGTTGACAAGATGGTGATGGTTCATGTAGACATCTCTCACGAAGCCCATGGCCTAGTCAGTTATGCGGTGTTCATCCCGTAGGTCGGTGGCAAGAAATAGTCTGCAAAGATTAATTAGTGCAACTTTGCTTGTCTGTAGTAAGTACTATTGTTTAGTACTTGATTTGTGCTTGTGAACCCTGTATTGCTTATTAGTACTGCCGCTTTTGGTGTGTGGTTAGTCCTGAGAACGGTCAATGTTAATGTCTGTCCACTCAATTCAGTCTGTATATTTTGAAGTATCCAGATCATCTTTTTAGTGAGGACGGTTTATCAGTTATGGTTACACTCCAATATCTGTATGCATTGCAGGTTTTATCGCACCCACCAGGATTTCCAGCCCCAGGGATGTTCGGTCCATACGATTTGTCACGACCTTTGGACTGTCCCCGCTTAGGGAGTAGGCTGTGCCCCTGCATGCCACGCGTAGTTGGACGATCAATCTTCTTTTTAGTACTTCAACATAGTGATTTCCTGGTAAGGATTCACTCGTGTCACATCAAGTAAATCTTATTGATTTACTGTCTAAATCTTATTGATTTAATGTCATGTTTTCTTTCTTTTCCTGCAATTTTATGATGCATGTTTTGCCATGTGAAATTCCTCACAGAATAAACCGTTTGGTTTGCTCTACGATGGCTATTTTTGCAGGTTTCACTTCTTATGTCGTGTCAAGAACGTAAGGCAATCGGCCCATCACTTATATTACTGGAAAAAATTGGATCAGTCTATTGTCTGAGTACAAGTTCAATCCCTATGATGAACTGTAGTTTGGTTTAACAAAAACGCCACAATTAGTCCTTCTCGCGTTTAAAAGAAATATCATAGCAGACCAGACACGATCCCCGCTGTCTCGCACATCGGTAACACCTTCAGCAACGGATCAGGCACCGGCAGCTGTTTCTAGCACCGCACATGCAACAAATTACTCGGCCCGATCCAGCTAAGGATTGGGCACCGACCAAGGCCACGGATCAGTGATCTATCAAGGATCGGGCATCGACACCGGCACCTGCTCCGACATCGACACCAGCTCTACAAGGAGCACCATCTCCGGTAGTAGTAGCGGCTTCGACACCTGCACCAACACTTGCACTTGCATCTGCTCCGGCCCGTGCAGCGGCAACCGAACGAGCAGTTGCACCGGCAACAGACTGGGCTGCAGTTCGCACTTCATATACCAAAGTCCTTACAAAAACCGACATGTCCATCTTCTTGGTAAGCATTGGCCGCCCAAGTGTTTCATTCTTTTTTATTTCCATGTTGTTTCGCATGATTCACTATGTTGATCTAACTGTTTGGGCATGTCTTCTTGTTTGCAAACAGAGAATTCCTAGAGCAACGAGGGAGTCGTTCAACAATCCGGGCGACAATGCCAAGTTTCTCTTACCATGCAGCCTTGGTGTGAATGAACCTGCTCAATATATCGTAAGTACAAAGGATGGTCGCATGATGATTGATGCTAAAGGATGGTCAAGGTTCAAATCTAAATCATATCTTGCGGTAAGGGATGATGTCAAAATCGAACTTTCTCGGCAAGGAGAGCTAGTCCAAATCAACTTTGAAATTCTTCAGTACTGCCCAACTGATCTATCCGCCGAGAGATTTTGATGTAATACTCTGGCATGGTGAAACAAGTGTCCTGTGTGTATAAGTAGTACGACAATATCATTGACAGAATTGCAACTCTGATTGCTAGTTAGGAACTGTCGTTTGATTTCATTCCAACAGCTGCTGTGCTTTACTCAAATTTGTGTATTCGCCTTGTGACAGCATCTAAAACCATCGCCGTACCGACTGCTTGCAATATGAAAATCGCTGAGGTAGAACACATGGGCCCCCAAACATGCAGGCCCACCGGCCTATGGCCCAAAGTCCAGAATCGTGAGCCTGTCTGAGTACTTCTCAGCTGAACCCCCACAATGCCCGTGTGTTGCACGTAACATCAAGATGCATTTGTATGAGTATTTTATCTTGTGAGAGAAAAGGATGAACGAAAGAAGGCCTTATTTGCAAATGCAGAGAGGTGTGTGGGTACCTTTTTGCAAAATTGCCATAGTTTCCTTCCTATCTGTCAGATATAAATCAGACGGCCTATATTGCAGGATGACAGGCACACCATCATCACCAACTCGTCTATACTGTGTTAAAAAAACTCAGTTTTTTATAATTATATATGTTATATATATTCCCCTTGATTTTTCTTATGTATAAAGTTGTGATATAAAATATCTTTATATTTCTTTACAGAGGGAATATCTCTCTGTCAAAAATATATTTATGTGTAATAACTAGTTACACTTGTCTTTCTACTTCCTTGCGCTGATATGTGGGGCATCTGACAACGGGGTCCACATGCCATATGCACCAAATTAGAGTGCACAACTGCACGGTAGACACACCTCGGTCGTAGCGCCGCATTAATGCCCAATGAGCCATCAAATCACAAAAACCCCCACCTTTCCAGCTTTAGCAGTAAGCTGGACGGATGAAGCGGCAATATTTCACTCGGCCTGAATCCCTTCTCCCTTGTCTGCTTGTTCAGAGAAAACCCCCGCTCGGCGATTGCATAGGGTTTTCTCCTGGAGAAACTGGTACGAATTCTTCATCCATCCCCGATAAATCCAAGTCCCTTGGTCGCGGCTACTCCTAGGATGGCAGCCGCCGCCATTGATGCATTTTTGTTCCTACTGAATCTAGTGTGTTTCATTTGCAGTGCCCAAAGTGTGAGGACCCTACAGGTTTCTGCACCCTCGGCGAGACGCCACACTTGTTCCTTCTCATCCTAACACATGATTTTAAAACGCGCACTGTATGTTCCTAGAATCCTCTTTTCTATCCGGGAGGGTGGGGTTTTTTGAACATGATGTCGACTAATTTGGAAATTTGGATTGCTATATTTGGATAAAAGGTACTAGTACCATGGTCAACCCTAACGTGAAGGAGGAAAGTATTTCTAGATTTGGATATAGGGAATACATTGTGTTCTCATATTATTTTTCCTGCAGTGCATTCTTTGCTCTGTCAGAACACATGTACTCAAGATGCTCGGCCTTGCCATAACTGAATACACTAGTTTAATGGTAACAGTGAAGACAAGCCATGGATATAAGTTTCGAGTTGAGTTCATGAACCAAGAAGATCGCTGCTTTTTTATGGCCGAACTTGGATAAACTTTCTCAAGTGTTACGGACTGAGAGTTGGCGCACGAATGTTGATGGAAATAGCGGAACCTGGTCTCATCTTCACTGCGATCTTCCGCCCCGACGTCGTTCCAATGGTTCATCCATGTTAGTTTTGTATTTGGTTCTTGCTTGTTGCCTCGATTACTTCTTAATCCACCTATTCTGTCTAACTGGTCACAATTTAACTTTAGAAGTAGCAACAAATCTCTCAGGAAGATGCTACTTCTAACTAATATTTTCTTATAATTGGTGGCACGTGTAGGTTTTTTCAGAGTTAAGTAGACTGCTCGTTTGTTATTCTATAACAACTCGGCTGTTATTGATGGCACTAAAGTTGACTGGGACGACATCCACAAGTTCCTACACTTTATTGATCATCTTGAGGTCCTTGTGGGGCGTTTCAATGGTGGAAGGCCACGTGGGATATGTGTGCCACTGCTGCACTCGTTGAACAGGTCCAACTGTGTCGAGAAACTTATGGTACGAGCTATTTTCTGTTATATATGTGTCGGGGCGGCTGATCTGGCCCACAAACACCTATGGGACCGGCGGACCGAGCCCCTTTCGGTTCGGCGGGGGGCGGAGGTCGCACGAAGAGCAGATCGAGGCGAAGCACACGAGCGGTTTACCCAGCTTCGGAGCTCTCCGGAGAGATAACACTCCTACTGCTGCATGTCTGAGTGTATTGAGTTCTTGCTCGGGAGCGCTTGAGTGCTACAGTACACACAAGCTGCTAACGAGACCGAGCGTGAGGGTTCTCTGGCTTTGAACCTCTCGAACCCTCGGGGAGATGACCCCTTCCCCTCCTCTACGCTGCGCATGGGCCTCCTTTTATATGCTCAAGGGGTCTCCGACAGGTGGCAACGTAGACAAGGGTAAAAATGGAAAAGGAGTGGTTGATACAGCTACTTGTACAGTGTATCATACCTAACCCTGAGGCAGGGGACAAAGGCATTACATGCCCGGTATCGCCGCCTCTAACAAAGGCAGAAAAGGGACCGTCGGGGCGCCACCGCTTGCCGGATGGCAATCTTGTCGACACCGCTTGCCACACCGCTCACGGGTCAAGACGTCTTGCCACGCTGCTACCTGGAAAGGTCCCAGGGCGACACGTTAGTGGATGTGCTGGAGCGCAGGTACAGAGTGGCGGTCTGCCGCGGCAAGCACCTTGCCGTGGTTAATGTCTTGTCGCGTCCGGAAGCTTGTCGCTCACCGGGCCTTCCCGGCAAGCTCCTCTTGCCGGGGCCTTGTCTCCTAGGTGCCTTGGGCGGCCTTCCCGGCAAGCTCCTCTTGCCGGGGCCTTGTCTCCTAGGTGCCTTGGGTGACCTTCCCGGCAAGCTCCTCTTGCCGGGGCCTTGTCTCCTTGGCTTGAATACTTTGTTCTTGAATGGCTCCAAAGGAACCACGGAGGACCTTGGCGGTCACCCGGTAAGCCTTGCCATGAGGGTCAGAATCGCCTGCGTGCACAAGTTAGGGATACTAGGGTACCCCTACTCTAGTACACCGACAGAGCCCAGGCTCGGGCCACACACGGTGCCGAAGGCTGTTGGGCCAGGCCCAAACAGGGCACGGCATCGCTGCCCTGGGTTACGCCTGTAATTCAACCCCGGACCCATCACGCCCTCCAAACGAGCAGCCTGCCGAATGCGGCGTCGTGTGAGAGATCGTGGGTGGTTTCTTTATTCGGAAAAGACGAACGTCCGCCTCTCCCTCTTTATAAGCAGGGGAAACAGGGCAGTCCGCCCATCTCGCCGATTCTTGTCCAATCTCGAAAACCTCCGCTGCTCCCCTCTTCTTCCCAAGGCTGAAAGGAGAGCAGCGCCCACTTCATCGCCACCAAAGATCATTAACGCCGCCGACTTCCTCACCAGCTCCGCCATGGCTCAAAGCCGACAAGGGAAGGCCGTGAAGTCGGCCGAGGCGCAGCTTGCGGCGCCGCGGAAGGAGCGGGCAATCTTTCCCCAGCTCACCGCGAGGGAGCCGAGGGAGTACTACTACCTCTTTCCGTCGACGGAGACGCTGAGCGCATCCGCGCACGAAGGTACTCCTACCGCTGCTGAACTGGCTCGAATGGGTACCCTTTCTTGTGTTGTTCTTCTCTGCGGGCTCGCCCGCTTTCTGAATTTTTCTGCGATATCATGAACACCTCACGGGTTCCGCCTCCTTGACTTCACCCCCAATGTTGTTCTCGACCATGGCCGTTTTCGCATCTCTGCGAAAACTTTGTCGGAGTCCATCCAAACGTAGCCCTTTTCCGCCACTTCTTTATGCCCCGAGTTGAGAGAGGGAGCCTCTTTCCGGTGGGATCGCCTGGATCTCGAGGACCGGCAAGAAGGAAGCTTATCTGGAGGGAGAGCTCCGCAGCAAATGGGATGAGTGGAGAGCAGACTGGTGCTGGATTGTCGAGGAGAACCCGCAGCCGTTTACCGCCCAGCGCCAAACCTCAGTAGTGCGCGGCAACGATTGGAGCAGTCTGGCCCCGGAAGACGCTAGGCTGAAGATTGCCGTCATCCGGATCCTACGCCTGAGGCTTGCCGGACTCATCGAGGGCGCCGTTGGCGCGGATTTCCTTCGTCGCCGCGACGCCCCCTGGGAGAGGAGGAGACCCGCATGGGAGTTCCGGAACGCGGCGGATATCATGAGGCTGCGCCCGGGCCTCAACTTCAATTTCACTGTCCTGGAACTGGACGCGATGCTCTTGGAGCTGTTCAAGCACGATCCTGAGCATCCCGGAGCGTTCAGGTTGCCGAAGAATGTCGTCCCGCTGTGCAACAATTCCTCGCTCGACCGCATCCGTTCAATGATGCCGTTGTGCGACTTGCATGGAATCGTTCCAACCTGGCAAGAGCCTGCAGATGACGTCGTGCGAGTGTTCTTTGACAGCCTGGTAGAAGTGCCAGTCCGCCCCGATGAACAGAAGAGCCTCACCCACGACACCACTGATGATGAGATGCGCGACGCCACCAGTGGAAGAGGCGGCAGCGCTGCCGCGGGCGCAGTTCGGATTCACCGTGGAGGAGGCAGAGGCAGAGGCGGCAAGCCTTGTCGAGCGAGGGAGTTTGCGGCGAGGAAGAGCTTGTCGGCCTGAAATCGAAGTCGAAGCGAGGCCCGAGGGCGCCTCCTCCCTCCTTGAGACAGCTTGCATGAGCGGAGCCCCTAGCTCCACTAAGAAGGTGTCTCCGCAAGGTCGGAGACGAAGCGGGCGGCAGACGGGTCAACCGCCGCTGCAGGCGACGCGCTCCACCGCGGCAAGCACTGTTGCCGCGGGAGCACCTCACGCCGTTGTGGCAATTGGAGCGGGGCCCTCGCAGACCATCGCTTCTGCTCCCGCCAAGCGGCCAAGGGAACCTACTCCTCCGCTTTGTCGTACTGGAGGCGAGCCAGAATTTGATCTCTCCGCGCTCAGCTCCGACGAGGAAGAAGAAGAGTAAGATTCTTTGCAGCATCTGTAATTCTTCGGCTTGTTGCTTTGTCTTGTATCTGATTTGCTTCACTCTGAACCCATTCCTTTTCAGGACGCTGGCCCAGAGAGCGTCGAAGAGAGCCAAGGCCCCGGTGATTGTCATCGAGGACGAACCCACCGCGACAGTAGGAGGCGCGTCCGAGACCACCTTGCCGGACGCGGCAACTCTTCCTCAAAGCAGCCCCCAGCGTAAGTATATGGTTTACTTCCTGCTGTTAGGCGTGCATGGGTGCCCTTTCTTTGCTGATATCTGACTGCTGATTTGTGTAGGAGCAGAGCAGCCTTACCAGGAGTGCCCTGAAGCCGCTCCTGACATGCCTTCTTCTTCGACTACACCACCAAGGGAGGATTCCCCAGCAAGGGAGCGTTCTCCGGCAAGGGAGACCTCTCCGGCAAGGGGCAGTTCTCCGGCAGGGGACAGCTCTCCGGCAAGGGACAGCACCAGCGATCCACAGTGGCGGAGACCATGATCGCAGACCCTAGCAGGTAATCCTCTTGCTTGAAAACTTTCCTTGTGTTCTTCTTCTTCTGATTTTCTTTTTGAATATTTGCTTGACTTTTCTTCATTTTCCGGTCGTCAGGTCCATCTGCCACAGAGCCAATGGAGACCGAGGCCGCCGGCGAGGAGGACGCGCGCGGCAATACTGACGACGCCGCTGCCATCGAAGAAGAAGTTGGCGCTGACGAGCCCGCCGGCGAAGAGGCCGCCAAAGCTGCCGCCGCAGAAGCTGGCGAGGGGTCCGGCGATCGCACTGACGGCCCTGAGGCCGCAGGAGTGCCAGGCGCTACGCCGACCGCCGATCCCTCCGCCGCTGCGGCAGCGTCGGGCTCTGAAGAGCCCCAGCCCGGCGCCTATTTGAAGGCCGTCGATGGCATCTTCATCAAGCTCCCATGGGCATCGAGCTCCAGGGCGCCGGCGGAAGGAGAAACTTTTGATGAAGAGTTGCTCGCCTCCTGGACCGGGATCGACGCTGGTCGACGCACCAAATAGCGGCAGCGGCGAGTCTGAGGAGGAGCAGCTGCTGCGGAAGCTGTTGTCGCTCTACCGCGCCCGACAAGCCAAGCTGGAATCCAGGGAAGCGCTTGTCGTGAAGGTGGGAGCAGACATCGAGAAGCGCGCGGAGGAGCTCCGGGGCCTCAACCAGGAAGCTCTCCGGTCCCTGGCAGAGGAGCGGGAGCGACTCACCGAGGAGCGCAAAGCCTTCCTCCTCGAGAAGGCCAAGCCGAGGAGCAACATGGCTTGTCACGAGAAGCTATCTGCGCAGGAAGGCGAGCTGGCGCAGAGGAAGGTTAATCTTGATAGCCATGAGGAGGATCTAGCCACGCGCGAGCAAACATTTGGCGGGGCTCTTAAGGAAGCAAAGGATGCTGCCGCAGCTGCCGAGGCCGCCAAGAAGGAGCTGGAGACGAAGGTGGCGCAGTTGGAGGCCAATCTCAAAGAGAGCGGCGAGGAGCTTGCTGCACTCAAGCATGAGCGCGAGAAGGACGCCTACACTCTTGGCGAGCTGCAGGGTCGTCTCGCCGAGAGGAGCAAGGAGCTCAGCACCGCCAAGGACTCCAACGCGGATCTTGAGTTGAAGCTGACCACCTTGACTCAGGCGCTGGACGACGCTAGGGAGCAGGAGGTGGCCTTGAAGGAGAAGATCAAGGCCGACGAGGCGCTGCTTGCGAGTGCTGCTGCCGCCCAGAATACCTTTAGGGAGAATGTGGAGCACTGGACCGAGGGTCTCGTGGATGTTGCTGCAGCCATCGACAGGGAGCTGGCGCAGCTGGGGATGGATGATCTTGGATATTCCTCCGATGAGCACGTCCGACCCACCGCCAAGCTCAGCTTGTTCTTCAAGGGCGTGGTGACGGCCCTCCAGCGACTCCGGGAAGAAATCCCAAAGCGGCTGGCCGAGGAGTCGCGCCAGATCTGTGCGGGAGCTCTTCAAAAGGTGCTGATGAAGGTGGCCTTCCGCAATCCAGGCCTCAACCTCACCAACGTCCTCAAGTCCTTGCCACGGATGCTGATGTGGAGGCGCCAAGACCCTTGTCGCACTCCATCGTGGATAGGGTGAGCGGGATCAAGAGGGTTGAGGCGATCGCATAGATTAGGCTGCCCGCTTTCTCTTTTTCTCTTGCCGCTGCTGGTCATGTTATGAGAACAATCTATTAGAGCTGCGACAAGCTATCTTGTAATATAACTCTATTTCGGTAGCAATTGCTATGTTATTTCCTTTACTTGGTTCCTTCCTTTGTATGTTTTTGCCTCACGCTTTTAGGGAACTTGTCGAGGCACTGGTCATGGCCGAAAAGTGGACGTCAAAGAGCCTCGGCGGTCTTGCTACCGACAAGAAACCTTGTCGCAACTAGTCGCAGCTCACTTAAGTTGTTGAGCGGACTCGAAACAAAGTAAGGGCGCAACTAGCTACGAGTTGGTTCCTCCGCACAGGTGTTTTCCATACAAAGTACGGTCGTTCGAGGAAGATAACTTAAAAATTTTAAAACTGATTGCTCAAACTTTAGCAACTTAGCTTTTCTGTCGTTTGCTTCCGGTAAGGCTAGACTTCCTTGAGCGACGCTTGGTCCACACCATTATCTTCTCCTTTCCCCCCGGCAAACTTGTGGGCGAGGGAACCTTCCTTTCTTTGATAAAGAGAAAGAGGAGAAAATAAAGATATGGAGCCTTATGGCTCGTTATTGCTTACCGGGGGCAGGTGCTGCACAAAGTGTCAGATAACGCATGCAAAATAGAAGTAGAAAGCATGAAATTGACAAGATGTGCGAAGCACATTGGCTTTACTTATGCACGGGGTCTGCGCCTGGCTTTGTCCAAAGGATTACATGCAACATCGGCAAGACTTGTACAAAAGGTGGTTGCCGGAACGGGTTCCGGCAACCGCGCCCTACGGGTAAAACTTACGAAGATGCTCAATGTTCCAGGAGTTGCTCACCGGAATGCCATTTTCGGTGTCAAGGCGGACAGCGCCCAGCCTAGTGACTCGTTTCACCCGGTAAGGGCCTTCCCACTTCGGCGTTAACTTGTTGGAACTCTTGGCGGACTGAACGCGCCGAAGAACAAGGTCGCCTTCCTCGAGACTTCTGGCATTAACTTTGCGGCTATGGTAGCGGCGCAAAGCTTGTCGGTATCGAGCAGCTCAGACAAAGAGCTCGAAGACGATCCTCCTCAAGGAGTAGCGCGTCATCTTGTCACAACTGCTCTTGCTCAAGCTCATCATAAGTAAGCACTCAAGGTGATCCGTATACGAGTTCCGTGGGGAGAACTGCCTCTGCTCCATAGACTAGAGCGAAAGGTGTCTGGCCAGTGGCTTGATTTGGCGTCGTCCTGATCGACCAAAGAACCACCGGCAGCTCCTCAATCCAGTTTCTTCCGCACTTGTGAAGCCTATCGAAAGTTCTGGTCTTGAGCCCGCGCAAGACTTCAAAGATTCGTCCTCTCCGCTTGACCGTTACTTCTCGGATGAGCAGCGAAGCGAAGCGGAACCTTGGCGCCAAGATCTTGGACGTCTTGCATGAAGGTGCGGCTCGTGAATTGCGTGCCGTTGTCGGTGATGATCCCGTTAGGGATTACGAACGGCAAACAATCGACCTAAAGAACTTGATCGCCGACCGTGTCTGTCACCTTCCTCACTGCTTCCACTTCCGGCCACTTTGTGAACTTGTCGATTGCAACGCATAAGTACTCAAAGCCCCGACAACTTCGGGGAAAGGGGCCGAGGATGTCGAGCCCCGGACCGAAAATGGCGGGATAAAGGGATCGTCTGGAGAGCTTGAGCTGGCTGGTGTATCTGCTTGGAATGGAACTGCACGCTTCACACTTGGTTACTTGTGCAGTTGCATCACGGAGGGCTGTCACCAAAAGAAACCTTGCTTTAACGCTTTGAAGGCAAGTGCTCGGCGCCAATGTGGTGACCACATATGCCTCCATGTATCTTCGCCAACAGCTTTTGTCCGTCTTCCCGGTGAATACACTTCAATTTCACACCGTTGAGTCTTCTTACGTATAGTGTGTTGTCGACAAACTGGTACATACTTGATCGCCGGGTTACTCTTTCCGCTTCTTCTTGCTCTTGGGAAGTTCTCCGTCTGAAGGAAACGGACAATCTGCTGTGCCCATCTTTGGAGCTTGCGGCTCGACAACAAGGACTAAAGGCACATCCGCTGCTGGGAACATCTCGCTTCCTGGCGAGAACCTGCGGCTTAGCCGGAGCTTGATCGTTCCCGCAAGTTTGCCGGAGCAAAACTTGTCGGGAGCGTGCGCTTCAACGGAACAAACCCTAGGGCTTGCCGGAGCAGGCGCTTCCTCGGCACCCTTGGTGTTGATCTTGGGGACCTTCTTGACGGCGACTTCGGAAGCTCTGCGGAAAATATTTACCGTAGATCAACTTCCTCTTCTTGTTTTGTCCGGTTGATGGCGTTCATGTGACGGTTGAGTCAGCTTGAGCACAAAAATCCCTGGTTCCATTGTGTAACTTAAGTCTGGCAGACTTCGACGAACCATCGGCAATGTCGTTTCGAGCTCTTGGAACATGTTCCATTTGTAGGCCGTCAAAGTGCTCTTCTAGCATTCTCACTTCATCAACATAAGCTTCCATCAACGGACTCGATAACTCTTGTTCACTTGGCGGATGACAAGCTGTGAGTCACCCCGACAATGAGCTTCTTGATCCCAAGGTCTACCGCGATCTCGAGACCGGCAAGCAAACCTTCATACTCAAGTATTGTTTGCTGCTTGCTCCTTGGGAAAGTGCATCCGGACTACGTACTTGAGGTGCTCTCCGGTGGGGCAACAAGTAGCACGCCCGCACTAGCGCCTTTGCAGCGAGAAGGCACCATCAAAGTACATCAGCCACTCTTTGCTTGCTTCCTTGACGGGGATGCTTTCGCTTCGGAATTTCTTCATCTTGTGTTGGCGCCCATTCTGCTATGATCTCCGCCAATGCTCGCTTTGGATAGTTGAAGTGCTCTCAAACTTGAGGCCAAAGCTGGACAGTTCCAGTGCCCACTCGACAATCCTGCCTGTTGCCTCTGGATTTTGCTTTATCCTCTTCAGCGGAAATCGAGTGACGACCTTGATCTCATGTGCCTGGAAGTAATGGCGCAGCTTTCTCGAGGCCATGAGGAGGCCGAAAAGCAATTTCTGCACACCAGAGTACCTTGACCTAGCCCCCTGCAGGAGGGAACTGACAAAGTAAATTGGGCGCTGCACCATTCTTTTCTGCATCTTCTCATGCATCTGTGTGGATCCATCCTTGTCGGGACCAGAGCTTGCCGGTGAAGCCCCCTTCTTGTCGCCGGATGCATCTGCCATGGTTGCTAGCTCATCATCCGCCTCCCTCTCCGCTACTAATGCAGCACTAACCACTTGATTGGTCGCCGCTATATATAGCAAAGAACTTCTCTTGTGGCTTAGGTGCGACAAGTGTTGGAGTGGAGGACAGGTATCTCTTCAAGTCTCGCAGCGCAGCCTCCGCTTCGAGTCCATTTCATCGGACCTGCCTTTTCAAAATTTTGAAAAATGGTAGGGCGCTTCAACAGACCTAGAGATAAACCTGCGAGAGCAGCTACATAACCGCAAGTCTTCGTACATCCACGACACGCATTGGTGCTTCAATCTGCTCAATGGCCTTGATCTTGTCGATTGGCTTCAATTCCCCGCCGAGACACGAAAGAACCCGAGAAGCTTGCGGAAGGGACTCCAAACACACACTTCTCAGGGTTGAGCTTGAGGTTGATCTTGCGCAGATTTGCAAAGGTTTCGTCTAAATCTTGAATCAGATTCGCCTTGTCCTTGCTTTTGACCACTATGTCATCCATGTAGGCTTCCACATTTCTGTGCATTTGCGGCTCAAAAGCGTCATGGACTACTCTTGCAAATGTTGAACCAGCATTCTTTAATCCGAAAGGCATCCGTCTGAAACAGTATGTGCCACATGGGGTGATGAATGCGGTCTTCTCCTCATCCTCTTACGCCATGAAGATCGATGATATCCTGAGTATGCATCCGTAAATGAAAGCAAATCACATCCGCCGTGGAGTCAACAATCTGGTCGATGCGCGGCAAGGAAATGGGTCTTTGGGACAAGCTTTATTGACATCGGTAAAGTCGATACAAAGCCTCCATTTCCCGTTTGCCTTGCATACAACTACAGGATTGGCCAACCACGTAGGATGGAGCACTCCTCTGACAAGGCCTGCTGCTTCCAATTTCTTGATTTCTTCTGCGATGAATTCTTTGCGCCCACCGCTCGCTTCCTGACTTTCTACTTGACGGGCCGCGCATGACGACAAACGGGAAGATGGTGCTCAATTACTTTCCTGGGAACACCGGGGATGTCAGACGGTTGCCACGCAAACACGTCGACGTTCGCCCGCAGGAAAACAATGAGCGCGCCTTCCTATTTAGGGTCGAGAGTGGCACTGATGGTGAAGGTACCACCGGTGCCGCCCTCCTTGGTGGACACCTTTTTGGTCTCTGGTGGAGCTGCCATCGTCTTCTTACACTTGCCGGTGGAGCTCAATGGTGCGTCCTCGACGGTAGCGCAGCACTCCGAAGAGGTGCGCTTGCCGGAGTGGGCATTAGAGCTCTTGTCGGACTTGGTCTTCTTCTTCGCCCAGAGCTTCGGCGGCAAGTGGCTTGCAATCTGCTGCAGCTGCCGCTTCCAGTAGATCTTGTCGGCGCAGATAAGAGCATCCTTCTTGTCGCCAGGGGCAGAGATGACACTTATCGGCCTGGCATCTTCAAAGATGTTGTATGCATAGTGAGAGGCTGCCATGAATTTGGCGAGTGCCGGACGGCCAAGTATCCCATTGTAAGGCAATGGATAGTCAAGAACGTCAAAAGTGACCCTCTCGATCCACGAAGTTCAACTTCACGCCAAATGTCACCGGCAGCGTGATCTTTCCCTTCGGCTTGCTCCTTCCCAGATTGATTCCTTGGAATGTGCCGGTCTCTTCGAGCTCGCCATCAGGGATCTGGAGTTTCTGGACCACCGCGGAGGAGATCAGGTTCAAGCCGGCCCCGCCGTAAACTAGCATCTTAGTGACCTTGAGGTTGCGGATAGTTGGTGAAACCAACATCGGCAAGCACCCGACCGCAGTTACGCGATCAGGGTGGTCCTCGATATCAAAGATGATAGGCGTGCTGGACCATTTCAGAGGCTTGCGTGACTCGACGGATGGTTACGCCGCATTGACTTCCCGCATCCACCGCTTGAGCTGGCGATGTGAAGTATGCGCAGAAGCACCGCCGTCAACGCACAGTGACCTCTCGTGGCTTTCTGGAACTCCTGCTCATTGGTCTCGTCATCATCCATGTCTTCATCATTGTCGTCGTCTTCATCCTTGTCGCGGCCGCGGGGAGGTCTGTCTCCTTGCCGCTGCTTGGCCTTGCCGCAGCGTCCTCCTCGGCCGGGACGTTTCTTGCTGGTTCCTCCAGCACCTTCCTAAGCCTTCTGCTGCTCGACAAGCTGCTCGACCTTTTTGCAGCTCTGGAGGTCATGGCCCTTGGTGCGGTGGATCTTGCAGTACTGTTTGTTGGAGCCGTCCTGCTTGTCGGCGACCGCCACAACTGGCAGTTGGTGCCAGCGGCAACCTCCTTGCCGGAGCTACCAGCTTTGGCTTTCTTGGCGCCACCTCCGTTGCGGACTGCTCGACAACTAGCACATCTTTGCCTTTCTTCTTTACATTGTTCCGCCGCGGTTTTTCTTTGCGAGGCGGTCTCCTCACTACCAGATCCTCCTCGCTTGATATTCTCTCCGGGAGTCTCCTCCCTTCCTCAAAGACATGCACACTTGTCGGCCGGGCGTATAGCTCATCGGCGTCTCGATCTTGCACATCGCCATCTCCTTCCGCATCCTGCGGTTTCACACGCTCGATGGAACGCGCTGATTACCACGGCAGGTGGACATCCGGGATGTTGTGTCAGTATGCCTGAATCTCCGAATGTACTTATAGGGCTCTCCTTCCTTCCGGGCGGCAGATGAAGGTCGCTTTCTTGGCCACGGGCTTGTGGTCACCAGAAGGCGCCGACAAACTGATGGCATAGATCTGCCCAAGAGGATATGGAGTTGTCCGGCAAGTGCATGAGCCAGGATCTGACATTGGGCTTGAGCACCAGCGGGAAGTAGTTGGCCAGGATCTTGTCGTCTCGCCCCCCGGCAGCTTGCACCGCGATGGTGTAGATGCCGAGGAACTCCGACGGATGCGTCTCGCCGTCGTACTTCTCTGGTACGTCTGGCTTGAAATTCTTCTTGTTGGGCCACTGGACTTGCCGCAGCTCACGAGTGAACGCAGGGCAACCTACCACGTACGGCAAGTCGCCTGGTTCCCCTGGCGCATGCATGTCGACGGAGGGCCCAGCGCGCTGGTCGGATTGATGCCGCGCTTCTCTTTGGCGATCGATGCGAGTTCGAGCGTCTTCTTGCTGTCGTTCGTGAAGAACTTGGCGCTGATCGCGACGAGCTCGTGGATCTGATGATGCGGTGGAGTCATTGCCGAGGTGGATCCGGCGAGTCGGCGATCTTGGCCTTCGGGCGGAGAGTGCATGGTGGTTGCACCCCACCGGTTTCTGCCGCCACCGCTCGTGTTTGGCAGTCCTGTCCGGCGGCAGCGATGCACTCGGCTGCCGCGGAGCGTTGCTGCTGGCAAAGCCGATGAGACTACGAATGGTGGCCTCCATTCATCGACCTTGTCGGCTGTTGGAGGGTAATCCAGAGCAGTTGAGCTCTCGCCAAAGCCTGCTGGAGTGGTGGGTGGCGATGGCGAACGGCGCGAGGAGCGGATATGCTCGGACTTCTAACTATGTTAGAAGGAGCGAGATCCCGTCCAGCGATCTCGACCGCTTCGCGCCAAAGATGTTGGCATGCATGCTGGTCTTGAGCATCCCGAGATCCACCAGCTCGATCTTGTTCCAACGAGCGTATGGCGTTGTGAATACCATGACGCTGTCGGTCCCGCGCCTCCTGAGACGGGCGCGGTGCATGTACGGATGCCGAGGTCTGCGCAGCCTTGTCCTTGGACTTGGCAGCACCGTGGGCTCCCCCATCGATGTCCATTCTTCCGCCGGTGTCTACCCCCCTCACTGCTGGAACCCACCGGACGGGCCATCGTATTTCGCGAAAAAAACGTTCCCCCTGCTGTCAGATCGGACCCACCGAAAGTGCCTCCTTATTACGCACAAAAAAATGAATACTCCCCCTACTAGTTGGGACCCACCTTGGTGGGAGGCTGACTTGTGGGCCTACTAAGTTGACAGGGACGGAGTGCTTTGTCAACTTAGTCAATATGAACGATTCTAGCTCGAGTGACCGTACGATGTCAATCCAACGGCCGTAGTGCTTCTTCAACCTCTGGTCATCTTGCTCCAGCCGCCCAAAGCAGCGCTGGTCGTGCCGCATGCTCCTGCCTCCGTGGCGGCCAGGTTGCTGCCGTGGAGGCCTCACCGCCCCCTACTATTCCCACCGCTGGCCAGGCCCTGCGGCGACGGCAGCCTCACACCGCAGCCGAACCAGTGAACCCTCGTACTCCTCTCCGCGCGGGCTTCCACTTCCGCGTCTTCCCCGGCTCCGCGTTGTCCCCTTCCTAGGCCTCGCCGTCGTCCACCGCCCTGGTGCTGTCGGCGCGGCGTGGTCAACATGGTCAAGGAACGATTTCCATCGGAAGAGTACTGTACGTGGAGAGGCTGACAGCTGGATCCACGGCCGCAGCAAGGAAGTGCCTCCTTATTACGCGCAAAATAATTATTCCTCCACCTGACAACGGGGACCCACCGGACGGGCCACCGTATTTCGCGACAAAAACGCTTTCCCCGATCCGCTGGGACCCACCAGCTACATCTTCGCACACAAGGAAGTGCATCCGGGCAAAAACGATTCGCCGACCGGCTGGGACCCACCAGCTACATCTTCGCACGCAAGGAAGTGCTCGGCGGTCGGGACCCACCTGGTCAAGAGTACGTGGCGTTGTCATTCTGGTCGCAAAGCGGTAATGCATATACCGGTCGATGTAGAGGCGCACACGTGTCATAGTAGAGGCGCGCACGTAGCATGTACACGCACGCATAACAGCGGCGTGGTGCAAGAAAGTAAATACGGCCACATACGTACATACGGGCGGGGTCTCGAACGCCTACTCGCGCGTACGTACGGCCAGGGCTCTTGTACATGGCTGGGTCGGAATAGAGAAACAACGTCGTCATCGTGTTCATGGGGAGCCAACCGGCTGGGTCAGAACGGAATGCGTCGTCGTGTTCATCGGGAGGGTGATACGTCCATTTTGCATCATGCTTTTATATCAATATTTATTGCATTATGGGCTGTTATTACACTTCATTTCACAATACTTATGCCTATTCTCTCTTATTTTACAAGGTTTACATAAGGAGGGAGAATGCCAGCAGCTGGAATTCTGGGCTGGAAAAGGAGCAAATATTAGAGACCTATTCTGCACAACTCCAAAAGTCCTGAAACTCCACGGAATATCTTACAATAAATAATAAAAAATCCTCGCCAAAGATGAAGGCCATGGGGCCCACACCACATCCACGAGGGTGGGGCCCCCCTAGCGCGCCCTACCTCGTGGGCCCCGGTGGCTCTCCGATGCCCATCTTACGCTATATGAGGTCTTTCATCGAGAAAAAATCAGAAGCAACCTTTCGAATGAAACTCCGCCGCCACGAGGCGGAACCTTGGCGGAACCAATCTAGGGCTCCGCAGAGCTGTTATGTCGGGGACACTTCCCTCAGGAGGGAAATCATCACCATCGTCATCACCAACGCTCCTCTCATCGGGAGAGGGCAATCTCCATCAACATCTTCACCAGCACCATCTCCTCTCAAAACCCTAGTTCATCTCTTGTATCCAATTCTTGTCTCCAAGTCCGGGATTGGTACTAGTAGGTTGCTAGTAGTGTTGATTACTCCTTATAGTTGATGCTAGTTGGTTTATTTGGTGGAAGATCATATGTTCAGATCCTATATGCGTATTAATACCCCTCTTATTATGAACATGAATATGCTTTGTGAGTAGTTACGTTTGTTCCTGAGGACATGGGAGAAGTCTTGCTATTAGTAGTCATGTAATTTGGTATTCGTTCGATATTTTGATGAGATGTATGTTGTCTAGCCTCTAGTGGTGTTATGTGAACGCGTCGACTACATAACACTTCACCATTATTTGGGCCTAGAGGAAGGCATTGGGAAGTAATAAGTAGATGATGGGTTGCTAGAGTGACAGAACCTTAAACCCTAGTTTATGCGTTGCTTCGTAAGGGGCTGCTTTGGATCCATATGTTTCAGGCTATGGTTAGGTTTACCTTAATACTTTTGTTGTAGTTGCGGATGCTTGCAATAGAGGTTAATCATAAGTGGGATGTTTGTTCAAGTAAGAACAGCACCAAACCACCGGTCCATCCACATATCAAATTATCAAAGCACCGGACGCGAATCATATGAATGTGATGAAAACTAGCTTGACGATATTCCCATGTGTCCTCGGGAGCGCCTTTCCTATTATAAGAGTTTGTCCAGGCTTGTCCTTTGCTACAAAAAGGATTGGGCCACCTTGCTGCACTTTATTTACTTTTGTTACTTGTTGCTCGTTACCAATTATCTTATCACAAAACTATCTCTTACCACTTATTTCAGTACTTGCAGAGAATACCTTGCTGAAAACCGCTTATCATTTCCTTCTGCTCCTCGTTGGGTTCGACACTCTTACTTATCGAAAGGACTACGATAGATCCCCTATACTTGTGGGTCATCAGAGGGCTTGGACGGAACAACCGATGGAAATGAGGCCTGGCGTACCGCAGAACGGAGGAAACAGCCTTGTGTTCGACCGACCACGGTCGAAACGGGATCCTGTTCATCGGGAGGGTTCTGGCGTATCGCAAAACGGAAGAAACGGACCTCCTACGGTTGAAACGGGGGTCCTGTTGATCGGGAGGGGTGTGGTGTACTGCAAAATGGAGGAACAGACTTGTGTTGGAGTGCTACGGTCGAAATGGGGGTCCTGTTCATCGGGAGGGGTGTGGCGTACCGCAAAACGGGACTCCATGGGTTACTGTTCATCTCCACCGTCGACCCCTTCTCCACCGACGGCCATCGCTCATCCACGCCGACCTCCTCCGGCCTCCACCGCGATCGCTCATCCACGGGCTCCTGCTCATCCAGGCTCCACCGCCGCTACTCCACGGCCATCGCTCAACCAGCCCTCTCCACGGGCTCCTGTTCAACTACCCCTCCACGGGCTACTGTTCATTAAGCCCTCCACCGTATACTGTTCATCCTGCCCTCCACGGGGTGGTCCTGTTCATCCTGCCCTCCACGGGTCCTGTTCATCCAGCCCCAACCGGCTCGATTGATCGGGTCCTGTTCATCCAGAGCAACACCACGGGGTCTGTTCTTCCACCCCACGTGGAACTGTTCATCCAAACCCCCAAAGAACGCTCATCGCTCATCCAGAGGCAGCATCGATCGGGTTCGATTAGTAGCGATGGCGAAGCGAATCGCTTGATCGTGTTCGATTAACAGCCATCGATCGATCGCTCGGGTTCAAGAACGCGTAGTTCGCAGCGGCAATCGCTCGGGTTCAATTAGAGCCCAACGCCTCGCTCGGGTTCAGTTAGATCCCAACGCCTCGCACCCACGCGCGTGCTTGTATGAGAGAAACGCGCATCGCTCGGCCCCGATGACCCACCGTAACCGGGAACACCCCAATATTTTCCACGCCCTTGCTTCTACCATGGTTTTTTCCATCATGGACGGCCCAAAGAATGTCATGCAGCTGCGTCTCCGGCCCGCCCAGGACGAAAAGCCCATTTTCTGTCATGATTTTTTGTCATAGAAGTAGGACCCCACCACATCTATGATGATACCAGGTTTTGTCACAATTATTGTCATAGAAGTGTCATAAGTATGAGAGAAAAAAAATTCGTTCGGCCCAAAATGTCACGGATGTGTCTTTTTTTGTAGTGTTTATAATTTTGCCTCCCAGCGTATTCACCTCAAGGGTGATGTCAACAATAATAACTCATGCTACCCATATCCAATTAGATATATGTGCCTAGATCTTTCCTCAACACATGACGCTTGCCAAAAGAGAAAAGTAAAAAGGAATAGAGAAAAAAACTTTGACTCTTGCATGAAGTAAATACATAAAAGTAAAAGATAGGCCCTTCGCAGAGGGAAGCAGAGGTTGCCATGCGCTTTTCGTTTGTATGTTCAACCCCTTAGTGCAAAAGAACGTCACGTTATATTGCCCCTTATGATAGCAACCTTTATTATGCAGTCTATCGCTTTTATTACTTTGCCATCATATGTTCGTACAACACTCAATTTTCTCTTACACTAAATGATCTAACACTTTTAGAAGCAATTTTTATTGCTTTATTGCACCGATGACATCTTACTTGAAGGATCTTACTCAATCCTTAGGCAGGTAAGGTGGACTCTTGAAAATAATATTTGGGTTTAAGGGTTTTTGGATGCACAAGTGGTATCTCTACTTGGTGTCGAATTTTTGGCTAGAAAATATGGGGGGCAAGCACCACATGTTGAAGGATCTATGACAATATAGCTTCTGTGTAAATATGGAAAAACATAAACCATTACGTTGTCTTCCTTGTCCAACGTCACCAATTTTGGCAAATAATATTTTGATGGGGGCTCAGAATCACAAAAGATTTCCAAGATAGTGTATTTGCATGTGAAAGTTCTCTTCCTTCTACTAATCATTCATGAATTGCTTGTATGGCCAATATTGTGATTGTCAAGCTTCAAAAGATTTCACTTTCTAAACCCAATGTGAAGCTAGGGATGATATGAACATATAATTTCAGCTTCATTATATTCAATTTATTCAATAATTTACTCATAGGATATAAGTGAAGCACAAGAGTTAATTACAAGCTACTCCAAAAAGATATAAGTGAAGATCAATCGAGTAGTTAAGTAAATAGATAGCTATGCGAGGACTCTCTCTTATTTAAAACTTTTAGATCTAAGTATTTTATTAAAAAAACAAGCAAAATGAAAGTAAAATGACATTTCAAGGATAGTGTCGGTGTCAAAACCGGTGGATCTCAGGTAGGGGGTCCCGAACTGTGCGTCTAGGCGGATGGTAACAGGAGACAAGGGACACGATGTTTTTACCCAGGTTCGGGCCCTCTCGATGGAGGTAAAATCCTACTCCTGCTTTATTAATATTGATGATATGGGTAGTACAAGAGTAGATCTACCACGAGATCAGAGAGGCTAAACCCTAGAATCTAGCCTATGGTATGATTGTTGTTCGTCCTACGGACTAAAACCCTCCGGTTTATATAGACACCGGAGAGGGCTAGGGTTACACAGAGTCGGTTACAATGGGAGGAGATCTACATATCTGTATCGCCAAGCTTGCCTTCCACGCCAAGGGAAGTCCCATCCGAACACGGGACGAAGTCTTCAATCTTGTATCGTCATAGTCCAGGAGTCCGCCCGAAGGTTATAGTCCAGCTATCCGGACACCCCCTGATCCAGGACTCCCTCAGTAGCCCCCGAACCAGGCTTCAATGACGATAAGTTCGGCGCACAGATTGTCTTCGGCATTGCAAGTCGGGTTCTTCTCCAAATTCCGTGTACCTGTTGAATAGTGTCCGGCTTCTCATGAATATTGCGCTCCTTGGCTTCCACGCCCAATAATGGCCATCTTCCTCGTGTCAGACGAATGCGAAAAGCCAGGGTGTTTTTACATTTACCCCCCTAGCTGTGTAAATGAGCCGCCTTTTAAAGAGACGAGGATCTAGATCCAAATCACACCATCTTCCCTTCGCGAGCATTCATCGGAGCGCATTCGACAGAGATCCATTCCATCATGGCCAGTCGATGCAGCTCCTCCTCTCGCCCTCCCAGCCCTTAGCCTGGAGATTGGGAGAGATGCTCCGTCCCGTACAGCGAGGTAGTGACGCTCCAAGCCAAGGGGTTTCTCGCCCCAGCCTACATGGTCCCGGTTCGAGCCGGGCTTGCCACCTATAATGGTGGAGAGCAAGCGGAGAGCGTCCCCAATCCCTCCAAAGGAGAGCGGGTCTGCCTTGTCCCTTATTTGATAAGACGGCTCGGATTTCAAATTCATCCGTTTCTCCGAGGGCTCACGAGTTCTACGGCCTCGGTTGCACAACCTTACGCCTGCCTCCATATTGCATATTGCGGGCTTCGTAGCCCTTTGCGAGCTGTTTTTGGGCATCGAGGCTCATTTCGCGTTGTGGAAGAAGTTGTTCTGCCTTGTGCCCCGTTCTCAGGAGGGGTTAATATATCGAGTGGGCGGAGCCGAAATATGGCGCATCGCCGAGACCGGATATCTATCCGGAACCCCAAAGAAGGCGTCCGAAGACTAACCTTCAGAATGGTTTTACATAGAAGATGTCCCCCTGCCGAATCCTGTTCGGATCGGTCTCCCTGAGTTTGATAATGCTCCCTTGAAGAAGCGCCTGAGCTGGCGTCCACGGAGCCCTCAGAAGGAAAATGACAAGGACGTTCTTTATCTGATGAGGCAGATAAGGCTGTTAGCTCATTCCGGACTGACCATGATCGAGGTCATGGCCACATGCATTATGCGGGGGGTGCAGCCACTTCAGTATAGAGGCCACCCCATGTGGGATTTCAACGGGGAGGATGATGCCACCCGCTGCGGCCGTAAGGGGCCAGAATCGGTTGCCGCTCTGACGAAGATCTTGTCTGCATTGTACAAGGGAGAAGAGGAGGAATTCCTCTGCGTCAATTCTCAGGGCGGATTTTCTATGTACAATACTCCAAGCTGGGTAAGCGGACACTTCTTTTTGCCCATCTGTTCCATATTCCCATAGTCAAGTACCTTATCTTGTGATTTCGATGCAGGAATTGCGCCGGGCCGTAAAGGATATAAACAACCCTCCTCCACAACCCGAGGATCCAGAACGGTCCCTTGATCCGGCGTCCCAAGAGGATCCGGACATATCCGTGGAGCTGATCGATGGGGTATTTTACCAACTGAGCATCGATAATGCCTTGGTGGCTATTACATCCGATTATCCTGGACTGCTCCCCCCCTCACAAGTAATTGAGACCAAAGTCCTCATACTTCGAAGATGATCCATCCGTGCTTATTTTTTATCACCGCATACCAATGGTGTTTCGCAGAGGAGGATCTCGAGACGGAATGCCGAGCCTGCGGCGACTAGCCAACAAGGGACCGCGAGGGCGGGTAGGCTAAAGAGACACGCAGTCCGGGTCGAGGCACCGGCGCAGCAGTAAGGCGCGCTGCCTTATTCCAAGGTATTATTCTTACGATGCATACTAACGCCCGTGCTCTCCCCTTTTTAATAGGAAAAAGATGGCTCGCTGGACTATATCCGGAGAGATTGCCAATCGCGCTTCCACCAGCCAGGCTCCAAAGCCAGGTCCAGAAGCAGAGGCGAACACGAGGCATGCGTCGGACGCTCCTCCGACAGAGGATGCGGACAGACTGTCCGCCACCAATTCCGAGGTGGAGAGTGCCATGAATCACGAGCATCGCCAAGAGTTCTTCGCAACGCTTGTTTCTCCCAAGAGGCATTGGACGCCTTCAATTCGGGAGATGCGTACCTCCGTGCCGCGCAAAATGGTCTAGCCAAAGCCACGGAGCAGTATGTGAAAGACATACGGGTAAGAAAATTTGATGGTTATATATGTCAGTAGCCCCCGAGACTTGAAACTGTTAGAATAACTGATTTAAGGATCATTTGTTATGCAGGATCTTACAGAAAAGAATACCCAACTGTCCCAGGAGCTGGAAGAGTGCAAAGCCCAACTTGAGGCCGCACTAGCCGTGACAGGGGAGGCCAAGGGAACCCCCTCTGGTAATATATGCTTCGAAGTATAAGTATGTTGTGAAGTGCGGCGTGTGTGCAAATCTGACAATAGCATTGCAGATGGCGCCGGAGTAGATCCGGACAAGCAACAACTCTTGCGCCGGTTAAAGGCCGGTGAGAGCGTGCTTACGAAGGTGAGGCAGGAGAAGAATAATCTCCAAGATGCCAACACCCAGCTGGGCTAGGAACTAAAGGATGTTCGTGCCCAGCTGTCGGACTCCGTGAAGGAGAATAGGCGGATTCGGGGCGACATGTTTAGTAAGTGCTTAAACGAACTTTGGAAAAGAGTTCGGCGAGGAAGTCGACTAACAGAGTTATGTCTGTAGGTATGCTCACAGGTCATCCTGCAGAGGAAATGCCCGGTTCTACGGGTGACCTTCTTCCCGAAGTCTTACAACCGCATCGAACGAAGTTCGGCAGGTGATGAAAGGCGTCGCCCAGGCCTTGTGGCCATCTGTCTCCATGCCCGAAGGCCTTGGAGAGCTTGCAGAGAGGTGGCGCTTCCGATTATGGAAGATATCGGCCTGCCGTCAAGGCGCCAGGGAGGCCTGGGCCATGGTGAAGACAAGTTACACGAAGGCTGACCCAAAACCACATGGCCGAGGTCAGACCTGTGGGGGCCGATGGGAAGGAGATCCCTGTGAGCTTAGTGTACGGCCAAGTAGAGTTGGCCGCCAAATATTCCCAACAGGACTGTAAACTAGACATCCTGTTGGATGGTATTGAAGATGAATATGCCCAGTCAAATTGACTATGTAATTTAAGATGGCATGTAAAATGCCTTCTAGCCGTATTGTAGATCGTTTGTCATGGCGGACCTTTTCGCTTCAACCTCGGGACCCGATAGTCCGGAGTGTGTCCGAATACCCTCTCGGTTATGTAAGAACTGGGGCATGCATGGAGACCAGGCGTAGGGGTAATTAGTGCTTGAACAGACAAGTGCCCAACTAGTTATGTTATATTACATGGTTAGTAAGAAACATCTTCCAGGGAGAATAGTTCCGTTAGGGGTTCCTTTCCCTGGGAGGCATGCCCTAAAGTGCATGTCCGGACTGTGAAAAAAGCAGAAAAGCATGTGTGGGCAGATAAATAAACACGTGAGAAATCATCTTTAGTTCACCAACCGAATATTCCCTTAAGAACGCTAGCTTTCGGCTTCACCCAGTCTGAGGTACACATCCGGCTGACCTGGCAAGAATAATCGCAGAGGTGCTCCTTTACCGCCTAGCCGAACAATCGGGAACGAGGGGTAAGCACAGAGCCAGCAACCCAGCTTGGCCAAAACTTAAGTCATATCGATGCATATAATGGTGAATAAAAGGTACATGCGGAAGTGTGACACATGTGTTGGGCATGAAGCCCGTATAAATAAGCTTCTGTTAAAGAAGCCCCTAGGTATAATGAGCGCGGATAGCGCGTCAGTTGTGTGCGAACAAGGCGCGAACGAGCCCTTAAGGCTGTAAGGGAAAGGGAGGAAGAAGGAGAGAAGTATAAGACAGCTAATGTGTAAAAAAAAGACAGAGGAAGGAGACGAACACAGAGTCCGGCGCTAGGCGTAGAATCTTCAGAGACGGGCTGCGTTCCATGGGTTCGGCTCAAGTCGGTTATCCGATGCATCTCGCAGACGGTACGCTCCACCAGTAAGGAGTTGGTCAACAATAAAGGGACCTTCCCATTTGGGCTTGAGTTTTCCTTTTTCTTGTCCGGCAGGCATAGAACTAACTCGCCAACATTGTAAGTTTTGGCCCGTACTTCTCTGCTTTGATATCTTCGAGCCTGTTGTTGATAGAATGCGGAACGGGCTTTTGCCACATCACGCTCCTCCTCCAAGGCGTCCAAATTATCCTGCCGATCGAATTCGGCTTCTCTTTCTTCGTACATGCGCACGCGAGGTGAGTCATGAATTATGTCGCAGGGCAGAACCGCCTCTGTGCCGTATACAATAAAGAATGGTGTGTATCCGGTGGTGCGATTCGGCGTGGTCCGTAGCCCCCAGAGTATGGAGTCGAGCTCCTCTACCCAGTGCATGTTGGATTCCTTGAGGGAACGCACTAATCTGGGTTTGATGCCGCTCATGATTAGACCATTTGCTCGCTCGACCTGACCGTTAGTTTGTGGGTGATAGACTGAAGCATAGTCGATCTTGATGCCCATGTTTTTGCACCAGAGTTTGAACTCGTCGGCCGTAAAGTTCGTGCCGTTATCAGTGATGATGCTGTGGGGGATGCCGTAACGGTGTACGGCCCCTGATATGAAGTATATCATCGGTCCGGATTCGGCCGTATTAACAGGCTTGGCCTCTATCCATTTGTTGAATTTATCCACCATGACCAGTAGGTATTTTTGCTTGTGGGTTCCTCCATTAAGGGGTCCAACCATGTCAAGCCCCCAGACCGTGAAGGGCCAGGTGATGGGTATAGTTTGGAGGGCGGTGGGTGGCATATGGCTTTGGTTAGCAAAGAGCTGGCAACCGACGCATCGTTGGACTAAGTCCCGAAAGATTCCGCCGGGCCGTCGGCCAATAAAATCATGTCTGAAAGGCCTTGCTTACAAGGGCCGGGCTGCGGCATGGTGCCCGCCGAGTCCGCATGAATTTCAGCCAGGAGATTCCGCCCTTCCTCTTTGGAGATACACCTTTGAAGGACTCCGGTGGTGCTTTTCTTATAAAGCTCTCCCTCATGGACTTTATAGGCTTTAGATCGCCGCACTATGCAGTGTGCCTCGTTTTGGTCCTCGGGAAGTTCCTTCCTGGTTAGGTAGGCTAGGAATGGTTCTGTCCACGGGGCAATGACTGCCATTATTACGTGGGCTGAAGATGTTACTTCGTTAGCAGAGCCTCCTGTTGTGTCAGAATGTTCGGTGTCGAGTAGTGCGGCTGGGTTCGGGCTGTTATTTCCGGACTCCCCTTCCCATAATACGGATGGCTTGAACAGCCTCTCCAAGAAAATATTGGGGGAGGGGGGACGGCATCGCGCTTTGCACCAATGCATGCCCAGACGTCTGCTGCCTGATTGTTTTCCCGAGCTATATGGTGAAATTCGAGCCCTTCGAACCGAGCTGACATTTTTAGGACGGCGTTGTGATAAGCTGCCATTTTCGGATCCTTGGCATCAAAGTCTCCATTTATTTGGGATATCGCGAGGTTCGAATCCCCGCGCACCTCTAGGCGTTGAATGCCCATGGAGACTGCCATCCGGAGACCATGTAGAAGGGCCTTGTATTCGGCTGCGTTGTTGGAGTCCGTATACATTATCTGGAGTACGTAATGAAATGTATCTCCTGTTGGGGACGTCAGACAGACGCCAGCCCCCAGACCAGCCAACATTTTGGAGCCGTCGAAGTGCATGATCCAGTTGGAATATGTCCTGTACTCTTTAGGGAGTTCGACTTCAGTCCATTCGACGACGAAGTTATCCAAAACTTGCGACTTAATAGCTCGCCGTGGCTTATAGGTTATGTCGAACGGGAGGAGCTCAATGGCCCATTTGGCAATCCGCCCGTCGCGCCAGCGATTGTTTATAATATCGTTAAGAGGTACTTCAGAGGCTACTATTATCGAACACTCTTGAAAGTAGTGTCGCAGCTTCCCAGATGCCATAAATACCGTGTATGCTATCTTTTGATAATGAGGGTACCGCGACTTGCATGGAGTGAGGACAGTGGACACGTAGTAAACTAGCTTTTGAAGGGGGAATTTGTGTCCGTCCGTTTCTCGTTCGACGACGAGCACTGCGCTTACAACTTGATGAGTTGCCGCGATGTATAATAGCATTGGTTCGCCCATGTTAGGCGCGGCCAGGATCGGGTTTGTTGCCAATATGGCTTTTATTTCTTCGAGTCCGGCCGTGGCGGCATCCGTCCACTCGAAGTGGTCGGTGCGCCGGAGGAGGCGATAAAGAGGTAATGCCTTTTCTCCCAAGCGGGAGATAAAGCGGCTTAGAGCCGCCACGCATCCGGTCATTTTTTTATTTGCTTGAGGTCCTTTGGGATATCCAATTGTGACAGAGCTCAGATCTTGACTGGGTTTGCTTCTATTCCTCTACCGGATACTATGAAGCCCAAGAGCTTTCCGGCTGGTACGCCGAAAACGCATTTTTCCAGGTTAAGCTTGATGTCATATGTTCGGAGGTTGTCGAATGTGAGCCTCAAGTCGTCTACTAGAGTTTCGACATGCTTGGTTTTGACAACCACGTCATCTACGTATGCCTCCACTGTTTTGCCGATCTGGTTTGCCAGACATTTCTGAATCATGCGCTGATATGTTGCGCCGGCGTTTTTGAGCCCGAAGGGCATTGTGTTGAAGCAGAATGGGACGTATGGGGTGATGAATGCCGTTGCGGCTTGGTGCGGCTCTGCCATCTTAATTTGATGGTAGCCGAGTATGCATCGAGGAAACACAATGAATCGTGTCCTGCGGTAGCGTCGATAATTTGATCGATGCGGGGAGGAAGGGATCCTTTGGGCAAGCCTTGTTGAGGTCCTTGAAATCGACGCATAGGCGCTTGTGATTTGTCCTTCTTTGGTACCATCACCAAGTTTGCTAGCCAGTCCGGATGTTTTATATCTCTGATGAATCTGGCCTCCGGTAGTTTGGCTAGCTCCTCTCCCATGGCTTGTCTCTTAGGTTCGGAGAAACGCCGAAGGGCCTGCTTGACTGGCTTGAATCCTTTTAGGATGTTTACGCTATGCTCGGCCAGCCGGCGTGGGATTCCTGGCATGTCTGAAGGGTGCCAGGCAAAAATGTCCCAATTTCCGCGTAGGAATTCTCGTAGTGCGGCGTCTACATCAGGGTTTAATTGCGCCCCGATGGAGGCCATTTTTGTAGGGTCCATTGGACGGACTTGGAATTTGACTATTTCGTCCGCCGGTTTAAAGGAGGTGGACTTGGATCTTTTATCGAGTATCACGTCGTCCACATTCACCGTGGAGCGCAAAGATCAGTTCCTCGGCCGCTAGGGCTTCGGATAGTGCCTCAAAGGCCAGTGCGGTTGTCTTATTTTCGGCGCGGAGTTCTATGTCCGGGTCACTAGCAAGAGTGATGATACCGTTGGGCCCGGGCATTTTGAGCTTCATGTACCCGTAATGGGGTATAGCTTGAAAAATTGTGAATGCCTCTCGCCCTAATAGAGCGTGATATCCGCTGCTGAACGGGGCCACTTGGAACGTGACCTCCTCGGACCTGTAATTATCCAGCGTGCCGAACACCACATCCAGTGTGATTTTTCCTGTACAGCACGCTTCCCGACTGGGGATTATTCCTCTAAAGGTTGTGCTGCTTCGCTCAATGCGGCTCCAGTCTATTTCCATTTTTCAAACGGTTTCCTCGTAAATGAGGTTCAATCCGCTGCCACCGTCCATGAGTACCTTGGTAAGGCGAAAGTCGTCCACTATTGGACTGAGGACCAATGCGGCTGGTGCTCGGGCTGTTCAGAATTTAGGTTCATCACTGGCGTTAAAGGTAATAGCCGTGTCACTCCATGGGTTTATTGTTGCTACTTGGTAGACTTCGGTAAGGCTGCGGAGTGTTCGTTTCCGCATATTATTTGATGCGAAAGTCTCGAACACTATTAATACCGTCTTGGTATCCACGGCTGGTGCTCTGTGGATTACGGAGTTAGAAGCTCTTCGCCACTTCCGCCACCGCCGGAGTATCCAACATGCTCTAAGGCTATGAGTTGGTGTGGCGCCCTCTGTACTATGAATTTTACAGGTCCGTTGAGCCATCCCTCCAAAGACGGTTCCATGCCCTATAGAGGGTTTTTGCTTTTGGTGTTTAACCTGGTGCCTGGCGATAATGCACCCTTTTATTTCGGACTGGGGTTGTATTCAGGGCCGGATTGTCCCAAAATTTTATTTCGGTTTTCCAGGCGCTTTCCATCGCACAGTACTTTCGTACTATGGACGCCAAGTCAGCGAAGCGTGTAATTTCACGGTGACTTATGGTGTTGAGGATTCCGTTGTCCGTGCAATTATTGCAGAAGAATGAAATTGCATCCTCCTCGCGGTAGTCCTTTATCCTGTTCATGACCAGGAGGAATCTGGCCCAGTAATGGTGTACTGTTTCTGCGGGCTCTTGCCAAATTTGGGATAGATCACTTATGTTTGGGTGGGCGGGTGGAATTAAATCCGGAACCTCGCCTAACTGAGACTTCGAGGCCAAGGAGTTTCCGAATTCGGAAGCTTGGGTTCTTGGATGTTGTCCAATGAATCTAGCCCGCTGCCTGACTTTAGGTTCAGGGCTTGAGTGACGTCCTCCCCTCCGCGGGTATCCGGCTTGGAGGGATCGGGAATCCGGACATAACTAGTCCTTAAGATAGATGAAGGCCTGCCGCATTGTTCCTCCACCACTGCAACGTGATGGGTGACCTGGGGAGAGTTAATCTCTCTCGGATCGGGTTTAGGCCCAATCTGATCGTAGACTATAGCGACTCCCAGGGCGGCGATGCAATCCAAGAGCTTGTTTAAGGAAGAGAGCTTCATCGGATCTAACTGCTCGGCGAGTTCCGAGTTGACGTGAAGATTGCTTTCGATGACCCGAGAAGTCATCATCGGTAGCGGCGGCGAACAGCGGTCATAAGAAAACCGCCTAGCCGGAGAGTTTGGCCAATAGCCAAAGCTCCTTTAGCAATGATGCTGTCTTTAAAGACGGGATGAGGCATCCTTCACGATGGCGGCAACGCGGAAGGAACTCTCTATGAAAGCACCATTGTCGTTGTCAAAACCGGCGGATCTCGGGTAGGGGGTCCCGAACTGTGCGTCTAGGCGGATGGTAACAGGAGACAAGGGACACGATGTTTTTATCTGTGTTCGGGCCCTCTCGATGGAGGTAAAACCCTACTCCTGCTTAATATTGATGATATGGGTAGTACAAGAGTAGATCTACCACGAGATCAGAGAGGCTAAACCCTAGAAGCTAGCCTATGGTATGATTGTTGCTCGTCCTACGGACTAAAACCCTTCGGTTTACATAGGCACCGGAGAGGGCTAAGGTTACACAGAGTCGGTTACAATGGGAGGAGATCTACCTATCCGTATCACCAAGGTTGCCTTCCACGCCAAGGAAAGTCCCATCCGGACACGGAACGAAGTCTTCAATCTTGTATCTTCATAGTCCAGGAGTCCGGCCGAAGGTTATAGTCTGGCTATCCGGACACCCCCTAATCCAGCACTCCCCAAGCTTATGTGAAGAAGCAAAAACTTAGGATCAACCGATACTAACTGATAATTGTTGATGAAGAAAGGTGGGATGCCTACCGGGGCATCCCCAAGCTTAGATGCTTGAGTCTTGAAACATTATCTTGGGATGCCTTGGGCATCCCCAAGCTTGAGCTTTTGTGTCTCCTTAATTCCTTTTATATCACAGTTTTCCTAAATCTTAAAAACTTCATCCACAGAAAACTCAACAAGAGCTCGTGAGATAAGTTAGTATAAACCAATGCTAAAACCTTATCATTCTCTACTGTAGCAAATCACTAAAATTATTATTCAACATTGCACACTAAATGCCTTTGCATATTTAATACTCCTATCCTCAAATAGAATCATTAAACAAGCAAACATATGCAAACAATGCAAACATAACAGCAATCTGCCAAAACAGTACAGTCTGCAAGGAATGCAAGAGTATCAATACTTCTTTAACTCCAAAAATTATGAAAATTTACCACACTGTAGAAAATTAATCAGAGCTTATTATGCAAAAAGTTTCAACATTTTATCACATACTGACTTTTCTAGGGAATTTTTGCAACAGCGATAAACTTTCTGATTTGAAACAGCAACATGTAGACTTGCAAAATAAGCATGTCAAAGGCTATCCTTGGCATTTTTATTGACAAGAAATATGCAAAATATTATTCTAAATAACAGCAGGCAAATCCTAACAAAAGAAAATGACGCTCCAAGTAAAACTCATATCATGTGACGAATGAAAACATAGCTCCAAGTGAGGTTACCGATAATGTTGAAGAGGAAAGAGGGGATTCCTTCCAGGGCATCCCCAAGCTTAGAAGCTTGGATCTTGAATATTACCTTGGGGTGCCTTGGACATCCCCAAGCTTAGGGTCTCGTCACTCCTTATTCTCCTCATATCGATATCTCACCCAAAACTTGAAAAACTTCAATCACACAAAACTCAACGAAACTTCGTGAGATAGGTTAGTATGATAAAGAGCAAACCATCTCACTTTGGTACTATCAAAGACAAGATTCATAATTGTTTCCAAACAATGGCTACTGTAGCATATCATTTCCGCAATTTATATCTAGCAATATAAGCCATAGAAACTAGAAAACAAGCAAATTATGCACTGAAAACAGAATCTATCAAAAACGGAACAGTCTGTAGTAATCTATACTCCAACCATATTTCTGCTACTCCAAAAATTATGAAAAATTAGGAAAACGTAGAGAATTTTTCTATCTATCACTTGTAAAAAATTTAGAATTTTTCCACGTTCCAGTAAAATATAAGAATTTCTGCATTGGACGCAAAAGTTTCTGTTTTTGCACAGATTCAAGTCAACTATCATCCACACTATGCCAAAACTTTACTTGGCACTTTATTGAAACAAAAGTAATATAACACGAAACATACAAAAACAGTAGGTAAAAGTGTTGGGTTGTCTCCCAACCAGCACTTTTCTTTAATGCCTTCTTATATTTACTAATTGGAGGCACCTTTCAAGCCTTCTAATTAATCCACATCATCGTAATTAATTAGACCGTTGGATTCTAAATTTTACGCTCAAGATAAAAAGAAAATATGCGTAACACAGATGGTCCCGTCCAAAAATCAATGGCATCGGACACGTGCAATGTTTTGAGACAACGGAAAAAACATTCATTCTTTACTTAAAAAATATATAGCCTCCTTCCATAACAGCTCTATGGATAAGAAGGAAAAAGGATGGGATCCGTAAAAGTCTTCTCTTGCCATTAAAAAAATGGAAAAACATCTCTTCCACTGCTCATGTACATTTTTAAGTCAACCTCAGCTCCTATGGCCCCGTCCAATAAAACGGCATCTAGCACGTCCGATATTTAGAAACAAACTAAAAAGCATCCATCCGTTTGTTTAAAAAAGAGATAGGCTCCGGCTGAACAAAAAGAGATAGACCACTTGCCTTACAACTCTACCGATAAAAAGGGAAAAGATGGGATACGTGAATCTCTTATGCCAATTAAAAAAAGAAAGTATCTTATTAGGCAAATAACAGCACCTGTACATGGCCGCACCTTTCCGGCCTTACCAATTGAATTGTGAAAGTACGCCCAAGATATAAAAAAAATTGCCCAACAAAGATGACTCCGTCCAAATAATGGCATCTGTCACGAGCAACATTTTGAAAAAAAACATCAATCCGCTCCTAAACAAATTTAGTGTCCTTAAGAAAAAACTATAACAATAAAAAGGGAAAAAAATAAATTCAGTTGATGATCCATGAAACCCCATGATTAAAATCTTCTGCCGACCAATAAAAAAGGAAAAACATCTCCTTCGGCTCCTATACCTGCCAACTGACTCCATCTCCCCTTCAATCTTGTTCTCCTACATATGGACGGATTTAGCGATTTCTCTCACCAAAGGATGTCCCCAACTCCCCATCACCATCAAGTGCGCTCTCCCACCCGCATGGCCACAAGCGAACCGTAAAGGAACTTGAAGCCAGGTGATGCGAGGGTTGATCAGAGATCGACTGTGAGACCAAGCGGCGACCAGTCTTCCTCATTGTTAGTTTCGCCATGTCTCCCTCAATCCACCCGGGCAGACTCTGTGTTCGATAGCCTGACCGTAGTGATGTTAATTGTGGTTACATTCATAAGTAGCCTCAAGCAAGGCAGCCGATAAGTCATCGAAGGGTTTGTTTGAATAATGGATGTAGATGAGTATGGGAAGACAATGGTAGTTTCATTCTAGGTCCCACTAATTGTTGAATAGTTGGTTTGAGTATGAAGGAAAGCATTTTTGACATCCATTTGAGAGATTTGCCAAGATCGAGCTGGATCCAATTCGGGATTTTTCTTGGGAAGTTTCGGGAAGAAATTGGAATGGCCTGTTCCCTAAGTAGGATAAGTTCATTGTGTTATTACAGGTAGTATTGCTCTCAGGTCGAGTAAACTCCCTTAGGGCCGATTAAATCACAGACGAGGAACTTTTCTTTCTTTTTTTCTTTTTGATTGGAAGGGTATGTTCTCAAAAAAGAAAGGCAGAGGTAAATACTTCGAGCCCCATCCCTTTAATACAACCTTCGAGGAATTTCTCTCGATTTTTAGAAAGAAAAAACAAGAATTTTCTTCTTTTTTTATTAACATTAAGAAAAAAGAATATAATTAAAATGGAATTGGCAATATAATTTTTATAGACTTTTGAAAGAAAAAAAGGGGGTTTTTT